>JAETXT010000011.1:2400000-3000000 GCA_019188255.1 Verticillium longisporum
TAGCTGTCACCATTTGCCGCAGGTTCACCATCGTCGATGCCCTTTTCGGGTTAGTAACTGCTGTTGTCAGGGGCATCGCTGCTGTCGCCAACTGCATCTTCTTTCTCAGAAGAATCACGTTCAGCGACGGGCTCGCTTTCGGCATAGTTTGGGCTTCGGAGTCGACGCGGTTCCAGCGGCGCTCGTGGTATGGTCAACCACCCTTTCGTCCTTGACGGCTCCCTTTGAGATCTCGACATCCAAATCAGTACCTCTTGGCTCATAAGATCCGTCCGCAGCACCAGAATTCACGGCCTTGGGGATGTAGCCAGGTGCCGGGTTCGTCACCTCCTCGAGCTCTACCTCTGGCGGACCTTCAAAGTCTCCGTCCTCGCACCTCGACTGAATGGCTTTGCACAACTTCTCGTTCCACAAGTCGCAGTTCTTGACACCTGTCGGTGGCGTTGGGTTGAAGCACTTGTCGCCCTGTGCGAAGCATGCCTCGACGGCCGCCCAGCATCCGAGATCAGTGTCATAGGGCTTTAGCGCCTTTCCACACCAGTTGGCGTTCTTGAGCTTGCAATCGCCAGGGATGGCGCCTTTAAACGCTGATTTCTTGAATGTGGAGACAGTGGATGAAGAGGAGGAGTCGGCTTGGGGAGAGTACGGCTCCGGCCCAGGAATTAGGTACGGCCACTTTGGCTCCCAGACGTCGAATGTGTTGCCCTTTTCCGAGCCGTCGACATGGCCAGGGATGCTGACTTTGTACTTGTCCGGCACGTCGAAGGTTCGAGGTCCTTCCTCTACATGTACTTGGGCGCAGCTGACATAGTATTGAGGATCCCCCTTGCTGTACGCTTGGTGCAGGGCAAGAATCTCAGAGCGAACGAGATAGTTGCCCTTGGCGAGACCAGAGGGGAGCTCAAAGGAGAGGAGGCCGTTGTTGGCGATGAGGTTGTCGACGCACCACTTGCCAGTATCCTCATTGTAGCCCTCGTGCCATAACTTTACCCAGCCGGCTCCTGAAGCTGGGTCGTTCAGGGGGTCATCCACCTTCTTGACGTAGATGGAGCAGGGCCCAACATGGGAAGGATCGATGACTCCAGGGTTACTTGCGTCGGGCCAGGTGCGGAACTCAAAGGTCAGTGTCGCGCCAGCGGGAGCAGGACAAACGAATGTTGCCGGTGTATCACCGTTTGCGCCTAGCATAGTTAGCACCGCGTCGAAATGGTTGGAGATATAGCAGAAAATGTATCGTACCGCAAGCCATGTCATCACTCTCGAGGCCGTCGACTGGAGAAGTGGTCTTGCTACCGTCCTCGGGCATCCGAAGACAAGTTCCGTCACCCTGAGAGACCTCGTCAATGTAGAGCTTCGAGAGAAGGGTATGCGCAGTCGCCAAGGGGGCTGCCGAGACCCCAAGGGCGAGCATCACGGCGGCCTTCATGTTCATGGTGATGTCTTTGTACAAATCAGATTGGTGTGAAACAGCGTGCTGTAAGCCTGCCACGTGCAAGGTACGATGATAAGCAGTGTTTTCAGAGCAAGGGAAGAGGGCGGCAAAAGTAGCTGTACACTGTTCAACAGTGTTTTGCTGGGCAAAGTAATAGAAGAGTGAATGAATGGAAGAACCCAAAAGCCCGAGGCTTGGAAAGAATAGAGGCAAAGATGAATGGGTGTAATGACAGTTACCGAAGACCTAGAGGCCGAAGGAGGATGAGGAGAAAATACATCAGAGTCATTTTCAGCGATCATGGACCAACTTTTATATCCAGTGCCCTCGGGTTCAAGCATGAGGATAATCTGCTGACAGGCCATTTGAACAAGATCGAGCACTACCCATCACCACACGATGTGTTGCACACAGCATCAAGCAGCCCCTGAAATGAGCGTCTCCTGATTGATTCGCGCCACCACGGCTGCAGCATAAGCAACACGCATTTTCGTGCGCGCGCTCTCTAGCCGAAGGGCAGAAGGGTCGAGACGTCGTCTGCAAGCCTTAGCAGGGAGAAAACGCAAGCCTTTCCCGTAGTCCTTCGTAGCCGATGGCGTACTCTAGCGTGCTATCAAGCAAGACAGGATGAAACGGGCGATTTCGTCTTGTGGGAACATCGACTTGCTTTGTCATTCGAGGGCGCTCATCCAACACTGAGGTGGAGGGATGACGGCCTCGCTACGGGGGCGATGAACGGCCTCTGGCTGGCGATCAACCTGAGCCTGGGTACTATCAGCGGGTCAAATGGCAGCGGGTTGATGCTGACCACAAATCTTGTCATTGTGATGACCTGCTGAACGATCGTCGTCGTCTCTAGCCCGTCGCCTTAGTATTACCCCGCAAGCCTTGTAAATGTCAGACGGCACGATACCTTACCGTCCGGTCGAGCTAAGGCACGAAGCCGACGGGTGCTTTCAACTCACCAAAGCAAGGGGCAGCATCTTTCTCGCGACGTATCGCCTGTAGTCACGGCAGCCGACCTTGGCGCCGGACGCGCCCACGCCCCCGAGACAAGGCTGGGAGTAACAAGCATGGCCGCTTGCTTGGCGAAAGGAAAAGTACGGAGGGCCCATAAACAGGTGACGGTCATCCAGTAGGCACGACTTCTGTCAAGAAAACCCGATTGGGTGACCCCGAGCATGTGGCTGTCGGGTGTCCTGCAAGCAGCCGCGCGCCCCTGATTCTGTCGGCTGTACTTGAAGCAAGTGGCAAGAGAGGCTGAATGGTTGCCGTCTCTGCGCTGGCAGTCGTCGATGCTTTTTCTTTTTCCTGAGCTCCAATCTGCGCAGGGCCGCCAGGGGTGATCGGCATGTGAGCACGCCTTTGGCTCTCAAGAGAGTGGTCGGCTGTGGAACAATCACCTACGGACATCCCACTCCTCGGAACAAGACGCATCGGCTTCATCGAGACGGTAGGTGTGAATAGTGAGCAGAGTTAACTTCGATTGGCGAGGTCGGGCTGACCCCCAGCCCACCCGGGAAGACTACTTCGCGGCCGCACGCCACGCGCCGTACATTACAATACACCGGGAATTCTATGCCAAAGCCGAAATGTCCGCCCCCGAAAATCGTTTCCATCTTTTGGTACACCGTGTTTTACATTTGTCTTTGCTAGGGCTTTTCGTAGTGAAGGGGTATCGTTTATTCGTTGATCTTCGCCAGGATCCTAGAGCTGTGTCAGTCTACTAAAGCTTATCGTAGAACGCAACGTGCCATTGTGCACACGAGAACGGAAAGGGCCAGATTAACTCACTCGCTGTCCCGGAACAGGTGGAACTCCTCATCACCGACCTTGACGGGGGAACCGCCGAACTGCAAACGAGTCAGTCACAACAGCTCCGAGCTCAAGGGGCCTAGTGTTGGCCCCTTAGCAGATGGCGATACATACCTGGGGAATCAGGACACGGTCACCAGAGTTGACGCCCATGGGCAGACGCTGGCCATTCTTGTCGAGGGCACCGGGGCCGACGGCGAGAACCTTGCCCTCGTTCAGCTCCTTGACGCTGGACTCGGGCAGGAAGATACCGCTGGCGGTCTTGGTCTCGGCCTTGACGCGCTGAATCAGGACGCGGTCGAGGAGAGGAGCGAGAGAGCGGATGGAGCGGATAGAGGTGGCCTGGAGGAGGTGATCAAAATATTAGCTTGCGATCCTGTTGGTGTTGGTTTTATGGCGCATTGTGATCTGTAGAGTAGTGGCTTGAAGAGCGGAGCGCAATTGTCGAAAGATTGTCGAAAGCCATTGAAGTGCACCAAACGCAAGATGGAGGATGACGTACCATTGCAACGGTATTTGAGCTGTTCTACGGGGAGAGAGGGCGTGGGATGCGGTAACAGAGGATGTTGATGATGTGGTTTAAGGTGTTGTTGTGTCAAGGACAGTTCTTTGGTCTGAAGCTATTCTGTTCCAAGAGCTTCCAGAATCCCCCATTTGCCCAGCAACAAGTTTTTGGGTCCAAGCGGCCCCTCGCTTTTTCCGAGGTCCGACATCGTAGCACAGTGTAGCTAGAAATCACTATGGCGACTCGCGCACCGTGCATATGCCCCTTTCTCGGACGTATGGAGCTTCCCTTAACAAACAGCAGTCGGTCAGAGCCTCATCAAGATTCACGGCCTGTCATTTTCAAGCCATAAAATCTACTTATCTATCACAACATGCAGTCCAAGTTCTTCTCAAACACAAATAACCTGTCGTTCGCTCTACCAAATTGCTCCGGATTCTATACCCCGTACCTTCTGCGCTTGACTGACAATGTAACCCGCCGCCGAAACCTGGTATGAGTCGAATACAACCGAACGCCCCCACCAATATCCCCATTAACTTCTCTTCCCATACCCTTCGCCCTGGGTGTCGGAAGCACGCTAGTTCCCGGGTTGCGGCTGAGGGAACTCTAGAATGTGTGTATGGCCTTCAGCCAGCTTGACTTCACCGCCAGGTCCAAACTGCTGGCAAATGTCACTATTACCGATCCAAGGATCTTTCAATATCTCCTCCATCTTGGCTCGCTCCTTCGGGTCAACCTGGAGCATGCGGCTGATGACGTGCCGGCTCTCCCTGGGAAGGACACGCAGCACGCGCCACGGGCCTCGAATCGTAGCCGGCTTTGGCGCGGTCTCCGACTTGGCAGGCTCAGGTGATGCAGCTCGCTTCTCTGATGGTGGTGCGTCACCATTGTTGTTGGCTTCCGCAGCGACATCTCCCTCAGTACGCGATGTGTGGCGAGAGTGACCATGGTGGTGATGATGGTGGTGCTTCCTCTCGTGCTCCTCTTCCTCACCGCCGAAGAAGTCTCGTGCAGGGGTATTGGAAAGGTCATTCATGGACCGCGACGGCAGGACGAGCTTCTTAGGGTCGTGTCCAGGCGTGGGCTCGGCAGCAAAGAGCTTGAATGAATTGTCCGTCATTTTCGGGACCTTCCACGGGAACCGACGCAGAGACATGCAGCAGAAGATAATCGCGAGTGACCAAATGTCCACAGCCTCTGCGTCATACTTGCCTCCGGTCAGTACCTCGGGTGCCAGGTAGGGGTCGGATCCAACGATGCCTGCCAGATGTCAGCGTTTCATGCCTTCAAAGTGCGATAAAGGGCTGACCTACCAGTAGCTTTGATGATACTACTCTCGAATGGATATTTGAAGACGTGAGAGCTGCCAAAATCGATAATCTTCATGATGCCCTTGTCGCTAACGACAACGTTGTCTAACTTGAGGTCGCGATGAGCCAGACCCGAGCTGTGGAGGTAAGTGACGCCATTCAGAATTTGCAAGAAGCAGCAGGTGATTTCGGCGCGGCTCATCTTGCCCGTCATGACAATGGCGAAGAGGTCGTAAGGAGCATACTCCATCACTTGGTACCAACGCTCCTTCTCTTGCAAGATGTCGAGCGTCTCAATGATGTTGCCGTGGTGGAGGGTCGACCCGACACAGAATTCTGCCGTTAATCGCTTAACATATTCTTTCTGCGTTTCGTACCCATAACGCTCCCGGAACTCCTTCACCGCGAACACAACTCCATCGTCGTGGCGCTTCATAAGCCTGACTTTGCCGCCAGCTCCGGAACCGAGAACCTTGCCCAGCTTGCCATACTTCGATATTAAGCCATGGTCATCGCCAAACGGCTGTCGTTGTGGTCCGGACCGCGAGGCTGGGGGCGTCCGAGTACCTGAGCTCTGACTTGTCTGCGAAGGATCTCTCTTTGCCTTGTGGTGGTTGCCCTTTTTAAAAAATCTCTTCAGATCCGCGAAAGAACCCTGCTTGGCATGCATGCTGGCCGAATCACTGTCCTGTATCTCTTCTCGATGGTGCCGGCGGCCACCAAAGAGTGTCGAGTGACGTTTGTCGTTGTTTACGAGACTAGTGGTTGAGCTCGAGGGAGAGTGTTGCCCAGGCTTCCTTTTATTGAACTGGAACCTCGACTCGACGTTGTTTCGATCAGTAAATTTGTTCAGCGGCTGACGCTTGTTGGCGGCATATGGATCATTCGCATCTCCTTGGGGCGTCAAGGGTTTCGAGTAGAACTGTGAAGCGCGAGAAGGACTAGATTCGCGCGAGACGGGCGTCGAGCCTCCAGGCCCGATATCGAACAGACCGCGACGATGGGATCTATGATGTGTATCATCGCCATGGTCTCCGCCCTGTGGAACCTGGTCGCTGGAAGTTGAACGGGGAGCTGTTCCCCTTCGAGCGGAATGAGGGGATGTGCCGTCGTGTGAGGTAGATGCCTGCGGCGTTATAGCAGACGGGTCGTTGCCAGTGGTGCTTTTACCCTTGGCGATGGCATCGGTACCTGAGGGCGTCAAAGGCGGAGACTGCATTTGCTGCACTGCTGGACCCAAATGGGGCGATCCTCGGCTTGGGGTTGGCAAGCGCGTCGAGCCAGCGGACTCGTCTTCATGAGACGGAACCTGTTAGGTGTTGGGGTTAGCAATGAGGTGTAAAGAACTAAGCCAACGCAAGACACCTCCTAGATGACATGTACTGGAAGTGTCATGAGCCGAGAACAATCACAAACAGCTCTGCAACCACGAAGTGTTCATGTTCACATGGCCGAGAAGTGAGCGCAGATGAAGCGCAGGCGGCATGATGTTCCTGTTAAGTCGCATCATGGACACTGCGATGGAGTGGCACGGCTTGTCCGAAACAGCCTAGAATGCTCAACTAGGTGGGAAAGAAAGGCAAGCTACGTACCCTCGAGGCGGGCAACGAGTAGGGGTCAAAGGCGAAGCGGCTGAGGCGCCGGCCCTGAAGATTCGTGGCTTGCAGTGATGTGGTCAGCTCCTTGAGCTGATCCGACATGACCTCTGAAATGGCATCAGTGTTTTCGTGGGCGGGGTTCGAGATCGTTGACGTCGGGGCCGCGGGAGCGATCTCCTCAACGGTGGGGGCGAAGTGTACACCTGGGTTCGCCTTGTCGGGGGTGCTGTCGCTGTCCTTCTTCTCGTCTGGCTGTGTGACAATGATGTTGTTGGGATCTGCATGTCGTGCGCGAGGCACAAAGAGGTCAGTACGATCATGAGTGTGAGGGGGGCACATGTCATGGCTTCCTGAGTCGAAATAGGTGCGGCCCGAGGGCGGGGTTTGCTCCAGGCGTGCAGCGATCCGGAAGTTGCGGAAGCGTACCTTGTGACTCGGGTCCCTGAGGCCTCACATCGGCTTCGGAGGAAGCCATGCTGGCGAATTGGTGATTCTGTCGGTATAAAGCTGCTCAGAGCTAAGTCGATATCACGAACGACAGCATAAGCACATGAATGAGTTTCGAGCGAGGGTGGCGGGGAAAGAGACGAAATCAGAGAGGTCTAGGTCGGCATGAGGACCGGGTCTCTGGCTGATAAAAGATGGGATATCCACTAACCCACCAGATTAGCACTAGCCTCGAAGGTGCAGTGCCGCGACACCAATTGCGGATGGTGGGGCGCCCTTGCCTTGCCTTGCCTTTGCCTGGATCGGCCCTGGTCGTCGGGTTGATGCAGCGAGCCCAGCAGCAACCTTCCACATGCACCACGGGGCTTGATCTCTTTTTTCCCAGGGACGCCAGGTGACAGGGCTCAGCACTTGGCAGATTTACAGGATCCTCTTTTCCCCCCCCAGCTGTTACCGCCCCCGGCGCCGCTTCCGAGCGCCCGGCAGCCCATGCCGCCCAGGACAGATCCAAGACCTGGATCCTTCATCAGACACCCATCGCAACCGAAGCAATCACATCACGCCTCATCTCCATCAGCAACAAAATTGGCATCCTACACGCCCGGTCCTCATTCACGTCGATGCACCTTAGCGAAGGTACAACATGGTTACCTGTGCAAGTCACCTCACAGACTGACTGCCACCAGAAAATTACGAAGCGGCGGCTGACGACAGCGGTGACCATCCGCCCTTACATCTGGCCAGCCAAGCAGAGGAGGTTATTAGCAAACGCGTCAGCGGGACGCCCAAATAGCCTGGCAACCCCCAGTTTTTCGAGTCTCGACCACTTCCAAAGGGCCATCCGATTGCATATCCAGAACGCCGTTGTCTTTGTTGTACGTACAGAGCCTGAGCAGAGCCTGCTGGAGGCAAACGCCTTCTGAGGGGCAATTTAAAAAAAAAAAAAAAAAAAAAAAAAAAAAAAAAAAAGAGGCGAATGACCTTGCGAGACGATAGAAAATCTCGACAAGGAAACAATTTTTTTCCCTCCCTCTTCAGCTGTTGCAGTGCACCGACCTGGACTTGGTGAGGCAAGCCAGTCATGTCCTAACACCGTCTACAAGCGAGGCAAGCTGACTTGCATGTGAGCCAGGGGCATCGTTGCCTGCCACTTCTGTTGCACTAATGAAAAATTCCAAGACCTTAGTGGTGTTGGGCTGCGGCTCTTAACATTCATAGGTCTCCTCACCATTACGACCCCTGACGTAAACGCTTGGGGCAGAGTCTCCTACTGCTGTGTTCGGCGCGGCAGCCACTTTCGGTGCCTGACGAAAACGCCCGCGTTGGCGCGAACGGCATTTCCATGTGTCCAACTGAGGTGCTGCTGGTGACAGCCAGGGTCCACCTTGGAATGTTCTTCTGCATGACGCCGCCCGGCCCCCGCCATTCCACTACATCCCAATCCATTGACCTCCCTCGTTTGCTTGATGGCCAACATCCGCATGCGGCGAGTTGGTCATTCCCAACCCCGAATCACAATAAGGATGCCTTGTCCTAGGTACCGCAGGGAGGTTTAGCCAGGCTTCAGGATAAGTGACCGACATACGATGTGTTGCATAATCCACCTAGCTTGCCAACAAATGGGCTTGGCATTACATGACAACACACCCGGTGTCTATCATGTAAGACGTGAGAATAAGTTGTCATGGAACACTATTTGCAGGCGTTGTGGCTCTGGAAGGTTGATACGCGGCCAGGTGATCCTGCTACCGAACATCTCCCGAACGGCGCCTTCGGTCCCAGCTGCGAGCGAACGTCTGGGCTTTGTTGGTGCGCTCCAGGTAGCATCAGTCACGACAATTGCGACGTAGTCCCTTTTGCTGGAGATCGTTGATTTCAAGTTCCAAATCGTTCGCCTATATCGCCCCCAAAACCCTGCGACAAACACACTGCGCCTTTCAATGTTATACAGCGGCATATCATCTCGTGCCAGCTCGATGGTATACAGACGAGCATCCTCCCCATGGCTCTCCTCCTTCTCTGCTTTGCGCCGGCTCATGTTGCTGCCATTGCAAGAAATTCATCCTCCTCATGGTACAACATTGATGCCAATCGACCTCGCCTGATAGATGATGGCTCGGCACAGACCCCTCGTACTGAGACCCGATAGACGCGGTTCGGTTTGCTTGATTTTTGCGATCTCGTAAATGTGCTTCAGGCTGACGGTGCCGACCGTCTGGTGGCCGGGGGTGCTGGCACCTTTCCTCCGGCCCTTCTGCCCGACCTCGACTTCGGCAGCGTTCAGAAGCAGCCATGAGGTCTGTGGTGTGCGAATGTCAAAGTGGAACGATCGGTCTCCGCGAACAATGACCCTGCAGGGCAGCGGTGTTCCGGTGTTGATGTGTTGTGTACGCGCATTGAACTCCTACGAGATAAACGCAGTCAGCGAGGCTGTAGCTGTTGTTGATGGTGTTCGATCCAAGCTCAACCAGCGTTCAGTAGTAGCTCACCTTACAAAAATCCATCGACTTTACACCCTTGCTACCCAGCGCCGGACCGACGGGGGGGCTGGGGCTGGCCTGGCCGGCACCAACAATCAGCTTCACGAGCTGATCTCTCGCAACTTTTGACATTGTGGTGGCGGTATTCCAATCGCTGGTTGTTGATGGCGTGGGTGACGATTGAGAGGTCGGCAACAGGTGGTTGATGTGCTTGGAAATTTTGGCACCTCGCGACCGTGTGCACCCCCCCAGGTGGCACTAGCCACACATTCCCCTGAAGCACAGCACCTCGGCGGGTCCGGGTCAAGCTCGGGTGCTAGGCTCTGTCGCGTACGAGTTCGGCCAGTGACTGCTGCCGAATCGACGATGGGCTCCACTATGACGGGACTTCTGGTTTCGTGCGCCACACCTTGTGCATTATCGCCCATATCTCCCCATCACTGAACGACCCCTCCACAAACGTCAAGGAGCGGTCACCCGGTGTTCCGTTCAACAAATCTTCCCTCCAGCCTCTTATTCTAGAGTAACACGGATATCCACTGCAACCCAGTAATTTAAAGCTTGTTCACAGGATAATACTTTCTTCTTGTTCAGTATCTCCCTCCATCCCCCCAGGCCACCTTTACGCCCATCCATCATTATGTTCAACTGGGCCAAGCAAAAGTATACTTCCAGCAGCCCTTTGCTTTGAGATTCACCCTAGGCTGACCACATGACCAGGCTCGCCGATGTCGCGGGCACTCAGGAGCCTATCTATGGCCCTACAGCCATCAGGACCGTCGCTGAGGAGGCAAAGGAGACCAGCCATACCGAGCTCACCCGGGACGACCTGAAGTGGAAGGCTATGGACTCTACGTCCGTCGAGACCCAGAGCTTCTACTTGATGTCGGACGATGGAAAGCACCTCGCTCTCGCCCAAGTCATCTACAGCAATGTCGCGTGCGTCCATGACCGAATCTTCTCAGAATGAATCTTGTGCTGACTTTCCCAGTGGCATCCACACCACTGTCCAGTTCAACTCGAAGATCTTCTACCTCGATGGCTCCAAGCCCCACCTTTGGTGCTCTACGCAGCTGAGTAACCACGGTTTCAGCGAGGACAAGGCCAGCTTCTACGCCGATGACTGCGCACTCGATCTCTCGGAGGATGGCACAAACTATACGATCAAGAGCCTGAACGATCAGCGATCCATCGTCAACCTCAAGATCACTCGCAAGGCGCCTGGTTTCGTTGCCGGCAAGACTGGCAACACCTTGTACGGTACTGACCTCGAAAACCCTTGGGGCTCCATGCGCCACGCCTTCTGGCCGAGGTGCGCTGCTGAGGGCACCATCACCACTCCCGATGGCCCCATCGACTTCACCGGCAAGGCCTTCTACTCGTTCGCACTTCAGGGCATGAAGCCGCACCATGCCGCGGCGCGTTGGACTTTGCCGACTTCCAGACCCCCACCTACTCGGCCGTCCTCATGCAGTTCGTCACCCCGCCTTCGTATGGCACCACCACGGTCACTATCGGCGGTATTGCCAAGGACGGTGAGATTATTATTGGCGGTGTCGACAGCACCGTCGCGCACACCAGGACTAAGACCGACTCGGAGAGCGAGTGGCCCGAGCCTGAGGCGATCAAGTTCACCTGGTCTGGTAAGACGAAGGACGGCAAGGCAGTGGAGGCTGTTATCGAGGGCGATCTGGGCAAGCGTCTCGACAGGGTCGACGTCATGGCCGAGGTGCCTGCGTTTGTCAAGAGGATCGTCGCAGGTGCTGCGGGAACCAAGCCATATATCTACCAGGTAAGCAGCGACGCGAGTCGTATTTGTATGTCGAATGCGGGCGTCTAGCTAACAAGTACGGCAGTACTCTCCCCAGGAGAAGAAGCTCACGCTCAAGCTGAAGATTGGCGACGAGGAAATCTCAGAGGAGGGCCAGCTGTTCAGCGAGGCCACGTTCATCTCTGAGGCGTAAGTCATGATTTTTACGTGCTCGATTGAGTTGGATTAGTATGCATGCCATTGGTTAAGGCGTTAATAGAGACGGACCGTTCAGTCGCTTCAGAATATTTAACTCCGATTGGTCTTGGCGCTGGCAGGGTCCTTGCCGAGCCTATCAGTACCACATTTTAACTAATAAACTTCCGTTTGCCATGTTTCGATCGTTCGTTTTCGTGCTTGGCGGCTTGCCAAGGCTGCGCGGCGGCCGTAGTTCACACTATACGGCACAATGTGCGACATGGCGACTGGTGAAACACAAGTTTACTGCCCTGACGAAAGGCGGGAAGAACCTTGTCGAGGATAGTGGTATCTGCATCGTTTGCCCGCCATGCCTAGAGCCTGCAGGTTGTAGCTCAGGCCTTGTGCCCAGGGACCTGACAAGTTCCGTGCAAAGAACCATCATGAGACGCATAGGCAGAAACGGTAAGAATTACTTTACCTATCCACCATCGTCACGGCTGCCTCCGTCTCTACCACCACATTAGGTAGGTAGTACTTCCTGCACACACGTATACTACGCCCCTTTGCCTTTTATCAAACGGCTACTTCGGTCTCGACTGCTCCCTCTGTTGCCAACGTCAAGTCCTTACACCATCTTTGCGACGTTCACCACTAGTGTCGCTCTCAAGAGATTTTCCCCCAACCACTCACACACCACTCAAATACAACCCACGTCGGTAAACACATCCTCATCGGTGGCTCCAGGCAGCGCCATGCCATCTCCTAGTGTCACTCAGAAAGGTGGACCACCGGGGGTAGGAAGGGGTAAGTCTTGCTTCGGCGGTCCTCAACGCACGCGGTAAGTTCTTCTATACCTGGAGTCTCGCTCGCATACCTGTATCGATGCCGTTTCTGATAGTGGCTATAGGAAGATAAAGAGGGACGCCATCCGCGGCATCAGTACGTACACAAGTTTCAAGCGCGAATCACAATAGGCACTGCAGAAAGCTGACTCGGTTTATCTATTTCAGCTAAGCCGGACATTCGGTAAGTCTCCTACTTCGCTCTCGCGCGGGGTAGTAGGCACGTTGCTGGACGCCGTTGCCTTTCAGACTCTCCCAGACGCCTTGCCCACATCGTCGATAGACTTCTGTTCTTTTCATGACATGCGGTGACCCGTTTTCAAGGCGCAGAGGAGAGCGGCAAGGGCCTTCTAATTTCCGTCCAATATCTATTTTTCTCACTAATCACCGCGGCACAGACGTCTAGCTCGCCGCGGAGGAGTCAAATTCATTTCCGGAACGATATACAACGACGTGAGTGCCATCTGCATTGAGGCTATCTTTCTTCAGAGAAGTAGCTGATTTTGTACAGATTCGTGAGGTCTTAATAGCTAGGCTGAAACTGGTACGTTCCTCTGGGCGAGGCATCGCGATGAACCCTACCCTTAGTGACCGCTGTGTCAGTAACATTTGCTAGATCATCGATGATTGTATCAAATATGTTGATTATAGAAAGGCCAAGACCATCACGGTCCAGGATGTAGGTTGACACTAGCCTCGGTACATCTTCCAGAAGACTGCCTAACTCAACCCCTTGAATTAGGTTCTTTTTACCGTCCGACGCTTCGGACAGCCCATCTATGGGTTTGATCCGGGCACGAACACAGAGTCCAGCCCAACGAAGAAAAGATAAAGGGCTATCATTGATACATAATCACGAAGTGAATTCGGCCCCAGTCAAGAGTGAGCCGAGGCATGGAAGTTTTTCGTCACTTTCACAGCCTGGACCAGGAATCTGGTCATCTTCTAGGGCTGGAATGGTCAGAATGTCACGACGTATCCTGTTTCACACCTTTTGCTTAAACAAGTTGTCCTGTTCGTCTATTTGCTGTTTAGGCTGCGAAGTACCCTCCAACTGAGAAAAGAATATTATCAAAATATCCAAAACTGCCGTAACAGCTTGCTAACGTACGCTATAAACGAGGGGTATCGATGAGAAGTGAACAAACAGCTCCACCAAAAGAAAGAATAGACAAGAGTAAGAGCACGAGGCCAGAGGGCACAAGTCCCACCACGACAGACCTCCTCCCTGTACTCGACATCGGAGTGGTGATTCCATCAGAAATTCCGAGCCCAATAAACGCAGCATACTTGCAGAACCACAAGTTCCTCCTAGAAACTCGTCGCCGTCAGTGGCTGATTCACTTTCGTCGCCTGGCTGCCTCCCAAGCCCCAATAACTCTCTCTAGTGCCATTGCAGCTCGCCGTTCCTGCTTCCGGGCTGCCACATTGAACAGCTCGGGGAGGACCATCTTGCTGTGCACATGCTCCAGCGCAAAGCCAACCTCAGCGTCGCGCCCGCAACGTTCCCGTGTTACACGAACTGCCTCGTGCAGCAAATCAGCACCGACACCACAGCCGCGCCATTTTCGACCTGTTGTCCACGCGCGAATGACACCCTTGCCACCACGCAGCGGTCCGGCGTTGCCACTGCTTCCCTTGCTGCGCTTCTTGCCGCCAGAAGGGGGTCCGGTGACGGAAAATCCGCCAGCAGAGAGAGCGAGGGATTGTTTCGGTTCAAGACGTAATACAACAGCGGCAATTATGGTGGAACCGGAGCGCGCGGCGAGAAGAAAGTCCTCGTCACATGCACTGGCTGCCGTTGTAATGCCAGCGCGGAGGGGCGAGGGAGCTGTGGGGTGCAGGTAGGATGGCGAGATGGAAGAAGCAAGATTTGCGTAGGGTAGAGTAAGGTAGTGGATGACGGCGAGACACGTGAGAAGGAAGATCGTGATGATTGCAATGGAGTGGGTAAGGCCGACGTTTTGATAGACGCTTCGGGTTTGATGATGAACAACGGCAACGGCTGCGACGACAGCAGCGATACTCAGGGGATGGAGGATGAGAAACAGGGCAGTCTGTTGGCGCTGCTCGACGATCGATTCGGAGATGAGGTTCAGAGCTTGAGCCTTGTCTGCCGGGTGTGAGAGGATCTCAAGAGAGAGGTCTGGGATGTCGTCGAGGGGCGTCAGGGGTGGATCAGAGGCCTGGGAGGAAGGGGACGGCGGAGGCGAATAATTCGCCGCGGGCCGCAGAACTGGAGTATTTGTGTGTGAGATGGTGATAGGGTCAAGGGCCAGATTGGCGCGCAGAAAGGAGAGGAAGGCTGCGATGAGGTTAGAGTCAGGTTGAGACATCCTCGCCATGAAGACAAAAGAAGCATGAATTTCGTCCAAGAATGGGACATCGAAACCTGCACCACGGCGGCAATCGTCGAGCGACTACGGAACAGGATGGAGGAAACATGAACAAAAGACAATCAGGAGCTCTCTCACCTGCACTGGATTTGATGGCAGGGACGGCATGGTTGAGTTTATCAGCAACAGCATTGGCATGCCAGTTGCTGAGATCCAACTCTCTGACTCCTGTGTAATGTGATGCTTCCATGGTTTCTCTGTACCACTTCGGCTGTGGTTGAGCCTACCCGACTGAGGGTAACAACGTGAAGTAGCTGAGATGAGTCTAGACGACGAAGAAGAAATCCAGAACAGGACTGGCTAGCCAACGACGAGGAATCTTGAGCTGAAGTATTGCCTCCCGTGCTGTATGGGCAGGAAGATCCTTTTTTTCTTCTTTGCCGATTCGACAAGGAACCGTCGAGTCAGGGTTCGGGAAGGATCAGGTGTCTGGGCGTCGACCAGGGGATGCGGTCTAGATGTATGCACCGAGGGAGATGAAGTACCGGGCGGCTGTATAAAACCTAGATCCAAAACTGGTAGGGAAAAAATTAATTGCAATGCGTCAAAGGCGTTGACTTGATTAGGGTGTGCCAAAATAGATCTGCGAACGAAGTGAAATGGTAGCAAAGGCCAAAATGGAAGCGAAATATCGCCTGGCAAGACGACAGAGAACGAACAAGGGACGAAGCAAACGGGGCCGGACACTGCCCACCCTTATGTACGGTGATGTGTTGATGGCGAACCAGAAACGACTCCTTCAAACCAAGATACGAAACGATCTGACCCCATGAGATCGCCTCTCGTCTGTTTCCACAGAAGTGATCAGATGCAAAAACATTGGCGGGCGAGGGCGCCAGACCAAATCCACACCGGGCATCTTGCAGAATCCTAATAAGGGTCTGCTTGTGGCTCGATAGGGGACCGTGGGGATGTCTGCATAGGCCAATGACGTTTGAAGGTTCTCCGCCATGGCTTGTCAACCCTGTGTATGGGGATCTTTTGGAGCCAACAGCTGAGCGTCAAGGGGTATAGATGGGGATTGATAAATGTGGAGGGGTGGGACCTGCCGCACAGAGAAGTCTGTGGCCTGCAAATCAGATATTCGAGAAGTGGACGCACAGGGTTCCCATATCTTGCTTTTGTATTCTCCGATCGTTATGTTTGCTGCCGAGTGCGTAGACGGTACCGTTGGTGGCTCGGTTGGCAGTCTCGCGTGCGTGGTGTGTTGTAGTGGTAGGGGCTAGTATTGGCTGTGGACCAGCCATTGCACGATAACGACGTTGGATGTAGGACGCACGACGAGCGCATTCCGGTGAACCGATGAGATGGCACATCACACGCCATGAAGCCAGCCTCCTGGGCATTGATCATTTGGGCGCTGGGCCAACGAGCACATCCTTGTTGGTCATCCAGTCCCTCATGATCAGTAGCCTGGGTCCGTGATCCCGGGGGAGCCAAGGGTCTGTGACAGGTTCAAGGGGTCGGAGTGATCAGCTCAACTTCCGCCTCCGCTTTCACAAACAAAATTGTCCTCTTGCTAACAACTAACGAAGCGTCAACTCCGTTTTGGAGTCGTCCCCAGCCGCTGTTCCGAGTCCAGATTCTGGACCTGACGCTACAGAGCAGCTGACGGTAGCGTGCTCAAACGACCGCCCTGGGCTTGCCCACGCTGCTGGATCAAGATGGTGATGCCGACTGGCGCCGCAGCCCGCTGAGGACTAGTAGAAAAGTTGCGATGTTGGGCGTTGGTCCAGACCAGCGGCACAGGCCTTCCCTTGTTGGGTCTTGAGCAGGTTACCGCCTGATTGGGTGCTTCGGTGCGACACTGCAGGAGAAGCTCCAAATCCGAGACGCCCAGACAAGCGGACCAGAAGGCTTTGCCTGCTTTAGCGACGAGTACGAAGGGCCAACATGAAACGCTGGACACATTTGGACACCTGCAATAGACAGGAGCGACGTATTGGCGTCACATCGAATGGGGTTTTCGTCAGCGGAGGGCTCAGTGGACCCACGGTGATCGCAGGATCTGCCGTCGCAGGGAAGAGGGGGACTGTCCTTTCGAACCTTCGTCGTGATCGCACGTTCAATTGGAGAAGACAGGGACGTGGGGAGGGGAAATGGTGGACATGTTGGGGGTGCATCCTCAAGATCGCCGAGTGGGTATCGCGCCATCGAATCCGCGATGACGCTGCTTGACCTGCAATGAGGAAAACTCGAATGTGAGCGAGACGTGGCCGTGGGGGACGGATTTACAGCTCTGGACAGCCTAACCAGCGACGACAGGGACGTACGGTTGGACGGCTAGCGCGCCGGGCTGTCTGTCTGTCACCTTGGGATTTCGACATGGCGTCTAGCTGGCGGTTGCATTCGTTGATAAAGGATGTGATAGAAGTCCAGATGGGCCCGTAAGGGCTAGTTTTGCTCGAATGGCGTTGATCGCATGACTGGCAGTCCCGTGGGGTTCCGGTCTGACGGTACACTATAGTCTTGATTGCTCAAGGTACTGCAAAGCGCTCCCATCATCGGGACGATGGTTGGCCATGAAAAGTCGACGCAAGCGGTGAGTCGGGGATGGCCTGCGGCATGCTGACCGTAACGAGTCAGTCCGGGTGTATGGGTAGAAGCAAGGTTGCGTAAGTTCGATTCGTGGGCAGCAGTACATCGTCAATGTCTTGGGTTATGGTCGGAGAAGTGACGAGATGACGCGCGGAGCCGTTGTTCGGATGGATGAATCGGCAAGTTGGGAGTCACATCGCCGGAGAACATGCCTCGTCTATCGAGACGCCAGTCGAGAAGCCTCTTCTGGTAGACTTCATACATTAAATGCAATGTCTTCAGGTGGCCACATCATTTTCATGAAGCATTGTTTAAGTGAAAAGCATAACATCGCAGAATGACGTCCTCACCTTCTGTTAAGGTAAGTACGACTGATTACCCCGCTTGCTGTCCCTTCCTTTCTCTCACGTCGTTCGTCATGGATAAAGTGACAGACAGACTGCGACGGGTGCAAGGCCCGCCGTTGTTTCCCATGCTTCAAGATATTGAGCCCATGTGCCGCAACTCATTCGTCCACCGTGTCCCGCTGTGCCTATACTTGTTCTTGAGCGTGGTATGTACTGCCATCGTCAGCAATGAGAAAAGAAGTTTCACTATCTGTAAACCATTGTTCTCGCGCTTTAGGTATGACAACGCCCTCGAACTGATCGACGGAACCAATGAGTACGCTCCTGTTTATCAGGATGACTGATGGCTTTCACAGCCCAGCCACCTATCTATCAATGGTGTTGCGTTAGTCGGTTTGCCTTCACGGTCCTCTGGCTTCGTCGCTATGTAATAATCCCTACAAGTGACTCTGTCGAGTCGAGACTTGTTGGCTTCACAGTCCGGCCTGAACCAAGGCTGAACGTGATGCCTGTTCTTGTCCCCAATAAATGATGGCAGACCAGGTGACCGATTACATTAATTTGCTCCAAAGCGTGGTGACTTCCGCTCAGACCAAGGCATAATCACGGCCGCCAGTACGCCTTACCAGGCAGCTTGTGGACTGCCATTGGCCGAAAACCGTGCCTGTCCGAAGGTCTGTTATAGATGGACATGGAAAGTACGTGCCAAGTCACAACCCCCAAAAAAGGATACGAGTAGCCAGAGAAATTTGTCATCACCAGCCTCGCTCGTCGAAACCATTCCATCGGATTGTGGTAAAACTAGTGCTCCTGCAAGATTGAAAGAATTTGTATCTCGAAAACACAAGCAAACTGCATGCCGTCGTGCCGACCATTCGACTGCATCACTGAATTACATGAGGTGCGTACAAGTAGGTACCTAGGTAGCTACCGTACAGAGCGCTTTGGTACCTGCTTAACGGCCTTTCCACTGCATACCCGCCAATCAATGCAGGCTGAGCGTGCTGACTCTGACCAAGCCCCATACGTTGCATGTGCCAGGAGGCAGCCAGATCTGGCCCCAGTAGCAGGCAGGCCGCCGTCACAACAAGTCCTACGGCGCCGAGTCCTACAAACCGGGATCTAGGACATGACAATGGACCGCGAGGGAGGGAACCCCTCAACCCGCCTTCACTCCGCCTCCAACCTCCGAGCATCCAGCAGAATAAAACTCAACATGGCTGGCGGATTGGTCGTACTTCATTTCTTGCATTGTTGAATGTTCTTTGGCCGACATTTCTCAATCTGATCATGGCTGCGAAGAAGCCCGTCTCGCCACTAGGCGACGACGCTCATCCGCGCATCTGGAACCCCTCAGCCTTACGAGCCTTGACTTCTTCCCCCCGCCTTAGCCTGAGCCGCTCAAGAAGGGATTCGTGTTCTACGACAAGCTCAAGCTCAACGTCTTCGCTCGAGCCGGGCTCGAGGGCGTCATGTGTGTAAGTTGCGGTGTCACTTCAAGAACTTTCCTGAGAAATACTTATCTGGCGATACGCAAAAGCACTCGTCAAACACCTCACGATGAGTGCGCTGTACATAGGTTCATCGTGTGGGCCGCCATTCAGCGAAATGCTTGCGAAAAGATGTCGCCGATTGAGAAACTCGAATGCCCTCTGCTTCGCTGCAGGAAACGGTTTCCGAATCATGAGCTGATGTTGAAGCACCTCTACACCTGCAACCTTCTGTCCACTGGAGAATACTGGTGCTATGAATGCGAGAAGCCAGAGAAATTCACAGATGGCAAGTGCAAGCGGTGCCTTGGTCACCCTGGGAAACGTCGCAAAATACTCAAGATCGCGAAGAACTTCTTCTCGACCATTGGCCACAAGTCTAGGAAGGAGGGCGCTTCCGACCTCGATCTCGTCGCCACCGTCGACCTCCCGCCCCCGAGCTATGGCTCCTTGCACGTTCGGCCCCAACAGATCGAGCTGTCATGCGCTACCGAGATCGTTGAGATTGATTCTGTCGAAATTTCAGCAACCCGGGCTCCCCAAAATGCATCCTCACTGCTTGACCCAGCTTCGACTAACGTCTTACCGGCAACGGACCACCCAACACAGGCTGCGGCCCTGGACTGCATGATTTCATCCATACCTAGCCCCTTGTCCGATTGGGATTTCAACCTCCTTACTGGCGCTCCCGGCACCGCTACAGTGGAGAACGATCACACCAAGATGTCCGATCGACCGGCACTGCAGCTGACCACATACGACCTTGCACATTACAGACGTAGCAGGCTGGATCTACAAAACAAGGGGAAAAAGCTTTCCCCAAGCTCATCGCTGAGATCCAATGCGAGTTCTGGAAGCCACGGCATTTCACCAATTTCGGCATTCAGCGGGGCCTGGACAGTAGGGTCGGGTTTTGAGACCGACTTGACCTCACCCACCTCCGACGGCGGCGGCTTTCTGTCAAGAGGCGGTTCCAATGCAAGCCGGCGAAGTTGCTTCGACAGCGTGCATATGCATGAGACAATATCAGAGCTCCCGGCTGACTTTCCCATTGTTGACACCATACCGCCTGTTCTTCCGGATGGAAGCAGCACAGATTATTGTTCCACAGGAACCCTCACAACTGTTCCGGACACTGAGGCAGTACCGACGGCTCACGCGAACTCTTTCAAGTCTGAGACATATATCCAGGTGCCAGAGAGTAGCAAAACGCAGCCACTGACGAATCCCCACGCATTGATTACTTCGGCCTGGGAGACTTTGCAAACACACATCACCTCATCAATGCAAAAGCTGCGACACATGTCACACAACCCCTCATCAATCAATTGCAATTCCTCGACTGCCATACCGTCGGTACAACTGGACTTGCCACTCTTCAAGCAATTTTGGAGGGTGAGATCCCAACTTCTCCGCTGGACTGGCTTTGTTTCGTACACTTCACCTACTCGTTATCCCTGGTTGTTTACGAGCGGGAAGCTGAAAGCATGGCGAAACGTCTCTTCGCCCAAGCTTATTTGTATGGAAGTCTGGTTGCTCCTGAACTCCGTAATTTTTACCTAGAGGTCGCTACGTCGATATGGCACCCTCTGGATATGACCGATGACGAACTTGCTGGTCAACTACTGAAGAAAGACCTTGGCACCCTACCAATTGCAGAGACTTCCAAGGGCAAGGAATGCGGATTACCCATCGTGACACTTCATGGGGCAGATGACCTCCTAGAAATAGCTCGGTTCTTTCTGGATGGTATGTTGACATCGGACACTGAATTCAAGGTGGCACATCAGATCCTTCTAACACCAATAGAACTCGAGCACGCCGCGTTTCCTGTCAGTGAACCGCACCCAATCGCCGCTGCGAAGTCCGACAGCTGGGTGCAGCAAACGCGAGATACCTATGCAGGAAAAGTTTCCGACCGGATATTCTCAGTCACTGTCGGCCTTGTCGTGAATATGCTGCAGGGCCAATTCCCCAATGCCTTCGGTCTTGTCAAAAAGCTGGCCAAATTCCAAAAGCGTATCGACGCAGGCGAGATCCAAAATCCACGAAGAGCGGAGTTGGAGTTGATACAGGCAGGCAAGGTTGGTGTTTTGCCATGACCTGGTTCTCGTGGCCGTTGCTAATCTAGCTGTAGGGGCACCTTTCGACCAATGTGTACTTTGATTCATATGTACCAGCAGTCCGGCAACATTGTGATAACATTTACGAATACGCGACGCCGGACATCACATCGCGGGCGACCTACCACTTATGCGGTATCAGAATCATGAAAGACGTCATGTCGGATCTCCATGAAAGTAGTGCCACGTCGCTAGGTGGCAACGGTACCGACAAAGAGACTTTGGATGATATTTTTACATCATTGACCACGGGATTTGAGGACGACCACTTGGACGACATGATGATACTCGACGGATTAGATGGCGTCGTAGCCGCCCCTGACACGAAAACATCATTGGACGATAACATGTCCGAGCGTTTGATGGCGACGTATTTTGGTGGGTACAACAGCCTTTGCCCGCCCGCCACCAGCAGTTCTGGCGACCCTCAGCAGAATGTACTGGGGGCACAGCGACTGGAAACAACTCAGCAGGATCTCTCAAATGAAGCGGGCAACAAAGTCGAGTCACCGGACTGCTGCGACATTTGCGGATTCCGCCCCAAAGGGCATCCCAAGTGGTTTAAAGGCACTCTGACGAAGCACAAGAAGCTGCAGCACAAAACGACGCCTCCTACAGTCTATCGATGTCCATTCCCAGGCTGCACGAGCCAGTATAAAAATCGACCTGACAATCTGAGGCAGCACCAGCTCGACAAAAATCATTTTGTCGACGGCGAAGGGGTCCGCAGGCCCAGCAAAAGGAAGAAAGTTGACGACAGCGAATGATCGAGGACGTTTGTCCCTGAGTTAGGTCGATAAAGATGTCATTTGCTAAGGTGGCTTGGACACAATGCGAACACGGTCGGGCGTTTGATGGGGGAGCAGTTTACGCACTATGATACCACATGATTTGATTTAATAAGTCAGCTAGGATGAAAACATTGTTCATCACACGCACCACTCTCCTGCTCTTATCCTTTTGATGTGACAGTCGTGTCAAGTATGCCGCACTCGCGACCACGTGTCGTCATCACACATGGCTGAGGTTATGAGTTGTAATGTGAGAACTGAACAGTGTCTGAGGGATTTGAGACGCTCATCTTGGTCGTGTGTGGACGGCATGCCATTTCCTGAGTTCTGAGGGATGGCCGAGGAGCTTATAGGGACAGCCAACAGGCCAGGGCATCCAGCGGGCATCACTATTCCACTATCGGGGGATGCCAATATGGATGACAGAAATGCCCAACCGAATCGTGAAGGTCTTCCCGTAGATCAGAGCGTGTTTCTCCGGCCAGTGGTTGAAAAACATAAAATCGCCGCTTCCCGACGTACTTGCACTCTTGTCTCTGTTGACACCAGAATGCTGTCATCGCGATCAAGCTTTCTCTGTTCAAAGTACCTACATATCGTTGCAGCGGGGCGATCGTTGTGGGACTGTCATCGAGCCGGGTCATCCCGCACAGTACCGAAGTGCGTGCACTTACAAGGAGTGCCTATAACAACAAGCAATACCCTGTCTTCTGGACCGACCCCCACGTCTCCGAAGCGCATCGTGATAGACCTGCGCCTCGAGCAGTCTTCAACCGATGTCTGTTTTGAGGCATCACTCTTTTTTGGGTTCACAACTGTTGGTCGCGTTATACGTGCCAACTTTTTGCTTGTCCTCACTCTCAACATACAGCCCCCGATTTGGCGTCCAAAGATAGAACAACCCAGCACGCCCCGCTGCCGCGAATTCCGACGCGCTTCCAGCGATGAATGATGTCACTTGTATCAGAGGGACCAGAGTCACGTGACTTAATGATCATTCACAGCTCCCTCACTCTTCGTCCTACCCAGGTGGTCCTGTTGGCAGCAGCACGCGCTGGGGTCCACTCTGATGGCGCTACGCTATGCTTCTCCCTAACAAGTAGGTAGGCAGGCAGCAGGGAGTCACTTGCCTCCCCCCCCCCCGGCGCCACGTCCGCAGGAAATCTCCTCTCCCTGCTCCCCTTGTCCCCTCACACCACCTTCCCTCACCCGCCCTTGTTTGCTCCCATCTTTCTTCTGTCCACACCTCCAGAACCCACACACACACTCCACGCCTCCATTCCCCCATTATCGACACACCCAGACCGCGCATCAAGGGTTTGTCGTTCCATCACATCGTCGGTCACGACGTCTTCGACAGAGGAAGCATTGTCCAGCCTTTAACAGGCGACCTCGCGGCCCCTCTCCTCTTGTCGACATGTCGGGTCCAAACAGTCAGCCTGGGCTTAACTTTCCACAGGTGGCCAACCTCCGACACGGCCGATCTCACCCGGGGCAGAGCTTCCCGCCTCTACACGCGAACCCGACCAACAAACCCTCGCCCGGCACCCATCACGCGTCTCCCTATCAACCTCATGCCTACACTCCGCAGCAGCCGCCTCAGGGCACATATCCCCAGCATATTTTCCATCAGACCCCGACGCCCGTCAATGGACACCTTGGCGGCGGCGCGCGCTCGTCCCAGAGCCACGTCCCCAATAACAATGCACCTGTCGGACGCCAGAGAGGACCTCCGTCGCGCCAGCAGATGCCCACGCCGCCTTCCATGTACCTGACGCAAGCCATAGGTCAACAGCATGGCTTGGGACAGCAGCAGAGCCCCGCCCAGCAACAGGGCCTCGGTCAACCGCCCAGCTTGGGGCAGCACCAGGGGCTAGGACAGCAGCAGGCCCTCGGTCAGCAACAAAGCCTGGGACAACAGCAAAGCATGAGGCAGCAACAGCAGAACCTGGGACCGCAACAGGGTCTAGGACAGGCGATGCAGCAAAACATGGGCCAGCAAAGCATGGGCCAGCAGCAAAACAATGGACCACAACATGGCCTTGGACAGCAGCCTCAAGGTCTGGGTCAGCAGTCTCAAGGGATCAACCAGCAGTCTAGCATGCAGCAACAGACAGGTCTTGGCCAACAGCAAGGCCTCGGTCAGCAACAGAACTCTGTTCAGCAGCAGCACAATATGGGCCTTCAGCAAAACCAGGGACAACAACAGGGCATCGGGCGACAGCAGAGTATAGGCCAGCCACAAAGCATGGGACCACAACCATCTATGGACCAACAGGAAGTGCAAACTCAGCCTCAGCAGATCGACCCGATCAACGCGCGCTCGTCGCATGCACAGCCATCCTCGTCTTTGCCTGAGCCTCAGCAGACGCAGGCCATGCGTATGTTCCAGGACAATATGCATCGTGCTGAAGAAGCGATGCAGCAGCAGAGTCTTCAACAGCAGAAACAGCAGCAGAAACAGCAGCAACAGCAACAGCAAGCACAGCAGCAGCAGCAGCAGCAGCAGCAAGCACAGCAACAGCAGCAACAAGCACAGCAACAAGCACAGCAACAAGCACAGCAGCAGGCACAGCAGCAGGCACAGCAGCAAGCGCAGCAGCAAGCGCAGCAGCAAGCGCAGCAGCAAGCGCAGCAGCAGCAACAGCCGAAACCGAAGTCCCAATCGCGACAAAAGAGCAAACAGAAGCAAGCTACCCAGGCACAGGCCCCTCCCCCTCCCCCTCCCCCTCCGCCTGTCACCCAGCCAGGACCCTCGGCGCCCTCACTTGAGGCGCAGCATTCTGACGATGCTATCATGGTGGATGGGGACTCGGATGACGGCGGCGATGGATCCGGCGTGCCAGACCATGTGCAAAATGCAATGCGCGCTGCAGGCATTATCTACCAGGCGCCGGAGCCCATGGGTGCCAGCATGTCACCCCCGCCCGAAGGAGGTAGCTACACGACCTTAGAGGCCATCCATAAAAGCGCCCTTGCCTACGCCACCTCGGTTGGGTATGCCATTGTCATTGGGCGGTCCAAGAAGACTGTGCCAGGCCTCAAGAAGGTGCTCTTCGTATGCGATCGAGCTGGTCTTCCCCTAGTCGCGTGAGTCCGGAGGCACGGAAGCGCAAAACTTCGTCCCGCAAATGCGGCTGCCAATTTGCGTTCTTCCCTATTGACCAGCGCACTCAGTGGACCATCCGATATCGTCCTGACCCCATTCACATCGAGCACAACCATGGTCCAAGCGAAAGCCCCCTTTTACACCCGGCAGCTCGAAAACTGAATGCCACGATGGTGCATGCTGTCAAGAATCTGAAAGAAAGCGGTGAGTTTACAACTGATTTCAAGTATTGCTCGTTCTGACTTGGGGACGAATAGGTTATGGTGTGAAGGAAACTCTGGAAATACTGCAGATAGAGAACCCTGACGTACCCCTACTATCTCGTGATATCTACAATGCTCGGGCAGCAATCAACCGGAATCCCACCAAAGTTGCCACAGCGCTCGCAGAAGACCGACCTGCGATCTACAGCAAGCCGCAGCCAACTGCTGAGGAGCGAATTCGAGCCGATCTCCGTCGGGAGCTCGACAAGACGCGCCGGGATTTTGCGCAATTCACCGAGGACGCCGAAAAACAGATCGCAGGATTGAAGTCGAAGCTCGAGGAGAAGGAACAAATCATCCGCAAGTTTGAGATGTTCATTGACATCTGCAATCAGCGGGTCATGGTGCAGCGAGAAAGGCTCTCTGGGCCGGAAAGTGGCGCCGGGGCTGGGTCGTCTGCTGGGCCATCAGTCGGGGCGTTGACGGGCACAGCGCCTGGGGAGCAACGTTGACGTTGATTTTTCATGGATTTACAGTTGTCTTGCTTTGTTTCGTCAGATGGATCAAGGGATCATGGTGGTAACCGGCGCATGCATTGGAACGGATGGAAGGTACAGGTTTTGCTCAGGACGGCATCGTGGCTCGTCTTGTGTCGCATGGCTCACAGTAAGGGAAGTTTCGAGTGATGTTTAGATAGATCTTTATGCGGAGTCGTCGCGGAACAAACACGGATGCCGGGTTGTCGACGGGATAAGGACAAGGGCATGGTGCATTATTTGCAAGCGCTTGAAATTCAAATATTCAACCGTCTTCACCAACATTGTACCACATACGATGTTTACCACAGCCCAGCCTTGATATTTAAGAGGTTTGCATTGACTGGTAACGAGGCTCAAGCTACGCGGGTTCAATATGTAAGGTTCCACGGCTGAGACCTGCTGAGCAGGTACCCACAGCAAGTTCGTTATGATGCAGGAACGAGCTGCACCGCCGTCCCTATTTGATCAGACGTACAATCCACTCCGCAACTTGGCTAGAGGAAAATGGGGGAGAAATAGCCAGGCCTGAAGCCTTGTGGCTTTCTGATGGAGAGAGAATGCTGTGCTGTTGACGCGTTGCCGTCCAAGTTCATCATATAATTGATGCGGCAGTCAGTCGGTCCAGTTGCCGGAGCAGTCGTGTTGGAATGGAGGTCGGCGAGGATGAGGTGACCCGATTCGGTACGTTTGATCGACATGAACCTGAGCTCTAGGACCAGGGAACAGAACCCAGGTACCTACCTTATGAACTGGAGGCGTTGATTTGGTGAGACCAGTAGTGGATGGCCCCCTGGTAGATTGCAGCCATCCAACCAAATGAGCCCCACAATCTGTAGCCGTGCCGACCCACCACTGGCCACACGTCTCCTGACACATGCCGTCGCGACTGGGGTCCATATGGTAATCTGGGTCGCGTAAAACTTGGGGGAGCCTACCTCTTGCTTTGGGCAGTCAAGGTGTTGGCAGGGTCTTGCAGGTTAATCCACAACTCCTTTCTACCACGAACACAGCTGCTGCCTCACAAACGCAGCAGAATAGGCAGCGGATAACCTGAGATACTTCGCCCTCTAATATCTCTCACCCCCAACGTCCTCTTTGCTTGCGTGCAAGAGCTCTACACCACCATCCTTCGATTAGGCCGCTCGCTCCATCGACGCCCCTGAGTTTACTACCTGTTCAGCCAAACCGATCACGTCTCGACCATGACGACTGCGTCTCTCTAGATACCCATCACGACCACAGACACCCACCATTCGACATGGAGGTGGCATCACCACAAAGCCCCGGAGCAAATGGCGTTGCTGCGGCTCCCTTCCCAACGATCGACCCGGTACGCGTTGTCGAGCACCTCGTTTCTGCCTGCGAGATAGCTCTCGGAGCGACCAGAGAAGATCTTGAGGCTTCTGGCAGCTTGCTGCATAAGAGCCGCTACACCGATACGATACAACGTTGCAACCGATTTGCCACGGATGTTCAGACAACCTTGTACATCCAGAAGGACATCATTCCATCATCGGGCATCCAGAACGGTGACGAGGAGTCAAGTGCGTCAAGCAACCTCCCCAGAACCTGATCAGCATGTCACTAATGTTAAACACCTCGCAGAAGCACCGTCCTATACGTACACCCTCACACCCGAGATCTCCTCTCTTCCCACAACCGTTTCGTCGCTCAGTCTCCTCAAGCGTTCGCAGCCGATCGATCCCGCGCTTCCCCTGTCCTCTCAACTACTTCTTACTAATCTGCCTGGCCCGGCTACTCTTAATGCCACCGTTGGCGAACAGGGCCCTTCCACTTCAGCTTTCGAGATTCTTCACTCTTACGTCCACCACGTGCTGGCCCCATACTTCGATGCCAATACCAAGAGCCAACAGCTGGCAAACGGCTCACGAGGCCGTGGAGACGTCGACTCCAAGACAGGTATCCCAGTCACGAAGAAGAGGTGGAACGATCTGGAACTAAGTCTGCTGCATCTGCAACAGAATGTTGAGATCCCGGAGGTCTCGCTTATTTTCCACCATGTCGTCCAAGGTGCTCTTGACGATGCCGCGTCTCGGCACTCGAAGCCAAATCTCGAATCGATCCCTGCCGCGACCCTTGGCGACAGTAGCTTCCTCAACAACCTCCAGAGCAACGTCAATAGCTGGATCAAGTCGATTCAAGTCATCACAAAGATGACCAAAGACCCGTCCGGCAACTCTGCGCAAGACTTCAAGTTTACAGCCAGTCAAGAGGTAAACTTCTGGCTGTCCATGGAGTCGGCACTGGAGGGTATCGATGCACAGCTGCGGAGTGACGGAGTGACATTGACTCTCGATATTCTGAAGAACGCAAAGCGTTTCCAGGCCACCGTTAGTTTTGTCGCCGACACTGGGTTGAAAGAAGCCGTGGAGAAGGTCCAAAAGTACAACCAGTTGATGCGAGACTTTCCCCTCGACGAGCTTCTCTCTGCGACGTCTCTTTCGAAGCTCCAGGACGCCATTGTGCAGATCTTCAGTCACTTGAACAAGAAACTGAGGATCTGCCCCTATCCCATCCGAAGGGCTTTGCCGCTCGTGGAAGCAATCTCGGCCGACCTCGACGACGTTCTTCACCGACTGCTCCCTGGCATTGAGATGGTGAACCTCGATTACCAGGAATTTAAGGGTATCATGAAGGCTTGCGACGACATCTTCCGGACGTGGGACGACAGCATCAAAGAGTTTACAAACGTTGCTCGTGAGGTCACGCGCAGGAGGAACGAAAGGTTCATCCCCATCAAAGTCAACCCGAGACACGGCGAACTCCAGGCGCGACTCAACTATGTCAGCACGTTTCGAGACAACCACGAACAACTGCAGCGCACTATTGTCAACGTCCTAGGACCCAAGGCCACGGGTGGCGGTGCTGTCGAGACTACTGTGTCAAATGGAGCCATTGTCATGGAGGAGATGGGCGATGTGGACGCCGTTGAGGAAGTCAAACAGGCTTGGGAAGCTCTCAGGAATGTCGATCTTCTGGATGTGTCCGCCGAGGGTACTCAGAGATGGGCCCGAGCGGAGAACCTCTACAATGAGCGGACCTCGCGAGTCGAGAATTCCATCATCTCACGTTTGCGTGATCGCCTCGGAACCGCAAAGAACGCCAACGAGATGTTCCGCGTCTTCTCCAAGTTTAACGCCCTCTTCGTACGCCCCAAGATCAGGGGCGCCATTGCAGAGTACCAGAATCAGCTCATGGAGCACGTCAAACAGGCCATCAATGGACTTCACGAGCGCTTCAAGCAACAGTACGGCCACTCGGAAGCCCATGCCATGGCCCAACTACGAGATCTGCCTCCCGTCTCTGGTGCGATCATATGGGCTCGACAGATTGAGTTTCAACTCGACGGTTACATGAAGAAGGTTGAAGATGTTCTCGGCGCCGACTGGTCCCTGCACGCCGAGGGACAGAAGCTGGAAAACGAGAGTAACCTGTTCAGGAAAAAGTTGAACACCCGGCCAATCTTTGAGTCCTGGCTCAGCGATGTCCAGAGGCGTCAGATCTCTATTTCTGGCTACCTCTTCGATATTCGCAGGATCCGTTCTGCAGGTGGCACCCTCGAACTGCTTGTCAACTTTGATCCTCAAGTCATCACGTTGTTCAAAGAGACTCGCAACTTGATGTGGCAGGAATACAACATTCCCCATTCCATCAACACCGTCTCAAAAGATGCAAAACGGGTCTATCCATTCGCCGTTAGCCTCATGGAGAGTGTTCGCACTTTCTCGCAGATCACACGCCAGATTTCCGAGATGGGCGAAGAAGCTGTTCTATTATTTGGCTACCGAAACGAAGCTTATGCGTTGGTCAACAAGGGAGTGCCGCTGCGTTGGGAATCGTTTGTCAACACCCACGAGCTCTTCTTCTCGGGCAAGAATAGTTCCATTCTCCCAGCCGGCACCGAGTACGGTCTCGCAGGAAGAAGCGCAGAAAGCAAACACAGTCTTTTCATCCGCGAGTTTGCCGCTGCTGCATCGCTGATGCAGAGCAAGACTGCCTTCCTGACGTCGATCCATGTTACAATCGAAGATGCTTTGTCACAGCTCAGCACCTGTCCATACGAACCATACGCGTTTCAGTCCCGTCTCGAGACTATCCAGAAGGCCGTTGACCAGTTGAACCTAGAGCAGTACGTCAATCTGCCCTACTGGGTCGAGAATATGAACCAAAAGATCAAGGAAGTGCTTCTTGGACGTCTGCAACACGCCATCCAGTCATGGATTCAGGCTTTTGAAGATGACTACCTTGACGACGGCCGACGTAAGAGAGCCAGCGAGAGCAATGACGAGGCGAAACCGGAGGGCCCGACAATCAAGCGCTTGGTGCACGAACTTACCATGCGAAACCAAGTTATCTATCTGGACCCGCCTCTGGAATTTGCCAGAGCCAGCTGGTTCGTCCATCTTCACGACTGGCTTGGTGTTGTCTGCAACATGAAGAAGATCAAGGCCACCCGGTACCAGATGACCCTCACCACGGCAACTACTGAGGAACCCCGGTTCGACGACTTGCCTGGGGAGTGTACTGATCTTCTGAGCCGGGTCTACGTGTCTGTCGAGAAGAAGCTAAGGGAGCTTGGCGCTTATGTCGATAAGTGGTTGCAATTCCAATCGCTCTGGGACCTTCAATCTGAGCAGGTCTACGAAGTTCTGGGCGACCAACTGTCAAGGTGGCTCCAACTTCTCCAAGAGATTCGCAAGACGCGCCAGACTTTCGACACCCAGGAAGTCAGTCGTCAGTTCGGACACACCACCATTGATTACGACCAGGTTCAAACCAGAGTCAATGCCAAGTATGATCAGTGGCAACACGAGATTCTAATGAAGTTCGCAAGCCGACTCGGCACTCGCATGCGCGAGGTCCATGCCGACATTGAGAAGGCTCGCCGTGAGCTCGAGGGCCCGCGTTTGGATGCGTCCTCGACTGCTCAGGCTGTACAGTTCATCACCATTGTGCAAAGCTGCAAGCGTAACGTCAAGGCTTGGGCACCCGAGATTGACATGTTCAGGCAGGGACAGTCGACTCTTGTCCGGCAACGCTACCAGTTTCCCAATGACTGGTTGCACATTGAGCAGATCGACAACTCTTGGGGATCCCTGACTGAGATCTTAGAGAAGAAGGCTAAGGTCGTTCAAGACCAGACCGACGCTCTACGTGCCAAGATTACGGCCCAAGACAAGCACATCAGCGACAAGATTGCCGAGATCACGGCTCAGTGGAATGAAGAGAAGCCTGTGTCTGGAACTATCAAGCCCGATCACGCCTCTGCCACTCTAGCTAGCTTTGAAATCAAGCTGTCCGAGCTACAGAACGAGTCTGAGATGGTTGGCAAAGCGAAGGAGGCGCTCGACCTCCCCGCCAACGTTGACAATTCTTTGGCCGCCGTTCTCGAGGAGGTTCACGACTTCCAGTCCGTCTGGTCCAATCTTTCCACAATCTGGTCTAGCCTCAACGAGACGAAAGAAACGCTCTGGACTGCTGTCCAGCCCCGAAAGGTGCGATCCAAGATCGACGACCTCCTTAAGAGCACCAAGGAGATGCCCAGCCGCATGCGCCAGTATGCCGCTTTCGAACACGTCCAGTCCATCCTCAGGGGCTATCTCAAGGTCAACTCCCTTCTCTCTGACCTGAAGTCCGAGGCCATTCGCGATCGCCATTGGACCAAGATCTACAAGCAGATCAGACCCGGGAAGCGTTACTCGCCGGTGTCGTTGACGCTGGGTGACGTTTGGGACCTCAACCTCGTTGCTACAGAAGTCATCGTCAAGGACATCATAGCCCAAGCTCAAGGAGAAATGGCTCTGGAAGAGTTTTTGAAGCAGGTTCGCGAGACATGGACCAATTACGCACTCGAGCTCGTCAATTATCAGAACAAATGTCGCCTCATTCGAGGTTGGGACGATCTCTTCACCAAGTGCAGCGAGAACCTGAACTCTCTACAGGCTATGAAACATTCTCCCTACTACAAGGAGTTCGAAGAGGAAGCTTCTTCTTGGGAGGACAAGCTCAACCGCGTCCATGTCCTTTTCGACATCTGGATTGCTGTGCAGCGCCTATTGGCCTACTTGGAGGGTGCCTACACAGGCAAAGCCGATATCAAGCAACTGCCTCCCATCGAATCCTCACGATTCCAAAACATCAACAGCGAGTTCTCTACCGTCATGAAGAAAGTCTACAAGCAGCCCTATGTTCTGGATGTCCTCGGCATCGCGAACGTGCAGAAGTCCTTGGAGCGTCTCGCCGAGCTGCTCAACAAGATCCAAAAGGCCCTTGGTGAATACCTTGAAAAGGAGCGTGTGTCTTTCCCGAGATTTTATTTCGTTGGTGACGAAGACCTTCTCGAGATGATAGGTAACAGCAATGACACTCTTCGCATCGCCAAGCATTTCAAGAAGATGTTTGCTGGTCTTTCCGGCCTGATCATGGACGATGAGACCATCATTTCTGGCTTCACTTCCAAGGAGGGAGAGGCTGTTCGACTAAAGAAGGAAATTTCGCTCGTCAAGACGCCGCGCATCAACGACTGGCTGACGCTTCTCGAAAATGGCATGAAGTCGACTCTTGCCGAGCTTCTTGCCGACGCTATCGCCCAGTATACGCCCATCTTCGAGTCTGAGAGTATTGACAAGTCAGTCTTGATCGAGTTCATGGACGCATTCCCCAGTCAGATAGTCGTCCTGGCTGCCCAGGCGGCTTGGACGACAGCTGTAGAACAATCCCTCGCTGACGGAGGAGTGACGCTTCAGTCGCTCTTTGATCGGGAGGTGCAGGTGCTTCGCCATCTTGCTGACACAGTCCTCGGAGACCTCGAAGTCATCCAGCGCAAGAAGTGTGAGCAGCTGATTACAGAGTGTGTTCATCAACGGGATTGCGTTGAGAAGCTTATGAAGCTGAACGCAACCACACCAACTCACTACCTCTGGCTTTTGCAGATGCGCTACATATATACGCCAGAAGGCGACTTCCAGCAGCGTCTGCAGGTCAAGATGGCCAATGCTAAGCTCAACTATGGCTTCGAGTATCTTGGAGTGCCAGATCGTCTCGTCCGAACCCCTCTTACCGATCGATGCTTCCTCACCCTTACCCAAGCTCTCGAACAACGTCTTGGTGGCTCGCCGTACGGACCAGCCGGTACGGGAAAGACAGAATCGGTTAAGGCACTCGGCCTGCAACTTGGACGTTTCACCCTCGTCTTCTGCTGTGACGACACCTTTGACTTCCAGGCCATGGGCCGTATCTTCCTGGGTATTTGTCAAGTCGGCGCCTGGGGCTGCTTCGACGAGTTCAACCGTCTCGAGGAGAGAATCCTGTCTGCCGTGTCGCAGCAGATTCAGAACATTCAACTTGGTCTCAAGCAAGGTGCTGAGGATGATAAGTCCCAGATTGAGCTCGTTGGTCGCCAGCTGTGCGTGAACGCCAACACCGGCATCTTCATCACAATGAACCCCGGATATGCCGGCCGTTCCAACCTGCCAGACAACCTGAAGAAGCTGTTCCGTAGCGTGGCCATGTCCAAGCCTGACAAAGAGCTCATCGCAGAAGTCATGCTTTACTCTCAGGGTTTCAACCAAGCCAAGTCCCTGTCCAAGCAGACTGTGCCATTTTTCGACAAGTGCTCGGGCAAGCTGTCCAAGCAAGCGCATTACGACTTCGGACTTCGTGCACTCAAGAGTGTTCTTGTTAGTTCCGGAGGCCTGAAGAGAGCCCGCTTGACTGGTGGTGATGGCGTCGACGTCGTAGAGGCCGAGATTATCGTGCAGAGCATTCGAGAAACGATTGCGCCGAAGCTTATCAAGTCCGACGTCGAAATCATGATGACCGTCGAGGACGTTTGCTTCCCCGGCGTCCAGTATGTCCCGGCCAACCTGGTGGCGCTCGAGGAAGCCATTCGTACACTGGCCGCTGAGAGACAGCTCGTCGTCAACGATACATGGATGACGAAGGTTATCCAGTTGTACCAGATACAGAACATTCACCACGGTGTCATGATGGTTGGAAATTCTGGTACAGGCAAGTCTGCCGCGTGGAAGATTTTGTTGGATGCTCTGCAAAAAGTCGAAGGCGTTGAAGGCGTACATCATGTCATCGACTCCAAGGTCATGTCAAAAGAAGCCTTGTACGGCAATCTCGACTCGACCACCCGTGAATGGACTGACGGTCTGTTCACGAGTATCCTGCGCAAAATCGTCGACAACCTTCGTGGCGAGGATTCGAAGCGTCACTGGATTGTTTTTGATGGCGATGTTGACCCTGAGTGGGTTGAGAACCTCAACAGTGTGCTCGATGACAACAAGCTCCTGACGCTTCCCAACGGTGAGCGTCTAAACTTGCCTTCGAACGTTCGGATCATGTTCGAGGTTGAAACCCTGAAGTATGCTACACTCGCTACTGTCAGTCGTTGTGGTATGGTGTGGTTCAGTGAAGACACTGTCTCTCCTCAGATGATGGTCGAGAACTACCTGATGACCCTTCGCACCAAGCCTTTCGAGGACCTTGACGAAGACAATGTTGCGTCCGCTCAGAGCCCGGCTAAGGCTCTCGCCCTCCAAACTCATGTTGCCGATCTCCTCAACTCTCACCTTACAGGCGAAGACTTTATCTCGTCAGCCCTCGATGAAGCTCGGGGCTACGACCACATTATGGACTTCACCGTGGCACGTGTGCTGAATACTCTCTTCTCGCTCCTCAACAAGGCAGTTCGAGACATGATTGAGTACAATGCTCAGCACTCCGACTTCCCCCTTGAGCCAGAGCAAGTCGAGGCCTACGTTTCCAAGAAGTTGCTGCTTGCTCTCGTCTGGTCTCTCACGGGAGATTGTCCGCTGAATGACCGCAAAACCTTCGGCGACGCCGTTGCTGGTCTCGCAAGCTTCGGCTCACCGCCTCTCGATGGTGCCAGCTCTCTCATCGATTTCGATGTCTCTCTTCCCAAGGCAGAATGGACGCAGTGGCAGAACCAGGTTCCTACTATCGAGGTCAACACTCACTCCATCACACAGACTGATGTGGTTATTCCCACTCTGGATACAGTTCGCCACGAGGATGTGCTCTACTCTTGGCTCGCTGAGCACAAGCCCCTTCTTCTTTGCGGCCCGCCAGGTTCGGGTAAGACAATGACGCTGTTCAGCGCTCTCCGCAAACTTCCGAACATGGAGGTTGTGGGCCTCAACTTCTCAAGTGCTACCACTCCAGATCTTCTGATCAAGACCTTTGAGCAACACTGCGAATACAAGAAGACACTGAACGGCGTGATACTGTCGCCTACTCAGATTGGAAGGTGGTTGGTCATCTTCTGTGATGAAATCAACCTTCCTGCGCCTGATAAGTATGGCACGCAACGAGCCATATCTTTCCTTAGGCAGCTCGTTGAACATAACGGCTTCTGGAGGACATCTGACAAGTCCTGGGTCACGCTCGACAGGATTCAGTTTGTAGGTGCTTGTAACCCGCCAACCGACGCTGGCCGTACTCCGTTGGGTGACCGATTCCTGCGACACGCCCCTCTCATCATGGTTGACTACCCTGGCGAGCTTTCGCTCCAGCAAATTTACGGCACTTTCAACTCCGCCGTCCTTAAGATCATCCCCACGCTCCGTGGCTATGCCGATCAGCTCACGCAAGCCATGGTTAAGTTCTACCTCGAGTCTCAGCAACGCTTCACCCCCAAAATCCAGCCACACTATGTCTACAGTCCTCGTGAGCTAACACGATGGGCCCGCGGCATCTACGAGGCGATACGCCCGCTGGAGAATCTGTCTCTGGAGGGTCTTATCCGTATTTGGGCGCACGAAGCTCTGCGACTTTTCCAAGATCGTCTCGTAGCCGAAGATGAACGCCAGTGGACAGATGAGGCAGTGCGGCGCATCGCAACCCAGTACTTCCCCAGCATTGACGAGCAGCAGGCTCTCGGTGGGCCCATTCTGTTCTCGAACTGGCTATCAAAGAACTACGTGCCTGTGGACCGTGAACAGCTTCGAGACTTCGTCAAGGCTCGTCTCAAGACATTCTGCGAGGAAGAAGTGGACGTGCCTCTCATTCTCTTTAACGACGTTCTGGAGCATGTTCTTCGCATCGATCGTGTGTTCCGTCAGCCTCAGGGCCATCTGATTCTCATCGGTGTCAGTGGCAGTGGCAAGACAACTCTCTCTCGCTTCGTAGCTTGGATGAATGGTCTGAAGGTCTTCCAGATCAAGGTCCATGGCAAGTACTCCGCTGAAGACTTCGACGATGACCTCCGCGACGTCCTGCGCCGCTGCGGTTGCAAGGGAGAGAAGATCTGCTTTATCATGGACGAGTCCAATGTTCTCGATTCGGGTTTCCTGGAAAGGATGAACACCCTGCTGGCCAACGCCGAGGTTCCCGGTCTCTTCGAGGGCGACGACTTTGCTGCCCTGATGACGGCATGCAAGGAAGGTGCTCAACGTCAAAATCTGCACCTTGATTCTCAGGAGGAGCTTTACAAGTGGTTCACGCAACAAATTGTGAAGAACCTGCACGTCGTCTTCACCATGAACCCACCCGAAGACGGTCTCGGCTCCAAAGCAGCCACCAGTCCAGCGCTGTTCAACCGTTGCGTGCTCAACTGGTTCGGTGACTGGTCTGATCAGGCGCTCTTCCAAGTAGGCCATGAGCTTACCCACTCCATTGACCTGGACCGGCCCAACTTCCAGGCACCTGATTCGATTCCCGTCGCTTACCGCGGGCTCTCTTTGCCGCCATCGCACCGCGAGGCAATTGTCAATTCCATGGTTTACATTCACTACTCTCTCCAGCGCTTCAACGTCAAACTACAGAAGCAGCAAGGCAAGGTCACTTTCCTCACGCCCAGGCATTTCCTTGACTTCGTTGCGCAATACGTCAAACTTTACAACGAAAAGCGGGAGGACCTTGAGGAGCAGCAGCGCCATCTCAATGTCGGTCTAGAGAAGCTCCGCGACACCGTCGACAAGGTTCGCGATCTGCGTGTCAGCCCTGCGGTGAAGAACTCCCAGCTTCACCAACAGTATGCCGAGGCAAACGAGAAGCTGCAGCGCATGATTGCCGACCAGCGAGAGGCTGAACAGAGGAAGAACACTTCTCTCGAGATCCAGGCTGCTCTAGAAAAACAAGAATCCGAAGTTGCTTCACGGAAGAAGATTGTATTGGAGGACCTCGCGCGAGCTGAGCCGGCTGTCGAAGAAGCCCGCGCCAGCGTCAGCAATATCAGGGGGCAGCATCTAAGGGAAGGCCGATCCATGGGCAACCCACCTCAAGCGGGGTGACTCGCTCTCGACTCCGGCTGCACATGGCTGGGTCACAAGGTCAACGAGTGGAAGAACATCCAAGCGATCGTGCGCAAGGACGACTTCATTGCCAGCATCGTCAACTTCAACAACGAGGAGAAGATGACCAAGCCTCTGCGCGTCAAGATGCGAAACGAATTCCTGTCAAACCCCGAGTTCACGTTCGACAAGGTTAACCGCGCCAGTAAGGCCTGTGGTCCGCTAGTCCAATGGGTGGAGGCGCAGGTCACTTACTCAGAGATTCTTGATCGTGTCGGCCCTCTGAGGAATGAGGTGGAGCAGCTCGAAGAGCAGGCTCTGCAAACGAAGGCTGAAGCCAAGGCCGTGGAAAACACCATCAACGCCCTTGAATCGAGCATTGCGACCTACAAGACCGAGTACGCAGCGCTCATCAGCGAGACACAAGCCATCAAATCCGAGATGGAGCGAGTACAATTCAAGGTCGACAGGAGTGTCAGGCTCCTTGACAGTCTATCATCAGAGAGAGTTCGCTGGGAGGAAGGAAGCAAGTCTTTCGAGACGCAAATCAGCACCCTCGTTGGCGACGTCCTGGTCGCCGCGGCTTTCCTCGCTTACAGCGGTCTTTATGATCAAACTTTCCGAAAGTCAATGATGGAAGACTGGTTGCACCAGCTTCATCTTTCCGGGGTCCAGTACAAGCAACACAATCCTGTGACTGAGTATCTTTCTACTGCTGATGAGCGGCTCGGCTGGCAAGAGAACAGTCTCCCCGTGGACGACCTCTGCACCGAGAATGCCATCATTCTGAAGCGCTTCAACCGCTACCCTCTCATCATTGATCCATCTGGGAGAGTCACAGAGTTCCTCCAGAAAGAGAGCAAGGATCGTCGCTTGACGGTCACTAGCTTCCTTGACGATTCCTTCACCAAGCAGCTTGAGAGCTCTCTCAGATTCGGTAACCCAATCCTGATCCAGGACGCGGAGCATCTCGACCCTATCCTGAACCAAGTCCTCAACAAAGAGTACCAAAAGACTGGCGGTCGTGTTCTCATCCAGCTCGGCAAACAACAGATCGATTTCTCGCCTGCTTTCAAGATTTACCTGTCCACGCGCGATCCGTCTGCAACCTTCCCTCCCGATATCTGCAGTCGAACCACATTTGTCAACTTCACGGTTACGCAGAGCAGTCTTCAGACACAGTCCCTGAACGAGGTTCTCAAATCCGAGCGGCCAGATGTGGACGAACGACGATCAAATCTCATCAAGCTGCAGGGAGAGTTCACGGTGCACCTGCGCCAGCTTGAGAAGCGCCTCCTCCAAGCCCTCAACGAGTCTCGTGGCAACATCCTTGATGACGACAACGTCATTGAGACCCTGGAGACCCTCAAGACAGAGGCGGCGGAGATCTCGGCAAAGATCAGCAGTACTGAGGGTGTCATGGCAGAGGTTGACGAGATCACGCAACAGTACAGCATTATTGCTCGTTCCTGCAGTACTGTCTTCGCCGTGCTGGAGCAGCTGCACTACCTCAATCACTTTTACCAATTCTCGCTCCAGTACTTCCTCGACATTTTCCACTCTGTCCTGCGAGGCAACCCGAACTTGGCTAATGAGAAGGACCATAATGTCCGCCGGGATATCATCGTCAAGGACCTGTTCGTCTCTGCCTTCAAGCGAACAGCTCTGGGTCTGCTCCAACGCGATCGTATCACCTTAGCCATGCTGCTTGCACAGGCCTCACCATACCCCATGGACAAGGGGCTCATCGACGTCATCCTAGACAAGCGTGTGGAGGGCAAGGATCTCTCCACCGAGCCAGATGCCCGAGACGAGGCCTTTGCCAGAGCGGGCCACTTTAGCGCGCTCAAGGACAAGCTGGGCAGGGCTGCCTCTACTGACTGGGACACTTTCCTTACCGAAGAACTTGCAGAGAACTTTGTTCCCCAGATCTGGGACGACAACACATCGGCAAATGACCAAGCACTGCTATCGCTTCTGCTGGTCAAGCTTTTCCGCCTTGACCGTTTCGTTCCTGCTGCAGAGCGCTTCGTGACGCTCGTATTTGGCTCTGACCTCTTCGATATTGTCGAGGATCTTAAGGAGACTGTCACCCAGGTGCCTGCCACCAGACCTGTCGCCCTTGTCTCTAGCCCTGGCTTCGATGCCAGCTACAAGGTCGACAACTTGGTGGAGAGAATGCGGGTCAACTGCACCAACATTGCCATGGGTTCCAACGAAGGTCTCGCCAGCGCTGACAAGGCCGTCACCAACGCCGCACAAACAGGCTCGTGGGTCCTGGTCAAAAACGTCCACCTCGCGCCGTCTTGGCTCCAAAGTCTGGAGAAGCGCATGGATTCCCTCAACCCCCACTCGGACTTCCGGCTGTTCCTCTCTATGGAGTCGAGTCCCAAGATTCCCGTCAACCTCCTGCGCGCTTCTCGGGTCCTCATGTACGAGCAGCCTGCTGGTGTAAGGGCCAACATGAAGGACTCAATGTCTTCGCTCTCAACACGGTCTGCAAAGAGCCCTGTGGAACGTACCAGGCTTTACCTACTGCTCGCTTTCCTCCACGCCGTTGTCCAGGAGCGTCTGCGCTATGCCCCCAACCTCGGTTGGAAGGGTTTCTGGGAGTTCAATGACAGCGATGTAAGTCTACCTCCTCTTGAAATATCGTGATTGAAGACGCTAACAGGTTCACAGTATGAATGCTCGGCATTCATCATTGACACGTGGATCGAACAGGCTGCCGGGACTCGCACGAACATTGCGCCTCAGAGCATTCCGTGGGACATGATTCGCTACCTCGTCACTGAGACTTACGGCGGCAAGATCGACGACGAAGGCGACTTCCGCCAGCTCAACAGCCTCGTCGAGTCATTCCTCACGCCTGCAGCATATGACATTGGGCACAAACTCGTCGAGGGGCCTGATGGTTCCGAGGAAGGCAGTCTGGTTGTCCCATCCGGCACGTCTCTACCTGAGTTCACAGCCTGGATCCACAAACTTCCCGAGCGCGAGCCGCCCACGTACCTCGGACTGCCGGCCAATGCAGAGAAACTGCTGCTGGTTGGTCTGGGCCGCAGCCTGATCGGCAATCTGAAGAAGGTGATGGACACTCTGGACGAGGGCGAGCAGCTCATGGCTGAAGCTTAGTAAGCACTGTTGTTGGGCGTGTATGTGTGTCATTTTATCGCAAACCGGCAAGCTGCGTTGACGGCTGTTCAGATTCACCTCATTTTCTGTGCACTCTGTTTTTGATGCGGCGCATCGTGGTTGGGGAGAAGAGGGGGGATGGCCTCCAGGATTATATCGCTTATTCGCTCTTCACCTTGCGCTGATACCCCCTTTTGAGCACATCAGTTCGACTAGATTGGTTACTGTTTTGTCATCGCAAGCAAGTATTTTTTGAGTTGAATCTATATCTTCGCACGCAAATCCCAACAGCAGTTGATTCCAATGGGGTTTTAGCCTACACCGTAAACCAGACCGACACTGGAGGGGCCTCCTTTTGTTGGCGGCGAGTCGTAGCAAGCCGCAGTATCTTGGCTTACACAAGATTACCCTCCTCTCATGACCGACATTCACCTTCAGATACGACTAGAGAAGCTCAACAGAGCATACAACTTCTTGGCAGATCCTCTTTGGGCTACGAAAACCAGGTGAATAACAATTCCAAAACGAGATGGAGGTCAAAGTAGAACAATCCCCAACACCCTACCCCCGCCCCCCTTCTTCCCCCCCACATGAGGCTAAAGGCGATCGCCACCTTGACTTGGGATCCCTCGATGCGGCTCCCAAGTTCCTGGCATTTGGTACACTGTCCGATGTTTTCCTACTCGTCTTTGGGTGTTCGAATTGTTGGGCTTTCTTGAACGACTGTAGGTTGTCCGCGTTGCTCCAGTGACTGCTCGCCCTGGCTGACGTGCCCAGCATGGCCTGGCTGGGCTCCCAGGTCGCTTCCATTCCTTCGACGTTTTTGCTGCAATCACCACGACCGGTAGATCCCCGTGTAATGTCATCAAGCCAGTACCGTACGGGCTCAGGCTTTGTTCTTCGCTTGGGATAGGTCACTGCTGGTTCTGGCAGATGGTCGCCTGTCCACTCTGACGTTTGCGAGGCTGCATGTTTCGTCGCTTCCCCGTCATGATCATGGCACGAATCGTGGCTGGGGATCTGTGCTTCGGCCTCACCGTCGTCGGGGCAGTGGTCCAGATTGACCATGCCGAAAGGTCCATGATTTGCATGGTGAACTCCCATATTGACGGAAATGATCTGAACTGAGACCCTGTAGAGAAAACGATGCATACGTACAGGGTAAATTATGGTCACAACCTATGCATCATGCTTGACGGAGTCAGGGATGAGTTTTTGTAGTCTATTGTCTCCTTGTCGTCCCAAGCTAAGCGCTTCGTGTAGGCGAAGTGTATTTCGAATTCTCAATGGGTTTGCCAATGGAAACCTGTGCATTGAAATTACAATTGATACGAATTACAGTTCTACTACAGAATATCACTTCCAATGACCACGTCAGCTTGGGCTGGGTCTCGGGCAGCGTTGGGCTCTCCCAAAGCCAGCGACGACATCACGTTCTGCATCTTCCTGCAGTCAGGCACACCCTCTCTGTCTATAACTCTTGGAATTTGGGGGTGGCTCGCACGCGTGCATGTGGACGGCTGGCTGGCAGCGACAGCCTGATGCCCGCATAGGTAGGGTCACCTGCCCCCCTCTTCTTCTATTATTTTCCCATCCACTCCGTAGCAGAGGCAAATGCTCGGAATTGTTTCAAGTTTGAGATGAATCCGGCTACAGTCTGATCCCTCGGCTATGACTGAGGCCGCCTGCTGCGTTGCCCGTAAGGCTGGCCGCTTTTGCCCCTTGTATTTGAGCGCAGCATAACGTAAATAGTAGGTAGCTTTCCGTTTTCGCGATTTTCATCCCATTGTGTTGCAGCCTGCTTCCCGATATCCTACTTAACCTTCACAATCGCTTATAGATATCATCGAAGACCTGAGGATACAGCAAGGTACGATGGGTCGCGTACGGACAGCATCCGGAGCACAAGCTCAGTTGTCTCCCACGAGGCGACGTCATCCAGCAAAATCAGCGAAGCCCGGACGAGATCGAGCTCCCCGTAAACCGGCCGGCGAGTGGGCGCCGTTCAAGGAGGAGATTGGCAGGCTATACCCATTACATGAACTCAAAGCATTAAAGGAAATCATGAAAAAGGATTACGGCTTTTGCGCAACGTAGGTCTCCCGCCTTGTCAGCATCCGAAGCATATTTAATGAAGTCCCAGCAACCGCCAATATGTTTACCGATTGGGTCTATGGGGCTTTGCAAAGTATGGCCAGTCGCATAATGTCAGCTCAGACTCTGGAAACTGGGACGATGACGACGACGAAGACAATGATGAGGTTGCCGAAACCAACACTTCGTCTTCCTTTCGCGCTACGTGCGCCGACGATGACGAAGAGGGATTGTTCGCAGACACAACGCCGCCAGAGGACCCTCCGGCCCTCAACCTCTCGGTATGCGACGAAAGCCGGCTCCAGCAGAAGTTAGCAGCCGATCTCCTGTACATTGTTGGAGATTATGCCACGGCCTCTGATCTGTACCTTCAATACAGTCTGTCGCAGTCTTTCAAGGGTGATGCCAGCCAAGCGCATCGACTAAATCTCATCAACTATGCCAACACAGCTCGCGGAAATCATCATATCACCACCGCAAAAGCCATGATTCAGAAGCAAATCAATGCGCTGGATGGACCTTCAACTCGGCGGTTCTTCAAGCTACTCAAAGCTGTCGTTGTTTCTCGCTTATCTGGTGGCGACCCCGAGGCTCTTGACCAAGAACTTAAAGAGCTGAATGAGATCATGCTCGAGGTAGAGGATTCATTTGTCGATGACAATGACGATCACAAGATGCTATCAAGAAGTCATCAACTGATTGACATGAATGCACTTGTGCTTTTGTGTCGGGCTGAGAAACAATTGACATCAAGAGAAGGCAGCCACGCCACGGGGTTCAACAATGCGCCAGGCATGCGAGACAAATATGTCGAGCAACAACTACGGTGGACGTTCCAAGGCAGTCGTTGCAATCCGGTCGCCATGCACAAGTGCCTTGAATGGTGCCACGTGCCACGAGCGCAGGTTCAGGTTCAGGGGTACAGCTCCATCGACTCATTCATGCCTCTCTGGGCCATATATGCCAACGAGGCGTGCAATTCTCGGCAGGTCCAGCCCCCCTGGTATGATAGATGCGAGACCGAAATGGGAATATCGCCGACCGCTCTGCTTTACACCTTGTGTCGCTATGACAGCACAGGTCGGCTGCCTGCCCCGGGTAGTCTTGACATACACCAGTTTATCAAACGATATCTGGATCTTTTTGTCACTGCTGATTCGCCGTCGGAAGGCATGCCATGGCGGCTGTGTGACATCCGGCAGCTGGTAAGCCAGACGCTCTATGTACCTCTCCCCGGTTCCGATGCTGTCGACGGAGAGCCCATTTCTCTCTTCTTCAGCAGCCAGGAAAACCAGCACTCGATGGAGAAGGAAGACGCCGAGGACATGTCGCGATCTGAGTACAGCTTCATCGACGTTGGCGCCGGCGAATATGACTTCAACTTCGGCCTGGGAGGGATGCCAGAGAACACCATTGAGCTCTGCTAGATCACGTTTGGCAACCAACACCTCAGCCCTCTGCTCGCTGTTGCGCGCCATCACAGCATCACAGGCTGCCCCTTGCACAGTTTTCCTGCCTGAGATAGCCTCGTCCGGAGCCTTGAACATACGTTGAAGACCACGAAACGTGTACGGCTTCTTGCAGGTTTTCCGTGCACGGGACCCCATACGTTTATTCCCCCCCCTTTTACCTTTCTTCACCTGTTGTCTAATCACCATCTTTCCTATATATGAGGTCCGCAAGACAAAACGCAGTCTCTGACATGACTACATTGTGAGGGCGTGGAGGTTACTGACAATTAATGAACGAGATGATTGTACTTTTTCTTTCTTCCATGTAATGGTATAGGATATCTGGAAAGGCGAGCAAAAGGAGTACGTACAGTACACAAGGGTCCACAGTACCACCGCAGCCGAGCTATTTCTTCTGGGATTTCATGTATTTTTGGACAGACAAGCAGTCAATCAGTCAGCAGAGCTTCAGTTGATATAAAGCGTTGAACAGCCATTGTGACCTGATGCTGTGTGAATCGGCGTGGAACAGCACTCAAAGTCGAAGGGAGGCAGGCAGCGCCTTGACGACGAGTTTCATGGACAGACACCAGGGCGGCGCCAGTCGAGTAGGGAATAGACCGATCGATCGGGGTTTTCGTTGACACCACGTGAAGGTGCAGAGCGCGTCTGCAACTGGCTGGGGCGATCGGGGGTCGGTCGATTGGGCGATTGGCCGCAGCTAGGAAGGTGCAGCTCACGGCCGGTCGCTGGAAGGCAGGCAAGGCAGGGAAGCAAGCGCGAGACGTGACGAGTAGCTGAGCGTCAGGTGCTCCTCCGGAGCGGACGCTACGGGTGCCCCACTATGACTGTGGCTGGTGTGTCGAGAAAGCGGCCAGAAAGCGGGGGAACAGTCGTCATACCAGGAGAGCTTGCTGCCCTTGGGCCAATGAAGCCGTGTGATGGCATGTGCCTTGGCACCACCCCCGACACACCTGATGTCGCTGCTGTCGCTGATGATACGCCTGGTGCATGCTGCATTCCTCACGAGATGGGGGTTGTCATGGCCCGAGTGGTGCGGCTTGTAAAGCGGTCAGCTCTGGGTTCGCAGGCAGTACCATTGATTGTCTCACGGGAGTAGCTCAACCGTCAACGAAGAGATAGGTATCTATATACGGGCACAGGCAACGTAATCGTGTCGGAAGAACCCAAGGTACAAATATTTTCCCCTGGCAGTCGCATCATGTCTGTAGCACTTGCCTAGGGTACGTAGCACATTGTGGCTTCGAGAGTTACGCAAGGTGGAAAGCGCGGGCGAGAAAGAAAGACAGACACCCTGGTAGCTGGCGTCGATCTCGCATGGCCCTGCCCCATCCCGCCTGTTGCCTGCTTCCCTGGTCGCCTTGTCCAGCCAGTCGACCTTGCCTCTAGAGGTACATGAAAAAGGCACACCACCTACGACATCCGTCCTCAGAGACTCGTACCGCACTCGCCCCCTTCTGAACCCCTCGCTCGGTCTCTACCCGGCTTGCGACGGTCACCCGCATGACGACGAACGACCGTGCCGCTTTAAATACAACGGGTTCCCCCTCTCCCATACCACGCCCCCTCTCGCTTTATTGCCTTGTCATCCGCAGTCGAGTTGCTTTTCGACCGTTTTAGTCCAGCAAGCATCAGAGTTGAAGTGAGGTTCCGCTCGCAACACATACCCCAATCGACGTAGGACGTGAGCCGAATCCAACACCAGCATCATCATATCAACATGGACCGAGTTCACGCACGTAAGTCTTTCCTCTCACAGTGACTGCCCAACGGTCGTGACCTCCGCCTCCAGACTGAACATCTGAATCTCCGAAGCAAATGAAGCTGACATGCATTAATTCCTCAAGTCAACCCCTTCGCTAAGAAGGAGACGCACAGCGCCGGCTCCACCACCACATACAAGGTTCTGACCATCTTGTCGTGGCTTTTGTCCGTCATCGTCTCGTTTTACTATGTTCTGTACACCCCTCATGATGGCTTTACCATCCGCAAAAGCATTTGGGACCAGAACCGCCTGTACCCCACGGCCTTTACCTTGAACTCCCTCATTACCAGCATCTACTGGTGAGTGGTCGTTCCTGACGGACGCAAACCAACGCGCAACTGACAACGCCTAGGATCGTGCTCTTCATTCTCCAGATCGGCTACGTCGCTCACCTTTTCTCGAAGAACACCGACAATGTTCAGGCCGCTGCCAGTGTCGGCAGCCACTTCATCTTCAACAACCTGCTGCACTTTGCCTTCGTTATGCTCTTCGTCCGCTCCCACTTTGCCTGGGCCGAAGTTATCCTGATCATCAACTTCATCAACCTGTCCTCGCTCTACTTCCGCCACAACACCTACCCCCGCTTCATCCACGCGCCCGCCGTTGCCGGACCCCTCGCCTGGACCTTCGTCGCCATCTACTGGAACGGCGCCATCATGGTGCACCACCCCGACTCCCTTGTGGCCCGTATCTTTGGCAACATCTTCATCTGGTCCATCCTGGCCTACGGAGGCTTCTTCATTTTTGCCTACAAGGTAAGTGACTGTCCGCAAGCATATCTTTTTTGGGGGGGGGCTATGTGCTAACTCGGCCCAGGATTACACCATCGGCTTCGCCCTCAGCGTCCTCGCAGCCTCCATCGGTGTCGGCCAGTTCCTCCACCAGATTGTCGCCTTCCAGTGGATCTTTGCGTTCGTCATCATGTCGGTCCTCTTCGTTTCCACGCTCGCCGTCGCTGTGCCCGCCTGGACTGGCCGCGAGACCAACTGGGGCCGTGGCTCGGCTCCCGCTGATGCGGAGCGTGCTCCTCTTCTTGCTGACGACTAAATCGATCATTCCACGAGTTGGATCAAAACCAAAAATCATGCTGCGTCCTTGGTCCACTTGCCTCTGGGCGCCACATCATTGAGAACAGACTACGAAATTGAGCTACGTGAATCGGGAGTGTATTGTGACAAGAAATTGGTTGACCTAATTGCGAAAGTGGGTCTGGGGTTGCCATCATTTTCTTTCGGGGGTGGATGTTGTCGCGCAAGTCGTCTTCATCGTGGATAGCTTTTGCTTGTACATAGCTGGCTTACAGGGAATTGTCTGCGCTGCGCAAATTGATTGTTTTACAGCGTCATGATGACTTGCAAATTACATGTTGCGCCTGACTCTTCTTGGGTGTGGGAAGCTTTATAGGAAGCTTTGTAGGACTTTTGTTGACATTTAGACACGAGAATGACGTCGTCGTCTCTTATCCAGAAGCTCTTATCAACCCCACAGATCCACATTTGATATGCGTGTCTCTCACCGAGCTTCACCGGTCCCGTTGATTCATGCTCTCTCGTCTCCATCCGCGATGCACCGACAACGCTCACCTGCAAAAGCCATAATCCCACCTGTTACTCAAACACGCTACTGCGCCGCGCCAGACATTGAGCCGGTAGCCCCCATGCGATGAGAGCCCTGAACCACTTCCCCTTGCCCCTCAACATTGGCACCGACATTTGCCAGGTCTCGCGCATATTCCGTCTCCTGACGGGGCCCCGCGGCACGCGTTTCCCCCATCGCGTGCTGACGCCCGAGGAGCGCGCCGCTGCCTCGGCCACGCAGCTGCGGCCGCTGCCGGCGCCGGAGGGCTCTCTCGACGGCGGCTTCGAGGTGCTGCGCGCGAACTATCCAGAGTGGTGGAAACGCTCGACGTTTGTGGCGGGACGGTGCGGCATCCCTTCTCTTTTCTTGACCCTTTTGCTTTCTGACGTACATCTGCCAATGTGGACTTCTCCGGGTTCCTGAGTGAAAAGAAAAAAAAAGGCTCGTGCTGGACAGAAAAATAGCTGACGGAGGCTGCACAGGTTCGCGGCCAAGGAGGCGGCTTTCAAGGCGCATCCGTTCTGGAGGCTGGGGTTCGGGGACGTGGTTGTTTCGAAGCCTGGAGGCTGGGAGGGACACGGGAGCGGGCCGCCTGTTGCTGTCGTTGGCGGGGCGGGAGGCGGGCAGAGCGCGTTGCTGTCGATCAGCCATGACGGGGACTATGCTACAGCTGTGTGTTTGGGGTTCGACAGGAGGGCGGGCGGGTTGAAGGGCGACGGTGGCGGGGCGTCATCGTGAGGCGGTCGTCTGTGGGATGGGTGTTTTGATTATGGTGTTTGCACTTTTTTCCATTGAGGGGCGGAAACGCTTTTCTGTGATGGACTGGCCATGATTGAGCGATGGTCAAAATATACTAGTTGGCTACAAGCTGTCGCCAGCCTGAAAGGTATCGACATGGGAACCAAGTTTTGAGGCTGGATGTTCAGAAGCCTATGCTTGCTAGGCTTCTGGCCTGCCAGTTGAATTTGTATCGGACCTCTGTCGAACCTCTGTACGTGGAGCACCACTCAGATAGCAACTCTCTTCTCACCAACATCCAATCGCATGTCTCGCCTTGAACAAAAAGCAGAGGAGGGACGAGTAGCAACTGAATCTGGGCTTCCAATCGTATGTGACCCCCACTCATAGCACCCTTTTCCTGTGACCAGTAGATGCAAGTGAGGCATTGTCACAGCTTCGATCTGCACCCCAGCACGGGGAGGTCGACTTCGTGCAGCCTTCTGTAGCCTATGGAAGCCAGCAGACTTGGCTCACACCGCACTTTGACTGTCGTACAAGTCGGTGAGGCCCGAGCCAGGTGAACTATTGCTTTCACCACCTGGACCAGCCGAACATGCGGGCGAGCATTGGCGATATCGGGGGGGCCCACCCGGCACCTGAGAAGCCAGGGTGGACGCGCGAGAGGCCCCCCCGCGGCGCCTGGAAGCCCAACGCTGTAGGCACAAACTGCAGCTGTCAACGCCCTGGAAGTCTGCGCCGGGGACGCCATTCGACCGCTGGGCTTCGGTGAGGCGGCGGGTCGGCAGGGACTGATCCAACTGGACGCAGCGCCCTGCAGCTGCATGCTGCTGGGCCCACCTTCTGATCTCCAGGCAGCCGGGAACTACCTAGACGAGGCAAGGTGAGCCAAGGTCATGCGAGGTGCTGATGCATTCATGATACAAAACTGACCGAGTTTCTCACTCTCGCCCTCTTCATCACATCAACGTCGATTTTCTGCGACATTGCGATGCCCTGTTTAGCATGCCGGCTTGCTTTCAATCGTCTGCACAAGAATGATACTTGATATTTTACCCGAGCGGAGCTTCGTGCTCGCAGCTACCGGGCCTCAATCCTTGCTGTCCTCTTCAAGGTGAGTCGTTGGCCATCCTCGGCAATCTCCAAATGCAACAGCTGCACGTACTTGAAAAGACGAGGGACTGACGATGCCCATCCCCTAGTATCAACGATGGCCAACTTCCGTGGGTCACCGAAATCTCTCTTTTGGCCGAAGCTGGGCACCTTCAGGTTTTGATCATACTCGTTTCCCTGCTCTGGACCTCATACCGGTTACTCAACCGCCAATACACCAAAAGGATTCGTCACCAGCTCAGCGCTTCCGCCCACCGATGGAGATGGGAAGCATGCGCCCCCACCATCCGCGCAACCACCTTCGTTTTCTTGGTCCTCGCTGCAGCCGAAGGCCAGACCAATGCTCTCAGTGCCGTTTGTGCTGCATACGCGTTGATCTTCGCCTTGTCGAGACTCATCAACGACATGGAATGGCGCCACATCGCCTTGCACCAAACGAATTTTGTTCTCACGACCACCCTCATCCTCGTCGCGGCATCGGCTATCTTGCCATGCATCGAGGCACGAGAGCCAGCGACGATTGCCTTTCCTCTGAAAGGGGCTGTCATCAGCCTGGCGCTTTCCGTCTTCATCTCTCTCATCACCCCACGCGAATGGGTTCCCCCCTCTCTCAAGCATGCACTGCCAAAGGGGGCGGTCGAGACGGATCCCGCCCCTGGGAGGTTTGCAGCTGGGCGGACTATTTCCTGACCTACGACTGGTTGACACCGTTGATCTGGACAGGTGCTCGCCGCCCTGTCACCATTGACGACCTGCCCAAGCTGGCATGGTACGACGACCCGCTGCTGCTGTTGTCCAAGATCAAGGCGGCCCGGGCCAAGAGCAAAAATACACTATGGACCGTGCTTCGCCTCCTGAAAAAGGAGGCTCTCATCATGGCAAGCTGCATCGCCACGGCCTACCTGCTAGAGCTCGTCGCGCCGTTCGCCCTGTATCAGCTGCTTTCCTACCTTGCTGATCCCAAAGGTTCTGTGATACGCCCCTGGGTCTGGCTGCTCCTCATGTTCTGTGGTCCTCTGTCTCGCTCGGTCTGTTTCCAGCAGTATGTATTCACTTCAACAAGGTTGATCGTGCGCGTCAAGTCCTCCATGACCCAAGAGCTCTATCACAGGGCCATTGCCTCGAAAGATGTCGAAGACGACGTCTTTGCCATTCCTTCCAAGGACAAGAATGCAAAGCCCGAGGGAAAGACGGCCCAGACGTCAAGCTCTACCGGCCGTCTTGCAAACCTCATGGCCGCTGATGTTGACGCCGTCTTCATGTCCCGCGACATAATCATGATCATGATCGGTGTACCAACAGGAACGTGTGCCTCCATCATTGGCCTCTACAAAATGCTGGGCTGGCCATCCCTCGTCGGAGCCACAGTGCTCTTGCTCGCTTCGCCGTTGTCCATATTCATCGCCCAGCTCATGGCAAAGACGACGCGTGTCGTTCGTCGGGCACAAGACTCGCGCATCTCCCTCGTGTCAGAGTATCTCTCCTCAATCCGAGCTGTTAAGTACTTTGCTTGGGAGGATGCCGCCATCAACAGGATCCTGGAGGCTCGCGAAAATGAGCAGCAGCACATGTGGCGAGTCTCCTTGCTCTATGTAGGTTTGGGTCAGGTCACACAACTGATACCGCAGGCTGCTCTGCTGCTCATCTTCTCGCTTCATGTAGCGGTCATGAAGCAGCCGCTTACTGCTGCTACAGCCTTTACGACAGTGTACCTCGTGAAGAACATCCGTAAGAATATTACGCAGGCTGGCAGTTTGTCTAGGAATGTTACGGCCGCCATGATAGCACTCAATCGTCTTGACAAGTACTTTGATAGTACAGTGCCAGTCGAACAGTACTCTGAGGGTCCCCTCGCCATGAAGCAAGCTACGTTCCGTCGGAATAAGCTGGCGATGTTCGTGCTGCGGGACATCTCCGTCGACTTTGTTGAAGCTGGTCTCAATGTTGTGTCGGGCCAGAGTGGCAGTGGCAAGACGACTCTACTCCTCGCCATCCTCGGCGAGACTGACCGACAGCATGGAACAGTGACTCGCCCCAAAGATGTCGCTTTTGCTTCCCAGACGGCTTGGCTACAAAACGAGACGATTCAGGATAACATCTTGTTCAACAGTACTTTTGAGCAAGTGCGCTATGACAGAGTCATTGACGCCTGCTGTCTGTCTTTTGACTTGAACCAGATGGACAAGGGCGACAAGACGGTCGTGGGCGAGAACGGTGCATCCTTGTCCGGTGGCCAGAAGGCAAGAGTCGCCTTGGCGAGGGCTCTCTACTCCAAGGCTCCCCTTCTGCTGCTCGACGACATCTTCTCTGCCCTAGACGCTAAGACGTCGGCCCTGCTTTGGGAGCGTTGTTTCTGCTCCGACATGCTCGACGGAAGAACGACTGTCCTCGTGGCTCAACAGCCTTGGGTAGCGGCTCAGTCTGATTTGTCCATCACCCTGGATAAGGGTGAGGTCGTCAGCACGGAGCAAAATCTTGGCATTGTCAGACAGCCCGTGGTGGCTTCGCAAGAAGTTGCGGGGGGGAGCAATCTGGGTGAGCCGGAACTTGAGGTCGAGAGTGATGCTTTGAACGACAGGAACAAGACCGCAGATGACCCAACTGGAAAGAACCTGGTAGCCCAAGAGATGAAGGCTAGCGGCAAGAGTGCCCGTCTCATGTGTAAGTGTCGACAGTATTATGACAAGAAATGCAGCCTGCTAATCGGTGCCCAGTCTTCAAGTACATGACGTGCTTTGGCAGCCCATTCTACGCGGTTGTGTGCCTTCTGGTTATGCTGTTTATGAACATGGCCTGGCTCGGTAGTTCGCTGTGGCTGTCCGTCTGGGTCGAGGCTTATTCTAAACAGGAGGCTGTCGACATTACCTTTTATCTCGGCATCTATGCCGCCTTCACTATTGCCGAGACGATAAGCTACGCCCTCATGGTTCTTGTGTTTGAGAATGGTGCGTGGCACGCCGCAAAGAAGCTGCACCGCGACTTCATCCGTGCCGTCATGCGCGTGTCCTTATCGTGGTATAAAGACGTGCCAGTCGGCCGCATCATCAACCGCTTCTCGCGCGACATTTACTCTGTCGACTCGACCATCTGCTCACAGCTTCGCAACTTCCTCGACTGCGGCATGAGCATTCTCTTTCGTCTTGGCGCCATCAGCTCCATTCTGCCCGTCTTCATGCTACCTGCAGCCGTGACGTGCGCCGTCGGCGTTGTTGTCGGCGAGATGTACACGCGCACGGCTGTGACCATCAAGCGCCTGGTTGCGTCGGCGCAAAGCCCCGTCTTCACGCAGTTCTCCGATACGCTGGCGGGTCTCGCTGTCATTCGGGCACGCGACGGCATGGGTGATGTGTTCAGCGAAGCGCTGGCCGAGAGGCTGCGGACATGGTCGCGCGCCGCAGAAGCCAATTACAACTGCAACCGGTGGGTCGCGATGCGAGTGGACGTAATCACGGCGCTCGTGGGCCTCACGGCGGGCATCATTGCTGTGTCAAAGGCGGGGATCGTGGCGGTTGGCCTCGTAGACTTTTCTTTGACCTACGCAACGTGGTTGGGTCAGTCCATCCTGCACCCTGTGCGCCGCCTGTACGACCTCCAGGCCGGGGTGCAGGGTGTCAGTTTGTCCTGTTGTCCAGTATGGAACGTTAGCTGACTTCTTTTTAGTTTGCCAGGGTACGCGAGTATGCTGGGCTTGAGCCAGAAGAAAAGTCGGACAAGTCTTACGCTGAAGAGGGCCAGTACGCGGATGACGATGAGCATGTCATTCCCCGGCACTGGCCTGCGACGGGCAAGATTGAGTTTCGCAACGTGACGATCCGATATGACCCCGAAGGACCTGACATTTTGACCAATGTTAATTTGAAGTTCAACGCCGGAGAGAGGGTGGCCATTGTTGGGAGGACAGGCTCCGGAAAGAGCACGGTAAGATCCAGCAACATTTCTCATGTGATTCGAGACTGACTGTCACAGTTGGTCCTGTCGCTGCTGCGGTTTACGCACATCGTATCAGGTGAAATTCTTTACGACGGCATCGACATCACGAAGACGCCGCGCCGTAGGCTGCGCGAAGCCCTCACCATCATCCCACAGGAGGCAGTGCTCTTCAACGGCACCGTAGAGTCGAACCTCGACCCGACCGGCAACGTGGAAGAAGAAACTCTGGCCAAGGCGCTCCAATCATGTCGAGACATTGCCTCCTTCCAGAACCAGGCCAATGGCGCTCTCGAGGCAGACGGAAATGCACCGACGGCTGGCATCGCGCTCTCGACGCAGGTTACCGCCAAAGGTGAGAACTTCTCGCACGGCCAGAGGCAGGTGCTCTCGCTATGCAGGGCGCTAGTCCGAAAGAGCAGGTTGATGCTTCTGGACGAGGCGACGGCGAGCATGGACTACGAGACGGACAGGGGAATCCAAGAGGCGCTGCGCAAGGAGCTCGATGAAGCGGGCGGAGATAGGACACTCGTGACGATAGCGCACCGGCTCAGAACGATCATTGATTATGACACGGTCGTCGTCATGGCTGGAGGAAGGGTTGTCGAGGTGGGCAGGCCGAAGGAACTGTACGCAAGGGCAGGGGTGTTCTATGACATGGTCTACCACAGTGGCGAAGGGGAGGAGCTGAAGGAGATGCTGAGAGGGGACGGTGAGTCGTCAGAGGTGTCTTCCTGACGCTGTGGAATGGTCATCATGGTCCCCGGGCGAGCGAGGCTAGAATGAGGATTGTCTTCAGCCCATGCACTTGGCAGTAGCCACCTGTCTATGTGATAGATTTGTATGGTAGTGGGCCCCTGATCGGGACGTCCGGGTTCTCTCCGTGCCCAGAGGGGTGGTATAACAGGCTGGCGGACCCCTCTTACTGGCCAGTTGTAGAAACTCAAGTGTGTTACTCTTGCTTGGGGAGTAAACATTCACATCCTTGGTTGCCTCTGCCGTGTCGACATCGCCAACAGCTTCATTTTCATCAACATTGGGAAGTCACCCGTAAGATGGCCCCTTCCCGGGCAATGACCGGTGGGGGATCGGCTTATCGGTCTACGAGACTTGGCCGGTGTTTCCCCGCGATCCGCCCCCACCGCCCACCGCTCCTGCCCTATCTGATTGTCTGGTCTGGCCCGTGCTTTCTTGAAAGTTGATGGCCAAGTGGACACGATACCGCGATCGTCCGTCAAGTCGCGTTGACTGGCTCTACTACACCCCCGACTCCTCGAAAGAGCTTCATACTTCGAGCGTAGAGACCTTCACTCTCTGTTCAGGGCAGTCTGACCATTCCCATCGACGCTTGTAGTAAAGCCTCGCCCAGCACATCTGTCACGTCTGTTCTTGTTCTCCTTCCCCTTTTTGGAACTCTGACCTTCGCAATCGCCGACACCATGGCTATCCGTTCCCTCAAACCAGTCCTGTGTGGCTTGGCCCTCGCTTTTGCGCTGCACGCCGGCATTGCTGCTGCTTCGTCGGCCTACGACAAGGGCGATCCTCTTTTCAATGCCCAAGCCCTCGAGAACCTGAGCCTCGAGGAGCTTGACGGTGAGCTTCAGGTAGGAAATGCCCCTAGGCCTCACCCCTCCACTTCCAACCGCAATGTTGCCCCTGAACACAAGTTCAATCCATTTGGAGGCGGGTTCGCACACGATAGCTAACACAGCTACTAGCAATGCCCCATCGTTGCCTCTCTCTCGGGCGCAAAGGCCACGCACTTTGCCTCGCAGACGTCGTCCTTCCTTTCTCGCGCCTTCGCCGTGCTCTTTCCCGCCGAGCGCCCCGCCATCAATGCCCTCCTTGCAACTCTCTACATCTCTGGCCCCCCGAACCTGCTGCTGGCCCTCTGCCCTCCCGATATCGATCCGGCCTCGCTCTCTGTCATGGTTGCCTTTGCCGTCGGCGGTCTCCTCGGCGATACTCTCTTCCACCTGCTACCCGAGATCTTCCTCGGCGAGGACGAGCCCGACAAGACGCGCTTTGTGCTGGTCGAGCCCAAGCGTAATCTTCTTCTCGGCGTCGCTATTCTTGTGGGCTTCATGACCTTTGTCGCCATGGATAAGGGCCTTCGGATCGCAACCGGCGGCGCCGGACACGACCACGGCCACGGACACTCGCACGGTGAGGCCCAAGAGGTTGCCGCCGAGGCCGTTAGCTCCGCGCTCGACAAGGCGGACGGCAAGGCCAAGAACCGCAAGGCTAAGAAGGGCGAGGTTGCCGTCGTCAAGCCCGCTGAGAAGGAGATCAATGCCAGTGTCAAGCTGGGCGGGTACCTGAACCTTATGTAAGTGCACCAAGCCTTCTTCTCTTGTGCGTGTCAAGACATCTGACGTGAGTAGCGCCGATTTCACGCACAACATCACCGATGGTCTTGCCATGTCGGCCAGCTTCTACGCATCGCCCACTATTGGCGCCACAACGACGGTGGCCGTCTTCTTCCACGAGATCCCCCATGAGGTTGGCGACTTTGCGCTGCTTGTGCAGTCTGGTTTCAGTAAGCGGGCCGCCATGGGCGCGCAGTTCGTCACGGCTCTCGGCGCGCTGCTGGGCACCCTCATTGGGATTGCTGTGCAGGAGCTCGGCGGTGGAGCCGGTGACGAGGGCGGACCGATGGGACGAAACGGCGGTATCTGGGGCACCAGCCTTGTAAGTGGTTCATATTTATTTTCTTGCTCGTTCTTATTTCACCCCAACGTGGTGCAAGAGTCTTGTCTTGTCTTGTTCCTGCGCATCCGATTTACCCAGCTTCCTATTTGCGCCGGTTGCATACAGGCGTCCGACGGTACCCCTATCGAGCTTCCTCTTTATCCCTCGTGCATATGTCGCCCCGCCTTGAGTATGAACCGACCCGCGGCTGACTTTTTGACTTCGCAGAGCTGGGGTGACCTGTTGCTGCCGTTCACGGCCGGCACGTTCCTCTACGTCGGCACAGTGGCTGTCATTCCTGAGTTGCTGGAGACGGGTCCCAACAAGGCCCAGGAGCTGAAGAAGACGGTGGTGCAGTTTGCAGCGATTGCTCTGGGAGCGGGCATCATGCTGTTCATCTCGTGGCACGACTAGAGTGCCGGAGGCTAGTGGCACGGAGTGACTTTCACAGTACAAGCATTTCGCTCGTTCAGGGAACGGAGTCCATGTGGTAGAGCAAAAAGTTACATAGAAGAAGTCTGGCCTCAAGAGCAGGGCTGGGCTGAGGCAGACTGGCCGACCGGCCGGCCGAAGTAAACGACACGAAACTATGAACAAGCTTCAACAGCACTCGCTTCGTGGTCCCGAATGTGATGGGTGCTGACGAATAGTGATTGTGGAGGGACCATGCCTCTGGCGTGCATGCATGCAGCACCGACTTTTTGAAATTCATCCTGTTTACCCAGGCAACGGGTTCGCGGCAAGGGACCCTTCCTGCCCCCTCCCCCCCCCCTCGCTCGTCACTCCTCGGGAAGCCACGCGGGGCCCCAAAAGTTGGGGAACAGAGTTGCACATGCACCTGTGCAAAGGCCATAGCTCAACTGGTCCCCCTCCCGAAAGAGTCACGCCGAACCGAAAAGAGACCCGTCACATTCACCTAATCATTCAGCAGCCACCGAAACCGTTGCGGGCGCCGACGCCGGCTGCGGCAACGTTTCCCGCCGTCGTCCAGCTCTCTGATGGGTGGCTTGTTCGTGGCTTGCATCAGGCGAAGGGGGGGGGTTGCTTGGAGCTGGAGAGCGGGAGAGTGAGTGAATGGCCGCTCGCTGTCCAGATTGAGCGATCATTTGACGCGCGTAAAGTCAAACAACAACGAGGTGTGGTGTGAAACGGGGAAAGCGCGTGGGGAGGAAACAAGTGTAGAGCTTGCATTCGACGTAGGCATCTGACAAAGTAACGGTACTTCGAAGACCTGGCGGCGGCATGGCAGAGGTGTCCCGTCCCCTGCAGAGCGGAGCCACGTTGCCGGGTGTCATTTCAACGCATCAGTCTTACATAGTTGTGTTACCCTCGTCCGCGTCCCGTGTACAGTAGGTATGGACGGAGATGCGTGAAGCCGAGCGAGGCGCAAATGGCGTCTTACTACTGCGTAATCCCACTTGCGACGCCCAAGGGGGAGGGGAAAGGGTAAAACACCACAGGCTAGACACTGTGGCTTGCGTTGAGTCACTGAGCGAGAGGGCCAAAAGTGAGATCAAAAGGCGCGAGGGGGGACCTAGGGTGCGTTGCCAGAGGGGAGGATTACCAATCTGCTCGTGTGAATAATCCAGCGAGGCGGCTGTTTTGGGGGTTGGTGTTTTAGCAGCCTCGATGACACCATGTCGAGACGACAGACTCAGCTGGCCTGAGCTGACCCGGTCGGACAAGCCCCCATCATGTTGACATGTCGTCCGAAGGGCGGACGCTTGGGCCAGGTGACAAGCCAGATCCAGCGCTGTCGCTCTCCCGCCTGGGCGCCTTGGGATCCATGACCCCTTCCGAAGCACGCCCTGTGACGAGTCTTTCTTCTGCCCAGCCTGACTGACAGGCAGTGGTGCTGTCGGACAACAGCAGGCTCCCTGCCGATGTCGGCGCTCCGAAGGTCGGACGTCGGGGGGTTGTCGAATACGCACCTACCTAGGGAAAGGCGCATTTGACAATGTTCTCCATTTTCGCTTCCTCGATCTGCTTTGAGTGGAATATGGGGTTGGTCCTGGGGGAAGGAGGCGGGTACGCGGGATGGTAGGACGGAGTTTCAGCGGAGATGAGCATGTTTATTGCCATGGTGTTCTCTTGTGGCTTGAGCTACTGAAGCAAACGAGGTGGATGGGATGGTGATGCTTTCAGAGCACCGTCAAGCCGTCGAAGCCATCTCGCGACGCTGACTCACCCTACCTACCTACGTACTCAGGTACCTTGATGGGCAAGTAGGTAAGTAGGTAGGCGTGGTGCAGCAGGCATCTGGCGCCGGCAGTTCAGCAGGGTGGTGCAGCAGCTGGCACTTAATCCTGATCGGCGGCAGCTGGCACTACCTAGACCGAAGAGCCATTGGGCCATTCCTGCAAGTTGAGGTGCACATCAGCTTTGAAAGTAGGCGTCAATGGCACCAAGGCTTGGTCTCCCGTCGCTGAAAGTGGGCACCCCTCCAGTACCTGTCTCTGAACCTCCAAACATGGGGAACAGTCTGACAAGAAAATCCAAAGTGCAGAAAAAAAATACTTCCCAGGGATGACGATCCAGAATTTTTCTCGAACATTCAAGCCCACATGCCCACACCAGCAAAGCTTGAGACCCCCGTCTGAACCAAACATGCAGCCGGTCTGGCCACCCAATGTCGTAAGGAGATCCACGGCGCGGCTCAAAATGGAGACACAGGCACCCTAAGAGGACCCGCTTGCTTCCGCTGCGCGATGCTTCCACGATCGTTCTACTGTACACAGAAGCAGAAACCGGGAATACAGGCTTCTCACGACACCATTACTTTCATGCACGGCTCAAGATGGAGAGCCGCAAGCGCGCTTCCCCCCTGGCCATGCCCCGAGAAGACGTGCGCAGCGCCGAGCATGTCGGGCGAGGGCGCGTGGCGTGGCGTGTGGTGCGCATCGCGAAGTGTGACATCGTGGTTGTTTGACTGGGTAGCATCATTCTGGAAAAAAATGAGGTAAAGGAACCCGCCTGACATGGTAGGGTCCACGAAACATGGCGGCCCATGCCATCGTTTGAGGGCATGCTACAGTAAACGGGTGGAGGCTCCTCAGAATGCATCGTGCAGCATCGTGCATTGAGCGCAGCATCGTGATGAAGGGCTAGACTGTGTAACAACACAACAAGCGAGAAGAGAAGAAAATTCTCCTCAGACGTGACCTTGGTTCGGCCAGTGGCCAACCGGACAGGACCTTGCAGCAAAAGTACTGGCGCATCGTGGTGTCATGGGCACCGCAGGCGGATGGATCTCATTAGACATGACTTCCCCTTACGTAGAAACCTGGCGAGGCCGACGATGGTTGCCCCCCCTGCGACCCCCCGTGCGACGCCGTGTGGTGGTGCCGGCGGGTAGCTGGCCGGAGCGGAAAAAAGGGTGAAAATTTTCCCAGGGGCCCTGAACACCACTAGGCACAGCGCTTAAGGACCCCCTCGACAGTGTACGTTAGGCGCACGCGGGAAGCCGACGTGGCCCCGTCGACGGACCGTGTACGTTAAGGCGACCCGAGCAGATGGATCCCCACCCAACCCGCCCAGGTCCGCGCGCATCACTTAACGGCAAGGCGCCGTGTGGCCGGATGGATACCATTAGACACGAGAACCGTGTACGTTAGGCGCAGCCGGGCACGAGGTGGTCCTTCGGGGGCCATCGATGGCGGAAGGGAGGGGCAGTTTCACCGTCTCTCGCAAAGTAGAGATACTTGCTCTACCTTGGCTGGATTGCTCGTTGAAATTGGTGTCGGTGTCATCGAGAGCTTGCGACGGCGCGGAGATGCATCTTTTGCTGGGGGATGGTGGTGGTTCATTGCTGTTTTGGGCCATGTGTGCTTGGAGTTGTTGCTTGGGGCTGTCGATGACTTGGACCAACGCAAAAGCACTACAGGAAGAGGAAAGGTTTGAAAGAGGCCAGGTCGGCTTTCGGTGCCGTTGTCTGCTGCTCTCGGTGTGTGTGCTGTCGGGACGGTCTCCTGTTGGCTGTTTCGACCTGCAATCAGTCAGTCACTCACTGCCCAGCCTGGCAAACAGCACCAGTGGACGTGCATGGCCACCGGGGGGTTCTGCACTGAACAGAAGGGCCAGCTGATGTCACACACAATCCTGGCATCTGGCGACGGCTTCCGCCAAGTGGGCCTGTAGCACAAATTCCGTCATGACGTTGGATCCATCCATCCATCCCACCTGAGGATCGGAAGACGTGCGCGCGAGCACCCGTCAGAAGTCAAGGGTTCTTCATCGAGCCGTCGTGAGCCGGTCAAACCCAAGTCAGGGGCCACCCTTTACAGTGAAGGGTAAGAGTCAGAAACTTGCCGCTGGTATGACCAGGTTTGTGGTCCTCAAGGTGGATGAGCAAATGCGACAAGTTGAATGTGGGTTTCTCACGCCTTGTGATGACAAGATGGCGCTAGCCTTGAGTGCTGGCTGCCATTGAACGTGGCGTGCGCCTTTCGACGGTAGCTCACCGACTGGGCCTACCTAATAATGGAAGCAACGTGAATGAAGGGGACGGGCTCCGTGCCGCCGTGGAAGAACATGGTTCGTTTGTTGGTCAATTAATCCACCGACAACGAGCTCTGGCAAGCTTCTGCTGCTCGCAGTGGAGGTCCAGACACAGGGGCAGCATCGATTTGTGAGACCCATCAGGGAGACGAGAGCCAAGCAGGATCAGGAGGCAGCTGCAGCGGGTAGTAGTTGGAAGGCGCTTTCAGCACAGTCACAACGCCCGCGCGCGCTGTTGGGAAGCATCTACCTACCTTCACCTGCCAGAGATTGAATTGGCGTGGACGATCCAAGGTCCGGAGGTCGGCGTCTCCACTTGCAGGACAAGCGAAGACAAGGTGGAGACATGAGACCCCCCCTCCGGAACGAGTCACAGGCGCAGGGCGTGCTGGACATGCAACATGCGGCAGCTCCACCTCCATCTCCTCCCAGGGCCAAGCCCATCCCTCATCACCCACTCACGCGATCGCTCCTACCCATCCACATCCACTTCGAGCCGGGTCTGTGCAAGTGCGAAGGGCAGGCCCAGAAGATGGCGGAGGTACTCCAGCCATGTACAGGTACCAGGTGTGCGTCCAGCCCCTGCCCGCCAGACGACACGCCCTGCCAGTACTCGGTCCTCAGTACTCGGTGCCGCTTGGCCATGGCCCACGGCAGCTCGTCCATGCCCCAAACAAGCCATGACACCCATGGGCCATGACACCCATGGGGCACCATCGAAAGGTAGGTAGTTAAAGAAGCTTCTCCTCCTCCCCGTCCATCGATCATGGGTTGGCAGCCATTATCCTCCTTCTCTCAGGCAAGCACGTCTTCACTTGCTTTCAAATCATCTCTTGCATTGTCATCAAGTCGATATTGTCATCAACTCCTCATGACGCCCTGCCCATCACAACATCACCAACCACAACAGCTACCACTTCCATAAAGAACATCACTGGGAAGCCTACTAGATCGTCTAGACAGGCTCTCCCACACCATCACCAGCCTGCTCCAGTCCATCGACTGCTGCCCGTAGCCTACTCATCTCACTGACACCCCTTTACTGAACTGAAAGGGGTCTCATCGTGGTCCAAGGCATCTGAGAGAACCAAGCACTTCACTGGATCCGTCACTTAGACCATTGTCACCAACACCGCCAACATGTCCTCCGTCAGCGACATCAGCTCTGTCTTCGGCTCTTTCGCCCGCCCTCCCATCCCCAAGGGCCCCAGCATCGAGATCAAGCTGGACAACCACTACAACTCCAAGGTCTACTCTTCCGGCTCCCCGGTGGCTGGCGAGGTCACCATCACCCCCTGGAAGGACACCCGTTTCGACTTTGTCTCCATCGTCCTCATCGGTCACTCGCGCACCCGCCTCGACGCTGCGCAGATCGCCCAGCACTCCTCGCACACCTTCCTCAAGCTCAACATGCCCATTCCCGCCTCGGCCTACCCCGTGCCCCGCGTCTTCGAGGCTGGCCACAAGTACAGCATTCCCTTCAACTTCGTCGTTCCTCACCATCTGACCTTGAGCGCCTGCAACCACCCGAAGCAGTCGGATGCCGTCTATGACCAACACATGCGTCTGCCCGCCTCGATGGGTGCCTGGGGCAAGGACGACATGTCGCCGCAGATGGCGCGCGTCGAGTACATGGTCAAGGCCCGCGTCGCCGAGATGCCTGAGCTTGGCGGCCGTCCGATCAAGGTGATGGAGGATCACTACCACATCAACGTACTCCCCATTTCCCCGAGGACCCCCTCTGAACATCACGTCTGAGGACAAGGGCTATCGCCTCACCAAGGCCAAGACGCTCCGAAAGAACATTTTCACGGCCAAGCAGGGCCGCATCATCGCCAATGCCATTCAGCCTCCAGCCATCCGCCTCGGCGCCGACGGCCGTACTGCCTCGGAGACATCTGTCACGGTTAACCTTACTTTCGAGCCCACGTCGCCCGAGATCTTGCCTCCCAACGCCAGCCACGTCTCGGCCAAGGTCCACGCGGCAACATGGTTCAGCGCTGCGCCCATCTCCAACTTGCCCAACATGGGCGACGCTCGCCACAGCTACGCGGCGCTGCCTCAGCTGAGCTACTCGACATCTGTGTCACTCTTCTCGGATGATCTCGAGAAGACCCAGTGGCAGATTCGCGCCACGAACCCCTCGCGCCCCGACTCTGGCTACTCAAGCGAGGGCCAGCCCGACAGCAACTCGGACTCGGACCAGCCGTCGAGCCGTCGCAGCAGCAAGTCGGCGGCTTCGGGCAAGGCACCCGTCTTCCATGAGACGGCACTCCACATTCCCGTGCGCATTCCCACGGGACGCAAGCTGTTCCTCCCCACCTTCCACAGCTGCCTCATCTCTCGCACCTACACCCTGCAGGTCGGCGTCACGGTTGGCGACGCCAAGCTCAATCTATCGGTGCCTCTTCAGGTCATTGTTGAGCCCACGGGCGACCAGATGATGCAGGCTACCGGCCTCCCCAGCTTTGACGCTGTCATGGCCCTGCAGGAGGCAGCGGACGCCGATGAGCTTCTCCGTGGCCGCGTCATGCGCCAGCCGGACCCTGAGTTCCAGGAGACGAGCGTGCTTCCTGGTTACGGCGACTTCCTGGTCAGCAGGGCTGTCCACGCCACGTGAGTGCAATGCACCGCGCATGATCTCTACGAGGGCCTAACAGGCCTTGACACGAACTTCCTTAGCCTTCCTAGGCTTTCCTTCTTTTTTTTTTTTTTTTTTTTGCTACATGTCCATTTTGTTTCTCTCATTTGTTGTTCACGATATAGAGTTGGATACCTACTGCAGTCAAAGAGTACTAGCATGGCGTTTTGGGATGACGAACGAAATACCCGTCTGTTCTGGCATAAAATGGTTGATAGTTTGATACGAGCTGCAATTTTTGGTCCACACATGCACGCATACACATACATAACATAATCTGACATAATAATTGGACAATATCTCGGGCTCGTCATGCTGGCGAGCGTCTCTGTACGAACGATGACTATCACAAAGTCAAGATGGGGCGGCCCATCTGGGCGGGTCAGACGGATGACCAACGATGGCAGCTGTTGCTTCAGCCAGCCTCATGGTTTCGCCGTTCAGTTCTAGACCCTCTGGCTGTAACAGTAGCTACGGCATCTGAGATCATCATGACTCCCTGTGATTTGTGCACCTCGTATACAGGCCACGCTAGGCACCCCCAGCAGCAGACGTGAATGGCCATGTAGCAAATGTAAGGGTACATGCCTCACCCGTAGCCTTACTCGATTGAATCCGCAGGTCAAACGTAAGTGTGTGACGGAAGCGCGGAGAGGGGAGCTGACGCATGCAAACGTGGCTGTCTCCGTCTCGAGATGCTGGTGGAGGGAGACGCAGCCAATGATGAAAATAGCACGAAGCTTGTCAGTATAGGGGTATGAGGGGTTACGTATCGAGACGATGAGCCTCCCAGGGCGATCTTTCTCGATGGGCCCGACGTCGGCAGGGTACGTGCGCTCGATGGGGCGCCCGGCAATTGGCGGCGCTAATGAGTCTTGGCGGGCTGCGGGTACTGGCCTTATCATGGGCGTTACGTCTAAGTGGTCTTGGTGTCGTGCGACCTCTTTGAACTGGTTCGTTGAGGAGAGTGCCTGTTTTGCCGAACACAGAGTCACCCGGATGAGCACCACTATCGGGATCTGAATCTAGCGTCAGGGAAGGAACACAGATTCAGAATGAAAGGGAAAGAAAAAAAAACTTCCATTCTGTTGAGTGTGCTATGGAAGGGGTGTTGAGGATGCTTACTGGGTTTTAATGCCGGTTGCGGGTTTTCGCCTGCTGGTCGCGGATGCTTGGTGCGGGCCGGCACCCAGCCAGCCAGCCAGCTCGGGATGGCGACATGGTGATTGGGAGGTATAGCGCTGCGCCGTTTGGGTTCGTCAGGTCCTTATTTTTTTTTCCACCTTTGCGAGACGTGTTCCAGATAAGACCCAGGCTTTCCGCTGATCTGCAGGGACGAGCGTCGTGAACCTGTCTGTGCCTGGCGTTGACACATTGGGTTTGAAACATTGTCTCGAGGAAGCACGACGGGCAGGTGACGACGGGGCCGATCTTTGGTTCTAGACCTTCTCCGATATAGATGGAGAGTCCGCAGTCAGATCATGGGACAGCTTTTTAAGCCCTGCGTAGGATGATCACATCGGGCCTACTACTGCTTGCCTTGGTCGGTCTGATATCTCGTGGTTGGCGACAATAATATGACGAGCACATGAAATCACGCTGGGAACGTTTCGCACAATCTTATCAATTTGGCGAGACGTGACGTCTGTAAGTTCAGGTCTGGTACCTACCTAGCCATGACACGGATGACAGCCTGTCAAGGTACCTAGCAAAGTAGTAGAGCCCGTACGAGCACGTGCGCTACCGATGAGAGTCGCCGCTTATTTGTCGTTACCTTGGTCTTTCGAAACAGACATCAACAACGTAACAAGCAGTGCACCTGTTTTCTTGACGTCCTCTAGCGACAGTAAGGAGTGATACTTGTGTAACCAGATGCCTCTTGACCCACTCACTGTGTGACGACCCACGATCTCCACCACAACGGGGCGAAATCTCGGCCGATGCGAAAATGCCTCATATACTGCAGAGTCTGCCCCGTTTTCCAACAACAACTCCCTGTGGTGTAGTTGGCTATCACGTTCGACTGTAATTGTCATAGATTTCCATCGAAAGGTCACCGGCTCGATTCCGGTCGGGGAGATCACCACAAGAAGCTCAGCTCTCTTCTCTTTTTTGCTTTTTTCCCCTGCATCCTGCACGGGACGTGACTCCCTGGGTCAACCTGCAGAAAATATCTGATTTGCCGTGCCCGGTACAGAGTGTTGTCTGGCTACTCGGGATCATTGATATGGATGCCTCTGGTTCCATGACAAGTGCCCTGACAATCTGATTTGTTCCATGCCTGGCACATCGCGTTCACAGGCGATTGGACAAAAAGATCCAGGTCGTGATAATATGCTTGACGTACTCGGTGACTATGCGTGCACAAAGCACTCGTCCTGCACCTGCCATTCTTCCTCAAATCACAAAGTCGCTCCAGGGAACCAACACCTGGGCGTCTTTTCACCCATGGCTTGCCGTCCCGTGACCTGCATCGCCCTTTAGATCGCGTCTTACTGCCATATGATGCATGTGGGAAGCAGAGAGACTGCCAGAATGGCCCGCGGACATGGACTTTAGCCCAAAGCCTCTCAGGGCGCCACGCCTCGGTCTTCTCGTCCCAAATCTCAAAATGCCATGGTATGCATCATCAATAACGCATCACTGGACGGTTCATGCCTCGCTATGTGACCCATTTTTGCGCATCTTTCAGACAATTCAACCCTGTAGATCCTCCTTGGCCGTCTGTCCGTCCGCATACAACAGATGACAGCATGTGAAATGAACAGGGACCCTCAAATCAGACTCCTTCGCGGCTCTTTCTGGAAACATAGTAGCTACAACGTTGTCGCCAAATAGCCGGCCCAGAGGCACTCCTCCGAAGAGGCGAAGAACTGCCCAGCTTGGCATGGACAATGCCGATAGTGCGAAATGCTGATACCTCCAAGCATCACCTCCTAGTACTAACAAGTCGGTAATCGAGATTCATGATGAACGAAGGCGAATCACCTGTCTGCAATCAATGGCTGATTTCGTCATATATTATCAAACGAGGTCACATTTGTCCTGTGAATATATGTACGACCCCGAAACCCCAAACCAAGTCATCCATTCGTAAAGAGCGTAATAGAGGGTTTGTAGCCCCTCAATAGGTAGGTAGTGTGTCGTAAATAAAGATCTAACGTAGTACAAGGGGCTCAAATCGATGCGCCCAGATGTTTGAAAGCAATATACCAATATCGGTCATGTGGCTTTCCAATACACATGATACATACAAGAAGCCCGTCTATCCTAAAAAAACTTCGTCGTAATGCCTAGCAAAAATACTGGCGGGAAAGGTGAATGAGTGTACGGATGAGAAGTGGGTGCGTAGAGATCATTCCTCGCTCAGAAGAGGGCAACAGCCAGAGCAGCTGCGAGGACAATGGCGCTGAACGACATCGACGAAGCGCTGCCAGGAGCAACCTCGACAGGCTCGGTTGAAGTGGGCTCGGGTGTAGGGACAGTTCCGTTGGCAGCATGAGTGGGAATGGCGGAAGCGTGGGTGAGGGTGGTAGATCCAACGAGAGTGGTCTCGATGTGGACCGACGACGGCGCGCTGGCAGTGGGGGCCGGCACGGGGACAGGGACGGGGACGCCATCGGAGGGTACCTCGCCGTTGTCATCACCATCGTGGTCATCAGACGAATCCGAGGGAACGGGGACAGGTACAGCCTCGCTCGTCTCGGTAGGAGCAGGACCAGCGGTGTGCTCATCCTCGTCGCCCTGTACGGGTTCGCCGGGAATGGGGGCAACGACGGTCGGCGTCGATACTGGAGCAACGGCGGTGGCAGTCGATGCAGTAGCAGAGATGGCGGTCGTGGCCCGAACCGTGGAAGATGAAGAAGTAGAGCCAGCGGCGTCACAAGACAGATCGTACAGGGGCTTGGTGGTCAGATCAGGGCCGATCACACCGAAGCTGGGATTGGGGGTTCCAGGACTGTTGCGGAAAGAGTACCACCAGGTGTTGGTCTCGCCGAACAACGGGCAGCCGACTTCCTGGTAAAAGATCTCGGCGTTTTCGGGCGAGGGGACAGCATTGCCAACAGTGTCGCCGCTTGTGGGCCAGCCAGTCTCTGTGATCCAGATGGGCTTGCCGCCGACGGCGTTACGGGTGCGCTGGAGAGCACTGTCGAAGAGAGCCTTGCCGTTGGAGATGTCGTTGTCCTGGGTGTCCTCGAAGTATGCGTAAGCGTCGAAGCCAATCCAATCGGACGCATCAATGACGGCCTGATTGCTACTGTTGTCCCAAGCATTCCAGGTGTCGACGTGGCCTAGAGGGTAGGCGGCAAAAGAAGTGCCCTCGATGACATCCCGGACCTGATTGAAGTAATCGACGAGAGTGTTGGGGTTGGCACCCGGGTTCTCGTTGGCGGCGATGCCAGTGGGCGAGTTGCGGTACAGGTCCTCGCTGCCGATGGAAATACCGGCAATCAGGCCATCGAGCTGATCGCCATACTCCTCGATGGTACGGCGTAGGGCAGCAATCTCGTTACTGAAAGCCTCTGAGCCCGCGGGAGCCCACAGACCCAGCAGGAGGCTGGTGCGGGTGTCAACGGCGGCTTGGATAGCAGCGATGGGGTCGTTGGTCGTGCCGGCCTGCACCATGGTGTACAGACGGGCACTGTTGAATGCTCCGTTGGTACCCTCAAGGTTCTGGGCTGTCTCGAACTCGTCTGTGAAATCCTGGAGAGACTTGGGTCGGCCATCCGTGAAGACGTTGCCATAGTTGAAGCCTTGGAAGGCAGCTTGAGCCGACTGAACGGCGGCCAAGAGGGCCGCGCCGCTTGTGAAGGAACGCATGATGGAGAGTTTTGCGCAGTTCAAAGCTACCGTCAACTTCTGACGTGTTGTGGAAGTACGGTAGTGTCTGTGATGGGGAGGACCGTGAGGTCTGAAAGTTGTCTATCACTGCTCGAACGAGAGACGACAGTGAAACCTGAAAGAGGCAAAAGAACTGTCCAGAAATTGATGGGCAGTTTATGAGGGGATTCAAAGGTGAAGAGAATGCAAGAAACGATAGGATCGGAATCTGGAAGGCTAAAGGATGCTGTCAATGGGGAAAGCACAAAAATAAGAACATCCCAATGACGAAGCCCCAAGGTGGATGGGTCCAGCGGAGGTTGACAGAGCCGAGGAAAACAGCGTTCTCGCCAAGAGCCCGTTTGCCGCCATCGCGGAAAGCTCAAGCCTGGGCAGTCTTGGTGACCTCGATCCTTAACTGGCTGGAAGGGCATGGGGGCGATGATCAACTGGATGTGGTGCTTCAATGCAGCTCGAAGTCGTTTGTACGGACACGAGAGAAGTGGCAAAGAGCGACCCCACCCATCCCACCATCGTCTCCATCGCGCCCCATCGGTCGAAGCCCCCAAAACAACCTTGGATGGCCAAAAAAAGGCATTGCCCCTTGTTGCTGTGCTGTCGGGGCGAAACATCGACCCAATGGGAGCAAGACGGGTAGGGCATCCTTGCGTTGTCTCTACCAGAGAGCCAAAGAATCGGCGGAAAAGCCGTCCGTAGCTCGACCGCAGACGTACCGCGCTGGGAATACGATATCGTACAGCCATGTCGTCATTCGTCTGGACAGATAGACCTCCCCCGCATCAGGTCAAGAGACACTATTGAAAGCTCGCCGAGTCTTGAAGTTTTGAGAGCGAGAGCGAAAGCCAAGTGATGCCTGATGCCTCATGCGCTCGGCTGATTAGTGGCATGATTGCCACTCGAATGAGCGCGAGGTCCGACGTTGCGTGAGCAACGGGTAAAACTCCTTGTGCCTGTTGACTTACCTGATCCGGCGTGCCACGCAACTCATCTGTCATGCAGGTACAATAGCGGCTAAACAGACTTTTCCTGTAGGCGGACTCGTCGGCTTGGTCTCTGCGCCAAAGTCGTCACTAGAAGATCGTCGAATGGCGATGAATTCGTCGGCAGACCATCGCGCCTATTACAGACAACCAGACAACACATCGGCTCCCGGTACATCCGTTAGCCGTCATGTCGGCACGCACAGTCACGCTTTGAATGACTTTGAGGCGTCTTTAACTCAAGGTTTCACCGCGGACGGCTCGCTACTACCCGCTTACCGTCCGCCCGCACCTGTGATGAGACGTAATGTGCAGCCTTTTCTATTTCATGTGAAGTGAAGATCGCTCATTTGATCGCTCCTAAGGTTGCATTGGGTATCTTTCTGTATGCTTCACTGTCGTCCCTATTCGTATCGTGTCATCTCGTCGTGCTTGCTCGATCGGACCCTACCATAATCAAACAAATCCTCGTATGCCGCGGATTCCTGCTGACTTCTTTTCTTTCTTGTCGCCGTCTTCCCTCTTCTTACCCTTCTCTTCCTTGCGCATCCGATTCTGAACACCCCCTGCGTTTTGCTGTCAGTGAAACTTCACGCCAGACTCGGAGGCATATACTCGCCTCGACCGTAGATCCGCTGGTCCGGGCTCGCATTGCTTCCTGACCCTGCCCCCTCTGTACCCGGCGATGTAGACACCGTGGGAACTGGCGTTGAGGGTTTCGTATCGAGTGCCGGTGTCGTGTTGAACGATGATGTTACCGGGTCGAGATAGTCCGGGTCGGAAAAACCCCGATGTGGCCTTGACCTCACATTGACCGGGCTACTTGAATGCGTCGACCCGTCGTCCCCCTCCATGCGGAAAGGAAATTCGTTGCGGCCTTGCGACGTGACAGAACCTACCGCCAACTTGCCATCCTCATATTGGGACTGCAACACGGTAAACCTCCTCATGAGGTTCGTGTATTGCTTCTGCAGCTCAGCCTGTTTTGCTCGGCTGGCCGCAAGGGCACTCTCCGCCGTTGTCTCGTCGCCGGCGGTGACTGTACGTCTGGGTCGTCGCCCTTCCTGTGCCTCTGCTAATTGCATCGTGAGAGCAGCAATCTGAGACTGGCAGAGCTTCTTGGTCTTCTCAAGTTCTCTCTCCTTGGACGCAAGTTTGAGGTCTAATATTTCAGAGCGGTTCTCGGACTCGGCAGCTGATTTCATCGCCGTCTGTCTCTCTACCTCCTTGGCCTGAAGATCACGCTCTGACATGGTGAGTCTGTCAACTTCAGCCTTGAGACGCGAGATCTCGGCTGCCTCAATCTCAACAGATTGCATGTTCTGCCTAGAGTTCAGTTCCTTCACCTCGGCGTCGCACACAATCTTGCGGAGCTTCTCGCCCTCCTGCTTTGCGCTCAGCAGCTCTCTACGCAAAGACTCCTCTGTCGTCTTGGTCTTTTTCGACTCTTCCCTCAGTGTACGAAGCTTTGCTGACAGGTCAGATTCCCATTTCTTGGCTAGAGTTCGACTCCTTTCAGATTCCTTTCTGACCTGCATCTCCGCCTTCTTCGCATCATCAAGTCTGTTTCTCAGATTGCGGTTCGCCAGGATAAGGTGCTGCGCCTCGGCTTCGCTTGCAGCTTCGCGAACTTGCTTGCGCCGCAGCTCACCAATGTGTGCCATATGTTGCTGCTTCAGATATCTTTCAAAGTTCAGATCGTTCTGCAGCAGCATGACCTGCCGCTGCAAATGGGCTGATTGTGTTTGAGTTCCAGCAAGAGATAATGGCGATGGGACCACTGGCGCGGGCGTTGGTGCGTGGCTCGGGACGTGACTTGCCAGGCCTTCTGGGAAAGAATCGGCATGGCTTAGAGCCAACGATGGCACGCTATCATTTGCCAGAGATTGATGCAAGCCTGACTTGATGGCCTTGTTGGATTGTATCATATCTTGCAGGTGCGTATGCGAATTGGACACAATGAGATGAGGAGGGAGTGTCGGGCTGTCTCCGTCAACTCCGCGGCTTCGCGTATCCGTAGAATCTTTGTTGGAAAGATGGCTTGATTGAGATGGCTGCCGCTGGACTGTCGACTGTATCCTGCTGCTCGCCTGCGATTCGCGCCCCGTGTCCTGCGGATTTCGCCAGCTGTCAATATTCGAGTCTGGACCTGAACCACTGAGAAGTGCAGGATCAAGGCCTTCGGACCCATCACTAAAGAAAGAACTGGCAGCCCCTGCAGTCTGAGCTGCAGGCATGAGCTCACTTGAGACTGTGTCGGTGGGCAGTCGGAGAGCCATGCAGTCAGCCACCAGCTCAGCCGGCTCGCAGTTGAGCCAACGCCCAAGGTCTATTTTTCCGAGTCTATCGTGAGAGTATAAAAGTTGGGATGCAAGAGGTGACTTTGTCGAAACCTCTCTGATCGATCGCGAATCTCGGTCGGCTGAACGTCGACCTCGTCAGACTCGGCGGCATTGGCATGCCTGAGGTAGCGCTGGGGCTTTCTGATATAGTCTGTAAAGTTGAGAGGGTACATTCCATACAAGATGGTGAAGTAGCTTGCGAGATGGCGGATTTCGAGATCGTCCGACTCCGCACAAAAGTCGAGGCTTCCCATCCGGAAGCGGATGTGAGGCTTCTTGCGTCATTGTCCTCCGAAGCTGCCTCAACAGTGCCAGTGCGCTCATTGTCCCAGAAAAGCAGTCTGGCGTAGATGTTGAACAATATCGGCAAAAAAGGAACAAGTGAGCTCGGCATATGAGGGAGGATCATAATCAGAGTCGTGATCGCTAAAGAAACTGCAGTGGTCGAGGTATCGTGTTGGAGGCAACGAAGTAAGTTTCCAAAAAGAGGTGTCTGTAAGATCAAATGCAAGTGTGGAGGTTGTTTCTGAATGAAGTCGCACAGCATCCTCGCTGATCTGCTCCGATACTCGCTCTTAACAAAATACTTGTCGATGAGTAGAAGGAAATCCTGGCTTTGGTCAGCAGGTCGCTCCTAGATGGTTGTCCGAATGATCGAAACGGACCTTGGGTTTCTTTTTGCCCCATGCAATCAAGCCTTCTCGCATGGGACGTTCGGTGGAACCTCCTCCAATATCGCTCTCGTCGCCCTGCGAGGATTCGATGGGACGATGCTTGTCCATCCAGGCAAGATAGAGGCGTTCCGCAAAGGGGTTCACAGCACCGTCTGCCTTATTTTCCTGCTCATCAACATCTCCCATCATCAGTAAGTCCATGGTGCCTGCGGCCGACTCCGCCAGTAGTCCTTTCTCATGCACGGCGTTCATCTCGACAGATTCGCCCATGATGTCCCACCAGTGAAACAGTCGGGCCGGGGTGCGGATCACGGTCACGAAGCGGCGGAAGATAGCGATGAAGCTGGCATATCGTGACGGCTGGCCTGCAACATGGCTATTGTATATGACCTGCAGTTCATCGTGCAGCTTCTCGGAGGTTTGATCGTCAAATTTCTCATGCTTGTCAAGGTACGCCTCAATGGCTTGAGTGAGCTCGTCCGGGAGGGGGAGTGTCGGCGCATTGCTGTAGTAGGCGTTGATGGCCTTAGAGAGGTCTTTCAAGGAGCTACAGATATCCTTGTTAGCTTGTGCGTACCACATGCGTGTCCTACACCGCTGAAAGACCAAGCTTGTGGTCGATGATGGGTCTTGGTGAAGCTCTGTTACAGCTCGAAGCTCAAAGGGGGCCGAGACGGAATATCGCGCATGTGCGGTAGGTAGGACTGGAACAAGAAAACCGATGCGACTTACCCAGAAGACGCCATGGTACAGGTCTCACGGCCTCATAGGGCCGGCTGGCAACGAGAAGACTGAGGTCGTAAGTGCGTGGTCCGAAGGGTGACATGCAACAGTTAGACGACAAATCTGCTGATGTTGCAGGGCAGCTCGGCAGGTCGCATGGACCACCCAGAGCTTGCCAGGCAAGCCAGGCCACTCTAGGGCTGCTAGGCCAGGCCAGGCTTCCGCGGGCGGGGCTACGAGTGCAGGCAAGCAGGCACGGGTGACGGGTCCGGTGGAGCGCGATGAGCTGCAGGCAAGAGCAGGTGCCGGCGCTCCACATTGCCCACCCGTCCTTGCCGCAGGCGGCCCAGTTTCTGTAGCTGTCTCAGCCCGTCGCGGTGCAGTGTGAGCTCACTTGGGTTTACCCCGCATTCTGAGTAGCAATGTTTGTCGCATGACCCTAGAAACACACCACTGGACCGCCGGGGTAGTGCATCTCACGCTGTAGGAGGTGGGTCCTGGCATGACGGAAGGCACCACCGATCCCTGAGCTACTGATGCTGCTTCTGCTGCTTGCTGTCGCTCTCTTGCTGTAACAGACGGTGCAGGACCGTTGCCGTTGGTCAAGCTTCCCCTCGAATGCATTTGGGAGCTACGAGTAGCTGTCCTAAAGCTCAGCTATTACGCCTTTGGTAGATCTGCCCCTCACCTCAGGTCACGGGGAGGTCACGGGTCTTCCACTCTCGACTCGATCTTCTTTCCTACTTCTTCCCCTCCTCTCCGGCCGTTTCTGCTCTTCTTCCTTTCCCCCTCCCATTCCATCATCATCACACACTCATCAACTGTCTGTTCTACTGCACCCAACATCTCGAGCTACTATATACCCAATTGACGCGGTATATCTTTCCTAAAGCCCTCAAAGTCTTGACACACTTCCCCCACTGCAACACTCACCAACCCCACCAAATACCGGCACGATGGCAACCAAGACTTCTGCAGTGGCGGACGAGCCGATTGAGGTTCTGTTCGCCCTGCACCCCAACTTCAACATCACTGACTTTGCCGGTCCTCTCGAGGTCTTCGCGACTGCCAACTACGAGAATGACAAGTGTAAGTGCTCAGCTCAATCCCCTGACAAGCAAGTGTGGCTGTCAAAACCCTATCCCTTGACCCCTCTCTTGGACCCCGCATTCGTGACGATCACCTCGCATACAATGGCCAACCAATAGCTAACTGTACGTCCAGCTACCACGGCTTTCGAGTGCACCGTGGCCGCTGCCGAGCCCAAGGTCATGTCCGAGCAGGGCGTCTTCATTGGCTCTCAGATCTCCTACAAGGAGGCACACGAGCGCCTGAATGACTTCGATGTTCTCGTCGTTGTCGGCGGCGGCACTGATGCCGTCATTAAAAGTGAGGCTGAACCCCTTCAGCTCATCGATGCCTACTCCGAGCTTCAGCAGAAGGACACCATTCGCGAGCGTACCCTTCTTTCCATCTGCACCGGCTCTCTCTTCCTGGCCAAGCAGGGCATCCTCGCCGGCTTGTCGGCTACCACCCACCCCGACTTCCTCACTACTTTTGAGAACCTCTGCAGCAAGTCTGCGCAGAAGACTCTCGGCGAGCGCACCGACGTCATCGAGAGCGCTCGCTACGTCGTGAACAACCTCCGCTTCGACATTGGCGACGAGGACGAGAACCCCTACATTCGACGTACATCCGACGCTGGCCGTCGCCCCTCCAATGCCCGGTATGCCCCGAATATGACCTCACAACATAGGTTCGCGTACTAATAATCACAATAGAAAGGGCAGCATTTCCTTCCAGGGCTCAGCAAGACGCGAATCCGTTGCTCGTCGCGCAGCGATGCGCCTCGGCGGTCTTCGCGTTGTCACGAGCGGGGGAGTCAGCGCTGGCATAGATGCGGCTCTATACCTGGTCAGCGCTCTCATCTCGGAGGAGTCGGCTACCGAGGTGGCCCGCGTGATGCAGTGGAACTGGGTTAAGGGTGTCGTCGTTGACGGCCTTGATGTGTAGATTATAGACAGCGAGGCGAACAAGGAGCAGCCCCAAGAGGCTCGCTATGGGTATGGTTATATTTTTTGAAGGATCTTAACGCCTTCTCCGTTTGCTATAGGAATGAATGCTTGGCTTGAGATCTTTTTCTTTTCCTGTCGATGACCTTTCCTTGTGATGCCTGATCCACGACGAAGCCGCACTTGACTGACGTCCTTCGTGTAAGCCAGCCAATTCAAGCAGCTCTTGCTCGGCAGCTGGGTCATATTTTCAGCGAATAGTGATGTCAATCAAAGCCTCGTAAATTGGCAATCGAATTGCATCGGGTATTAGGTCCTGCTATCCTGAGTTTTTGCAATGTCAAGCGGCTTGTACCAGTCTGACCAAGAGAGGTGGGGTGAGAAGGAGGTACGCTTACATAACCGGATTTTCGTGGCTCCTTGGTGGGCCCCGCTGAACCAATCAACGCGACAAACAAAGACTCCCTGAATTTTTGGCTGTCTGGATCACATCGAAGCAGCCGATTGCCAGGCCGTCGACGTCGTGCTGAACACCTCATCCATCACAACATGTCGCAACCAGCAAAAGCGCTAGTCAAGGCGCCTTTCCGCCTGGGAAAGAAGAATGTTTTCCTGTACGTGTTGTTCCCACGTACCCTCTGTCCCTTCTCCAGCTCAATCTGACGGACCTGTAGCCCGAACCATGTAATCACCTTCCACCGAAAGGACCACAACCCCCCAAACTGGGCCACCTTTGAGGTCCCCCTGCGATTCAACAAGTTCGACATTCGCGACTACCTTTGGAACCTCTACGGCGTCGAGACGACTGCCGTCCGCAGCTGGGTCAACATGCCCCCTGTTGAGCGTAAGCTTGACGGCGCGGCGCGGCCTACCACCCTAAGTCGATCAAGTTCATGACCGTCGAGCTCACGCGGCCGTTTGTGTGGCCCGAAGTGCCCGAGGACCTGGAGCCCTGGAACAAGAAGCTGTGGGATGCGCGCGAGAAGCGCCAAGCGGACCAGAACATCACAAGGAACGAGCAGGCATCGGGCAAGCTCAAATACCCCAGCAAGGAGCCCATGACCAGCCACCGCCAGGCGGTGAAGGAGAGGGCGGAGATGCTGCTGAAGGGACAGGCCGAGTGGAAGACGGATGCGGTGCTGGACGAGAAGTGGGAGAAGCAGGCGTGATGGAGGCCGGGAATGCGGCGGGCGAGGGGGAGAAAGATGTATCATACTGGCCATGCAAGGCGTGGGTTGTACAACACGTGTTTCAAGCTTGGGAACATAGAATAAGGCGAATTTTTTCTCGAACCGTTCTCCTCACTTATCGTGGGGTGCCCTTGGGGTATGTGTGGCAGTATCGGCCTCGTATGAGGTGACCCATTGGTTTCGCTCTTGGAAGCGAAGGGCCTCGTTTCCCCAACTCCACCACCCGGCTGTAAGGTTCCTCGCAAACACCTCGAGACCAACGAACCCTTGTGGGAGCACGTCGTCAAAGACGGGGCGGAGATTAGGCTTCCTTGAGTGGATGTCCGGTACTGCGAGCAATACCCTCTGCGGTACCTTGGCCCGGCTTCCAATTCGTCTGGCAATGAGCAGCCGCTCCCAAGGCTTCCTCCAGGTCGAATCGAGATCAAACATTGGCTGCCCTGTTGACGTGATCTTGAGCCACGTCCATTCGGTGACAAGCTCTAGCCCCCATTCGGTGAGCATACCTGTGCCACTGGCGGTCAACAGCTCAACAAGGCTGGGTTTGTTGGTGACCCAGACGGCGACAAGTCCATCTGCGGCCAGATGAGATGCAACGGGAATCTGGGACAGCAGAGATCTTGTCGCCGCTATCGTCGATGCGGTGGCATAGCCATCGCGTTTCCGCTTCACGGATCGATTAGGCCAAGGAGGATCGAGAAGTATGAGATCAAAGGGTGGCGCCTCTTCGATGAAATTTCCTCTCTTTTCCTCTACGGAACCGTCCAAATAGTGACTTTTGATCGGGATGAAATGAGTGAATTCGTCTTCAGACAGAGCCGCGGTCTCATTCTGCCGCGTGATTCGAGAAAGACAGAATGGGCCCGTGTGATGCTCCAACAGCACGTCGAGCGCCCCCTTTACGGCTGCTCCTGTCATGAGATCTGCCCATAAAGCCGAGGGCTCTAGGCCATGGCGTCTGATGTCGGCATCCTTAGGTTCTGGCGTCGGGAACGGGGCTGAGATGGGCACGCCCGAGAGGATGCGGTGTGGTGGGGCTTGGCCCGGCAGGACCTGAGCTTCCTCGAGAGATCTTGGTATATCCAGGAGAAAAACCGACTTCTTTTCATCCTGAAATAAGATACAAGACCTGCTGTCTAGCTTATCTGAGGCTAGCATCGATTCTGACGCCGACATTTAGTGCAACAGTCAAACTCCCGGAGGAGCTGCTGATGACGAGTTGCTGGTGGTATTGCCATCCGGTGGTCGTAGATACTAATTTGGGAATCGAAAACCAGAATCAGATCGTCCAACACATAAACTTGATGATAAAAGGCTAACTGTATTACGTAAGAAGAAACGTTGGTTTGTGGGTATCTTGCGTTCAACCATGCTCTCTAAAAGGCAATGAAGGTGCCCAACCGTGCTTCATTCTCTCGAGCGAACTGAATCCAGCACTCCGTATTCACTGTTGCACTTGCCCAAAAGACCTGCAAAAATTGCAGTGACGTGTTGTTGAACCATAATCCAGTGGTGGACAGCGAGGTGAGGTATAGCTGCTCAACCATAGCTTGCCTCTGCTTGTCGCCGCGGCACTCTGTTCCCGCAATGAAAAGAGGGAAGAAAAGGTCATGTGAAAGCGCCTGTGTAGGTCCTGCGAGTACAGAGTACATTTCCTGCAGAAGAGGGTCCAGTGTTGTACTGACAAGGTTAGAAACCTTGTCAGCAGGTGCAAATGCTTGGTGGCTGTATATTAGGCTGGCGTAGTAGTGCGCCTTCAGCACTGCATCAAGACTCTGTCGTTTAAAGACTTCCTCTGCAGAAAAAGGACAGGAGGTAGAGAGATCATTGTAGGCCTCGTCGATCTTTTTGCGCCACTCTGCCATGTTCACTTCAGGGCCATTTCGGTATTGCATTTGCAGAGCACGATGTCGTCTACGTTCCTCGGTTGTGATCTCGTAGACGAGCCCTGTGAAAGCCCAGAAAGAGCCATCATAGATAGACCGCAGAGGCGGCTCGTGTGATGCACTTGTTCCTTGGCTGAACACTGAAATATTACTTAGTGTCTCCAGGTCCGCAACCTCTTTCAGCAGAAACCTCTGGACTGGGTTGAGAGGCTGCAGATTTCCATTCGGTAGATGCTGAAGGTCAATTACGGTGCGACACGCTCGCAAGTGGATATTCCAGTTCTTTGATCCTGGAATAAAAGCTTCAGAATAGCAAAGTGCAATCATTGTCGCGAGAATCTCCTGAACCGCCGAGCTAGGCGGGTGAGCTACTCGTGATGTGCCACAAGAATGCAGCTCTTTGCGCATCCTCTGGTTCAGCCCCCGAAGTGCCGCGTCATGGAGCTGTTGGTGGATACGACGGAAACGAGCCTTCTGATCTGGTGTTTTAGCTGAAGCGATAGATAGGTGTGCGGCGGCAAGGCTGCCGATGGACAAGTGGAGGCAAGTGGGATGCTGGGTGTTGTTTCTGATCATTTGCCTCCACGGACTCTCCGGAGGGTCGACCCATGTCAAACGGGGGACGACTTGAGCCTGAAAGTGGCGGAGGAGGCTGCTGAAAAGTGCAGAGGAAGTGTGAGAATTGATGAGCCGTAGGTCTTGTATCGGCTGGAGCGCTGCGGGGCTGTGAGTCTGGAGTTGTCTGTCTACGATGTCAGACGGCGAACTATCAGACTCGAATGTTGACTTCAGATCGCGATGTTGATTTGCTGAAACATCAGATCCACTGGCGGGATCATCGAGGACCGGTTTGCGCTTGCCGGAGAACTTGCCCCTGCTAGCAATCCCTCGATTCCATCGCACATTGACGGGCCCAAACCCGGGGCATCTCAGTTCTCGACTCTTGCACTTCAGACATGTCGGCAGGCTCCGGTCACATCTAATGCGTCGTTCAACACAGCATCGGCAATCTAATATGTCAGCCTATGTGGTCTATTTGACGACTCGCTCATCTGGGAACCGACCTTTCGATGCCGACCGACGATTTGATGGCAATGAGTCAATTCGAATATTTCTTTGCATGTTCTTGTGTGCTTTTATCTTACTCATCGTGGTCATCTAATCTTACTCTGAAGAGTTACAAAAATCACGAGCGACGTTGTTTGACTGCATAGCACGCATCGATGTTTGTCCCGGCTAGCCCGAATATCGGACATTGCCATCGACTGAGTCGACTGCGGGGTCTAAACGACCTAGTCTGATGGAGACCACCACCCCTCGAGTGCTTGGCTTGGACAGTCCTCGCTGGAGAGTCTGACAACACAGCGTGAAAGCAGTGTCTCTATTTCAATAGCCATGAGCCCGAGGTAGGTGCTCGTCAAGAACGCATATATTTGCAAACAGTTTCGCCCCAGTGCGACGCACCTTTGTAGGTCCACATGCCTGGCGCATTGCCTTTTTTCAGCCCCTCGATAGCATCGGCGAACTGCAGGCCGAGGCCCTCTGCTTTGATTTCGGAAACATTGTACATGTACGTTTTGATAAAAAAGACAATCGCCCCCGTGTTCGGCAGACGGCTCAAAGTCTGCAATTCAGAGCGCAAGTAACTCTGCATCATTTGTAAAGCGTCAGCAACGAAAGTAATGGCAGCAACAGCGCGAGAAGTGTGGTGAAGTAAGTTGGCTTACATCTTCCATTCTTATCTCACTGCTCTTGATGGCTTCGTAGTCCTTTAATCTCAGATTTGCGTTGCAATCGAACAGCTCAGGATGAGGCTGCACAGACCACTGTAGGAGGCATCGTCATCAGCTACCAAGCCCATCCCAGATGCCCGAACATCATGCTCCGAGAGACACTGACATTTGTGCGTTTAATGGGCTTCCCACTCTGCAGCTTCGAAAGAAAGCGCTGCATGCTGGGCCCAATTTTGTCATAGCTTGGTACCGGCTTGTGGATGGCGTCCAAGGTATTGCCCAGCTTCGCAACAGGGTCAAACCCCGAGGGGAAACACCAAAGGTGTGCAACCATACGAAGCCCCTCCGGCGACGGCACGAGGAACACAAGGTCTTCCTCCACGATTTCACCGAGGATGCGCAATGCCTCTAGGGTTTCAGCTGGTGGCTTGGTGGGAAACGATCGCCCCGTAACCGAATTGGTGAGCTGCGTGTCTCGAGCGGAGAGCTGGAACATCAAAGGGAACCGAACTGGAAGGTACTGCCTCAGCAAGTAATCATAGAGTTCGCGTACGGGGGCTTCTCCGCCAGGCACAACACCCAGCACCGTGCCAGCATGTTCGGCCATGAGTTCTCGTCGATATTCGATTCGCTTGAGGTACCTCTCATCCATGGAGATGAGCGCTGAAGGCGTATCTGACTTTATGCCTGCTTAATATGTTAGATGAATGCCGAACTCAATAGTCTCATCGAGGATTCTTACCCATGGAGATGTTATAGATGGATCGGAATTCTCGTAACGACGATAGTCGGGCTGATTTCCAGTAAAAGTCCACCAGTGGCTTCACGGAAGCGTCATTCACAAGCGTCCTCGATGCCCGCTGCTGCCCTCTTTGGCTTTGGCGCCTTCGACTGATCCAGAGATACAAACAGAGGATATAGCACATAGCTACAGCAACAGAACTGATCCAGTTGGCGTCCATGGTGACCAACAGCTTCACAAAGGTGTCCGTCATCGTCGCTGCCAGGGGCCTACCACAAAGAACCACGACGCAAAAAATGATGGGAACATGATGGGCAGAACGGTCATATATTGTCTACCTTAAGGTACCTATATATCTGTGGACGGCGTAAGTGTGAGTTGGTAGCCACATGGCGATATATTGATGAAGGGCGTTGACCTCCATCAGGTGGGTGTCAATTGGGTTTCTCAATCGACCTTCTGAATCGAGTTTAGCCTCACGCCGCACAACGCCAGCGGAATCGGCCTCTAGAACTGGGAGCGTGGTTACCGATGAAAGTCGACGATGGTCGCGTGACGGATGAGTAATGGTGAAAAGGCCCCTGACGTTCGACGGGCAGAGAACGATGAGGGGGCCAGATCTCTCCCGTCCCAGGGCTCGGCTTGGGCGCGGTAATCCTCGGCAAGAGCGACACCGTGTAGAGGCTCTCCTTCTCCGGAAGACCCACCTCCAGAGCGGATTTTGGCCAGTCAGAAGACCGATAGATGCGAATGACGTCCTCTCCACCCGTGCACCTCCAAAAGCCGAGTGTCGCCGCTTTTAAAGGCTGCCGGGGCTGAATGAACTCCTGGGCTAAATACACGATCCAATAGAGTCAAGGGCCGTACCATGGCAAGAACGGCGAGGCGGCTAGCCTCAATTAGGCTACCCGACATGGAAAAGCCCTGTAACAACCGCTGGAGCCTCTCCAGGCCTGCGGGCCCCGTTGCAAGCCGAGCGTCCCTCACATTAGTTGGCAGTCCTCTGCTACCGAGATTCCATGTGTGTGGCCGATGTTTCTGATAATTCGACCCTTCGCCGACGATCCTAAACCCTCGAAACCTTGAACCTAGACGCCTACCTAGGACGTAGCACATCGTCAACGACCCCTCTCTGGAACGCGACTCTGGAGATGCAGTCTCGGTAGCAACCGAACCCCTTCGACACGTGAAGCCCACGAAGGCGCGTACGACCATCTCGAACTGAACCCCTCCTCCCGAACTTGCACCACCATCCCACCCTCGCGATCAGCCATAGATGCCTTCCGCCCTCCTGGGACATGCCCCACCAATGGCCAGCGCAAAGGACGTCGTGCTGGCCAGAGCAGACAAAAAGAACCCGCCCTTGTGCCCAACCGACGACGACGACACCGTAGCCCTGAGGAAGAAGACCCGAAGCTTTGATTATTTATGGCGCTCAGGCGTTGCTGGCGGTCTTGCTGGGTGTGCCGTATGTATCTTGTCTTTACTCCTGGCTCGATTGTCTTTATCTGACTCCAACTTCAGGCCAAAACCGTCGTTGCACCTCTCGATCGAGTGAAAATCCTGTTCCAGGCGAGCAGCCCTCAGTTCGCTAAATACACTGGCTCATGGTTCGGCGTCGTGACCGCTATGCGAGATATCCACCGCCAAGATGGTGTCACAGGCCTCTTCCGCGGGCACTCGGCTACTCTTCTTCGGATCTTTCCTTACGCCGGCATCAAGTTCCTCGCCTACGAGCAGATTCGCTCCGTCGTTATCCGTAACCGCGACCAGGAGACCCCTTGGCGCCGCCTCATCAGCGGCTCCATGGCCGGCGTCACGTCCGTCTTCTTCACATATCCCCTCGAGGTCATCCGAGTCCGCCTCGCATTCGAGACAAAACACAGTCATTCCAGTCTCACCTCCATCTGCCGACGTATATACTCTGAAAACTTCTCCTCGAAACCATCGCTCGCGACAGCCACGACAGCTACTACGGCCTCTGGTATCGCAACGACACCTTCAGCTGCCGCAGCCGCCCTCACACCTCGCTCTGGCCTCGCCAACTTTTACCGAGGCTTCACCCCTACCCTCCTGGGTATGCTACCCTACGCCGGCATGTCTTTCCTCACCCACGACACGGCCGGTGATTTCCTCCGCAGCCCCCGCCTAGCCCCCTACACCACCCTCCCGAAGCCGGGGAATTATCCCACCGGCAAGCCCGCGCCTCTCCGCTCATGGGCAGAGCTTCTTGCCGGCGGCGTCGCTGGCCTCGTCTCGCAGACTGCGTCTTACCCGCTAGAGGTCATCCGCCGGCGGATGCAGGTCGGCGGCGCCGTCGGCGACGGCCACCGCATGCGCATAGGCGAGACGGCGGCCCTCATTTTCCGGGAACGCGGTGTGCCGGGTTTCTTCATCGGTTTGACGATTGGCTATGTCAAGGTGGTCCCTCTCGCGGCAGTCAGCTTCTACACATATGAACGTGTCAAGGGGTGGTTCGGCATTCTCTAGAGGCGGGGAGTATAGACAAGACATGGGGCGAGGTGGCTTTTTCGTGCGTTGGGATCAAGGCGTTGACGGATATACAAGCATTGTGGTTGGGCATGCATCTCTCGTTGATATCATGGGTGTTCTTTGGCCACTGGGAAGGGCACGACCTGAGTGTCTTGGATTAGATTGCGGAAGCATATATCAATATGACTAGATATCTTTCATCTGTGCTGTCATGTGCCCGCTCCATTGACATACCCTATCCACTGCGTGATTGTGCAGAAAACACGCGAAAATCATGGCTCTGATTGTTACGAGGTGTTCATCTATGAAACTTTTGTACATGTTGTTTTACAAAGTGGTGATATGCACAGAATGCAACTATCATACAGCTCCACACTCTAGTCGTCTAGTAATCCTACAGTCCAGTGGACGATCCTGTCCACACCATGCCCATTGATGGCACTGACGGGGATGGCAGTGACCCGCTCCGTCCAGGCCTCCCCAATGCCGCTCGGATGCGGCTTGACGCCGTTTTTAATATCTTCCAAATACGCCTGCAGCTCCTTAAAGTTCTCCTGCGTCTCCGGCTTGTCGCCCTTTGTCGCAACGACATACCACGGTTTCGAGGCAATGTGCAGCCCCGAGACGCGCCCCGGCTCAGCCGGCGCGTCGGCGACCATCATGACGGGGTCGCTGAAGCGGCCCTTGTACTTGGGCCGCGCGGGCTGTTCCTCCTCGATCTCCCAGTTGATCTTGGCGTCGGCCTCGCGGCTGCGCTCCTCATCCTCGCGCATCCTCGCGTAGAGGCCGACCTCGTTCCACAGCGCGTCGAGCGCGGCGACGGCGTTGCCGGCCGAGAGGTCGATGACGAAGGCCAGGACGCCGGCGCGCTCGACGTGGCGCAGAAAGGCGATGCCGAGGCCGCGGTCGAGGTGGGCGCCCTCGATGAGGCCGGGAATGTCGGCGATGGTGAAGCGCGTGCGCGCCTCGGCCTGCTGCTCGTGCTCATCGGCGGGGAGGACGCCGCCGTTCTCCGTCGAGGGCGCCCGCTTGAAGGAGCGCATGACGGGGCGGCCCTTGTAGCTGTCGAGCACGACGGTGCCAATGTTGGGCTGCAGCGTCGTGAAGGCCCAGTTGCCGACGCGGGTGCGGGAGTTGCTGAGGGCGCGGAGGAGGGTGCTCTTGCCGGCGTTGGGGAGACCGACGAGGCCGACGTCGGCGAGGAGCTTCAGCTCAAGCTCGACCTCCATGGTGACGGCACGCTCGCCCTTTGTGGCGAAGAGGGGGCGCGGGTACTCGCGAGAGACAAAGTGCGGGTTGCCGAGACCGCCAATGCCGCCGGCGGCGAGGAGGATAGGCGTAGGGGTCGGGCGGGAGAGGTCGATGTTCAGGGGTCCAGGCGGCTGGTGGTAGTAACGCTCGCGGCGCGGGGCCTTGGGGAAGACGAGGCTCTTGATCTCGCTCCTGGCGGCGCCGGGGTAGACGAGGAACTTTTCGCGGTCGGGATCTTCGGGCTCGGGGTCGTCCTCCAGCTCGGTTTCCTCCTGCTTCGCTGCCGACTGATCATCGTCGTCAACCTCTTCGCCGTCCTCTGCACGAAGAAGTTTGCGCCTGGCAGCCTCGGCAGCCTCCTCCTCCCGCTCGCGCTTTCTCGTCTTCCATGCTTTCCGCTCGTAGTACAGGGCGCGGCGATAGGTAATGTCCTCAGCGACGGGATCCTCTCGGCTGATCTCTCGCAGAATGGTACCTACGGGCACCGTGATGATGATATCCTCACCACGCTGGCCCGCCTTGGCACTTCCCTGGCCGTTCTTCCCCCGCTCCGCCCGTATGAAGCGCTTTCGAGCTAGCTTATGCAGAGAAGTCTCGCCATGTACGGCCTGGATGTAGATGTTCCCGCCGTGGCCACCGTTGCCGCCGTTTGGGGGTCCTTCGGGGAGGAACATGTCGCGCAGAAACGAGATGCAGCCATTGCCGCCACCGCCGGCGTAGAGCGTCAGGGACGCCTTGTCGGCGAAATTCGGGGCTGCATAGTCTTCGGGTGCCGGGTTCAGGCGCGACGATGTCGATTCTTGGGCCACGTGTGTAGAGCTGTGGCGACGGGGGGTTGCTCAGGGTCGTCGCGATGGACCGGGGGACATTGGTTGTAATCGACGTGAAACAAGAAGGATACAAGAAGGGGAGAAATAAGGAGTGACTGCCACTCGAGCACCTGGAAGCCATGGCAGCTTCTTCGGAGGATTGGCGAGCAATCAGTCGTGCAGTGCTTGGGCTTGACGATGGCCAGGACCGAAATTCTGGTTCAATTCTGTTTCCCATGGACTGGGCGTGAGCATAAAGTTGCGATAAGATAAGAATGATCCACCTGTCAAGTGCTTAACAGCGACGACTTCCCATGACCATCCATGAATGCGACTGAATAAACGAACTCTACGATCGGAAAGTGTTCGTCAAGTCGATATATTGCCAATATTTGATTCTCGTCGGCCACCGCCGCGGCGGCAGGTCTGCTGATCGCAGTCGGAGGAGTTAGGGGTCTCTCATGTGCGTGAGCGAGCACCAGCTTCACGCTTAGATTCTTTCTGTCTTTCGAACATCATACTGCTGCATGGAGTCGATTGCCAAGCTTGGGAAGCTGCCGTCAAAAAAGAATCCGTATTGTTGGAGCTGCGGCATATCTGAATGTTATCAACATGGCACTCTGGCTGCCAGCCTACCGTCGATGACCGTAGACCAGCCAAGGCACTCATGCTTGATCGCGAAAGGAGGTTCATGGTCTTCTTCGCACTTCTGAAAGATCGCACGTGATGCTGCATCAAGCATAAGGTATTGTCGTTGCGGCCAACCCCGAGCTCGCTTGTTGTGCAATGTTCCAAGCCCTGCACCAGTATCAGTTTCTCACTGCAACAACACCTGAACAGCACGCTCGCCTCCTGCAATATCTCAAAACCCTACTACCATGCCAAGCACCTGTGATCTTTGTCGTGGCAGGCCAGATGGACCCCAAAATTGCGGCCTATGTGCCGCGTAGCCGAAGCCGTGAACCCTTCAAAAGCCAGGTCGGTGATGAAACTTTGGCATTGCCACGAAGCCAGCTGGCAGATGGTGTGCCTGTGCCTGGATAACAAATGACTGGGCCTCGCCACAAAACCTCCACGGATGTTACGCAGAATACCACAGAGCAGCGCAGAGCACATATCTACCAAGCAAATGCTAATTATGTTCCGAAGAAGTAGTGAGGAGGGTATTCGGGGCACACTCAAGCGCTCGCGTGTTGGGGTGGATGTTGGTTCTCTCGGCACATGGGCTTGCTGTTCGACACACCAACCATGTTCATATTTTCCTAGTTCTGCAGCTGCTCATTCATAGATCGAAACGGTACTCGTAAGGAGAGGAACCGGTCAACCAAGTACGAATCTCCGCCAAGGCATCCAGATCGTTACTTTGCTGCGACACAACAATGCGATGGTCAAACCACCCATGCGTGCGCTTCACATTTTGAAGGCTTGCTCCGGGCGCTGTGGCGCTGTCGAAATCGATAATAACGGGGATGTCTTCTTCGGTGATCATGATGTTTGCTGGATTCAAGTCGTTGTGAATGAAGCCGAGGGAGTGAAGATGTCGAAGGCCCTGTTCGATGCTGTCGAGATACCGTGCCGTCCCGGCCCTCCGCTATTGGGTTTCGAGGGAGGTGATGAAATCTACCTTGTTCAAGTGCCCTGGATTGAGCAGAGACGTCAGCGACTGGGGATAGTGCGTGAAGCATAAGCCATCCACTCGGCCGCGCGAAACGATGCACCCTTGGTATTGTGCTAGATTGGGATGAGGACGCTTCCGTAGCATCTCGCAAACAGCAAGATCTTGCAGTATTGGTTGTGTAAGCGATGAAGGCCCGTTGTATGCCAACAAGTTTGGCATTTTCACGTAGTAGAGTGCCGGGTCATGTGCAATGAAGGCGTCACTGGGTAAGAGGGGTTGGTAATCCTCGGGGGCAATGGGCGTGATGTTCTGGAGATCTTGTATAGAGGAAGGCGCGACTTGGCGGTAGGGCGACGTAGCCTTATAAAGGCACCCATCACGACGGAAAACGACAGCGCAGTAAACGATGACAAGTTTTCCATCGACGAGTTTGAAATTTTCGCGGGCGACCAGGCCTTCCATCGCACCGGTTATCGGTCAAAATTGACAAAGATCATGACCGTAATGGAGGTGGTTGATGTAAGGTAGGTATCTTGCCTCTGCGCAATTTACCACCTAATGTCCGTCCGTTCGGGGAGCCGGCCAAGTGCCTGCATCAAAGAGTAGACATGTGCTGAGAGCTCATCGCATGCGGCCGCAGACGCCGATTTCATCAGCAGCCTCAGCTCGCGCTGATGTTGGCGTGGTGCTGCTGACACTGGGTCCTCAACACCTCGTACGGCTCCGCCACTGCCCACTGCAACCAACCTAACCACTCTGGGGCGATTTATACCGCAGGTGCAGCACTTGCTTTTTCGCGATTCGGGTCTTCGAGATTGAGTTCACCGATTCATACTCATCTCTGATTTTTGACCTGACGGGACGTCTCTTTCGCCATGGATTCTATCTTCCGCAAGGTTGAGCGCGGCATTGACGCCATCTTTGGCGACGAGCGACACTCCCATACCAAGATCGGCCACGAATGCCACGAGCACCATCCTACTCATCATGCATCCAACCGCTATCAATCCTTCGCCCCTCAGTCCACTGGCAATGCGAAGTGGTATGTCGACGGCTGTTCTTACTTCTGGGCTGTTTCCGAAGCTCTCGAAAGTGCGTAGATTACCCCTCTCCGATGGATCCGGCGCACTCACTGACTCTGTCCTCCCCAGATGCCCGTGAGAGCATCTACATCCTTGACTGGTGGCTGAGCCCCGAGATCTATCTTCGCCGACCCCCTGCTGCCAACGAGCGGTACCGACTTGACAATATGCTCAAGGCGGCCGCCGAGAGGGGCGTCAAGGTCAGCATCATCGTCTACAGAGAGGTCGAGGCCGCGTTGACGTGTAAGTGATCTGACGATGCATGCGTGCGAGCCTCCCATGCTGACGCCTCTTCTTCTTCTTCGCAGTGAACTCGGCTGTAAGTTTCTGGGCGTTTTCCGTCAGGTTGACACCACTGACTTCCCGCACAGCACACTAGGAAGCATCTGGAAGGCCTGCACCCTAACATCAGCGTGTTCCGCCACCCTGACCACGTGCCTACGGGCTACGACATTCAGAAGGAGCTCGGCCAGAGCTTCTCCAACATGACGCTGAACACAGCAACCCTTTCAAAGGTCTCTGGCGATGCTCTCAAGGCCATCTACGGCACTGCCACTGACGGTGTCGTTCTCTTCTGGGCTCACCACGAGAAGCTGTGCCTCATTGACCGCAAAGTGGCTTTCATGGGTGGACTTGATCTCTGTAAGCAGAGAAGGATTTCCGACTGATGACCAGAATGCTGACTCGGATACAGGTTTCGGTAGATGGGACACAAACAGTCAGTCGACACTTGAGCACCACAGTACTACCTCCTGCTGACATGCTGCAGGCCATCCAATTGCAGACTCCCATCCCGGCAACCTGGATGCCATCGTCTTCCCCGGCCAGGACTACAACAATGCTCGTGTCTACGACTTTGCCGACGTCGGCAACTGGAATCAAAATAAGCGTGAGGCAGACATTCCTCTCTTGAACCCAGCAGTACTGACCATTGCTAGTGGACCGCACCAAGAGCTCGCGTATGGGATGGTCTGATGTCAGCCTTAGTCTGAATGGTCCGGTTGTGGAGAGCCTGACAGAACATTTCACTGATCGATGGTCAGTTATACTATCGTTGGCCACTCGACCTAGTGACTGACGCTTGAACAGGAACTTCATCTTTGACGAGAAGTACACCCACAAGAACCCCGGTAAGTACGAGAGAATTGAGTTCAAGCCTCGCCACACCCATCTGGGCTTCCATAGGAGATCCGGAGAGCATGAGCGTGGAGGCTTCCTCAAGCAGGATCCCAGCCAACTCCTGGGTGGTCTGTCAGACCGCTTCAGCAAGGGTGTCAACAAGTTCATGCACGACGACAGCAGCAGTGATGAAGAGAAATCATCAAAACGTTCTCATCGTGAGAACGAGCCTGCCAAGATTCAACTTACCAGGAGGTGAGTGCTCAATGGCTGCCCACGGCTCGAAGTCTAGCTGACATGGACAGCTGCACTAAATGGTCGGCGGGGCACGCCACCGAGCATTCTATTGCGAATGCCTACATTGATGCCATTACAAACGCCCGCCATTTTGTTTACATTGAGAATCAGGTATGGTACTGACAAACCTATATGACCGTGATTGCTGACCTAGCTCCAGTTCTTCATTACGGCAACTTGCGATGAACAGCGCCCCGTCAGCAACAAGATCGGTCGCGCCATGGTGGACCGCATCCTCCGTGCTCATGAGGCAGGCGAGAACTTCAAAATCATTGTCATTATGCCTGCGGTCCCTGCGTTCGCCGGTGACCTCAAGGCGGACGATGCGCTGGGCACGCGTGCTATCATGGAATTCCAGTACAAGTCCATCAGCCAAGGAGGCTACAGCATCCTGGAGACCCTCCAGAAGGAAGGCGTCGAGGATGTCGGTCGCTACATTCGATTCTACAACCTCCGAAACTACGACCGTATCAATGTGTCGTCGACTATGAAGGAGGCCGAGAAGCAGAGCGGCGTCTCGTACGAGGACGCGAGAAAGGAGCGCGACGATGCTCTGGGCTCGGGATATGCACCCTATGGCGAGCAGCAGAGCCAGGGCCAGGGACAGTACGAGCGTTACCAGCAGGCAGCCGCTCAGCTGGACGACTCGACCTGGGACAGCGTGTCGGCGTGCTACATGAACGTCGGACCTGACCTGCGCTCCGTCCCCTGGAAGGGCGACCCCGAAGCCGAGATTTCAGCCTTTGTCACGGAGCAGCTCTACGTGCACACCAAGCTGCTCATCGCCGACGACCGGCTCGTCATCTGCGGCTCGGCCAACCTCAACGACCGCTCGCAGCTGGGCTCGCACGACTCGGAGATTGCCGTCGTCATCGAGGATCCCGTCACGGTCGACTCATACATGGACGGCGCGCCGTACGCCGCCTCGCGCTTCGCCGCCAGCCTGCGCCGCCACATCTTCCGCAAGCACCTCGGCCTCCTGCCGCACCAGCGCTGCGACAGCCCCGACCCCCACGGCAACTGGTCGCCCGTCGACCGCGGCCTCAACGCCTACGACTGGAACTCGCCCGCCGACGCCCTCGTCCGCGACCCCATGACGCGCAACTTCTGGAACCTCTGGGACGGCACGGCGCGCACAAACACGGACGTCTTCAGCAAGGTCTTCCACTGCGTGCCCAACGACCACGTCCGCACCTGGAAGGACTACGACGAATTCTTCTCCCGCCACTTTACCAACCCCGGCACCGGCAAGCCCGGCGACGGCAAGGTCGAGTACGGCCACGTCGTCACCGAGGAGTTCCCCGGCGGCGTCGCCGAGGTCAAGGAGTGGCTGTCGAGGGTCAGGGGCAACCTCGTCGAGATGCCGCTGAAGTTCCTCATTGACGTGCCCGACATTGCCATTGAGGGCCTCCAGCTCAACAGCTTCACGCAGGAACTATACACGTGAGACGGCGGGCTGGTGCATGCCTGTCTGGCGATGGCATGTCGCGAATGGCAGGCAGGGGGCGGCTCGTTTGGGGAGGTTGACCGGTAGAGCATACGCAGGCAGAGCGCGTGCCTTTCAAAGAGAATTCAAAATAAAATGAGAGGAGAAGAAAGGCAGACCATCACGAATGATGACACGAACGAAAATGACACAAACAGGAATATTCAGAAACTATCCGGAACCCCTATAAACTCCGCAAACCCATTGATGCACATGTCGTCCCGAACAGCAGCTCCCCTTCTGACCCCGTCTTAGTCGACCTTTCCGTTGCCGCTGGGGCCCCCACCGATGAGACCCTCCTTCATGAGCTCCTTGGTGCTCCAGCTGTCGTCCAGACGCACAAAGTGACCGCCGCGGTGGCGGCGCATGCGGTTGCGCACCCATCCGGCGCCGGCGAACATGACGGCGAGGACAGCGCCGACGGACAGGAAGGGATGGTCGACAAAGGACATGCGCAAGTCGAAGAAGATCTTGGAGATGAAGGACAGGGTCGTCTTGGCGCGGATCTCGGGCGGCGAGGCCGTTACCTTGGGAAGCGTGTCGAGGATGGATGTGTGGGAAAGGAGAATGTTGGTGTTGGTGTCGGTCACATCCCAGTAGCGATGGCGCTTTGAGTCTTGTCAGCAAGTATTTTTGTCTGCGGAATGATGGGATCCCGGTAGAAAATGGGAAAGGAGAACTAAGGGGGGATACTCACGTCCTCGTCATTAATGATGACTCGGTTGCCGCCGGTGCTTACGTCGATGCCGTACGTCGTCTTGATCCACCGCTGCCAAAAGACGCCGTCGATCCAGGCAAAAGCAACCTCCTTACGGGGGCTCTTGGACATGTCGACGCGGATCAGCTTGGCGCTGTCCTTGGCGCGCTCGTCGCCGCGGTCCTCGGCCTCGTCAATCTTGAGCTGCTTGGCGTCGCGGAGATCCTGGCGCTCCTTCTGGAAGAGAACAATCTGCTTGTCCATCCAGTCGTTGGCGGCCTTGTTGAGCTCGCGCTTGGCGTCGGACAGCGTCTCGGCGTCGTTGCGGTTGATGATGGCGAGGACGACAATCTTGCCATCCATGATCTCGCGCGAGTTGGTGGCCACGAGCTCGGGGACCATGGGCAGCCAGACGGAGCGCATCCAGGCGAGGATGCCCTCGACATCACGCATCTCGCGAGGCGTCAGCGGGTTGTAGTATGTCGGGCGGCCACTGCGCGAGACAAGAAGGCGCGGGAAAGTGGTAATCTTGTAGCGCTCGGCGAGCTTGGGGTCCTGGGTCTTGACGATGCGGGCGCGGCCGACAAGGTTGACGGGCATTTTCTCGAGCGAGGCGAAGTCCTCGCTCGTCGTGGCGTGGTCGTAGAAGTAGACAAAGACGACCTCCTCCTTCTGCTCAAGAGCCTCGAGGGCGGCGGCGTCGACGTCGACGACGCCGACGGCCGCAGCCGCGGCACCCTCACCGTACGACTTGAGATCACCGAGGCCGCGAAGACCCTCGTATTCGGCGCGCTCGGTGCCCTTGATGAAGAGGAGCGTGGGGAAGGCGCGGACGCCGACTTCCTTGCAGAGCTTGGCCTCGACGTCGCAGTTGACCTCGCCAATGTTGAGCTTGTCCTTCATCTCCTTGCCGAGCTGGGCCCAGGTGGGCGCGAGGGCCTGGCAATGGTGGCACCAAGGGGCGTAGAACTTGATGAACCATGGCTTCTTTGACCCTGTAACGAGGGTCTCGTACTTCTCGGCCGTCAGGGCCACCGACACGCCATCAGGGTTGAATGTCTCGGTGGGTTTGGGAGGCGCCTCGGGAATCGTCTTCTTGGGGCTTGGGACAGTCTTCTCAGGAGTCGTCTTGTCGGGTGTCGCACTGCTCTTGTCCTTGCTCTCCTCAGGGGCCGCCTTGGGAAGGTCATCAGTCTGGGCCCCGGCAGCGGCGTCGGTCTTGGTGTCAGAGGTGATGGCAGCGGCGGGGCTGAAGTCGGGCGTCTGCTTGTCGCCGGTGTTGGGCAGATTGAGCTCCTTGGGGCGGGTTCCGGGCTTGGCGGCCTCGAGGAAGGGCTCAAAGGCCGCGGTCAGGACGTCGAGCCCCTTGACGCCCTTGACAATCTCGGCAGCTTGGCCGTCCTTGTACAGAATGGTGCTCGGGTAGGACTGAACCTTGAGGGAGACACAGAGGTCGAAAAAGGCAATGCAGTTGATGGTGGCGAATCGAATGTCGTAGAACTCCATGAAGGAGACATCTTCGGTGGTGACGGGCTTGGAGGTGTAGTAGTACTCGTAGAGCGTTTGGTAGGTCGGGGCATAGTCGATGCAGTGCGGGCAGTAGGGACTGTTGAATGAGGTCTGGTCAGCGCACCACTTTCCGTGGCAAGATGTTTGCTGGTGTCAGGAGACGCGACGAACCTGTAATGCTTGACGACAACGAGCTTGGTCGCATTGATCTCCTTGTCAAAGTTGTCGGGTGTCAACTCGAGCATGGGAGGGACCTTGACCGAGTTGAAGTAGGTGTTTGGATCTTCATCCTTGAGTTTGTTCGTCTTCTTGACGGCGAGGGCGAGGGTACTCGTGGCGAGCACGAGTAATGTTGAGAGCTTCATGATGGAAGGGCGACGACAGGTCTGCCAGCGTTCGTCGCAACTGAGGCAAAGGAGGGCGAAGAAGTAAGAGAGGTGTCAAAAAGTGACCCGCCGAAAGCTGGGTTCAAGTAATCCGATGGCCGTTGAATCGGAGACTGAAATGGGCGACCAATTTGGATCAACGGGTTTCAGGGGTCTCGGTAGGGATCGGCCGTATCGTGATGGGGTGTGGGGGATCGCGGCGCGAGGATGGTCAAGCCCGTGGCGTATAAAGGAACGTGAGAAAAGAGATGGTCCTTTGTCGAGGTCATCAAAGGTCGTACATCAACAACTGCCTCAGAGGGCTTCCCTTTCGTACGTCGTCGGGGAAATAGGAAACGTGGAACTTTTCGTGCTGGTGTTGCAGCGGGTAGACGAATTGGGCGACAGGACACGACACGACCCGAGCTGGTGGAGGAAGAGAAGCGACCACAGCGACACCAGATACAAGGGGGCAGGGGTCTGACGCCCCTGGCTGATGGAGCCACGGGTTTGGGGGAGGGGGGGGCGATGATCCGAGAGCTGGCGCTGATGCTGGGCTGTAACAGGAGAGTTTAGTGCCATGCCTAGGATAAGGTACCTACATAGGTTACTTGAGGTACCTAGCTGGCAGCTGGCTGGCTCTATCGCCCAGTCCAGGCCCCAAAGTTTAACTTGCTCAATAGAAGCCCAATAAAGCGGCCTGCCAATCCCCGATGCGCTTCATTTAGTCTATCTTCTTTAAGCTTTTCCTCACTTTCTGTCTCTCGCCAGAACGGGAACGCAGCACCTCTGGGCCTCATCTGCTGCGGTGAGGATACGTGTACCACTTGATGATGACTAAGGTGCATGCCTACCTGGACAGGTACCTAGGTATCTAGCGGGAAACGACCTGCAGGCACCACAGGCTGTGCACACCCTGCTCCCCCTGATCCCCATCCCGCTGGCCCCTCATTCACGGCCACTGTCTGATGCACCGTAGCAGTCGCCGCACTGATGTCCACAACTTCTTGACAAGCGTCGTGACTTGCTAGATGACCGCGTCCTTCCCACAAGTATTGCTCATTCGATGTTTGCGCAGTTCATAGATGGTTTGCTTTTGGCGAGCGTGGCGAGCGTTGCGAACGATTCCTTAACTGCAGACGCAGAGCCGAATAGACTGTCGAAAGCATCACTAGACGGGGCGATGAGAGAGATATCCGCGGCTGACGGAAGATTCAGGCAAGAGTATAGTGACAGACCTATCAACAATTTTGCTTGCAATGGCACGAGAGCTTACGGCTTCGACCCTGAGCTGCGGCCCAGGACACATAGAGACGGCGAGTTTTTGAAGCATCATCATCTACGTTTGCGAAAGGATGAAATGGGCTGTGAGGTGGCCCGGTGTTCGTCACACGATTTGTCTAAAAAGTCAGAACTTGTGAAGTTCATGTCTATCAGACCAGGCAGTCTCTATGACCGACGCACTCAAGGATTGCATCCATCAGAGTGATACCACAGAATGCCCCGCAGAAGTGGGATTGTCAGGAGGCATTGCAGAGGGGTCTCGACGGAAAGGTTTGATGGGTACGGGCGAACCTCTGGCTGCAGAGAGTACGATTTCAGATGCCGTTCCACCCTATGCCGGATGATGTAAAGGGATGCCGAGGTTGCGAAAGACTTCTTCGCTCTGGCTATTGCTGCGCCCTGGTAATGACGAAGCACCTACGATGCAGGTACATGACCAACATTACTGTTCATCATGATGTTTCGGTAGCAAGTCGTGCTGTCTGCTTATTGCAGCACGAGATAGCCAGGAGTCTGCTGATAGAGTTCGATAGAGTCGCATGCCTTACGCAGCAAGCATTATCCTCGTGAGATCTGTAGACTAGCTCGCAAGGTTGGAAATATCCGCACTACGCACCCTCGCGCTGGACACCATCAACTCTCGTGGAAGCCAGTCCACAGTTTTGCCCTTCGGCCTGCCTGGAGCCGCAGCAAGCTCCTCCTCCTCGCGCCCATCAACCATGATACCAAGAGCCGTCCCTGAAAGCCAGGCCCAAACCATTCCCTCACCAGCGAAGCCCGCCGCGATCCACTCTCCATGCAGTCCTCTTTCCTTCTTGCTGGCGACCTTACGGCCCGTCAAGCCGCTGTGAAGGCGACCGACGAAGGGGAGAAAGTCGCCTGTCATGCCCAAAATCCCCGACCAAGCATGCTCAACCGAAGCACCCTTGCCCCATTTGGGCGAGAAGACGGCCGGGAAAATGCCAGATATATGAGAGACTGTCAGAGCATCAATGCATGCACCGTCGTCGTACAGGCCAACCTGGTCGACCCCCTGCTTCAAAGAACGGCTGAAGCCGCCGCCCAGCATCAAATCTCCCTGCGGTTCGTCGGGTGACGAAGGCCGCTGGGTAACATAATCGAAAGCTCTGCCATAGATGACGCCCCAGGAGCGTTGCCCCTGGCAGTTTGGAAATTGATCACCTGGACGCTGAGACGACATGTGTGCCCGAACGCCTGAAATCTTGCTGCGAAGGCCTGGGACAAGATGACTCGCGAATGCGTTCGTCGCGTGAACCACATGGCGGACGTGTACGATCCCACGAGGCGTGTGGACGATATAGGGAAAGTCAGTCAACTCATCGGGATTGGTGCTGATTGCCTCAACCGGTGTCATCGTCTCAACGGAGAGCTGCTCGGGGAAGTCGTCCAGGAGGCGCTTCCAGATGGACACCACAAAGCGGTACGCCCAGATCGCCCCGGCGCGGTAGGAAAGCGCTCCGGCCACGCTCTCGTTTGCTCCGAATTTCTGCAAATGTCAGAAGTCTAGCTCGGAGTCAGGAAAACTTTCAGAGCGAACAAACCTTTCTCGCCTCATCGCTCTCCCACACCTCGACGTCTATCTCCGGTACCCATTCCTTCAATTCTGCAACATCTTCGACAGTCTTCCGAAACGTCTCTTCGTCCAGGTACAAGTCGGCCGTTTCGACCTCCCTAGCTTCGGCGGCATCGATACCCTCAGAAGCGCAGAGCTCCGTCAGACAATCAATGTGACGAAGCTGGAATCGGGTTAGCGCAGCAGCACGTTCCGGGCCATAAGTTTTGCGAAACCGGGGGAATATCTCATAGGCGGTAGGCTTGATGTGTCCTCCATTACGAGCTGTGGCGCCACTACATAGCTGTCGAGCTTCGAACACGACAATCTTACCATCGCCAGGCAACCCAGACTCGCTGCTTGAGACAGTACCTCGACGTCGGCGCTCGTGAAGCAGCGACCGGACAACAGCAGCACCAGCTATGCCGGACCCGATGACAGCGACGTCTGCCGTTTCAGGAAGCCCTGGGGAGCGAATGTCGACTAGCTCTGGAAATGGTGGGTTGTTCAGCCAATATGGCCGGGTTGGCTTCGGGTTCGGGAGGCCGGGGGCTTCGCCGCTCGGTTCAAGGCTGCATTGAACTCGGTCGACAAGGCAGAAAGCAGGCTCAGTGCTGCTTTGATCCCCTTAAAAGCATCAAATACTGCAGAAATCACGGAGCCCATAGCGTTCGCTACACGGCTTCAGTGCCCATGCGGATTGAGAGGATCAAGTTCGAAGTCCGAGGCTCAGCTCCGACAGATAAGGTACAGGTACCTACCTAGGTACCTAAGGGAAGGTACCTAGGTAGTTACAGCAGGGAGCAAGAACCATTACATAATCTGGTGGTGATTACCACGTCGTTCTGTTCCCCGCACGCCGACAACAGGGGACGCCAGGGACTTGTATCTTGGCCCTCGATTGAACAAATACCATCCATACATCGCTCTAAAGTTGATAACCAGCATTCAACTTCCACAACATTTATCAAGGTCTGGGCTTCGTGCGCCACCAAATTCGAGCGGAAAACCATGCGAAGAAACAAGGTAGATGAAGATGCAGCCTTGTCCGTTTATGGTGGTATTGCCAAAATCTCGCCTCAATTTACTGACAGTTCAGTATTTGACACGGATATCTATGAAGATGAAATAGGCTTCCGTGACATGGTTGATATGAAGGCAGCCAACGCAGCTTCCGGCTGATACGCCGGCACTTCGTGACCGGCCTCGTACACCCTCAGCCAGCTCAGGTTCCCAGAGGTCTTGTACTCGCCATACTTCTTACCATTGACCGTGTATGGAAGAAGAGGTGCCGAGAGGAAAGGCTTCTTGGCGATCGAGTTCAGTGCTCGGTAGTTACCCATCCAGTTGCAAATCCAATCTGACCATGTTAGGTTTATGCTCGCCATGCGAAGATACAGGAGCTCCGTTGACTTACCAGCATCGCCGGCCCAGATCAACACGGTGATACCTGAGTCAATGACTTGCGACAAGGTTGGCAAGAATGATCGGCCCCCTGTTTGGTTTGGTCAGCTCTTGATTTATGTAGAGCGCGCCATTTCACGACTTACGATCACCACTGGAGATGAACTTGGTATAAGGCGCATCCGGGCATTCTCCATAAGTTGTCTGGGCGCCGATGGCCTTCATCACAGCCGGCGTTTGCAGATACGTCAAGTATGTTGCAGGAGGGAAAGGGTCATTCTTGGGGCCTCGGATGTCGTAGACGTCAAAGCTAGCGAGCGACTCCAAGGGACTCTCGATGGCCGCGCTGCAAACGTCGTCGGCGTTGCCACAGGCGGCATCATTACCAGTCAAACCTGTGCACTTGGCAAACGCTGGTACGCACTTCTTCTGGTAGGTGGAGACGTATGTGCTATATTGCTTCGGGGTGATGAGCTTCTTGTACGTGTTGTTGGCGGCGTAGTCGATGTAGTCCTTGTATTGGTTGGCTGCGCAGTTCATGTTAGCAGGTTATCAGCGCAAGGTAGCTCGTGGCGCCCTGGAGACCCAAAATGAGAACGTACCAGGATCGATCCAGCCGTTGTTGACACCAAGAGCAACAAGGTTAATCTTCTCACCCGTGATCGTCCCGGCGTCAATGGCTGCATTCTGTTGCTCAATGTAGAAGGCGAACTCTGGGCCGTAGTGGCCTCCATAGGACTCAGTGAAGATGCCGAAGTCACGGCCCTCATACTCAGGGAACTGGGCGTAGAAGGCTTGCAAAAGCTTCCAGACCCTTGGGGCAGCAGCAAGAGTCGAGGTGGCATCATCTGTGCCGTAGCTGAAACCGGTACCAATTGGCTGATCAACATAGAGCTGAATCTGTTAGCTTCATGTGCGCTTTCGAGATATACGTTACACCTTACCATGTTTGCAAATGTATTCCATGAGTATGGGTTCAAAGTCGGCTCAGAGCCTCCGCCATTGAAAGTGCAAGGTCCATTCTCTTGGAAAAGGCCGATCATGGAGCTACATCCGGGGCCGCCGTTTAACCATAGAGCGAGAGGGGCTTTGCTGGCATTTTTCCGGGCCTCAAAGAACCAGAAGAACATATTCATATTCGTGCCTTTTTGAAATGGATGCATGATCAGCGATGCAAGCTACGTAGACCGCCACTCAGATCTATGCTCACCGACTGAGAAGTAACCCGAGTGCTGATTCACTCCAGGGGTCGTCTCGCAAATGCCAGAATTGGACACAATCTTGGTTGTGGCTCCTGTGGCGGCATGCTCAAACACCTTGTACTTGATGCCATTGGAGTCGAGAGTGTACCTCTTGTCCAGGGCAGCTAGCGGTGTCGACTCACCCGGCCCAAGGAGGGCGAAGGTGGTCAAGATGTTGAGAATCGTGGCCCTCATGGTGGATTGATAAAATCGCAAAGGGCGTGGGAGGTTGCGTGAGTCCAGGGATAGGGATGAAGATGCATGCCAAGACGGGAGGCGAAGATCAAATCCCCGTACTTATGTTCTGACAGGCTTGGCGATCTCATCGCCATCATCCCAGATCAGACAGCACCCCTCATTCTTCCCCGGCTTTGTGAACCCGACCGATGGGGGTCTCGTGTCATTGTGTTATCGGGTGGAGGCTGTAGCGACCTGCCACAAGAGGCAATTGTTAGGCCACTTAGGCCGCTGCATCCGGATAGCATGCGCTCACTCGGTACTACATTGCCGCTCGTTGAGCTACGAGGGAGTGGCAGGCTACGGCCCAGCCCAGAGCTCCGTATCGGCTGGCTGAGATGATGAGCCAAACAGCTTCTAAATTCACTTGAGCGACATCCGGTGTTCGGCAGTGATATGACACCTTCCTAGTAGAGCTAGAAGCCATACGTAAGCTGCGATGGCGCTTCGGGTAGTCGGCTCTTCATGGTCGGCCTAGAGCACAAGTGCGGCATGACGGCGCCTCCACAAATTGAACCCCTGAAAACCCCCGACCATAGTCGACTTAATATCTAAGATCATTGGCTGGTACATGATAATCAAGCCAATGCGGCGGGAATAACCGACAACGTCGGCTTTCGAGAGCACAAGGCTTTCCCGCACACCAAGATTAGCTGTTGATCGGGATCATATCTTTAATGCTCCTGCAGGGACTCACCTGAGCAGACGTCGTCTTGAGGACGTTAGTAGTTCGTGACTATTTGTGCTAGAATCGCTGTGCAGTGAATTACATGGTTCTCCTGGCATGGAAAAGTCATCACGGTCAGTCAGCCTTGGCTGCGTCGATTCATGCGCCACGTGTCGGTATCCTTTTCGTAATCCAAGCAGACAAAGCTGGGCAAGACTGACACACACTTTGCTGTCCATATCGCATGTTCAAGAGATTCTAAGGTCGTCAACGGCACCATGATGAGCTCATTCAATGAATCTTGGAAACACATTGACAAACTACATTTGGACCTTCCAGAACGAGCCTTCTGTCCGATCCTTGACCCATGGGGGGTACGGCACTTTCAAGCCGTCTGGGGATGATCGGCGTCTGAAAAGATCGCTCGCTGGTCGTTGTCTTAAACGGGATCATTTACACGTGCCGAGGAACTAGGTCCTTGCCCGAAAGCTTGTCTGCACAGCGCTTCTGGCGCGCATGACCGGGGCCATGGAGCCAGGGCTGACTTTCAATGCCGTTTGGTCGTTTGCCGATTTACCGATACGCGCCTGTATTGGGCCCCTTGCGCGATACTTGAAAGCACCTCAACGGGAATGACAACCCAAATTCACCTCTAACCCATTGTCATGTATCCAGATTTCCTTCAGATAACGCTGCTGGGAAATGTCGTTTCATGTATATCTGGCTTAGCAGATTTTAACCCACATTCTGGAGCCAAACGAGCTTCCTCGTCCGTACTAGACCATTTTATTGCTGACGTGTATACGTCTCGTGAGGTTGGATACGATCCGGATTCCTACCTCGATTCGGCTTGGAGCCAAAACGTCGTGATGTTGTTGTGGTATCGCGTCAAATCTCCGAAGTACCTCACTCATTGTCTGCCATGGCCACCATGCCTACCAGGAGATGCTGGAGGCCAAGTCGTTTCCAAGTATAAATATCATCTTCTTCATCTCCTCAGTGTCGATATCAGCTCTCTTCAGGCTTCACATCACCATCTCCTTACCTTCCATCTGACCTCTGCCCCTTACACAAGTTTGAAAACTCATATCCTCCTCGAGCTTCACCAAAGACAAATAAGATGCAGACCTTCGGCACCTTCTTCGTTGCCATCCTCGCCGCTACTGGCTACGCGGCCGTGGTGCCTACCAAGATCGGTATCCCTGATCAGGGCACATTCTCTGTGCGCGCAGTGCCCAACCCAGGTTTCCAACACAGGAACGGTGCCATCGCCCTCGCCAAGGCTTACAACAAGTTTGGCAAGGCGGCGCCCGCTGACGTTGCTGCCGCTGCCGCCAATGCCACCGAGAGCCGTTTGTCAAAGCGCACCACCGGTTCAGCCACGACTTCCCCGAGGCCAACGATGTCGAGTACTTGACCCCTGTGCAGATCGGCACGCCGGCACAGAACCTCGTCCTCGACTTCGACACTGGTTCCAGTGATCTCTGGGTTTTCAGCATCGAGCTCCCGAGCTCCCAGGTCAACGGACAGACTCGGTACAACCCCGCCTCTAGCTCGACCTCATCGAAGGTTGCCGGTGCCAAATGGTCCATCAGCTATGGCGATGGTAGCAGCTCCAATGGCGATGTTTACCTGGACAAGGTGACCATTGGTGGCCTTACCGTGAAGAAGCAGGCTGTTGAGGCTGCCCAGAAGGTTTCCAGCTCTTTCACCTCGGACCCGCTCGATGGTCTTTTGGGCCTCGCCTTCAGCTCTATCAACACTGTTTCTCCCTCGCAGCAGTTGACCTTCTTCGACAACGCGAAATCCACTCTGGATGCTCCCTTGTTCACTGCTGATCTGAAGCACGCTGCGGGTACGTCCTTTCTCTGTAGAAGTGGCATTTTGCACTGCTAACAACCAAATTCAGCCGGCAAGTACAACTTTGGTTACATTGACAAGACCGCCTACAAGGGTGCCATTACCTACACCGATGTCGACAACAGCGACGGCTTCTGGTCCTTCAGCTCGACCGGTTACCAGGTCGGAACTGCAGCCTTCAAGTCTTCTCCCGTCACCGGCATTGCTGACACCGGTACCACGCTGCTCCTGCTCCCCACCTCCGTCGTCTCGGCCTACTACGCACAGGTCAGCGGCGCCAGGTACGACAGCTTGCAGGGTGGCTACGTCTTCAGCTGCAGCGCTACCCTCCCTGCCTTCACCTTTGGCGTTGAGTCTGCGCGCATCAAGATCCCCGGAAGCTACATCAACTTTGCTCCCGTTGATGACTCGGGCTCTGTTTGCTTCGGCGGCATCCAGCGCAACACGAACATTGGCTTCTCCATCTTCGGCGATGTGGCCCTCAAGGCCGCTTTCGTTGTCTTCAACGGTGGTGACCTGACTCTCGGCTGGGCCTCGAAATAAGGGAGAGTCGAGGAGTAGCGTGTCCTTCCCGTGCTCGTTTCTTGTTCAAATTTGCCGGCAATGCAAGGCCTGACGAGGCCTGTCTATTTTCTAGTCTCCCAGATTACTCTTTCAGATGAATTTAACGACGTCTATACTGTGTGTTGTGTGTTACATTGAAAGCAGCGTGATCTTTACAAGAAATCAAACCAAACAGTTCTTCTGCCGACTACAGTTCCATTCCCTCGACTACTTGGTTCAATCGGTATGAACAATCTGGAAGCATTCTCATCTTCCACCATATCACGTCAACACATGATAGTTTTGAATACACGTACTCTTTGCCGTAACTGAGCAGGTTGTTCTCACCTTTTATGATCCCCAACCTCGGCTAAACTTATCAGGCAGCAGCGTGACAGGGCTCGATACCCCTTCATACGACGACAAATTGGCAACTGAGCTTCAGTGTCTGATAGGTGAACTACGAATCGCCCAGAGAAACGCGCAGTTTCTTTGCGTCCAGAGTCACTTAAGAAGAGGGGTTGGGGCGGCGCGGCAGCATAAGTCGACGATGCGTGCATTGCCAAGGGACAGCATCGTCTGCATACAGACACTTTAGACTTGGCGGTTTGCAAATGGATCCGCAAATCTGCATCTACATCGACAGGTGCGAAGAACTAGATTAGGTCTTGATGCGTGATGCAGAATCCCCTCACAGTGTGCAGTGCTTGGCGCCTTGTTCTGCAGTCGACAACGCGCGCCTCCAGGGGTTGAGCGTACGACTACAAGGCCGCAGCCAAGCCAGCATTGGTGAGGCACAGAATACGGCGGCACGATTTCTCGTCCGACACTGATCCGATGCTCTACTCTTTTGCTGCCGATGCGTTCGACGCGAGTAAGGTATGCCTGGAGGCCCGTCTTGGGATGTTGCAATATTGATTAGCCTCTATGCCATAACTGTTGCCCGTGCTCTTCTGTGCCGCACATTCACATGAGAATCCTAGTCCTCAGCGCAAGCTGGGAAAGAAAACCAGATTCGCTCGGTGTGCCTGTGCCTGGGCCAGGGACTATAAAAGAGACCATTCCCAGCGACTTTAGTGGAGTTGGATCATCTCATCAGTCGAGTCTCTTACTTTCACTTACACCCGTTACAATGCGCTTCTCAACGACATTCGCCGTTGTGGCAGGGGCCATACCTACTATGGTACGCGCCATGCCAGCTCCCGATGTTCAAGGCAACGGCGAATATATCGGAACACTTGTCTACAAGCGACACGACGTCCTATCCTCGCGCGACCTTTCCCTAGCTGAAAAGCACGGCGTGGACGTGACCAAGAGTAAGAGCTGTGTAGATATCCGAGGCACCCGAGGTTCAAGCTAATTTCAAGCCTAGTGATCCGTCACTCGCTCATAAGACGTGCGGATGGCGACGATATCACCATTTGGGTACACAATAGCTACCAGGAGAATGATACGGGAGAAGAGGAGGATTCATCGACCTCCGAAGCCGCACTCGCGGCGAGGGCGCACGTGTGGGGTGGTTCGTTTGATTCTGGGCTGCACCACAACCAGTGCGGACATAGCAGCTTCGAGGGGCTCACGAGCGACCGCTCGGCGTACACCGGTGGTGTTCAGGAGATGTACCGCTGGGCGAACACCAGGCGGGGCGGCTTCAGCCTCCAGAGTTTCTGCTGCGGCGGTAATGGCAACTACGACAATATTGTCATCGCCGGCAGTAACTCAGGAGCAAACGCCCGTTTCGGAATAAGACAGACCGACGAAGATAGAATCCTACCTGGTCGTGTTGGCACGGAGGATATCCGTGACTTGGCCGGCGACTCTCTCGACAGGTACCAGCAGAATCGTAATGGTTGGAGAGTGGCGGCCCGGGGCCAGATGAGCTGCGCCACCGGTATGCGGGCTCCTTTTGTTCAAGCAGTGAACATTCAGTGGATCATTGGCCGGGTCGATCAGCGTGTCCCTGGAACTTAACAAAAAGCTAGACGCTATGGATCACAATACCTCTTGTTGAGCTACTTTTGGAGTCCCTTCGCGACAGGAGAAGACGCACACGACGAGAGAAAGTGGAAAGATGATCCGCTTTTTTTTCTTCTTGATTAGTCTTTGAACTCCATAAGGAAGAATAGGATGAATTGAGCACCTTCATCAGGATGGAATGAGTGCACTTCCGTGGCCAGTGTCGTGAGTTCGGTGCTAAAAGTCTTCTCGCAGGACCACGAGCCAAGTCGAGGTGAAATGAGGAGGAATATCAGATAGAAAACGAACCATGATCACAACTTGATTGTATCGACTTATTGCAAGGAATTTTTTACAATGAAGTAAGACCAAATGACGGAGAGGTGATTATCTTGACACTGGAGAGCAGGCTTTGGGAGCTTTAGATATTCCCCCTTTCACCTTATCCAGGGTCAAAGTGGTCCGAGCTTTGACCACCAACCCCACCTCTCAGCAAGTCAGGTACTACCAATCCCCTATTGCTTCATCTCTCGATCTATGCCATCCGTTCTTGCCAGCATGGAGCTGCTCTGGATCGTCGTTCGAAATTGACTTCAACTCCATAAAACCCATAAAACGTCACTTTGCTGTTGCATGATTCACAGCAAAAGGCATATCCTCCCACGACGCAGGCATAAGCGACGCCTGGTCCTGGTTGGCGGGCCACTGTGATCGTTGTCATCGTCGACTCCAAAGCAGGTGAGGTCAGCAAGACTCTGGGCACTAGCTCTCACTGCGTCTCTGACCATAGTTATAGACTGAAAGATCTGGTATCTCGGTGACCGTTTCGTTTGATGAGTCTTGACGACCATGGAACGACCCTCCAAGCGACTGCGCGTCACTGAGGACGTGACGGATGACCCGCCAGTCCAGCCATCAAGCCTTCATCGCGCCATCAGCCCCCCAGCCAGGAAGAAATCCAAGGCAGCCACGACCCCGTCTCCTTTTCAGCTGACGCATATCCGCGATCTACCCAGTTCATCGAATGCAGATGCCGTCACCTTGAGGGACCTGCTCGGCGACCCGCTCATCTCAGAGTGCTGGGAGTTCAACTTTCTTCACGACATTCCATTCCTCATGAGCCACTTTGACGAAGACACGAGGGACCTCGTCAAGGTGCACGTCGTCCATGGATTCTGGAAACGAGAGGATGGGAACCGCATGGCTCTGCAAGTAAGATAAGACGACAGGCTGTGCACCTTCAACAGCAAACTTCTCGTCAGGCTTGCTGACTGCCTCGTCAGGAAGAGGCTGCAGCCTGGAAGAACGTTGAGCTCCACACCGCTCCCATGCCCGAGATGTTCGGCACGCACCACACCAAGATGATGATCCTCTTTCGCCACGACGATACCGCCCAGGTCATCATTCACACGGCCAACATGATCGCCAAGGACTGGACCAACATGACCAATGGCGTCTGGCGGTCGCCGCTTCTGCCGCTGGGGCCCCAGCCCGATGACGGAAAGCCGGAAGCTGAAGAGGAATCTGAAGCAAACGAGGACTTTGGCTCGGGGCGCAAGTTTAAGTCCGATTTGCTGAGATACCTGCGCGCCTACGATGCCCGGAAGATCACGCTGAGACCGCTAACGGAGCAACTGGTCAAGTACGATTTCGCGGGCGTGCGCGCCGTGCTTATCGCCAGCGTTCCGGGAAGGCATGCTATACACGACACATCGCAGACGGCATGGGGATGGCCGGCACTCAAGCGGGCTCTTCGCCGCGTGCCGGTGCAAGCGGGAAAATCAGAGGTAGTTGTGCAGATCTCGTCCATAGCCACGCTCGGTGGGACGGATTCCTGGCTGCAAAGGTGTTTGTTCGACTCACTTTCGCTGTCAAAAGGGTCGTCAATCAGCACAAGGCCAGCCTTCAGGGTCGTATTCCCAACCGCTGACGAAATCAGGAGGAGCCTCGACGGCTATGCGTCTGGTGGATCAATACACACCAAGATTGCATCCCCACAGCAGGCCAAGCAGCTCGCATACTTGAAACCAATCTTTTGCCACTGGGCGAACGATGCGCCGGGCGGGAAAGGTTCGCCACTGATCGGGGGTTCTCAAATTACATAGCTAATGATAGACAGAACTCAGTAAACACACGGTCCTGCAGGATGCCGGTCGTCAGCGAGCAGCACCGCATATCAAGACATATATTCGCTACGGGACGCAGTCCGTTGACTGGGCTCTGCTGACGTCAGCGAACCTGTCTAAACAGGCATGGGGCGAGGCGGCCAGCGCAGCGCAGGAGGTCAGAGTTGCCTCCTGGGAAGCTGGTGTCTTAGTCTGGCCATCACTAGTTGCAGGGACAGACGAGGCCACCATGGTGGGGACATTCAAGACAGATGCGCCAGGTGAGGAAGTGCCATCTAGTACTGGAAATGTAGTAGGCCTACGCATGCCATACAGCTTGCCGCTCCAGCTGTATGGGAAGGACGAGATACCTTGGGTTGCTTCTAATGAGCATACCGAACCAGACTGGGCGGGACGCGTGTGCCTCAGACAGTAAGTGCACGAAGGATGAGCAATGCATCACAAACACGACAAACGGCAGCGAGCGGGCAGCACGAATCTGGAGGTTGCGGGCATTGCTTGCGCATGCGTTGTAGTGGCGGGAAGACGGATTCTCTTGCTATCTAGGCCAAAACTCTATCGATTCAGCCAGCCGTGGCAGAGTGTATGCATCTTTTGTGATCGTCAAGGGGCGTTTCGTAATCGTCACTCGTCGAGAGATAGGAAGCACTTAGGCGCCGACGGACTCGGGAACCTTGTCGGCATCGTAGCCGTGGGACTTCTTGAGGCCGTTGACGAGCTCGACGTACTTGGCCTGAGCCTGCTCGGCGGTGGTGCCGGCGTCGGTCTCCTTCTGCCACGCACTCCTCTTGGCCTTGGCCTGCAGTCCAGAGAGATTAGCGTCCTGTGTATCCGCTCGTGCGATGGGAGAGGGCATATGGGGTGGTAGCGTACCTTGAGGTCGAACATGCCGGGCGAGGGGGACTGCCTGATGTCCTCGCCGTTGCCAATCTTGAAGAGGGCTGTTGAAGAGGGTCAGCGTTGCTTGCACGATAAAGCAAGACGTGCCACGAGATCGTGTCCTCTTCCTATTTCTTGGGGGGGCAGAAAATGACTGTGATCTCGGGCAAAAGGACAGATAAGGGGGGGGGGTGCATTGCGCTGGCACTCACCGTAAAGCTGGAGGAGATCGTCGTTGCTCGGCTTGGAAGTGAGCTTCTGGCTGTCGACGACAGCAGTCTTGAAGGCCTCGCTCTGGGGAACAGACATGATGACTGGTTTGTGGGTAAGTGATTGGGGTATAGATAGAAATGCTTGTCTTGCAGACGAAGAGATGCGGTGTCGTGGGTAATGAGGACTTTTATGGGTTTGTTGAGGACAAAGTTGGAGGCAGGGCCGGGTGGTGGTGTTGGCGGGGTCAAACGGGCGGCGGGCGGATGACAAGGAGCACTGGAGCTCGGTAACAGCGCATGTGCTCGCTCATGTGCGCATGCGCGCGGGGCAGGTGTGTCCGACTTGGGGTGCACCTGCCGCTGTTGACCGCTGATGGAGCATTGCACTGTCATTTGGACCCGATTTATTTCGTGGGTCGCGCACCGCCGCCTTTCGGCGTCACGGTCCGTGGGTGCGGGGGTCTGGCGATGGAAATCACAAGGCAGGGATGAGGGAAGAGTGTGGCTGGTGAGATGACACCCGAAGTGAAGGTACGTTCGTGAGTCGTCTCTGCCTAGGTACCCACCTTTACTGTCTGTCCGCAAGCTCAGGTAAGGTACCTAAGGCAATCAGCTACTAATTGAGAAGGCTTTCTCGTCCCAACCTGACATGGCCATCAACATGGTCGGGAGCATGCTCAAAACGACAAAAAGAAGAAGCCTCAAGCTAACATGCACGATGTACCGTTGCATCGCTCAAAACGAATCAAAACTCGGCTGCAGCCTGGGCTGTATGATCGCCTCGCGTCCCCGTCTCACAAATAGAATGATCAATCACCCAAGGTTCAATATTGATAACACATTCCACGAGCCAGATGAGGAGGGATCGCCGTCAAGTCGTGAGGCTTTGTCAAACTTCATCGCAGCCTTACCTCTCTCTCACTCGCCAACCGGCATGCACCCGGAAATCCTCCATGACTCGGGTCCGACGGCGCAATCCCTCGCCCGGGAGTGCTCCATTCAAACGCCTCGGGGCAACGTTGGGGAAGACCGGCACAACTCTCTATCCACCGCATAGGATCGATGATGACATGTCGTTGCGAGCCCGATGGCACGGACCTGAGTGGTCGTGGCTGAGCTTTAAGACACCCACGCGTTACCACGGACCCTTGATAAACAACGTACCTGGCCGGGAAGCTTCGTTGCACCCTTACCTCTAAAGCTCTGTTTCATGGCCTTTCATGTTCAACTGCCGTATAAAAAGGCCAGTGACTCCCTAGCTTGGCTCGCTTCGTCATTCTATACGACGCACCACAAACCTTTCAGTTCCAACCCTTCAGGCACCTAATAGTGGTTCCTCGAACAACCATCGTGACGAAGAACCGAAGGCGCTGCATACATCAGAAGTTTGACAACATCAATCGCATCTCTCCATCAACATGACGAAGAACGTCGTCGTCGTCGGCGGCTCGTATGCTGGCCTGCAGATCGCTCATAAGCTCTTGAAGCACACTCTCCCATCGGAGAAGGACCTCAAAGTCGTCCTCGTCGCAAAGGTACACATGACTTGATGCAGCACCGGGAAAAAGAAAAGGCTTCGTGAAGCTAACATGTTCAGAGCGACCACCTGTACTGGAACCTGGCATCTGTCCGCGCCATCGTCCCCGGCGTCCTCAAGGACGAACAGGTCTTTCAGCCTATTGAGCCCGGCTTCGCCCAGTACCCGAGCGGAAGCTTTGAGTTTGTCCTGGGCGCTGCCTCCAAGCTCGATGCCGATGCCAAGTCTCTCTCCGTCACCACGGCTTCTGGTGAACGCTCGATCCCCTATGATTTCATCGTCCTGACGACCGGCGCCCGCACAGCCTCCTCCGAGGTGCCATGGAAGAGTACCGGCACGTACGAGGAGGACCTCGAGGCCCTGCAGTCCATCGCCAAGAAGGTTGAGTCGGCATCCCACATCGTGATCGCCGGCTCCGGCCCCACAGGAGTCGAGACCGCCGGCGAGCTGGGCTACGAGTACGGCAAGGACCGAGAGATCATCCTCGTCAGCGCCGACAATCAACTTCTCGGCGGCGACTCGATTGCCGCCGCGGCGGAGAAGGAACTGTTCAAACTGGGCGTCAAGACCCGAAAGTGCGTCAAGGCGACCGGCTCCACCGCCACCCCGGACGGGAAGACGGAGGTGACGCTCTCGAATGGGGAGAAGATCATCACGGACCTGTACCTCCCGACCACCGGTCTCATCCCCAACTCCGAGTACATCGACGCCAAGCTGCTCAACGAACACAAGTACGTCGCAGTCGACGAATTCTTCCGCGCCAGGGGTTACGAGAACATCTGGGCGTGCGGCGACTTGGTGTCGAGCCCCCGCGCTTCGTTCCCCATTACGGATAAACAGGTATGCCTTGGCGGTCATTTCTTCTCCTCTCGCTTAAAGCCGGTTTTCTGCCTGTTTAGTTGATAACTGAGTCTTTATTAACGCGGTCGTGCAGGCTGGTGGAGTCTACAAGAACATTGAAGCTGCGCTCAAGGGCAAGCCGCAGCAGGTCGTCAAGGGCATGCCGATTGACGTGCTCCTCTGCGCGACGGGGCGCGGCCGGGCGACGTGCCGTCTGGGAGTCGTCAAGCTGCCATCGCTGGCGGCTTGGGGCATGAAGGGGCGAACGCTCGCGATCGAGATGCTGCCCAAGTACGCAAGCGGCTCGCAATGGTAGACTGCCGAGCCGCGGTTCCGTGGAGGTGGTGAGAGAGCACCCTTACACGAGGGGCTGTTTGTATTTGGCTCGCCTAGCGATTTTGTACGCACCGCAAGGTGGAAGGGCACGATGGTAGAGACGGGAGAAACTTGGCCTGGCGTCGTTCGGAAGCAACATATACCCTCATAGCGGCATCGATTCAGCAAATCAGATTTACTTCGCCAGTGAAAGTTGTCATATCTACATGCTGAAGCAAGAAGCGACCCCCACCAAAACCTGTTGAATCCAAATCATGGCCCAAAATTGATAACGCAGCACCTAGTCCCTCACCCCCCTTGCCCCTCGTCTCCTTTTCTCTATCGATTGACCTTTTCGTTCTCAATCTCCTGCCGCAGCTGCTCGAGAACCTGGTTCCGCGACGTCAGGTGCGACTCGAGACCCTCAATCTGCTCGCGCACCGTCTGCAGGTCCTCCTCGATGCCCTTGAGGGACTGGCCGACCTTGGGCTTGCCGTCGCCCTGCTTGAGTTCCCGCAGCTCCGTGCTCTTGTAGTCGAGCAGCTGCTCGAGCTCCCTCTTGACGAGGGCGGGCTTGCTGTCGCGCTTGCCGCCCTTCTTGCGCTCCACGTCGGCCTCGACGCGGGCAATCTTCTCGTCGAGCTCCTGCAGCTGGCGCTTGAGGCGGACCTCCTCCCAGTCGCCCTCCTTCGGGGTGCTAAAGTCGGTGCCGCCGGACTTGAAGCCGCTGCGGCCGAGGCGCGTGAGGTACTGGTCGCCGAATTTGGCCTTGCGGCCCGTCGCCGTCGAGTCGTCGGCCTTGGTGGCCCACCGGGAGGCGGCGCCGGTGCGCTGGTTGTCGAGCTGGTAGTCGATCTTGTTACGCTCAAAGCTGGCACGGAGCGAGGCGGGCACGGTGCGGGGGATGCGGAACCCTTCGTGGCGGTTGTTGAGGATGTGGAGGAAGGCGAGGCTGGCGTCCTTGTTAATGGAAGAGCCGGCTGAGGGGTTGATGAGGTTCCAGGCGGAGCGGATGTCCGTGTCGGGGACGTCGAGGGATTCGTAGAGGTCTTCAAGTGAGTTGACTGAGGTCTTCGGTCAGCAGGGGCGAGACGGATGGGGAGGGGGCGAAGCTGGAGGGCCAGCGACGGGGCTAGGCTTTGTTCGGCTCACATGCTATCTCGCCGCGCATGTCGCGGTTTTCCAGGTATATCGACTCGTACTTGGCCTTGTCTTGCGGTGTCATGTACCAATCGAACCCGTCCTTCAGACCTGAGTCTTCCTCTTCGTCCTCCACCTGCTCGAAGCGTGGTTGGTTTCCGGTTATGGCCTTACTCGCTTGGACCAGGTGCGCTTTGGATTCGGGCACCAGCCAGTCCGGCAGGACAGTCGGTACATCTGCGTATTCCTACGAGCAACAACGTCAGTGGCCGTGCAACGATCATGTCGGCGAGAAGTTGGCGTGTAGACGCACTCCATTCAGAATGTCAAAGATGATGCGCATGGCGACACAGAACTCCTCAAAGTCGAGGTTGCCATCGTTGTCGACATCGGCCAGATCCCATACTCGCTCGAGCTGCGTATCTGTGAGACCGCTGTTTTTCAGCACCGGCGCCGCTTGCTCGCCGGTCAGGAACTTTCCGCCGCCTGTCCGGGTCGAGAAGATGTTCCAGTATGTCTCGACTTCGGCCGGCTCGATTCGGGGCGCCATCTCGGAGGTTGGCGGGGGTGTTGTTGTGTAGATCGGATGGGGTCAGGGGGCGGGCGTAGAGGTCAGGATGGTCGCTGGCAGCAGGCACCGAGAGAGACAGTGCAGCTCGCGGCGAGGGTATATGAGCGCTATGCGACGAGGACCGAATTGGTGGCAGTCGTGGTTGTGATGGTGATGATGTACGCCGGCAGGTTGGAAGGCTTCCTCTCCTTCAGGTACAGTGGCAGAGAGGGTGGCTGTGGTGTGCTGCCGCGTACCAGGTCGGCCATATCGAGCACCGTCCCACCACAGGCCAGTATGAGCCCGCTTCATCCGCTAAGCTCCAAGCTGCCCACACCTAATTCTTAGGTACTTGGACCCCACAACCACTCTGGGGCGCAGGATGGACGTCACCGGCTGGCCAGTTTGTCTTAGTCAGCAGCGAACACCTCGGTTGTTCTCTTCATTTGCCTTGAGAGGTCGTGTGTGGAACCATCATGCGCTGAAAATCAATCCCGAGTTGTGCTCCACTAGACCTTTGATCTTTAACAAGCTTAAATGACGATATTGTCATTGATGTAAGGTAGATGAACTAAGCTTCAGAAGCCTCTTAATCGCAACACTGACCAGCTCTCTCCTTCCTGGCTTTGGGGCCTCCATCATTATTCTCGTGTTCCTAATAGCTCGATGAGGTCGAATGACGGGAATGATCGAAATCCTTCAACGCAGAGACTAGAAGGCTTCAACAGCTTATGAGACCCTAGCACTACTCCCTTGCTCCTTGCCAGCAGATCACCTTCGTCTGCTCGCTTATATAGCTCCTTCTTATCCAGCTCCAGCCATGGCCGTCGTCCCACCGCAGAAGGCGTTCAAGCAAGTCACCCCTTTAAATGGAACACCGGACCTCGGAAAGTCATCTGCCTCGGTTGACGGTTTACATGTCGTGCTAAATGGCATTCAGGCGGGCGACGACGAACCCAAACGATCGAAAAGCTCCTAGTCGTAGCCCAAGCTTCATGCTGCAGGGACCGCTCGTGTTGCACTCCCAACTCGGCGAAAGCTTCTCGTCAGGAGATACGCAAGCTCGTCGGTGCTCGCTCCGAAAGGCGTTGCCGTGAAATATCTTCTCCCGGGTCACTGTCGACGAACGAAAGACCAGCCTGTTGCTCTGCAATCGCAGTCTCATTGCCGTCAACCATTTTCGTCGCTTTCCGATGCATCTGCAGTTGCCCTTACCACATTTTCGTCGGAGAAGCCGAGTCGTCGCTACTATCATGACTGGCTGTGCTCAGAACTTTGAGGTCCCGGCATGCGCCTACACTCTCTCGGAAAACCTCTCTGAGCTGCGGCATGGTCCCTAGAATTGGGGTAACGGTCTGCCTCCTCGGCTGTCGAGTCTAAAATCTTGTAGACAAGACTTTGTCAACGGCTGCAGTGTGTCGCTTCGAGGCCGGAGAGGGTTGCCATTGCATTGTTGCTACGCTGTAAATCACGGGGCTATGTCTCCAGGAGGAATCGTTTGGCGAGACCAGCTGTCGCCTGCACTTAGGGGTTCGATTGTGATGCGGTCGTAGTAGGACCTTGAGTCCAGAAAATCTATGGATCGAGATGTAGGTTCGGGAATGTTTGCTAGCTAGGGGCCTTCATCGTGGAGGCGTTTTCGCCGGGAAGAGCTATGGTGATAAGCATGGCGCACACGGCGGATCGTCGTTGCCTTTAGGGGCGCTCGTGAGGTATTGCAGCACGTTCATGAGCAAGGACAGAAACATATTGAGGAGGGAGATGGCTCAAATTCCCCAGACCAAGGTTTCGTGTTCTTCACCAGGTCCGCGTTGCACAACATACGGATCTCCATATCGGCGAAGGGTACACGCGTTGACTCAAGTTCATTACAAAATGGCCTTATGACTTACAGTCACAGGTAAACAGTGATTTGTGTCTTCTCACTGGCCAACCACCCGGTCATCTCCACTAGCTAAGCTGGGTATAGAGCATTCGGTAATTCAATGACACACCCCTAACGCCTGTTCCTTCCTCTATCGCTAACACAATGCTGTTCAGAAACGCCTCAAGGGTAGGTTTTGGGCTGGATGAGGGCAATCTCCCCATCTCAAGGACATGCTTGTCGAGACAGTCCAAAGGTGTAAAACCTGACACTGTCGTCTTCTTTTCCCTGACTTTGGTGAATCATTCGTTTCAGTTTCCCGTGTCCATGAAAGGTACAAATTTTCTGTTGCCGAAACGGCTCTCGTCGTCGTTACGGTCCATTCTCTCGTCTTCACCTGAACCTTTGCATTGGTGACCGTCAAACATCATCTCGATCCCTCGCTTGCGAGGCTCACTTCCTGCATCTTTGCATGCCGTCGAAGCCATCACCTCGGCAGTGACTGATCTCTGGGCCGCCAGAATGTCATGCCACGCAACCAGTAACCTCTTTGAATCCTCGTCATACATGGCGGAGAACCTTTTCATGGTGACGTAGGAAACAGTTGTAATAAGGTCCAGGCCAAACATGACCATGAGGTATGCAGTAACGACCATAGCAGAGCGGTCATTTCCTGATTCGCAGACAACGAGGACCTTGCCGTGCCTGTGCGGTACGACCGCTCCACTATCGGCCTGGCTGCGATGGACCTCCAAGATATGGTCGTTGATCTTTTTGGCGGCTGCGGTGTACACTCTGGTGAGATAGTGCATGCTCTTAACGTCAACCCTGTCCATCTTGATACCGAGTGCACGGGTGGCTGCCGTGGGGCCCAACATGACGAGTGTTCTGGGCTTGGTGATGTCGCTCGCGTAGCCGACAGCGAGGATCATGGTGATGCCCTCACGCTCAAGGAAAGCCTGGTCGCGTGAGGCTGAGTGAGGACCGAGGTAGAGCCAGTCAACAACCGCCTGAGCTTCACGACGCGATTCGTACGTCCACTCTTCGGAGAGATCGCTAGCCTGCTGCGGAGTTCCATTGTTGGTGATGATGCTGTACTCAGCGGCTGTGATGCCGAGGGTTGCGAGGTTGCCCAGAAAGGGATCCAGGGTCATCTCTCGGAGTGTCGATAACGGTACATGTATGTACGGCGGGCTGGGAGGTCGACTTTCATATGGCGCAGCTGCCATGATCGACTTTGAGACGCCGCCGGGCATGCCTGTCATCGGCAGATCACCCATGTCGCCCGTCACGAAGGCCAGAGCCCGCAGAAACAAGGGTTGACAATGATGCCGGATACTAGTTTCTCTTGCCCAAACAAAAAATCATCAAACGCGTTTCTGGCTGTAAGGATGATTTCGACTGAGAAATGACCTTGAGCGCTGGAATGTTTTGGTGGATGAAGGGTGAACAATTCATATCGCTTTGGGGGAAGTAGGAGGTTCTTTTGGAGGGGGATCTTCGGAGGGGGAAAGTTGAAGTGGAGAAGGACCCCCGGGCACTAGTGTGACGCCTGCCTGCCGTAGGGCATGGTTGCCTCGTGGTACCTGAGCGAGCAACAGCGGGGGACGCTGGCCGCCCCTGCTCCCTGCAGTTTGTGGGCTTAGTCGGGCCTCACCGTCCGAAGCCGAAAGCTCAGACTTACACCGTCATGTCACGTCTTGATTTATGTCGCAGTGTGTAACACAAAATAAAACTGAAAATCCTCTCCGGATACAGCTTTGATGGCAGGAACCGGTTTGGGAGATCACAATACTCTAAAGACATGGTCTTGACACTGTCGCCAGTGACATGCGATTTACTGGGACTGACCAAATGTTCTGTTGCTATCTCAAACCCAAGATTGATCGTTTCCGCTTCTCCCTAGATCATCAACATGTCCGATATTTACAAATCATCAAAAACAACCTCATCGCTCTTGTGTTCGAGAGCGGCAAAGTCGGTGAAGCCCAGCTCGTACACGAGGCCGAGCGTCATCTTGGCGTGCTGCAACATGTGGTCGAACGACAGGTACTTGATCAGGTCATCGGTCGAGTGAATGTGGTTGTCCGAGTCCTCAAAGGAGCTCTCAATGACAAAGGCCGACGGGTAGCCGGCCTTGCTTGCGGAAGCGTGGTCCGAGCATGCATAACCGCACTTGGTCTCGACGTAAGGAATGTCGCAGTACTAAGGAGCCCGAGTCAGCAGCCGTCGATATATCAGGACCCGATGGGAGTCGGAAGCTTACCTCAACAATGACCTTCTTGATAAAGTCGGTCAGGCCAGTGTTTACGTAGTCAGTGATGACACCGACACTCTCGGGACGGCCAGCATCAATAGTCCTCTGCACGAATCCAGTCATGTCCTGCTGCAGCATGGCCTTGACGTCGCGGTCGTCCTTCTCATACTGCGAGAAGATGGCCTGGCTGCCGAGAAGGCCACCCTCCTCGGCACTGTACCAGTGGAACTCGATGGTGTTCTCCGACTTGCCCTTGAGGACGTCCTTGACGCCGAGGAAGACGCGGAAGACCTCGAGGATGGTCATGGAGCCACTGCCATCGTCGTCGGCGCCGGGCGCAGCGAGGATACTGGGCAGGAAGAGGTTGATGGAGTCTTGGTGCGCGCCGATGACAACGGTGCTGTTGGTCTTGCCGGGGATGGTGGCGATGATGGAGCTCTGTTGCCAGGTGTGTGGGAAGTGCTGGGCGTAAATGCCATGCTTGTCGCCGCCGGCGTCCTTGATGATGGAGTTGATCTCGCTGAGGAGCCACTCGGACGACTGGCGACCGTAGTCAGACTTGTAGTATCGCGTGTGGAAGCTTGTGAACTTTCCGAGACGCTTCTTAATGTTGCTCTTGTCAAGGTCGTCGAGGATAGGCTTGACGTTGTGTTGCTGGGTGCACTTCTCGGGAAAGACGGCCTTCTTAGAGTCGGCATGAACACGGGTGGCGCCGAGATCCTGGTTGTCGGTGATGTCGAAGAAGCGCTCGCCGTTCTGTTTGCGATGTCAGTCTAGACCGTGCAGGCAATACCAGCTTCAATGTAAACGTACGCGGCGAAGCTCCCACTTCTCCTCCTCGGTAACCCATCTCGTGTTGCCAGGAGCGAGCTCGATGAGGTAGGTCTGTTGCTCAATCTCGTTGGGGTAGAGGACGACGTTGTCGGTCTCTTCCTTGAGAATGTGGTGTGCTGATGCTGCCGGCAGCATGAGCGCGAGGGCGGAGGCCTTGGAGAACTTCATGATTGTTGCGATTGTTGTGAGGGTGCAGCGATGTGATGATGTAGCGTGGTGGAGAGGGAGGAGTCGTCGGCTCAGACGATGCGGGCCATCAGTCATTCGTCATGGGGGGGAGCAAGCTCGAGGCAGCTAGCCTGCACGCGTGCTCATGTGCTCGTGCTCTGGCGCTGCTTCGTAACCGCCGAAATAGTGGGTCTCGGTTTGTGATAAGAGGCGATAAGACGGGTGTGCCTGGCATCGATGTCATCGGAAACGTGGAGGTGCAGTGCGAACCACCAATGTGTGCTGGTTTGTGTTCAACCAGGCCACGGAAACAGGTTGATCGCTTTCGGAAGACGGTCGCTTTGTTCATCACTTCGACTGTATTGGGCCTGTATAGCTCAAGTCGGTTCAAAGAACTCGAAGGGCGATGCGAGCCTGGTCTGTAAAGGCCGAAGTTTATGCTCCTGCTCCTCCTCATAGCTGCTATCCGAGGACAAGTAATATCGGGATGTAACCCGAGCTCATATTTGGTATCGTACTTTGTAAATGACGCCAAGCTACCCAAGCACTTGGTTCGGGGGCAGAACCTGATCCGGATCCGGAGAACAAGAACAAGAACACAAAGGCCTGCCCCTCATCTCCTCAATGGCCTGAAAGAAAGAGATTCTCGCGCTGCAACCAGGAAACTGAGAGGGCCTTGCTCTGCGGAGTTGCAATTCAGCATGCTGGCTCCACTCTCAGCAGGGTTCCTCACAGAGTGCCATTGGACAAAGCCACGGGAAGGTGCTAGGTAGCTACAAGGGGTGGCTTGCTGAACTCTGGACGAATCAAGATTAGCCTGACAAACTTGCTGACTACAGCAGCATCATTGGCAGATCTCGGCAGCCCATCTGCATGGTTCCTGCAACCGGTCGTCAGTATTGTGGAAGTTGACCTTCCCCCCCTTCACCACCCTGTCCAAGATGGCTTCGAACCTTGGCACAAGCGAGCTCGCTAGGCTGGTTCGGTTTCTTCAGTCTGCTTCTTATGTGCTGTTTTTGTGCCTTGCTAATTCTTCTCGCAATACTTTGCTTGCTTGCTTAGGTATCTACCAACGATGGAATGGATGCCACTCAGCAAGGTACTCGCACCACAACATTCGCTCTCAACACCATCCCCCCTCAGTCCAACCATGACCACCGCCGTTCCGACCGCCGATGATGGAGCTCCCCCTCCGTTTCTTGGCCTCCCGAGGCCCCCCACACGGCATCTATGTAATTGGGTCAACAACCGGTACCCCCGGAGTCCGCCCCGCAGCGAGTCATGGTCGCGCCTCGGCGGCGTCGCCGTCTGTCCCACCCCCATGTCACATTGCTAGCCAGCTGCACAAACCCGCGCTTTGTTCGGCGACAGAGTCGCATTTCCCTCATGGTTTCCCTCATGGTTTCCCTCATCGGTCTCATGGGGCAGCCTGTCGTGTGCTCGTCTGCCAGCCCTGTCGACGGCGCTGCTGCATGCCAGCTCTTGGGGGACCGTCGGACCTCAACCTCGTGGACGCCAGGCTCTGTGGAGAGGAGGGGCCCGCTGCTCGTATCAACAAGCGTCGACAGCAGTGATGAGGCCCCGCCGATCTTGCCTGCGCGTGGAAATCGCTCTCCATTGTTGGGTCCCATTGAGTTTTCTGATGTTTGCTCCCACTTGCTGGGGGATTTAAAGAGCTCGCCTCCTGCCTGTCGATCCCGTTGTGAACTACTCTTCACCCTGCCTTGCCACTCGCAGCTACCTCTTCTTGCTCCTTGAGACCCCTCGTCAACTCTTCAAGATGAAGTTCACCTCCAGCTCCAGCCTCCTGGCTGTCCTCGCGGCTACTATCTCTTCCTCAGAGGCTTCTCCCTCCAAGGACTGGCGTTGGCCATCTTCCTGGGGCCAACCTTGGGGCCAGCCCTGGGGCCAGCCCTGGGGCCAGCCGCAGCCCGACAAGGGTACGGCCCTTACTCACTGGCCGAAGCAGGCTGCCGATGCCCTGAACGCCATGATCCGCGCCAATGCTCACCAGGGCAACTACGCCGTGTTCGACATGGACAACACGTCGTATCGCTTCGACCTCGAGGAATCGCTGCTGCCGTTCCTTGAGAACCGTGGCATCATTACCCGCGAGACGCTCGATCCGTCTCTCCACCTGATCCCGTTCAAGGATACGCCTTCGCACAACGAGACGCTCTTCAGCTACTACTACCGCCTCTGCGAAGTTGACAACCTCATCTGCTACCCCTGGGTCGCCCAGGTCTTCTCAGGCTTGACGCTGCGTGCCCTGAAAGGCTACGTCGACCAGCTCATGGTCCACAACGGTACCATTCCCGCCACCTACTTCGAGGGCGACGTCGTGACGCCCATTGCCATCAACCCGCCCAAGCCCTTCCGTGGCCAGCAGGAGCTCTTCAACCGCCTGATGGAGAACGGCATTGACGTCTACATCATGACGGCGGCCTCTGAGGAGCTCGTTCGCAAGATCGCCTCGGACCCCAAGTATGGCTACAACGTGCCCGCCAAGAACGTCATTGGTGTTACCATGCTTCTCGCCAACCCTGCGGACCCCTCGAGCCCGACCACAGCCCGCAAGCAGATTGAAGCCGGAACTTACGACGAGAAGGCCAACCTCGACCTCACGTTGACCCCTTATCTGTGGACACCCCTTACCTGGATGGCGGGCAAGCACGCTGCTATCCTAACGTACATCAACCAGTGGAAGAAGCCCGTCCTGGTTGGCGGCGACACGCCTACCAGCGACGGCTACATGCTCTTCCACGACGTCGACGTCTGGAAGGGCGGCGTTCGCGTGTGGGTCGATCGCAAGGCGAGCTACCGCACCCAAATTGACGGCATGATCGAGGACAACGCCGACCAGCAGAGGAAGCTTGGTCTACCCGTTACCGCTGACCAGAACTGGATCAAGGTGAAGCCCGAGGAGATTCTGTAAACGGCGCGCCCTTGTATGGAATGCAGAACGTGCAGTGATGCGACTTGCCCTGGTCCGACCCTGGCTGTGAGAGTGCGCTCTGCGTGTGATGCGATGAGGACGTGAAAAATGGGGGAAAGTCATCCGCGAGTGGTTTGACTGGCTACGAGATGAGATAATACCCAAAAGACCCGGATACAGCGCTCGACAGTGACACGGCAAGACAATAATAGGTCGTACGCCTTGATGACTACCACTACACGGCAGAGATCCACCGTAACGAGCACTGCATGGTACAATGCGTGGTAGCAAAATAAAAATAAAAACCCTTAATTCTTATCGCGTCGCGCTCTATCTGTTACACGTGTGTGTCTGTTCGTTACATGACCAATCTGATCTTAAGATTGCAGGCGACGATCTCGCCGGAGCTCGCCTGCCGAACTCCGCCTGTCCTGATTGCCGACTGCGCAGCGTGGTATTGTCTGCAGGGTTGTTCGTCCTTTGTCTTTCCTTTGCAATTTGAGTTGATTTGCGAATGATCACCTGACCAAGGTCTTTTTAACATACTCGTGTTGAGGCAAATTGACACCCTGAGCGAAGCATGGTGGTCACTTCGGCAGTCTGCACGAGGTAGAATTTACAGGAGCCATGATCAGACGGATGATGGCCAGGCATGTTTTTGGTACACGAGAACCGACATCAGATTGACAATAGTTCACCTCCGTGGCCACAGAGCCCCAGAGTCTGATTGTGCCTGGTCACATTGCCCTTGCAAGACTGATGCTGAGCTTGCCTACGGCAACTATGCCCAGCCGTGCCATGCCGCAATGACTCGCGGGCCAAGCCAGAGGCTCCTATTCCTGCCGCGGCCATGCCGAGTCCGACAGATCCGTCCACCCATGGCGAAGCCTGTGTACGATGCCTCCCCTCCATCACGCGCTGTGGGCCTTCTGAACGACAAACGCGGCGGCCGCCGTGGCGTTCGCGCCGTACGTCAAGTGCGCGACGGTGATGAAGCCGCCGCTGCAGACGGCGTCGTCCGGCTGGCAGAGGATCAGGGTCTTGCCGTCGGCGCCGGTGATGGGCGCCGGGTTGCGCGGGTCGCCAAAGGTCACGACCGAGCTGACCTTGGCCATTGTGCCGGCGGGCAGCGCGTCGGCGGTGCTGCGCACGACGAGGGCGCCCTGGGAGTAGCCGGCCATGACAATCTTGGTGTCTGGGCACCGGGTCGCAGCCTGGTCGATGAAGCCCGTCCTGTCCACAGTCCGAGTCAGCCGTCTTTGCCAAGTTCGCCGTCTTTGACAGGTCCACTGTCTTCATCCTGCGCTCCGCTGCATGGTCTTTGCTTACATGCTCGGCACGCCGTCCGTGCCATTTCTGTTGAAGCCGGCAAAGGTCGCCGGATACGCGACGCCCTGGACGGCGAGCGTCTCGGCGCCGAGCTGGTCGCGCAGAGCGTCGAAGAAGGGGGCCGGCGATGAGGCCGACGGAGCCGGGCTCGGTCGTGCCCCGCGCGAAGACGACGGTGACGGCGGCGCACGGGGCGTTCTGCGCGAGGTCCTCCCTCGTCGTGTCGATGCCGGCGGCGGTGGCGAGGCCCTGCTGCAGCGGCGTCAGGATCTTGGCGACGGCGTCGAGGGCGCGCTCGCCCGTCGGCAGCGAGCTGATGATGCGGAGGAACTGGTTCAGCGGGCCCGCGGGGAACTGGCCGAGGCCTGGGGGTATGTCTTGTCGCGGGGCGAGGGCGGACGAGTCGGTGAGCTTCAGCCACTCGTCGGCAGTCATGGCATCAGCGGCGGGCGACGGCAGGCCGTGGGTCAGAGCCACGAGATGACAGGCTAGGACGCCGAGTGCGATGGCCACACGGCAGATGCTGCGTATGGGAGAGGTATGAAACATGGCGAGGATGGCGTTCGGTCGATGGAGACAGCAAAACGAAGTCTTGTCAGCAACTCTGCGATGAGCGGTCTACGCCGTGTGCCCATCCTTTTCGCGGTCTTCATCTCTTTTTTATACGCCTGGCATGGCAGCGGGCACACGCCGAGGTCTAGGATCATGCGTGTCATGCTCTCCTCCTGTCCCCAAAAGGACGAGATCGTGTTCGGTTGCCTCTTCGGCAGTTGAGGGCCACCATCCTCAACCTTCGGTGAAGGGGGGACGGCCGAGTTGCAGTGTTGTAGTGTTGCATCGCAAGGTATTTCCGAATCGGGCCATGAATGACTATGAGCTAGGGTTGCTAAGAGCGAGGTCGATCGGACAATACTGCCCATGCGGGATACGATGTTGTCTCATATGGTGGTATCGAGGATCTACCGAGAGCTCAGACATGTGAATTCGCGGGGAAGTGACGTAGCAGGGTGCATGGCCTGTCTCTAGAGTGGAAGTGCCGAAGTATGCCTGGTGTAAGATGCGACCAAAGGGTCTGATCACAGGGAGAGAGGATGAGGTTTGGGCTGAGTTTTCGTGGGCGTCGTGTACAGGTAGGTGGTTGCCGAGAATCATTCGGGCGCCATTGCATTTACAAAGGTGGAAGGAACAACATGAGCGAGGGGGTATCGGGAAGGCACTGACTCGGGCAGGCCAAAAGCGAATCATCAGCAGTCAGCAAATGGAATGGAATACCAAAGGTGCCAAATGGTGGTATTGAAACGATCGCCAAAAAAATGAAAACAAGGAGAAATCGTATGAGCAGCGACGTAACGAATGACCTTGATGTTGGTCGAGTGCGCACTTGCAAAAAGTGTGAACTCCCCGACACAGGATCGAACTGTGGATCTCCCGATTTGCCAAATTAACAGTCGGACGCCTTAACCAGCTGGGCCATCAGGGACTCATGCCAGAAGAGGCTGCTGCATGCTAGATGTAGTCTGTGCGTAACGAGGGACCAGCGTCGTTGGTGTGAGTGCTTGTGGAGACCGAGCTGCCTTTCCCAGCAGCCCATGAAACTGACTGCGAGTACCTTGAGGTGGGCGAGATTCCCATCTCCTCCTCCAACCATGTTTCTCAACATTTCTTTTCCATCAACAGGCGCATTCCTCATCGCTGATCCATGTCTTTCATTCCCATTGAGCACAGCATACTCTGGTGATGAATTGAGTTTTGTTTTCGGAAGAGCGGCTCGCCGAGCTCCACCATAAGAGGACCCCTATGACGGAATGACGCCCAGGGTTTGCTGTGCATCTCTCTCTCCACCCTCCACCCTCCACCCTCAACCCTCCACCCCTCCTCACCTTAGCCTCGCCCACTCATGAGCGAGACCATCAGTCCATCGATCATCGTCCATCGATCATCGTCCATCGATCATCGTCCATCACGGCATCGAGCGTCAAGTGACAGCTGTCATATATGGTCACAGTGAACGTTCTCACACAGCAGACGAGGCGCTGCAAGACGGTCATGGCTGGATTGAAAATCATGGCTAGATTGAGAATCATGGCTAGATCGAATATTATGTTAGGTAGGCACAGTGCTCCGACAGCAGTCGGCTCCAAGACAAAGACCTGCGTCAAGGCATGCTCTCTTGGCCATGTCAGCAGGTCCCGCTACGTTGCAACGGACCACCGACGGGCCAGCGCCATGATGCTCAGAGTCCGCGATCGATGACTTCACTCGACGCCGCGCCGCGTGGTGTCCCCCTCAGTCGGCATTCCCCCATACCCAACACCGGTGTACGCTACCTACCGGACTGACTACTTGACCGACCCCAAACGCATCCCTCTTCCCCTTTTCTCCTCGTCTCCTCACCCATCCACTGTCACTGCACAGTCAACAACATGGCCGACGCGACACACGAGGCCGAGGGCGCCGGCCCAGACGCCAAGCCCACGCGCGACCTCATCAAGCGCGGCGTCAAGCGTCCCAACAAGCTCGGCACGCTGACCTTCATCGGCCTCCGCGCCCTCGACGTGCCCCTGCAGTACAACCTCCTCGCCGGCGCCCGCTGGGGCCCCGCCCTGCTCGCGCGCCTCGGCATCGCCTCGCGACCCCTCGCCGGCTTCGCCCTGGCCACGGGCCTCGCACCCCTCGACAACCTGCGCCTGCCGGCGCCGCACCTCATCCTCGTCGCCATGTCCGCCGCCGCCGCCGCCAAGCAGATCTACTGGCTCGTGTCGCTGTCCAACGAGGAGTTCCCCGCCCTCAGCGCCGCCGTGCCCGTCAGCGCCTACAACACGGTCGTCAACACGCTCAACGCGCTCCTCTTCCTCGCCTCGACGACGAGCGTCCTCGCCGGCCGCGACACCGTCGACAGCCTGCCGCTGCCCGTCCTCGTCGGCGCCGCCCTCTTCGCCGTCGGCATGACCCTCGAGACCGTGTCCGAGCACCAGCGCAAGGTCTGCAAGGACCGCCCCGCCAACGAGGGCAAGGTCATGAAGACGGGCCTCTGGCGCCTCGCGCGCCACATCAACTATGGCGGCTACGCCCTCTGGCGCGCGGGCTACTGCATGGCGGCGTCGGGCTGGGTCGGCGGCCTCGCCATGGGTCTGCTGCAGTCGTACGACTTTGTGAGCCGCGCCGTGCCGGTGCTCGATCGGTACTGCGGCGGGCGCTACGGGGCGCAGTGGACGCAGTTCAAGAGGGAGGTGCCCTACGTGATTCTGCCGGGCATCTACTGAGGCAGTGTACATTGCTTGGAGCAGCGTGCTTGGTGTATCTTGTGCATGTGCAATTCTAGTTTGATTTTATTTTTATTTCCCAAAAAAACCAGAAAGAACAAACGGATATAAATAATGCTTGACAGTAGTACGCCAACAGCAAGCGCCCAGGGTATCGATGCTACATGCTGTCCTCCATCTGCCGACTGCGCACCTTGGCCCAGTCGTCGCGGTCCTTCTTGCCGCCCTGCGCCTCGAGCCCCATGCCCCGCTCCACCCACTCCTTGCTGCCCATGTGGCTCAGGCGCGAGAGGGCGCGCGCAAAGGCAAACGCCTCCTCCTCGCCCGAGAACAGGTTCGACCCCTTGATCTGGTCAATGTTGTGGTCGAGGTCCTCGAGCAGGTGGCCCATGGCGGCGTCCGCGTCGTGCTGCTGCTGCTGCTGCTGCTGCTGGCTCCTGTCGGCCCCGTCTCGGCCCTGCTGCCCGTCGGCGCCCCGCGCGCGCAGCGACTCCTCCATCTCGGCCCGCGACAGGAAGAGCTCCGTCAGCGGCGTCTCGGTCGTCAGCACGAGCTTGGCGTGCGACTCGTAGACGGCGTCGATAAAGGTGATGAGGCGGCGCGCGAGGTCGCGCTGGCGGTACGTCATGCCGGGCGCGTCCGTGATGATAAAGGCGTCGTAGTTGCGCACGAGCTCGAGAAAGTCGGCCGCCGACGTCGGCCGCCCGATGAGCTCGTCAAACGTGAACCACGCGCAGCTGCCGCTGACGCGCGGCACGTGGATCTCGCGGCCCCAGACGTTCTGCGTCTCGGCGTGCGGCGCGCCGCCGTCGGGGTCGCCGAGGAAGCGGAACCACTTGTCGGCGTGCGACTGCGCGTGCGCGTCGAGCGGCGTGTGGTACACGCCCGACGGCGGGCGCGGGATCTTGCGGTAGTCGGTCGGCGAGTCGAGGTTAATGACGTGCAGCCGGTTCTTCAACAGCTTGATCGCGGGGATGAAGGATTCGCGCTGGATGCCGTTCTTGTAGAGCTCGTCGGGGTGGCGGTTGGATGTCGTCACGAGCACGACGCCGTGCGACATGAGCGATTCGAGGAGCCTGTCAAGGACGTGTCAGTGATGCATTGGGCAGGCCGGCTGGCGTCGTTGTTTCTTACCGTCGCAGGATCATGGCGTCGGCGACGTCAGTGCACTGGAACTCGTCGAAACAGAGCACGTTGCCCTGCTCGGCAATGTCGGCAGCGATGAACGGCACGGCGTCGACATGGTTGCCGTGCTCGAGCTTCATCTTGTGGAGCCGCTTGTGGATATCCTGCATGAAGTTGTGAAAGTGAATGCGCGTCTTGGACTTGACAGACGGCGGCAGCGTGTCGTAGAAGAGGTCCATCAGCATGGTCTTGCCGCTGCCGACATCGCCGTAGAGGTAGAGCCCGCGAGGCAGGTTGCTGGGTATGGCGCCGATTTTGGCCTTGCCCGGCTTGCCTCCGCCGAAAAGGGACCCGAAGATGGACTTGGAGGGCTTGAGGGACTCGAGGTCGGGGTGTTCGACGGGCGGCGCCGAGTAGTTTGCCAGTTCATCGTGGAGATGCTGCAGGCTCTCGATGATGCCTGGGACAGGGTATCAGTTAGCTGCGGGTTTGCGACAGGTCTTGGCAGCTGGTTCTGGACCTGCTCACCCCTCTGATGCTCGTCGTTTCGTAGGGCGCCAGTCTCGACGCGGTGGTCGTACTCTTGCAACGGCCCTCGATTGTGGTTTCTCACTGCGCAATGTCAGCGTGCCCAGTCTGCCACGGGTTTTGCCGCTGCTCTGCTGGCTTCGCCTTACCATTCTTGGTGCTCGCCGCGGCGACCGTCGAGGCCAACCTCCTCACCACGTGCTGTCGAGAGGACCGGGGCGCCGGGTGCAGGCGCGGTGCAGCGACACGACCCTGCCTCGGCAACACGATGCGACCAGGCGCGTTGAGTCGAAGGCTGCGAAGCGGGGCAGAGGCGGCGCAAGGGCGCATAGTCGCGGTCTATAACATGCAAAAGTCTAAGCACTATTCTCCAAGGCGGAACCAAAGCAAACGAGAAGGGCTACGCTGTCGCGGCTGTTCATGAGACGTATGCAGAAAGCGTGATGCAACCTAAAGGCAATGGAGGGCGAGAATTCGGTCGTGGCCGGGTCGATAAGATCGGACGCATGTTCTGGCACCGACGGGGGCACGCGAACACAAGGCTTCCTCATCCCTTTAGTGCCCAAATTTGGCCTCAGTACATACACTGATCACCGCCTGCCTAATGAGCTTCGATGTGGATCTGGGCAGGTACAAGCTCAGTACATAATTGAGGGCAGGTATATCTGTGAGATATAGGTAACATACAGGCATCTAGATGTACTGCTCGCTATATCCTTTAATTCAATTGGCACTATTTATTTTCTGCTACTCGGCTGTCGATCATACGAAGTACTAAGGCCAAATTTGGGCACTAAAGGGATGGTCAGGGTCAGGGTCAGCGCCCGCCAAGTGACGTGATGCACCCGCTGTCCGAATGCCGAACAATGCTGATGAGCGGCCTCTGCGTTGCCTTAGGTAAGGTACCTTGGGTACGTGGGTACGTCCCTAGGTACCTTGGGTACGTACCTAGGTACCTTAGGTAAGCCGAGTTGGAGGCAGCGAGAGACTCCCAGCAAACCCGTGCTGCCGTGGTCATGGAGTCGATACTATCAACATCAGGGCAAAAGCGAAGCTAGATCCTCCACTGGGCTCTATGCAGCTTGACTTTCTCTTTGATATACTATCATGCACCTTCATGTAGAGATGTCTTTCATTTCAGTCGTGCGCACGCGGTATCAAGGCAATTCACTCGAGCACCGGTTGCCTCCCATTCACTGCTAGCACGTCCGTTCACCACTGGCGCATCACCACTTCACTCCCCCGCCCTGCATCACACCACGAAAGCCCCGTCACCTTGGCCTGGCGGCGAAGGTGACGACGACCCTGCCCGAGGCGTCAGTGATGCAGTACCAGAGTTCGATACATGACGCAGATATCCAAAATCATGTAACTATAAATACCACACTACTATGTCACGTATTTCGGAGTCGTAGTCTCATGACCAAGACTCCCCAACAGAACGTTTGAGAAATCATGCTTGCAGACCTCCCAGGCATAACTGACCACACATTCAACCACGAATACACTGCTCCACACAGCAGCCCTATGAGAACACCAGGATCATGTCGACCCGCCAAAGTGCTTATCACCATCACTCTGGCCCTGCCCAGCCATCCGCCATCATCGGCGTCGTTCGGCTCGTCCAAATGGTTCTTGCCAGCATGGTCATCATGATGCGCCCCGCCGTCCTCGACTCCATGTCAACAGGGGAGGCTGACCATGGCGACTGGACCATGCTTTTCGGCATCGCCGCCATCTGCTACGCCAAAATCTGCTACCACAGCCCATTCGGACCCCAAATGGCCTGTCTGGACTTGATATGCGCGTACTTTTGGTTTCTCATACTCACCATTTTTCGCGAATCTCACCTCGCTGAATCCTGGGCCACGAATGTGCCCCTTGCTCTGACAATTCAAGCCAGTTGCTTCTCAGCTCTACTTTGGTATGGAACGGGTCTCTATGGGTTGTCAACATGGTGGAGGCAGGTTTATGGTCAGGTTCGGCCAGGCTCGGATGGTTCATGAAAGGGCCTCAATCAGAAGATAGAGGCACAATATTGAATCCTCACACATGAATACGTCCAGAAAATATACGAGACATACATGGATATGCTTTACATCCGCTGTTCATCTGCCACACTGTGACCCAGCTTTCCATACGTGACGGGACCATTGCAGAGTCCTCCCCGGAGAAGACACGTTACACGCTGCCCGCCAAGAGCAAAGCCATCCCGAGAGACCCAAGAATACTCGTCCCAGAGAAGTTGACCGAGCTGGCCAAGCTGTCGCTGCCCTCGCGCGCGCTCCCATCCGTCGGTTCTGCCTCACCCGAGGGGACTGCATCCCCGGAGCCGTTGCCAGCCGTGACATTCTCAGACGAAGCCGTCCCGAGCTCGCCCCCAAACGCCTCGACGGGCGAAGAAGAGTTCCGCCCCACGGCGTTCTGGGTATACGCCAGGAGTGTCTGGTTGATCGTCGGGTTCACCACCCCCACCATGCCCATGGCACAGTGCTGCCCCTGGCTGCAGTAGAAGAAGATGGGGTCCGTGTCGTTGACAGTGACCTTGAAGACCTCCTCCTATCGTATGGGTCAGCGTATGCATCGGGAAGGAGTTGCTCGATCTACTTGCATTCTTGCCCGACGCAACAGGCACGAAACCCGAGAAGAACCCGCCGTCGTCGAGAGGAGTACAGGGCGCACCGTATTCGCCCGCCACAACGCTGTGGTTTTGGGGGTGGAAGTGAAACTCGAGCACGTCGCCGACGTCGGCGGCGATCTGATCGGGCAAGAAGGAGAGCGGGATGCTGGCGACGTTGATCTCGATGGTCTTTGCGGCGACCCCCGCGCCAAGCAGGCCAGCAGCGAACCAGTACTTCATGGTGAGTGCGATACCGTGGCTGAGGAGTATTGTGGGCGCAGTGATCGAAGAGACAGATTGTTGGTGCACCTGATGAGAGGCCGGTCTGCGAGGGGTCCGTCGCATCTTCATGCTTTTCGCCAGCCAGTGCTCGTGCGGGCGTCCCATGGCTAGAGCATCTTCCTTTGTAACAGGCGCTTGGCGGAATGGCTGTTCTCTTGGAAACTGTAGATGCATCTCATAAAGAAACCATTTAAAGTGACGGTGCCACCAAGGAAGTGGCGTGGTCGGAGCGACAAAGAGCCTTCATTGATGTTTCTCACCGAGAGCGTTCATACCTCCTGAGCACCTCAGAAGAACACTGTGCCGGGCCTCAAAGTAGAGCGTCTGCACCTAGGGTGGTTGTGTCTTTTGTAGGGTGAAAAGCAAGCGACATGTCTGAACTCTGATCAAGGATCAACATGGCTGTGCAGAGATGGCCTTGAACATATCACGTCTCATCGCCGTCAATAGAATCAGCAATGCTTACTGAAATGGATTAGCAATAGCCGTAATGTACCATCTTCAGAAAGCCAAAGCTGCCAGAACAAGCTCCTCTCGACTCTCTACTCGCAATGATCCTCACCAAGCTGGAGAAAGCCCAACGGCGCTACCTCACGTCGAGGAGGACTCGAGAGGAAGCAAAACAAGAAACCGGCATAGACGAGGCCTGTAGTCCAGAGCAAGAACAAAAGTCATTGCTCAAATCATGGCTGCCGCGGATAAGCACATGGCTCAGGCCTCACCGCGCCGGCACACCTGACAAGTCCTTTGTGCCCTGTCCCAAAATCACATTTCTCGTTGACGGACCCTCAGATATAGTCTGCACCATTTGCAAAGTATCTGCTTTAAGCCTCTCACCTGAAGGCGACAGCGCTCATTTGACAGGTCAAACAGACAACGACAACAGGACGCCAGCCATCATGCCCTGCGGCCATCTCGCGTGCGCAGGGTGTTTGTCAACCTGGTTCGCGGAGCACGATACGTGCCCGTTCTGTCGCCATCGGTTGGTGTACCGCAAGTGCGGGCACAAGATACAAATCAGGCGAATGACAGAGGGCAGCATCGATCTGATCCCGGCAACGATCCCGGACGGTGGTGTCATCCCAGACCTGTGCTTCTGCTGCCACGAGAAAGAGCTGCGAAGGACGGCAGAGATCAAACTGGAGGCTTGCCGGCGCAGGTTTCGCACGGCCAGAGGTCGTTTCCAGGCTTCGATGGGGGATGAGCAGGCTCAAGTGCTGTTGGAGAGGAAGGCCGAGCTCGAAAGGGTCATGCTGGATGAGTTTCCTGTCAAGGCTATGAGCCACTGGCTGGGCAGCTGGTGACCAGGAGCAAGGAGGCCGCACGCGTGAATCGAATAGCATTGCCCAAACCTTTCATGGTGCTCCTCTGCGTTGAAAAATACAAAATATAGTGGGCTGCCACTATATGGTCTCTCTGCTGTGAATATGCCCAGAGAACAAAGATCCGACATTTGATTCCATCACTGGCGCCTTCATCTTCATAGGACGTGAAATTCTGTGGTCATTCCTGGCGAGGGACAAACAAAGAAGACGTGCGCAAGAAGCCACATTAGACGCTGAGAACACGTATTTCATTGTTCATCGCCGAATTCGTCATGTCACAGCCAGAGTACAGATAACACTATAGACTACCGTTCTTTGTCAGATACCATCAGACTTTGGTCCTCGATCGATGCCCGAGGCACGAGGGCCCGACTGGGGAAGTGAACAGGATCAGTCCGGGCCCAAGCTCGCTCCTGCGATGCGCGCTGAATAGCCTTGCTGCCCGCGGTGAACAAAGAAGAGACGTGAATCCAATTCACTCATATCTAGGAGCGGGGACTCGACGGGAAACACCCGGTCTCCAAGACCTGAAGACTCGACGAGCAAGCCTACGTCAATTGACTCTAAAGGAGACCCGACTTGCCAGAGAATTCTGCATACCTTTTTATTCGATTGTCACATCAGTCGCATCTCAGCTCAACGACCATGGCCGGGAGGAAAGGCGATGGTGGTGCGGTCAAAAAGGCCCTGCCCCAGAAGCGAAAGGTCCGCTTCGAGGACGACACCGAGCAAGACACGCCTCGTTCTGGCTCCAAAAGACTAAAGAGCTCCTCCTCGTCGTCATCAAGACCAAACCCATCACCTCCCTCAAAGCCAGAACAGCTCGCCGTGGAAACAGCACCCCTAGTCGAGCCACGGCCCGCGTCCCCGGCCCCTGAGGAGCCCGCCGACCTCACGCCCGCCGAACAGCGACGCAGGGCCGAACAGGAGCGGCACGACGCGGCCAACGAGCAAAAGTGTCCCGTGCTCCCGACGCCGCGCGCGATCCGCGAGGCGCACATCAAGAAGGAATACGCGCCCGACGACAGGGACACGGCGGAGCTGGCGGCCGGCATGCTCAACCTCGTCAGCGTCGCGGCGCGCATGAGCGCGTTCCCGCCGGGCGACGCGGCGCGGTACGACGCGCTCGGCTACATCATCAAGCGGCTCGACCACCTCGACCTCGACGGCGTCGACGGGCGCGTCACGGACCTGACGCCGGCGCAGGCGGCGGCGGCGGAGCGCGACGTGCGGGCGCGGCTCCGGGCGGGTCGGGCGCAGCAGCGCAAGCTGTTCAACACGAAGAATACGAAAAAGTACGCCGCCGGGCTGCGCAGGTTCGTGGCTGATCCGCCGGCGTACAGGCGCGAGGTCGCGGCGCGGTGCGGGCGCATCTTCATCCATGACAGCTATGCGCGGGCGTTTGTCAAGTGGCTGCGGCAGCTGGACCGTGCGGCGCGTCTTGAGTGTCGGTATTTTCATGCGGTGAACTGGGCGCCGCGGAAGGTCATGGACGGAGAGACGGAGGTTTGGGTTGTCTAGCGTGCTTGTGAGAGGGGGGTTAGAGACTCGTTTTCGCCTGTGTGGTTGAGCATGATGGCAACGCGGATTGTATTCATAGCGTTCATGTAGAAAAAAGCTTCTTTCTATCCGTCAGCCAGAGCTTGTTTCGCTGCAAGATGTAAGCCCGACCCCCGTGATCCAGACTGCCTGAGTGTCATCACAGGGCTTTCCGTTTCCCTCGCGGGGCCATGTGGCAACCCGACCCAACTCCGATGCTTTGAAAAAAGAAAAAAAAAAGGACGAGCGACAAAGAAGAAGGAGAAAACACAGCATCCAGAACCTCGTGACAAGAGGCTCGAAACCCGAGTCGAATGTATTTTGTTTTACAGAAAGTAATCAGCGACCGGCTTCTTCGCGGGCATACCGCGCGAATCCTGGGGCGCGGCCTGAAAGACGCGATACCGCCGCGCCGGGCCGTTCCTCGGCATGGCCTCGAGATCCTGCATGGCGCTCTTGGCGCCAGGCGCGGCACCGCCGGTGCTGCGGTTGACGTCGCCGTTGCTGCGGGCGAAGAAGCCGGCGCCGGACTGGTCCTCGCACAGCTCGAGGAGGGCGGCGACGTTGCCGCAGCGGTAGCAGTAGTTGGGGGCGGACCAGACGGTGACGATGCTCGAGTCGAACATCTCCTTGAAGCCTTCCATGACGAGCTGGTGGGCGCGGGCAATGAGGGAAATGTCGTTGCGGTGGTTGAAGACTTTGACAATATCAGCGCCAAACAGGAAGCCGGCACCGCGGGGCGAGAGACCCCAGCCGTCAATGTCGTCGGGGTCGGACCACAGCAGGTCGCACATGGCGCCCTCGTGGGGCACCTCCTGTTTCCTGTCGAGCAGGCGGATCTTATCGACGCTGTCGACGAGGGGGCTCAGGCCGCCGTGGACGCAGAGGACGGCGCCGCTGGGGTTGCCGACGCTGCCGCCGCTGCTCCCCGAGGCGCCGCTGCCGGGGGCCCGCCTGGTCGCCGGCCGGGGGGCGTTGGGGTCGGGCACCCGCTCGGGCGTCGGCAGGCGGCCTGTGAGCCTGTGGAACCTGCTGATGAGGTTGCCCGTCTGGTCGCACACTTCGATCTCGATCTGGTCGTCGATGGGCTTCTGTCCAGGGCTCGGCGAGAGCTGCTGGGAGGTGCCGAGGACGATGGCGCCGAGAGCGAGGTAGTCGAAGACGTCACAGCAGTAGCGCCAGACGTTGGCGGAGCCGTATTTTCGCATGCACTCGTCGTAAAAGCCGTAGACTGTTGTTATTTGTCGGGACTCGTGGTTGCCCCTGATCAGCGTCATCCGGTCGGGGTAGCGGACCTTGAGGCAGAGGAGGAGGAGGAAGGATTCGAGAGAGTAGAAGCCGCGGTCGACAAAGTCGCCTGGGGCGTGTCAGCAGGCAGCATTGTGGCAGCATTGTGGCAGCATTGTGGCAAGCAGAACAGAGAGCAGAGCAGCACAGAGCAGAGCAGCACAGAGCAGAGCAGCACAGAGCAGAGCAGCACAGAGCAGGGCAGGGTAGGCAGGGGAGGTCTGACCCATGAAGAGATAATTTGTGTCGGGCACATCGCCGCCGACGCGGAAGAGCTCCATCAGGTCGTGGAACTGGCCGTGGATGTCTCCGCAGATCTGGGAGGATTAGGAAAAAAGGTCCCCTCGTCAAAAACGTCAAAGACGCGCCCACAGGCTCCCGCTATGCATACCGTAACAGGCGCCGTGACGGTGACGACGTTGCCCTCTTCGATCAGGAGCTCGCGCGCCTTGTGGCAGAGCTGGCGGACCTCGGCCTCGGGGATCGGCCGACACGCGCGCAGTTGCGCGATGGCCCTGCCGTTGCACTCGGGTCAGCGGGTTGTGATGCGAGGGCGCCGCCCGTGGAGAGGGGGGAAGGTAAAGAAGCATGCGTACCGGTCAAGGTCGCTCATGGTGGGAGGGGCTGGAGAGCCTCGGTTTGCGATGGAGGTTGTGGCGATGATGTCAATCCGGGTCGAGAGACGGTTGACTGGCGAAGAATGTATGAAAGTCTGCAGCGGGCTGGATATGTGGATGTCGTGCTACCAAGCCAGATTGCGACGTGGAAGCTATGATGGAGTTTGGTAGAACTATCGTCGTTTGTCGCGTGTCGCCAAAAACCGGAGAGTAGGTACTGAGAGAAAGACCCAAGATGGCTCGGTCAGCCTTCATGACCGACGCCAGCGAGGCCACAGGGCATGTAGCGCAGAGCGAGCACTGGAGCGCACTGCAGAATGCTGTGCGGCGCAGGTCCCACAAGCGCCCGGAGCAAGCGCAGGTCCCAAAGCAAGCGCAGGTCGAGGCCTCGCACGCACAATCAGCTCCGAGGTACGTACCTGTGCCTCGAGGAAAGATCCACCCTTGAACCACAACCAATCGGACGCTGCATTGATTCGATGACTTGTGACTCCACTTTTCTCGCGGCCATGGAGCCAGTGAGCATCACGCATCGCCCAGCGCCGGCCGACCTTGCATCGTCGCGCGACAAATTTGGCTGCTTCGGTCTTTCCTCGACGCCGGCAACCCGTGTCTGCAACAGCCTCGCCATACCCTCCCGACGCCCATCCACCCCTCACTCCGGCTGGCATGCCGTGGTCATAGGTGAGGCATCATCGATTGATCCATTGGCATCGCAGAGAACGTTCATTGACCTCGCCAGCGACGGCGAGACAAGTCCCTCCTACACTCGACTCCCGACACGCCACCACGACGACACATCCACACGACACGCATCATGCCACCACACCTGCATCCGAGGTCACGAATGACCTCCTCCCTCTTCGCCACCACCGTCGTCGCCAGCTTCTTCGTCGTCGGCCTACCTCACATCCTGCCCTGCCCGGCACCACGCGTCGCCTACGCCGACGGCGAGGTCGTCGTCGGCGAGGACGGCAAGAGGAGGCGCCGCCGTCGCCGCGACAATCCGCCCGAGATCAAGGACGGCATCGTCCACTTTGACCAGACCCCCGACGACGCCGCCGTGAGCTGCTCCAAGGACGACAGGCCGAGTCGAGAGTGTCCCGTGCCCAGGCCAGGGGGCATGCTGGGCGAGTGGCTAGGCTTTCACGCAGAGAAGAAGGTCGACGAGAGGACAAATTGAACAAAAAATCCTCTTTTCAGAAAACGGCAAAAGGTGCACCCAAAGTGAAAGCAAGAAAGATGACCTGCCGTCACAAAGTGCCATCCGAATCGCCCACGCCTCTCGTCTTCTTTTTTCTTCGTCCCCTTTCACCATCTTGCCACGGCATTGGTCCAATTCGCCACGGCACAATCGAACACGTTTCAAGAATCCCCCCTGGCGAGCCCAGGTTTCTCTTTTTGCCATTCCGGACGATCGTGGTCGATGACACGTCGGAGTGCCCCTGTATGGGGCGACAGGGCGGGGCGTCAGGGGTCAACCAGTTAAGCATATCGTCGATCGTCCCGTCAACAACGCCCCGACCATCGCCAAACATGGACACGACTGAGCCCCTTCGTCGAAGACATGCCATCTGATGCTGGCAGGTGGCGGAGCTTGCCGATGGCTGTTCTTCTGCGAGATCTTGGCATGGCATGGGCCTGGGCATTTTGTTCTGCTGCTTTGCCGACGCCCTTGCCAACAGGCAAGCAGGCGAAACGATCCTCGTGATGAAACCGGCAGCTCAAGGCTTCCTTGAATTCGCGTTGGCGATGCCCGGTCGATGACCGAGCCAGGTCCTCTCGAAGGGCGGGAGATGCTGCGCGACGGGTTGCGTGCCTAGGTAGGTAGACAGGCTGAAGAGTAGCAAGGGCAGTTTGGTCTTAGTAAAGTCTAATAGTGTGACGAAAATAGGGTGACGAACACGAGATGTACGTATATAAGACCGTGGCCTGCCTCACTTTCAATGCTCTCTTCTCCTTCTACAACTGCAGGACTGTGTCTCTCTCTTCAACTTCTTTCTCTTCTTTCACACCAGAGGTTTGCTTTTTTCTCAATCCCTAGAACAACAGCTTCAACAAAAACAGACTTGCTAACCGTGACAGCTGTGCTCTTTTTCCGTCTCTCCCTCCACCTCCATTTTTCTTTCCTTTACCCAAATCATCCACTCCTTCAAACCAAGCCAAAGGTATGTGACTATAAGCCCCCATGTCCTCGATATTCACAAAGTCTGACAAGTCTCAGCTCCACTCATTCCAACCACCCACCATGAAGTCCTGGACCATCGTTCTCGTCGCCACTGGCCTGGCGTCAGCCCTCAGCATCCCCCGCCCCATCGACGCCCGCGCCGACTTTTCCATCGCCATCCAGCAGGCCGGTGCCGCGCAGCCCGCCGCCGGTAAGGCCGCTGCGCCCCCTGCTGCCGGCCAGGCCGGCGAGGAGGCGGCTGTCGGCGAGGGCGAGGTCCCTGCCGTCGAGGAAGGCCAGGACGAGGCGGCCGCTGAGGAGGGCGCCGCTGCCCCGCCTGCCGAGGCGCCGGCGCCCGTCGAAGAGGCCGCTCCCGAGGTGACGGCGCCGCCCGCCCAGGAGACGGCACCCCCGGCTGAAGGTCAGGACGGACAGAACAATGACGACAACAACGACGACAACAACAACGATGACAACAACAACGATGACAACAACAACGATGGAGAGAACGGCCAGGGAGGCCGCGGCGGTAAGAACAACGACAACAACAACAACGACAACAACATCATCGACGAGATCCTCGGCGGCGGCGGGCGCGGACGTGGCGACAACAAGGGCCAGCAGGCGGCGCTCACGCAGGCCATTGTCCAGCTGACACAGGCCATGGGTCTCGGCGGCATCCTCAACCTCAACGGCCTCGCCAACATCGGCGTCGGCCAGGAGCTCCAGCTGCTGCTCCAGCTGCAGCAGATTGCGCAGATCCAGTCGGCGGGCTTCATCACCCAGGTCGACATTGTGGGACTGCTGCAGCAGAACCAGCTGTTTGGTACGTTGGGCACACAATGCAAGTGTCACTTGTTTCACCTTTTGCTAATCTCGTCACCAGGAGGCCGTGGAGGCATTTTCAAGCGCCAAGAGGAGCTGCTTGTCAGCAAGGCGTAGAAGAGTAAAGGAAGCAAAAAAGGAACACCATTGGAGGGGTTTCAAGACCTGGAAAAGCTTGCGCGAAGGACGGCACTGGGCTTTCTTTCCCTTGGCAGGGAAGTCCGGGCCTCGTGCCGAGCGGTATGTGATGGAGGGGATTTCTGGCTTGCCAGCCTGAGCGAGACAGACATCCATGTTCAATAAAATAATGCCTATTGCATCGGTCCTCGCCTGAGGCGCTTTCTGTGTTGGGTGCTGTTGTTCGTTTGTCCAAGCACTGGCGCTGAAATTAGGAACCTTGGCGACTCGACTCGGCCAGCGAACCCATCGATGTCGGACTGTGCAGTTGCATGTGCGACTCGGCGTGCTTTGGTCATTCGCAGAGTACGATGCAGGATGCACAAGGTTAGATACGCCATACACCTAACATACATACCTATCTAAGGTATCTTAGATGCCATTGCATGCCATCAGATACCAGACGCCAGATTCCTTAGACACCCTCGCCTGCCGCCAGATGCATTGTGAATGAAACCAGGCATTGGCCTCTGCCTCGAGAAAGAGGCCCACCGGAGACATGCACGGTCTCAAGGCCGTCCCAAGTCGCCGTCACCATATCTGCCATCCCATCTGACGAAGAGCTGACAGACGTGCCCGTAAGGTGACACCAGCCTGGCCGAGGCGACACCAGCCTGGCCGAGGCGACACCAGCCTGGCCGAGGCGACACCAGCCCGGCCGAGCCAAGACACTGTCACGTTCGTCTTGTCAGAAAGCTGCCCGGATGTCCCCAAGCTCCGGGCCCAGCACAAGTGCAGCGTCAATGCAAACTGTGCATCATCGGCGGCCTGTGACGGTCTGAGGGAGGTGCTCGTCTGTCAGTGTCCGCTCGGACGCATGACAGGAGCAGCCAGATCCGACACGGGCGGGGTGACAGATGTGCAGGGGGTTCATGTGCATGCCTCTCGGTACCTTGCCTAGCTACCTAAGGTTCCTCTAGCAAGGGGGTGTGCGAGGGGGCTCATGTGTGCGAGGGGCTCATGTGGCCATGTGGGTGGTCGGATTGCCTCGGGCGTGTGCGCATGTCGCCAAACCTTACTTGAGCCTCTTAAGGCGCCCAACCCAGGACCCTTCTCTGGTGTATTTGGTGTGCCAAGACGCCCAAGACTTGCAAGGCGCCCAAGACCTCCGACAGACGCGGCTCTGCAACTGCAAACAGCCTGCGCCTTGACCTCGACACCTGCATCTACCCCACATGGAATCCCACGTCCACGTTTCTTCGAACCAGTTCCTGACAGTTCTTGGCCGTCTTGGGGCGTCGTATCCGAGTCACGCCTTTGGGCCAGAGAGCATCTTTGACCGCTTCAGCCAAGCAGCCGGAAAGAAAGGGGAAAAAAGAAGACACAAAAAAAAAGCCATTGTCTGGTGTTGGACCACTCCTGATCCTCGGTCACCAGCATCGGCAAATGAATCGCGCGCACGCTTTCGTCGTCTGATATCGTCAAGGGCCCCCCCCAAACGGTGCTACACTGCTACTGTACTATACACATGTGCCTCTCTGCTATATGCCAACGTCACACTCTCACCCGCGCATCGAAAACTCATCAGACGGCCAGCCGCCCAGACGCCGATCCCGCTGTTCCCACCTCACCCTGAGGAAGACCTCTCATCCGGTCCTTGGCTTTTCCTCACACCGTCTCGCCGCTGCCGGATGTCCCAGCTGTCCCCCGTGTTCTCCTGTCGTCATTGGACCTGCCTCGTGTGATCGACAGGAAATCCTGCTAAATCCAGTTCTTCGTTTCCCAGATAGACTTAAAAGATGTCCATCCACAACCAAGTCCCCGCCCCTGGGCTTTCATGCGGAGCTGAGCCCCTTCGGCAACGCAGGTCCCGTCCCCAGGATGGCACGTCGTCTCAAAGCGCTACCGTCCCAGCCCTGCCGCTGCTCCTGTTCCTGCTGCTGCTGCTACCACCTACCTGCAGTGCTGGGGCAACCATGTAATATGTTCCTTGGCTGTTTGTACGGCACTTGGGACGATGATACGTCTGTCCCTCGTGAGCAGCTCCCCCCCCTTGCGGCCCTCAAGATGCCATCCGACTGGTAAAGGTGCCACCGCGTGCGCACGGGAAACGTATCGTCCCATGCCAGGCCTGCACTGAGCCCCATGATGTGACCCCTTGCCCTCCCCTGTCGATGTTTGACTGAGCCTAATCTTTGTGTATGGGAAGGCAGGACCACGACTGGTTCGCGATGGACACGGATCTTCCTCAGAGCAATCTTCCGAGGGGAAGGGGAGGGGGAGGATCCGTGCCAGCCGCCTCGTCTGTTGCCCGAGATGCCATCCTTGGCATGCCTGATATATAAGAGGTCGTCCTGTCGTCGACGATGCTATCTTCTTTTTTTGTTTCCTCATACCACACACAATAATCTGGTCCGGTCTCATTCCTTCTCATACTTTTCCATTCTTTCTCTTCAGAGGTGAGTCTCCTGGATGGTCTTCACCAGTCTCCAGCCAAACATCCCCTGCCCTTGAATATTCTCCGACTAACAATCAACCCTCCAGCTGTGCTCGTTGTTCACTTCACTCCCTTCTTCTTCAAAGATACCCTGAACACCCAGAGCTGTGCTCATTCCTGTCTTGTGTCCTATAACTCTAATTCCCCTAAAAACAACCGCTCACTACCAATCAAACCAACCACACTCCCTACCGCCAACATGAAGTTCTCCACCATCATCGCCGCCGCCATGGCCACCTTCGCTGCCGCCGCCCCCGTCGCCGACTCCAACACCGCCGCCTCGACGCCGTCGCTCCAGTCCCTCGAGTCCCGCGCCGTCTTCGACCTGTCCCAGCTCAACGGCCTGCAGGGCTTCCAGAACGTCGACCTCAACTACCTGCTGCGCCTCAACAGCGTCGACCTCAACCTCTTCGCCCAGCTCGGCCAGGTCCAGAACTTCAACCTGCTCAACTTCCAGCACCTCTTCAACGTCCAGCAGTTTGACGTCCTCGCCCTGCTCCAGCTGCAGCAGCTCCAGACCCTCCTCGCCCTGCAGGGCCAGGGCGTCTTCAACGGTCTCAACCTCGTCGACCTGCGCCTCGGCGGCCTCAACTTCGGCCTCGTTGGCGGCATCCAGGGCGTCAACCTCGCCCAGTTCATCGGTGGCGACGTCATCCCCCAGGTCGCTCAGATTGCGCAGCAGCCCAGTATGTAGCCCTCTTCAACCCTACTCCTGGCCTCAATGTTCTCACCAGCTTGAATCACGACTAACAATGCCATAGCAAACTTTGTCGTCATCGCAAAGAACTAAGCTGCAGGGAATTGATGGTGGTTTCCATCGATCCGAGCATCCCCCTCCCGGCTTCCCCGGCCGGGTCACCAAAGATTAGAGGGCTCCGGATCGGTGCAGAGGGCTTGTGTGGCAGTGGTAGCATAACGAGTTGTTGTCGCTGGTCGAGTTAATGGTTCACACGGGCAATGCGGTGCATCTGTCATACTCAGAAAGAGGGAGTATGAAGTGGAAGAGAGAAGAAGATTTAGATGTCGAATCGAGCATCGTCAGCATCCGGTCAGCGCTGCCTTGAGCTTGCGGCTCGGCCTCTGGCCTGACCTGAGGGTGTGGATGAGAATGAATGAGTGCCAAAGAAATTACCAGAACAAACCGTCCCTCCTCTGCAACGTGCTACCAGCTATTGGCTCAATGTACATACACGTGTATTCATGCACCATGGGTCGCGCTGCATCGCGCCAGCAATGCAACCAGAATCTAGCCCTGGCGAAATAGTGCGACTCACCAGATCCGGCGAGCCTGCGGAGGCCATTCGCATCAGCTATTGCAAAAGAAGCTAAATGTTCCAGCCACATGGCAGAGCCGTGTCCCAGACTTCCTGAGCCCTCCCGTCCTCCCAAAAAGAAGAAATCCAGACCCTTGGGTTCTGGACCCTTGAGCAACAATGGGGTATCACATCGCCAGCGACACTCAAAGTCGTTAGTCTGCCCATTCAGGATAGTCGCGCCTGAGTAGGCAAAGTCTAGGCGAGAAATATTGCCAAAGGCGTCCTAGCACCCGCACCTGATCGGGCTCAAAAGTCTGAATTGGTTCAGGTGCCGCTGGCGTTCTAGATTCAGGTGTGCCCTTCAACGACAATGGGACGAAGCCGCTTCAGGGCAGGTCGTGAGGCCAATGCACTGGCCATGACTTTCAAAGTGGTGTCGCCCGGCGGCCATGAGGCTCAATTAGGGCGGTTCCAGGACGATGGCACGGCCACGACGAATTACAGCTGAATGACGGACAGAATTGGCGTCAGATTGGTCAAATGGATACTTTTCGCGAGGACGACTATTTGCTCAGCCCTTGTTGGATATTTGCTCTGCCCAATAGGGGTAAAGCCACAATAGACAGGGGAAAAGCCACAAACACAGCTCCACTACCAAAATTAGCTACCGTAGGGTAGGGTAAATATCGCGGTGGGGGCAAGTACCTCGACTCGACAAGGGGTGCAGCCGTGATTTTGGGCTGACAGCTGGCTGCCAGGCCTCAAGCGGAGACAGCTTGTACCCGTGAAGTTGCCTGTGGGCCAGCTGGGGGGTGATCTGGTGGGTCTCAACCTGGGAGTTGTGCGAAACTTCGGCCTGTAACTAAGTATAGCGTCGATGTACCTATCATTTTCTCTTATATACTCGAGTCACTCGATAGAATAGCGAAGTAGGCGAGTCGCTCAACGGCTATTGGCAGCCCTTGGCGGCCCTGATGTAGCTGGTGCTAGTGACGGCCTCGGTGATAGCTAGTGAGTTTATCGGTGAAGGAGGCATCGTAGAGGCTTCGTTTAATGATAAAATAATGCGTTCGTGATATTTAGAGGGCTTAAAATAGGCGTATTTAGTACTATTATTATATTAAAGGGGGTTAATAATTTAGTAGATAGATAGGGCAATTATAGAGCCTCGGGGGCTACTAACTAGCCCTGCGCTAGTCTATTAGCTAGTTGCAGCTAGTCTTCAGCTCTGAATTCATTGAGAGACTCGAGTATATAAGAGAAAAGGATAGGTATATCGACGCTATAGCTAATTTTGGTAGTGGAGCTGTGTTTGTGGCTTTTCCCCTATCTATTATGGCTTTACCCCTATTGGGCAGAGCAAATATCCAATAAGGGCTGAGCAAATAGTCGTCCTCACCTTTCGCGGCCCGGGCCCAGGTCCAGCCAGAGAAAACTGGAAGAAAAAACAACGAGCTGCATCAGTGAGCCACGAGTCAACAATAGCCTCCTTGCCCTGCACAAGTGCGGCTGATATTGCAGCTTCGTCCGATACAATGAGCGCCACTGCGGCGCGCGATGGGTTTCCTGTACTCAAGGTCGGCACTCAAGTCTTTAGTCGGCCATGACAACCAGAGGATTACAATTACTGCCGAATGAAATCTGACATTAGCGTGGGGTGTGTGCTGTGTCAGTGTTTCTTCTCCTTGTTCCCGAACGGGTTTCTCGCTACACATTCAACAGTGAGAACTTGTCTCACCCCCCAAAACCCGGGTCTTTGGCGATGGCGCTCGTGCTGGCTTGCTCGGATCTCGATGCCCTCGTGTGGCGCTCGCTAGAATCGCAAAAAAAGAATAAGGTACCCTCGCATCGTTGACCGGTCGCTATTCAATGTCAGGTAGGTTTTGGATGGCGCCCGAAAACGAGGTCTGTCGAGGTCTAAGTAGAAGGGTCAAAGTTTGGACGAAGGTGCTAGGTGACACGGTACACGAGCTGCTGGAATGTACCGTACAAGAGCCCGCTGACACGACTGGCATTGCTCGGAGGTTTGGGTCGGAGTTTGATGGTGATCTGCCCGGTAGTAAGAACCACGATGGGGACTAGTATTTTTAGCGAAAGATCGTGTTCTCTAGTGGGGCGAGGGGTTTTCCAACATGCGCACAGTTGGTGATGCATTGCTGTTTGCCCTGAGCATGGCTCGATGCGACGTCGGTCCCAAGCCTGGCTTCCGTGTCGATTCACATCGGCTCAACCTTGCGTTGCACTTCGCTGTTGAAGCCACGTTAAGGCTACTGGGCGGGAGTTGAGTTACTCCGATATCGAGTTTGTGTGAACCCTGGCTCATGCGACTGCCTTGCATCGCGTTGCGTCTTTAGTACAGAGCTCAACTGCATGACAAAGAAGGCGGTGACGAATGCAGGTAGGCGATTACGGCCGTAGATGCCCAACCCGTGGTCAGCGAACGTGGGCTTTACTGTCCTAAGCACGATGAACTGTTCCTTCTCCCTTGGCTGACTATCTGCCTAGGAAAGGGCATTGCGCTCCTCGGGCCAGCCAAGATGCAAGTAGCGGTTGTCGATGCAAGGCCGACAGCTGTGTCTTGCTGTGTCTGGAGGAAGTGAGATTGTTCGAGTCGGTCCCAATCGGGACGCCTAACCCCAATTCGATGCGCCATGCCTTGTCACAATTTCTTTGTACCGCCGATGTGGTTTCTTTGTTGTGAGCTGAGAGACGGCTTTGTGATCCTCAGCCCTAGCAATGGCGTTACGCAAGACATGTGCTGGCTGGTCTACTGGTCTGTGTGGCAGAAGGGCGTCGAAAATCTGCCTATGGGCGTCGTGGTGGTGGCTTGGCAGCCCGTTAGTGGGCTCGACCTGAACGCGCTGAAGTTTGGAAAGTCTCCTTGGTCTCGGTATCTGGGGAAAGCCGCTCAATTGTCCTATTTTCGTTTACGCTGAATCGCTGTTCGACTGTTGACTGCGCTGTGGAGACGGGACAAGCTTGTCAGAGGGCGACGAATTGATCGGCACCAAAAACCCGCCTGACGGGACTCGCGGCAAGGAACACGAATGCCAGACATCCGATAGTTCGTCTCTCAAGTAGGAGTGAGTGGATTGTTGTCGCACTGCCCTTGACGCCAGTGTGTGTGTGCATCTCGGTATAGGCTCTGCCCTGAATCAAGGGACCTGCCAAGGCACATCGTTGACCGATCCCAATCTCCTGCGCCATCGCTGGCACACAAAGTCCTCTCAAGGTTCAGGGACAGATGCGACATCATGATGCAGATGTGGCGTCGCTGGGGTTGAGGTCGAGAGGCAGGGATCGAGGGTGGAGAGGAGCTCTTGTTCCTGAAAGTCAATCAGGCAGTCTGCTGTAGGAACACACATGCTTGTCGTTTTGTAGAGCACAGCGTTGCCTTATTTGCCTATCATAAGGATGGGGGGGACGTCCATGGCGATGTCATCAGTTCATGCGTTACGCTACCCATTTCCCTGATTGGCGAAGACATGCCAACGGGAGGTCAGTGATTGATTGGAGATGATGACGAGGTGCCTGTGATGAACAGCGATCATCGGCCGAATTGTCAGGTCGCTCGCTGATGGTGGTGGTGGTCATGATGCACACTTTCTGCAGTGTCTGTCTCTGTCTCCGTCTCTGTGTCGCTGGCATAGCTGGCTGGCTACGTACCTACCTACCTTACCTTACCTTACCTGCCCTGCCCTGCCCTGCCCTGCCCTGCCCTGCCCTGCCTTTGTGGTAGCTCCTGCAGCTCTGAATCAATATTTTGAAGGGACGGGACTTTAGGTTGGCAAGAGGGATCTGATGATCCTGCCCCTGACGCCACGCCTGCCCCATCGTCACTCTGCACCGGGGCAAACCCTGGGCGCCAAAGAGGCCCTGTAAAGTTCGGTGCTTGTCCTCTGAAGTGGCTGGGCCCTGGATCCACTCACCTGCCGGCTGCGCCATCACCGCCATGGCCAACCGAAAATATGGCTGTTTCAGGGCACTACCGCAGGGTACCTTCGGTCATGCGCGGTGAACGCAGAGCATCGGGTACACTCGCGTACCCTGCTGACCGCCCGCGCACTACCCCCCATCGAGAATCACAACTCACAGTGGGCTTCAGCCTCTCATCAGCACGCCTTTGACGTGCTCGCGCTCACTTCTACAGCTCGGGCCGTGGGCTCTCGGGCCAGGGGCCTTAGGCCTTGAGTCTTTGAGAGGGGAGGCCCCAAGGGCCCTTAGACCGTGGGCCTTGCACATTGCAGCAGGTGCATGGGACCAGGAGCTAACCCGGGCCTTCGTGGATCTCCATCCCCTTTCTTCCTCTCTCAGCCAAGCAAGAGCTCGGGTCATTTTCCTCGTGTTTCCTCTTCCCTAAAGCAGCTCTCAACTTCCCCCCTCCCAATCCACACCCTCCTCCGAACAAGGCCACAGATATATATATACCACCGAACCTCCCCCTCCCCCCCCAGTGCAGTCGACCGCTCCGCAGCTCTACCACATTATCTTTCGAATTCAGCCTACGAGAAGAGAAAATCGTCAATAACCAGAGTCCATAGTCTTAAAGCTATTCGCCACTGACTGGAGTCTAACCACACGAGCCTTCCTGCTTGATCCGTCTTGGACGAAATATGAGCAGTGTCTCTGTGCGTGCACCACGTTTGAGGATTGGAAGAGTCGACCCTGTCGTGCCACCACCGCAGGCCCAGCCATAGGCACTCACGTTCAAAAGAAAGTTCTGTCGTCATTGGCAAATGCTATTCTGCGAGTTGGTGTGTGACGGGAACGAAACGAAACGAAACATTCACATCCATACATCCATACCTCCGTCCACCTGTCAGCCTCTCAGCAGCCAGCGTCAAAATGGGCATCATGGCACGAGACCCCGCTGTTGTCTCAGACGACGACTACGAAGTCGAGGACATGTACTTCACCTACCGTCCGCTGTCGAACCTCCCCACACCACCGCTGTCTTCGCGAAACTCTTCAGCCGACCACAGCCCCAAGGCTTCTTTCGACGAGCTTGACGCCGAGCTGCTCCAGGACAAGTACCTCGGTATGCGCAGCTGCCTCCAACGTACCCGATTCGGTTGTGTACTAATAACAGCGTCTTTGTAGGCCCTGCCGTCCATCTTATCAACCTCGTCCCCACCTCCGCATCTCTCCGCACGCCCTCCACCAGTGCTGTCCAATCGCTCCTTGCACGCACCGCCCTGCCACTCGAGTCGATCGCCCTCGCATCCTGCATCCTCGACTCTCTCAACTCCAAGTTCGCCCTCTCCTGGCGCCTCTCCTGCCCGCTCATTGCCGATCCCAGCCTGTCGCCTAGCAAGCGCCACTCTCTCGCGGGGCCATTCTTCCAGCAGCGCCAGATGCACATCGACTCTGTCCAGCCCGAGCTCATCATTCTTGCTGCGCTGGTCATTGCCGCCAAGTTTACCGAGGATCAGCAAGACTCCACTGCATACTACTGTGCCTCGTGGGGCCGCAACATTTGGTCCTGCGAGCAGCTCAATGTCACGGAGCGTTGCATCTGCGAGAACCTCAACTGGCGCATCAAGCCACTCGTTGACGACGAGGACCTGATTACCGAGACGCTGGTCGATATGCAGCTCGCCGCGCGGCATTACCGGCCTGCCCCGCGACCTGTGCAGAAGAACGCGAGTGACGGAAGCGGCCACAGCAAAAGCAAGAGCATGAGCGTTGGCACTGCGGTCGTTGGCCTTGGCCTGCAGCTGACTCCTGTCGACACCCCAGTGTACGACGAAGACGGCGGTGGTTCGCCGGCGAGCGACTACCTTTCCCTGCCACGATCGGCCACTCTGGGCTCTCTGTCTCCCGTAGGCGAGGAGAGCTAGATCGCGGGCGTTACATTGTGTCGATGTGCTCGAAGTTTAATTTTTTTTATGTTACATTTTTACGAGTCAACTGGCGGCACTAGCGATATGGGGCGAATTCGATACCACGCATGGGATGTGTTTGGTAAAGGCGTTTCGCGTGCATCAAAATGATATCGGGTATGGGGGTCACACGTTGCACATTTGTTCACCATCATCTTTCTATCGGTTTTGGATTATGGACTCGGAGGCGCGGATCGAGGTTCGGCGTTCTGCGACATGCACATATGGGGATCGGAACATGGGACGGAGAACCAGCGATTTCCCTCTATACTGCCTCATAGCCTTGCTATTTCTAATGTTTATACGTCAGACCTGACGACATACTACTTATTACTATCTCATCCTGGATCTTCTCTATTTGTTAACTCGTGAACCTTACGGTGGCCGCATCCTCAGTCCGTCCGAGCTGGCAGGATTCACATGCAAAGCCCAGCAGCCGCCGTCCACTCGTCCTTTGCTTTTATGGGCTCAGCCGGTTGAGTGTCCACGCCTCGCCGTCCTTTTCGTACACGAACCGATCATGCAACCGGCTGTCCCTGCCCTGCCAAAACTCAACCCGATCCGGCACGATCCTCAGCCCGCCCCAAAACTCAGGCACGGGAATCTTATCCTCGCCGTCGAACCGCGCCTCCACCTCCTTGACCCACCCCTCGAGCTGCGCCCGACCGTCGTCCCCGTCGCCCTGCGCCTCGAGCACCTGGCTCTGGCGGCTCGCCCAGGCGCCGAGGCGGCTGCCGCGCACGCGCGTGTCGTAGTACGTCTGGCTCTGCTCGCGCGGCACGCGGGCGGCGACGCCCTCGACGCGGACCTGGCGCTGCAGGGCCTCCCACCAAAAGACGAGGCTGGCGCGCGGGTTGGACGCCAGGTCGGCGGCCTTGCGCGACGTGGCGAAATTCGAGTAGACGACGTAGGCGCCCGCGGCGTCGAGCTCCTTGAGGTAGAGCGTGCGCGCCGACACGCGGCCCGAGGGCAGGTGCGCCGTCGCCAGCGTGCACGTCTCTGGGTGGGCGACGGCGGGCGACGCCTGCGCCGCCTGGAACCAGGCGTGGAACTGCGCCGTCGGCGACGTCGGATCGAGGTCGGCGCGGTGCAGGGCTGGCGACGTGAACTGCGCCGCCTGACCGTAGGCTTCGGAGCCTGCTGGAGCGACTGTGCTTGTCAGTCAGGAATGTGCCGACGTGCTGGATGCGATGGGGCATCTAGGTTCGGGGAGGAAGGTAAGGCGGGGTGGGAGACTCACAGATGAGCTTCGAGGGGTCGTTCGGCGGGTGGAGGGCCATGGTGAGGGATTTGGAGAATAGGAGTCTTTGCGTCAAACGCATGGAAAACCTTGTTGGAGGTGCCGGCGTGTGGCGTTTGGAAAAAAAAAGTGCGAGTTTGACGTTGGTGAAGATGTCAAATAGCCGGATGCAAGCAATGAAGTGAGCTGTTGCTGGTGGTCATGGTAGTGACGATGGTGGGGTGACTGATGACGGCTTGTCATGGAGGGGCAGTGGGAGGGTCCAAGTGGGAGGGTCCAAGTGGGAGGGTCCAAGTGGGTCGCGCCCATTGACAAGTCACCAAGCCTGGCAACGAAGTAGACCCCCGAGCATCCTGGACCCCCTTGTCCAGACATGACATGACACACATACAACACACGATAACACATGACACGCAACATACGCAAACGGACAGAACACACAAACGTATAATCAATGGGTATCTAAAACGCCTCCCAACACATGACGGTCTCATGGACACGAGTGTGATGACTCCAACAAAAAAAGCATACAACGCCTTTCTACCTGAATGTACAAACGCACATACATCAAATCCGGCCAGTATGCAGTTACGAGACGCCGCGAGGCACCTGGGGTTACTGCTATATACTATGCTAAACAGAGAACCAGATTCCTGAATGCCTTGGTGATCCGGATTCGCACATCAAAAACTTTTTTCATATCATAACCGAAATGTCCGAACGCGATCCTGAATGTAACCCAAAAAGTCGTCTAAGGCGCCATAACGAGTGCAAGCAGAGCCATGCGGCAGTACAGGCCGTAGCGCATCTAGTGACTTGATTAGCATGTTTTTCTTCACCCGAGTCCCTTGGGTGTCACTTACTTGGCGGAAGTACGCCGCCCGCGGGTCCGTGTCCACCTCCTGCGCAATCTCCTCGTTCCTGGGAAGGGGTGCAGGATGCACATGTCCTTCTTCGCCGACCGCAGCGTCTTGTTGTCGATGCGGTATGAGTTCTTGACTCGCTCGTACTCCTCCACCGAGGGGAACCTCTCCTTCTGCACGCGCGTGCAGTAGAGGACGTCGCTCTTGGAGAGAATCTCCTCCGTGAGCTCCTCCGACTCGCAGGCCAGCTGACCAGACTGCTTGAGGAAGTTGCGGACCTCCCCGGGAAGCCTGAGTCCCTTAGGCGACACGAGCTGCACCCGGACGCCGTAGTCACGAAGGAGATAGACAAGCGAGTGCACGGGGCGGCCGTACAGGAGATCACCGATAAAGGTGATGGTAATGTTCTGCACGGTTCCGAGCTCCTCGCGGATCGTGAAGAGGTCCAGGAACGCCTGCGTCGGGTGCTCCTTGCTGCCGTTGCCGCCGTTGATGACGGGAACAGAGGCGTACTTGCGAGCAATGTCGACGCTGGACTCGTCGGGGTGACGAAGCACAACGGCATCGCCGTAGCAACCGAGGGTGCGGAGAGTATCCTGGAGCGTCTCGCCCTTCTGCACCGATGAGTGGGACGTCGAGATCACCACAGTGCGGCCACCAAGCCTCTGCATCGCAGCGTCAAAGGAAGCGGACGTGCGGGTAGAGGGCTCGTAGAAGAGAGTGCAGAGGAGGCGTCCGCGCAGGAGGTTGAGGACACCCTCACGCTGAACACCACGACGCATCTCCTGCGCGACGGTGAACAGGTGGTGCAGGTCGCTGCGCGTGTACTGCGTGACCGAAAGAACGTTCTGATGGCGCCAAGAAGAGGGCTGGGCAATGAGGTCCTGAAGCTGGGAGCCGAGAGCAGGCTGCAGCACCATGGGGGAACCGAGCTCCTCAAGACTCTTCAGCTGACCGGCCGTGTCGATAGATCGCAGCTTGGCGGGGCCCGCAGCAAACATGGAAGGACGCCTGTCGTGGGGAGACTCGATGACCTTGTTGAGAGACTGCACGGTGGGCTTCAGAGGGGGGGACATGGGCATGGCGCCGTGAGTCGACATGTCCTGGCCCAGAGGCTCGCTGGGCAGTAGGTTGCCGTCAAGGCAGGCCGTCTTGCCGTAGAAGGTGACGCGCTGCACAGAGCCGCGCATGGTGCGGCCTGCGAAAGGAGACCAGGCACCAGATGAGGGCACCTTGTAAGAGCGGTCAATCTCAACCTCAACACCAGACCCAACCTGCTCATGCAGCTCAAAGATCTGCTTCGGGTTGTCGTATAGGCGAGTCTTGATGTCGTCGATGGTCAGGCGACCCTCGGTAACTGACGTCAGCAGCAGGGGCAGGACGTCGGCGATACCGACGGCGGCATCGACAGAGTGACCCAGAGAAGTGGCCAGCTGGTAAGGGAGGCTGCCGATGGAGAAGACATCAATGGTATCGAGATGAGCCCACAGAGCATCCTGGTCCTGAGCCGTGGGCAACAGGGCACAGCCGGGGAAGTCCTTCTGCGAGAGGTAGAGGGAGAAGACGGACACGTCGCAGGTCAGCTTGAGACCCTTCTTCTTGCTGAGTGCAATGAGCCTGATATCATCCTTGGTCGACACAGAGGTGACGTGGATGCGACGGTTGTGCAGGCTCGCAAGCAGAAGAATCGAGGCGAGGTCTGTTAGCTTGGCATCGGTGACGATGGGCTTGTGCTCGGGCCAGCTGTCAAAGTGAGACTCAACAGCAGCGACCTTGCTGATGTTGCCAGACAGGTGGTTGAATGGGATGAAAAGCGATCCAACCTCTCCAGCGACTTGGCTAATCTGATCAGCGTTGTCCGAAGTAGCCGACACTGACAGGTTGTAGTCGCAGTAACCGCCACGGCGGCTAGTCTTCTGCGCGACCTTGAGGGTGAGAGCGTCGGTAACGGCACCCTCGACACCGACAGGCATGATGCGAACCATGCTGAAGCCGGCCAGGAGCGAGGCTTTGGTGACCGACTGAAGGTCGTTGGTGCCGGAGGAGGCAATGCCAGGCACGAAAGCCGCGACGTTGATCAGACCGGGCAGAGAGACGGTGCGATGGCTGGTCTGGAAGTCACGATTGCCAACATTGAGCTCAAAGTGACGAGCAATGGCCTCCACCAGGATCTTGGCGTTCTTGACTTTGGGAACCAGAGGGTTCTGGTAGTCGACGGCCATACGTCTAGTCTGGTAACCCTTGCTCATGTAGTGGCGGGGCGGGGGTACTTGTTGCTGGAGGGCAGGTTGGTGTACAGGTCGATGGTGTACTCGGCAAGATGCTGGGTCAGAGAGAACTCGGACCGCTGATCTCCCTCCTCGTCACCGAGAGCCTCGAGGTACTGCACAGGGATGTTGTGCTCCTGGAGGAAATCGGCAGTTCCGGCGGTGGCAAACAGCTTGTAGCCAAGCTTCTGGAGCTTTTCCACGGAAGGCAGCATCTCCTTCTTGTCCTTGTAGGAGCCCATGGACAGCAGAATGTTGGCCTTGGGGATCTTGAAGCCGGTGGACATGAGGTCCTTGAGGTAAGCCTCGTACTTGTCAACACCGAAACAGGCGACTTCACCGGTAGAAGCCATCTCGACACCCAGAACGGGATCAGCACCAGAGAGGCGAGAGAAGCTGAACTGAGGCACCTTCACACCGACACAGTTCTGAGCAAGGGTGGTGGGAGGGTACTCGGTGAAGGGCTGACCAGTGATGGCCTTGGTCGCCATCTCGATGAGGTCAACGCCCATGACCTTGGAGACGAAGGGGAATGAACGCGAGGCACGAACGTTGCACTCAATGACCTTGATGTCATTGTCCTTGGCAATGAACTGAATGTTGAAGGGGCCCGTCACGTTGAGAGCGGCGCCGATCTTGCGGGTAGCTTCCTCAATTCGCTCAATCGTCTCGCGCTCCAGGTCCTGAGGAGGCAAGATGAGGGTAGCGTCACCCGAGTGCACACCGGCATTCTCAACGTGCTCGGAGATGAAGTGACCAACGACGACACCGTCCTTGGCGACTGCGTCCATCTCGATCTCCTTGGCGTTCTCAATGTACTTGGTGATGACGACAGGATACTCGCGAGAAACAGCGACAGCCTGCTCGAGGTAGTTCTCCAAGTCACGCTCGGAGTAGACCGTGTTCATGGCAGCACCAGAGAGAACGTACGAAGGACGCACAAGCACGGGGTACGAGATGCTGTTGCAGAATCTCTTGGCATCCTCAAGACTGCTGTTCTCCTTCCAGGCGGGCTGGTCAACGCCAATCGAATCCAGCATACGAGAGAACTTGTAACGGTTCTCGGCCATGTCGATCATTTCAGGCGAGGTACCGAGAACCTTGATGCCAGCACGGTAGAGGGGCAGTGCGATGTTGTTGGGGGTCTGGCCACCCATGGCTCCGAGAACACCACCTGCATTCTCCAGAGCGTAGATGTCGCACACCGTCTCGAGGTTGATGTTCTCGAAGTAAAGCTTGTCGGCCTCGTCATAATCAGTCGATACCGTCTCCGGGTTGTAATTGACCATGATAGTCTTGTAGCCAGTCTGGCGGAGAGTGCGAATGGCACGAACGGAGCACCAATCGAACTCGACGGAGGAGCCGATACGGTACACACCAGAACCAAGAACCATGATGCCGTGGTCGTCAAAAGAGACATCGCTCTCGGAGGCGTTGTAGGTGAGGTAGAGGTAGTTGGTGTGGGCAGGGAACTCGGCCGCGACCGTATCGATCTGCTTGACGAAGGGCATGATGCCACCTTCCTCACGCATCCTGCGGACACCAATCTCGTTGGTGCTCCAGAAGTCAGCAAGCTGCTGATCAGAGAAGCCGAGCCTCTTGGCCTGAAGGAGCAGGTCGGGGCGCTGAGTGATCTGGGCCATGTTGAAGCCGCCCATCTCCTTGGCAAAATTGTTCAGGCACATGAGCTTGTAGAGGAACCACTTGTCAATCTTGGTCAACTCCCAGATCTTCTCGACGGAGTAGCCAGCGTGCATGGCATTGGCAATGGCAAACAAACGCTGATCGGACGGGGTCTGGAGCTCGTCATCGAGGGACATCAGAGCCTTGGTGGCGCCGAAGCCCAAGTTGTGGAAGTCGATGGCACGAATAGCCTTTTGAATGGCCTCCTCGAAGGTCCTGCCAATGCTCATGACTTCACCAACACTCTTCATAGAGGAGCCGAGCTGAGTGGAGACACGGGTGAACTTCTTCAGATCCCAACGAGGCATCTTGACGACAACATAATCGAGCGAGGGCTCGAAGCAGGCACAAGTGGACTTGGTGACGCTGTTGGCGATGTCCTTGAGGGGAATACCGAGACCAAGCTTAGCAGCAATGAAGGCAAGCGGGTAACCAGTCGCCTTGGACGCAAGGGCAGAAGACCTGGACAACCTTGCGTTGACCTCGATGATGCAGTATTCCCTTGAAAATGGATTCAGCGCATACTGAATGTTGCACTCTCCGACAACACCGAGGTGGCGGATAACGTTGACGGCCGTTGTTCGCAGCATGTTGTAGTCTTCGTCAGACAGAGTCTGCGAAGGAGCGACAACGATGGAATCACCAGTGTGGATTCCAAGAGGATCGAAGTTCTCCATGTTACAGACCGTGATACAGTTGTCTTGTGCGTCACGAACGACTTCGTACTCAATCTCCTTCCAGCCCTTCATACTGCGCTCAATGAGGACTTGAGGACTGGCAGCAAAGGCCTTGTTGCAAAGATCGAGCAGCTCAGCCTCGTTGTTGGCGAAACCACTTCCAAGCCCGCCGAGAGCATAAGCGGCACGGACGATGACGGGGAAGCCAATGTCCTTGACAGCAACCATGGCCTCGTCGACGGTGCAGGCAGACGCGGACTTGGCGCATTTCTCACCAATCGAGTCCATGCTGCGCGCGAAGAGTTCACGGTCCTCGGTGGTGATGATGGTATCAATGGGAGTACCGAGAACCTTGACACCAAGGGCCTCGAACTCGTCCTTCAGCTGAATACCAACCGACAGAGCAGTCTGGCCACCGAAGGTGACGTAGATGGCATCGGGATGCTCATACTGGATAACCTTTCGCACAAACTCGGCGTTGACAGGTAGGAAATAGACCTTATCAGCGAGACCCTTGGAGGTCTGAATGGTTGCGATGTTAGGGTTGATAAGCACCGTGTAGATGCCTTCCTCCTTAAGAGCCTTGATGGCTTGACTACCAGAGTAGTCGAACTCGCCGGCCTGGCCAATGCTGAGGCCACCGCTTCCGAGGACGAGGACCTTGCGAGGGTGGACGCGAGGGTGCAGGCGCTCGTTCTCCTCAATGGTGCCGCCAGGGAAGCTGACGGGGAGTTGAGAAGACTGGCATCGGTGGCGCAGTTGGTGATGGCCTGGATGAAGACATCGAAGAGGTACTCTGTGTCGCAGGGACCGGGAGTGCTCTCAGGGTGGAACTGCACACTGAAGTAGGGCTTGCTCTTGTGCATGATACCCTCGTTGCTTCCGTCATTCGCGTTGACAAACAGCTCCTGCCATCCCTCAGTCAGGGAGCTAGCATCGACGGCGTAGCCGTGATTCTGCGAAGTGATGTGGCACTTTCCAGTGATCATGCTGGTGCAGGGCAAGTTGTGACCACGGTTGCCGAACTTCATCTTGGTGGTGCTCGCACCGGAGGCACGAGCCAGAAGCTGGTGTCCCAAGCAAATACCAAAGACGGGTGTCTTGTTCTGCTGCAGAGCAGCCGCCATGTTCTTGATGGTGACATCAAGCATGGCAGGGTCACCAGGTCCGTTGGATATGAAGAGACCATCGTACTGGTCAGCAGCAGCGACGATGTCGTGGTCCCAGGGGCAGACAAGGACCTCGACGCCACGCTTGAGGAAGCATCGCAGCTGGTTGTACTTCATACCAACATCGACGCAAAGAACTCGGATGGTGCGGCCCGAGGAGTGCTTCTTCAGCGTGACGCTGGCAGGGGGCTTGTAAAGCTTGGGGGTCTTGATGGATACTAGAGAGAAATGAGCGAAAGCTTAATCAGAGTGAACCGCATAGACTTACCCTCAGCCACGAGGTTCTTTTCATTGGGGTTAGACCACTCAATTGTCTCGTACTTGGGAGACGACGCGTGAGGCGTGAGACCGTTCGCCGTGCCGTTGGTGAGGCTCTGCTTAGTCTCAAGCAGCAGGCGGCCGAGCGTGCTGCCCTCGGAACGGAGGCGCTTCGTGAGGGCCCTGGTATCGATGCCGTAGATAGCGGGGACGCCCTGCTCCTTGAGCCAGGTGCCGAGGGAGGACTCAGCGAGGAAGTGCGAGTAATCCTCGCCAGAGTAGGACGCGGCGACGAGGCCGGCAATGTGAATCTGAGACGACTCAAAATGGGCGGGAAGGTCGCCGAGAAGCTCGTCCATGGTCTCCCTCGAAGGAACACCGTAGTTGCCGACGAGGGGAAAGGTGATAACGAGGATCTGACCGCGATACGAAGGGTCTGTCACCGACTCTGGGTATCCCACCATGCCGGTCTGGAAGACGAGCTCTCCAGCGATGCTCTTCTGGGCGCCAAAGCTGTAACCTTGGTAGACAGAGCCATCGGGCAGCTCGAGGCACATGAGAGGCTCGGTATCAATGCCATTGGCATCGACGAGGCGTGCCGTGGCGGGGGAAGGTCTTGCCCGCCATGATTGCTGACTCTAATCGGTACTTCGACGTGGGGCAATTCTAAAAGGTATGACGGAGGCGGGGCAGAGCTCGCTCGCCGCGAGAGCGGGTGGGAGTAATGGAAGAAGTATGAGAGCTCTAAGGGTCAGAGTCTCGGGTTTGAGGTATTCCTGGTCTTCCCAGGGATCATCTGCAGCCAGAGATCAGAGGGAAGGCAATAGCAGATCAGAGGATCATGGTGAGGAGGAGGAGGAGAGGAGAAGGAGGAGAGGAGAAGGAGGAGAAAGAATCGAGAACGGCCACTGCCAAAAACTTTTTTTCTTCTATTCCAGTTCTGCCAGCCTTCGCCTCGCCTGGACCTAAGCCCCTCTCTTAGCGGGCAGACCTGTGTGTTTGGGGCCTCGGGATTGGCCAATTCCGCTTGCCTGACGCATGCGGCCCACTAAGCTCGGCCCAATTGCGCTGCGCGATTCACTTTGCTACAGTGGACGGCGAGCCGGGTCACCAATGAGAGGGGCTCTCCTGTCCCTGAAGAGCAAGGCGGTAAGGTAGCCTCGAGTCTGCTCAGGGCCTGCTTGTAAGGTACCTGAAAGTTACCTAGGTGAGGTGCCTTTCTTTGGTTGAGGAAACATTCGAGCGAGCTCGGCCTTGTTTGCCGTGGGAATCCACCACGTCACCTCCCTAGCAGGGATTGAATCTTCGATTGACAACCGCCAGCTAATTGAGTCCAGCGCTCTCTGAATCGGGTGAGAGGCTTTGAAAATATCGGCTTACAGTACGACAGACCATTTCACACTTTTGTTCTGGGAACTCGCATGAATTTTACCAAGACACCTAAATATTGGTCCGTTGTGGTGCCCTTCGACCTCACCGTGACGCCGTGCGCCGATCTGGTTCTCGATCGCGGCCAGGTCAACTAGCTGCCGCAACAGTGCTCGCACCAAACATTTTCAGCGACACTGTAATGCAAAATCAAAGAAAAAAAAAAATCTTCACTCTCCGTATGACATGGCGTCTCCGATACGGGCAGAAATATCGCAGATCTAAATCAACGCGACAATTCAAAGTCTTTTTGGCGTGCCTCAAAGCCGCGAGTGGCGGTTCCACAGTTTTCCGTTGCTATCCACACCAATACGCACCCCTCCCAGCGTGCATTGCTTCGATCGAAAGCTTGAAGCTCACGTGCTTCACTGTGATGCGGCCGCGATCGCCCATCATGAGAAGTCTGGACTGTGGTGCCAAAGCTGAGGGTGAGTGTTTGACTTGTGTGACTTTTTTTGTCTCAGCAGCCCATGCAAGCCCGTCTCGTGTTTCCCCCGATAGCTCTGATTCCCCATGTCTTGGAAGCTCCGGAGAATGCAGTAACATGCCAGAGGGCCAGAGTTCTTTTAGTCTCCCCCGAAATAGGCACATGTCAACATCATGTAGGCTATCGAATTCGTTTGCCGTACTGAGCGAAACTTGAAGAAGGTTGTTCCCGTGATACTTTTTCGATCAGATGATCGTAGCACACTCCCGTTTCGTCGCACAGCAGCTTGACCCCCATCGAGGAGCACACCCTTCGGAGAGAAGCGTGCGGGATGGTGGTGAGGGGACGTCGAGGCGGTGACGGTAGTGTCCAATCAGACGAGAGCCCAGTTGTTTGTAGTCCCGAAGGTTGTGTGATCTGGGGTTCCATCGAGCATGGCGCGCCCGCATCATTCGCCGAAGAGAACAGCCCGCATTGTCATTGCCAGTAGATACTTGGTATGCTAGGTACTCAGTGCCAAGGTGGTGTCATGATATCAGCAGACATCAAGGAGTAAATGTTGTAGCCGGCGGACGGCACGAACCCTCAGCACGCCTTCGTCTCATCGTCCGTCAAAGGCCAAAGACAGACCAGTGTCGGTCGAGTGGCACTCGTAGCCGCATCATGTCACATCGCCCGGTGCAAGGGAGTGCTGCGGCCAGCCGTGCATTTCTGGCCTGCATCGATGGTCATCGCGATCTTTGATTGGGGTCATTTCAGGACTGGCTGATGGCCACTTTTTAGAGTCGACAGGGACGAGGCCCCACGCACTAGCGATTCAAGCCGCTGCTGAGGCCCGTTCTTTTGGCCAGGTTCAGGGCAAGTCGAGGGCAGCCACAGCCAAGCATTTCAAGGCACTGCAACTGCACCTGCAACTAGGTACAGGCAGGTGCGCGTGAAGCAGGAGCACAACCCCATGTGCTTCAGACCGTGGACCTCGAACCTCCCTGGGCTTATCGCTTCGCCCTCTTCTGTCATCGACCATGTGCATGAACAACGCCTCAGTCTTCCTTTCCCCAGACAGGTGAGCAGTAGTGCCCACTTGACCGCCTCTTTTGGGGCAAGTACTGTGATGGCCCCCTCCCATGATACACCATGTCCTTGCTGCTGAGTCCTGCTGAGGCTGTAGCTGCACAGAATCGCGCTTCACGCGCATCATCCCTCAGACCCCCCACACCAACATGCACCCGAACAAACTGCTTGCCTGCCTCCTGCTGCCAGGTTTCTCTGTCTGTGACCTACCTCACCTTAGTCAAGTCCTGAGCTAAGGTACGTAAGTACCTCAGTAAACATACAGGTAGGTAGGTACAGCAGTTCTGGTATGTTTGGGTCTGTCTTGGTCCTTGCTCTGCCGTCTGGTCTGTGTCCACTCCTCGCGATCGGTTGCTCCTGCAATCTACGATTCCCACCACACGGTCCGCCTCTCCACTGTTCCTAGGCCCCCCCAAAGTGTTGCTGTATCCACGCCCTCCAACAGAGACTTGCATCGAGTTCAGATCCTTCCACTCTTTCCTTTCCGCCTGTTCGCTCGTTTTGTTTGTCGTGACGGAGGATCGCGTCGTCTCTTTGGGCTTGCCTCGCGCCACTGCGTTCATCACGACTCCCTTCCACAGCTTCACCCCTTATCGTCCATGGAGCTGTGATCCGGCCCGATAAGACGAGGTTGCGGGCTGCTTCGCAACCCCCAAGAAACAAGACAATGTTCTCCTCGTTGCTGCGACCTAGACGTCACAGTCGTCACGTCGATGATGATGGGCTACCGACTTCCCCTTCTGCGGGCCCAGCCTTCCGCAAGCCACCCCTTCGCAGACATGCCACGGCAGACTTCACAGAAGCGGATGATGACGACGAGGATTCAAACGACGGCATGGGCGATCAATACGTTGAGGGAGACGAAGAGCAAGACGATGAGGACAATAGACTAGACGACGAGGATGGCGTCCGTCGCTCCCTGCCTGTGCTACCTCTCTTCTCCGCCTCCTATCTCGGTACGTTGCAGCTTTGGCTTCAGCCCCTCCTGCTTCTCGTCATTCCTAGCATCACTAACGCCAATTGCACCACGCAGACTCCCTTCCGATTTACAACATCACCCATGCGATCCGTGTCGTCGTCCAAGCCCGAACCGAAACGAGTTTAACATGGGAACAACTTCGCTCGCCCCAGGTCTCCCAATTCCTGGTGAAGCCCATGCAGCAGCAGATCCGTACACAACACTTCTCCAGAGCAACACTGTATGCGCTGATGGCAAACTGTCTCCAGTTCCACAAGGAGAGCCAACTGTATCCGGGAAACGCCGGCACGAGCATCACGCGCGCCAAAGTTTGCGAGCTGCTGGCGGTCAAGCTGCTCAAGGAGTACAACACGCGTGAACTGATTGACGCGCTCTCCTACGACTTCTACCCACTCCAGGGCCTGCCTGGCATCCAGCTCCCCGTGACCAATTCCAAAGCAGATGCCACGGCCAAGGCTGGACTCACGGCCGCAAGGACATCGACACTCGAGGTTGCGATTCGTGCCTCAGCAAAGCACTTCTTGGCACATCCTCTTGTTGTGCAGCAGTTGGAGGCCATCTGGAACGGTGCCATCACCTTCTACTCGTCGGCGGATACACTGCACCGGGGACCACCTTCAACACCAGTTTACCCTCCCAGCAAGAGTTCAAGCAAAGCCGACGACCGGACGCCGCTCTTAGGCGGACAGCCGCGAAAGGAAATTGCGTCACAAGCTGTACCCGGCAGACGGAGCGTCATTCTCTATGATCCGCGCAATGCTTCCTTATTCAAGCTATCACGTCTGCGTGTGCCTCGATACAGATTCTTCTTGTCGACTCTGTCGCTCATGGTCTTGATCTGCCTGTTCCTGAGTGTGCTGGTAGAGCGGTCCACACGAATCACCTCTCTCGAGCTCATATTCTGGTTCTGGTCCGCCGGCTTCATGCTCGATGAACTCGTCGGTTTCAACGAGCAGGGCTTTTCCCTCTACATCATGAGCTTCTGGAACATCTTTGATCTCGGCATCCTCGTCCTCCTCATCATTTACTACTGCATGCGTGCCTACGGTGTCTTTCTCGTGGACCCAGGCCATTGGAACGACCAAGCCTACGATGTGCTCGCCGCCAACGCCATCCTCCTTCTCCCCCGTATCTTCAGCGTGTTGGACCACTACCAATATTTCTCCCAGTTGCTCATTGCATTCCGGTTGATGGCCGTGGATCTGGCTGCCGTGCTAGTCCTCGTCCTCATTTCCTGCAGCGGCTTCTTCGTATTCTTTACTCTATCCAAGAATTCCAATGATGCTGGAGAAGTCGCGTACAAGATCTTCCAGATCTTGATGGGCTTCACACCCGCGGCTTGGGATAAGTGGCCGACATATGGAATTCTCGAGAGGACTTTGATGGGGTTGTTCCTGATCATGTGTCACTTCGTCGTCGTGTGAGTTGACAGCAGTTCTGTCATATAGAACTAGGTCACTAACCTTACCAGCACAATCCTCATTACCGTTTTGACGAACTCATTCATGAAGATTGCGAGTAATGCTACTGAGGAGCACCAGTGAGGAGCAGCCCTACAAACCCATTATCACACAAGCTAACGTATGCCAGGTTCTTGTTTGCACTCAACACCATCTCTATGGTCAAGAATGATGCCCTATTCTCATACGTTGCCCCCGGCAACATCTGTGCCTGGTTGCTGATGCCGCTTCGTTACTGCATGCCCCTACAGCACTTTGTTCTCTTGAACCGGACTATAATCAAAGTAACACACTTTCCCCTGCTGTTCTGCATCTTCGCATATGAGAAGTTCTGGTTGGCATCCAACCTTTATGAACCTACCGATCTCGTCGAAAACCCCGGCCGCGGACGTGGGAGACACATGTCTCTCGCCGACCCGGCCAACCGCGGCGCAATGTTCAGCCCCAATGTTCGGGTTCGGGAAGAATCGGTGGTAGGCTTCCAAAAAGACAGGGCCTTGGAGGAAGTGTTCCGACGAGGACCTGGCATTGCCACCCTTCGAAGCCACAGAAGAAACGAAAGGAGGAAGACACAAAACGCCATCCGAAACTGGATGGAACAGCATGACGAGGTCGGATCTTCCCCGGCAACCGCGAATGGCCGACTTTGGACAGCAAAGCTGCACGGCCGGACTGGCACCGCAGGTTCAGCATGAATCGAGACTACCGGCCTAACAGGCTCAGGCAGTTTTCTGACCTGCGTTCTGCAGCTAGCGATCCAGCAGACATGATGTCCCAGGGGCACCCGGCCATTGATGCTTCCCTTCCTCGCAATGAGAAAACTTCAGACGTGGGGAAGAAGTGAAGTACCAAACGGACGCCGACGGTGATGACGAATTGGTCACTAATGATGAGGAGGAAGAAGATGAGATGACCAACGCTGGTGACCACCAGCGTACCCGCTACGAGAGGCATACCGAACAAGAAGACTACTTCACGACAGCACAGGCAACACACTATCATGCCCCGAAAACTTCTTCGCAAGGGTCCAATGGCAAGACACCCATGGCGGGGTCGCCTCGAACTGCCAACAGGCGCGCACTTCATAACCGGACTCTTTCAACGAATACGATACTGTACGCGCCACAGCCGACGCGGCGAGAACCAAGCGTTTCGTCTGCGTCGCCGCCAGAGCCGACAACCGTTCGCTCACGTCCTCTGAGCGCCCGTGCCTCCATCATTGAAGTGCTGTCAGGTAGTGGTCACCGCTCGCCTCGTCGACAGCTGTACATGACTTCAGTCAAGCCCAGACCGATCATGCCGCCGCGGGACTTGGTGCAGACAGCTCCCAACCGAGCTGGGCTCATTCCTATAGAGTCGCGTCATAGGCTCGGCGGCGTCCGCAGGCTTTCTTCGATTGATCTCAGTGCCATGTCCGATAACACGAATTTGATGGCTCCTGATGATCCGAATGGGGCCGTCCCGTCGAGTTTCCAAACCCAGATGGCCATGGCGTTGATGAAAGACTCACGTCTTGCCGGGGGCGCAGCGGTGACGCTGCGGATAGGGACCGTATGAGCCGCCTTGTTCTCGCGCGCATGAAGACGCTCGAAGAGAGTTTTGCAGACGTGGCACGAGAACTACGTGGACTCAAGACGAATTCCAACTCGACAGCGCCGCCGACTAGACACAACTCTTCGGGAGAAGACAATTCGAAAGCCTCCCGATCATCTATAGCCGATGCAGCTGGTCGGGACCGCCGGAAAGGGCCAGATGAGGCTCGGCCCAAGATACTCAAAAGGACAACGACTGCCACCAAGAGGCCCGGAAGCCGGAAGAGTATGATGGAGCCCCGCGTGGGGATGACCAAGTCCAAAAATAAGGGCAAGGAAGTGGCTCAATCGTCTGATTCGGATGATGGGAGGGCCGGCGACAGAGGTGAAGATGGCTTCGCGAAGAAGGGCAGCTCACTCTGAGCACGAGGCAACAGTCTGAGGAGGTTTGGACAAGATCCGAGCGTCAAGACGTCGGAGATGTGGTCACAGGCCGCCCTGGTGGCGGATTTGCATTGCTTCAGCGAGCATGTAGCGAGCGAGCATAATGGTGTCATAAACGGCACAGAGGTGGAAGGGGAGACATTGTATTGTACTTGTTTGATATCACGTGGGTTGTGTTTGCATTTGAAGCCAGACTCTTCAGCCCGCGAGAGGGCTGTTGCTACCTGCTGTGTTGGTGTGGGGGTTGGAATTAATCGATACCCAATCTTCGACGCCTCTCCAGTCCAGTCTTGGCCTGTTCTGTTGATTTGTGGTTGTGTTCGCTTATTTGCTTTCATTGTTTTTGTTTAGGCAATGTTTTCAGTGTATACTTGATGATACATATTCGGCGTGAAGTCGTTACTACGAGAAAAGTGACTTATAGTTTGTCGGACATGAAGGCCGAGATGAATAGGAAGGGAGGGGGTGCTATCAGACACCGCCTCCGCTGCGGTCAACGCGTACGTATAGGTCGGGCGCGGCCTGCTCTTTGGATCTCATGGACGAGGACTGGTACTTGACTGTCGCCAAGGCGGCGACGACGAGAGTCGTGGCGATGACGACCGGGCGGTTGCGGCTGAGATGGCATGTTAGCGAGGGCCTAGGCCGGGAAGGGGGGGAAGAGGGTGACGAGGGGATGACCTTTACGAGTCTGGCAAGGAAGGGGGAGATATGATGGGACGTACGAGAAGGCACCGGCATGAAGCCTGACTGGCTGTCTTTGTTGGCGCGGAGTGAAAGCCATGCTGGATAGGTAGATGGGATGGATGTAGGCGGGATGTCGAGGAGTTTGGTGTCGAAGACGGTTCAAAAGAAGAATGTCGTCAACAAAGTCAGGAATTGGGGGTGGATGAGATCTGGAGAAGGATCAAGATGGGATATCGAGAAGAGACAAGAAGAAGATGTGGAGACGGCCGGCTGGGAACTGGCAAGCTTTTGTGAGATCATCGACTGATCAATGATGGTTATCTCGAAGGGGGGGGCCACCCAGACCCCGGATTCCTGGGGGGCAAGGGGGGCGCTGCACGCTGCACGCGACAGCTGGGACAGAGTGCGGGGGTGGCCCAAGCTCCCGGGGCGGTGGGGTCTGCGTTTGCGGTCTGGATCCTCGGTGAGGATCCGCTTCAGCAGAGGATTGGGTGGCAACTCACCGAGGATCCCTGCCTAGGGGGTCTTTCTGTTGAGGGGGCTTGAGGGGTAAGTTGAGCTCCGAGGATGGGACCGGCACTTGTCAGGGTCCAGAATACTGTCTTTGCCCGTGTGATGCGGGATGGCTATCCAGATGGGAGGTCATGAGGCTCATTTCAATTGGCATGTCATGGTCTACCATGGGTATTCGTCCCTCATCGTGCTCCATATTGAGGGGCGAATCTCGTTGTCTTGGCCTGTTGGCTAGCTGACTCGCTGCCTACCTGCTGTTTCATCCTGCCAAGTACGACAGCTCAGCTCCAGTGTCCTCGTTCTCAACCACACTTACATCAAGAGGACCTTCCTCCTGGATATTTAAGCTACGAGTCGGGTCAGAATGACAGGTGGTGTCCAGCCTATATCGCTCTCACCTTGTTTCGCAGGAAAACCAATTCGATCCTGGTCTCCGGAAAGAAGGATTCACAGCACCATGCAAGTGCAGGGAGGGCTCAAGGCCTAAGCCAAGTCCATCGACATCACTACCAACCGTCAAAAAGATGCCGAGTCCCCACGCGAAGGATGCTGCCCGAGGACTGACTGGCAGGACCGGCCGGGCAATTCATTGGTTGCCTTATTGTACCGCCACTATGCGGTCGTGCTTGATGTCAATCCATTTCTGGCTTCCGCCCTTGTCAGACACCGAGAACAGGATGATTGGTGCGGATTGGATTGTGACTGCTGCCTTGGACAGCTGGCTGCATGATGTTGTTCACACCCCGCCAACGACAACGAGTGAGAAGGCTGCTGTTGGACAAGATGCACATTTTTCAATCTGACAACACATTTCTTTGATATGGCCAGCAGCTATTCATTCTCGACATTTGATCTCCAGGTTTGGAAGCCATCGCCTTTGGCCACTTTCTTCTCCCATCAAAGACTCCTCTGTCCACAACGTGCTACGAAGCCTTGACGCACGTCGCACGATCGCGCACGCCGACGTCACGCTTGGCGGATGCTCATTCTGAGCCCACAAGCGAGACTCTTTCACATTGATTGCCTGCGAGAAGCATCATCGTTATTGGCCAAAACGTTGGCCCTTCCCAGCCGTCAACATGACTAACCTTGACGAGAGTAACATTGCCCGCACCTATCTGCACAATGCGCAGTATGAGATGAACGAGGGAGACACGGTTGTCTATATCAACATGCCATCATGGACCTTGGCCGAGCCCATAGACTGCGTCGGTGACACCTGGAGATCGCTCCACGTCAAGATGCACTCGGACAAGATTCGCAGCCTCAAATCGTCAAAGTTCAATAGCAAGCTTAAAGAGCTCCCGCCTACCCCGCCACTCGACAAGAACGGCCTCTTGAGGGAGGAGCTTTTTGGTATGAAGTATGTCATGGACCTGACCCCCAGCATTGAGGGCGAAGAGGTAGTATACGAAATGGCCGAGATGTCCCTAACGCCAGGCATCATCGCCTGGTGGCGCAGCCAAGACACCTTTGAGGTTGATGCGGCTGCTGTCAACGGCCACGACGATGTCTGCCATTGTGGAAAGAAGCGGCCCCATTTCGAGGTTGCTGACGACAGGTTCAACATATGGAGCCGTCCGCCGGACCACCGCAACATTCCCGACTATTGCCCCATCAGACACCGCATTTGCATCCTCCGTCTGCTGTATCTCATCGAGGGCAAGCATGTCTTGCTCGACTCAGCTCCGCGTGTTTGGACGATGATTGCGATTTCCAAAATCTTCGGCTGTCCTGGTCTCATGGTCTGTGCTCGCAACCTTCCTTCCTTCCTTGTCGATAGGGCCATAGAACACCAGGTCTCCCGGAACCCCTGTCAAACCCAAACCGCTTACAAGTTCATAGGTCAAGCCAGTAGCCCAATGGCTCTTGATGTGGCGTAATTCCACCTTTCTTGAGGTTCTTCCCGAAGAGGGGTTGCAGATTGGCATGACGTTCAAGTTCATTGACGTGACCCGATTCGTATTTGAGATCTTGGTCTACGAGAAGGCACTCAAGGATGCTGGCGACAACGGACGGTCGGCAGCGCCCAACACCACCATCTTCGGCCGCAAGAGCCGCGACCCTGGCGATGACCTCGACAACATGATTCAACATGCTGCCCAGGCTTTAGTCCAGCGCAACTCTTCTGTGATGACTGTGCTTGGGAGCGATACAGTCTTTGACGACCTGGACATTCCCGAGTGGAAGCGACTTGCCGAAGTTCGGCGCAGACTCACTGCTGAGACGGATAGCCATGAATGTGCGGCGGCTGTCGTGGTCCTCGACCATCTGAAACAGCGCATCTTGCACTTCTGGCGCAAGAACATCTGGGAGGAAGCTCTGGGTTGTCTCGCAGGGACCGAGTGCGGGAAAGTTGACGACTTTCGCCTCCGCTACGTCGCACCGAATAGTCGCGAGCCTCTGAACACCATCTACGACCGCATGAACCCGGTGCAGAAGGGCATGTGTCTTTTCTTCCACAACCGCATCAACACCATCGCGAGAACAGGCCCTTGGCAGCCCGAGCCCCTGACGCCCGAAAGCCCCGCAACAAAATCCCTGACCTTTGCCCAGCAGTACGTCGGTATCCTCGCCGTGGCCCTGAAGCGGTCTTTTGAGAAGGTTGTCGCGGCGCGGCCTCAGCTCTTTGCCGACTTTGACCGAGACCTGAAAACAGGCGTGGCTACCACGAATCCTTTCCGCCTCGTCAGGTTCGATACCGAAGTCTTTGGCGTGCTACGTGAGTGTGTCGAGATTCCGCGCAACGACTTCTTCGACATTCCCAAGAAGCGCACGCCCTCGCGTTTCCTAACGAACCACTTTCTGGCCTTTCTTGTGCCCGACGAGGTCAAGTTCCTGCCCGTCTGGGCGGGCGGGCAGGATGACGGGACCGGACGGGTGTTCAACGACGAGCTGCCGCCCGCTGAGGACGGGCCGGACACGGGGTTCAGGGGCGGCGCGACAGTCGTTTCGCCTTCGTTGGCATCAATGTCCGTTGTTGGGGGGCTACGGGGGTTGGATCTCGAGTCGGTCCTAGCGAGCGAGACGACAAGCATGAATGTACACAAGGATGGATCCATCATTTATAACCCCGGCCGGGTTATTGTGGACGACGAGTCGATCCACTCGGAGACTTTCACGGAGACTGGGGATGATTATGAGGCTGCACGGTGGAAGACGTAAACGCCAGCATTGTGGGAAAAGACGAAACATGATCTTGGAGGCACCGGGCATGTGAATCCGACGCTTCACATTTTGAGGGGTGGGATTATCTAGAACACGAGTTTACTGTTTTTAATGATGTCACGAGAATCGAAACAGGAAAAACCTATGACCAGGTTACGCCGAGGTTGGCAAGACTATATCGCATACCTTGATATGCCAGCGGAGGAAGTATTGAGCGGGTCTGCTTCAGAAAAACAGCACATGCAAACTTGAGTTGCTGTTACGAGCAGCAAGTGTATGAGCCAGCACATTTGCATCTCTTGGGTATCGCTGCCTTTATTTGACGTGGCCACTTTGTCCTTTAGTCATCCCAGAAAATCTACCCCCTATTCAACGTGTTTCCAGCGCCCTTGGGGTTCGCCTCGACAAACTCGTCCCAAGCCCTCGCCTTGTACGTAGCTTCATCCGCCTTTCCGTGATCGTCCTCATCCGGCTCGGGTCTGTGAAAGCTGGCCTCGCCACCGCCCTCGATGATGCCGCCACGCTTCCTCTCCTCCTCCAGATACTCGTCGATGCTCATGGTCGGCAGGTTATGGCCCGGCCTAAAGACGCCAGCTTGCGCCTCCTCGCGCGAGCCGACGAGCGTAAAGGGCCGCATGGGTTTCCCGGCCTTGCTGAGCAGCGGCCCGCTCTGGTTCAGTATGCTGCGCAGCCGCCGCGGCTCCAGCCTCTCGGCGTGGCCGCTCTCCTCGGCGGCCCGGCGCCGGCGCGCGTCCTCCTCGACCGTCTCCCTCGCCGGCAGCAGCGGCCGCGCGGTCGCCGCCTGCACGAGGACCTCGAGCTCGCGGTTCAGCCCCTCGAGACCCTGAAAGGCGTTGTGCGCGGCAAACTCGAGCTGGGCGAGGTACAGCGCGCGCAGGATCTCCTCGTCGCCGTCATCGACGTAGCGGGGGTTGGCGGCGAGGGTGGCGAGCCGGGCTTTGAGATCCTTCTCGGCCCTGAAATTCGCGATCTTGGCGTCGCGGCGCTTCGAGGGGTCGGAGGCGGCGACGGTGGAGAAGGCGGCGGGGTCGTCGGTGTAGCGGGAGTAGAGGGTCTTGTGGGCGGGCGTGAGGATCTCGCACGAGTCGAGGGAGGATAGGAAGCGCTCGTAGGCTTCAGGAGCTTCGGTGAGGACCAGCTCGCCACCGATGGGGTTTGGGGTCGGGGTCTTGGGGTAAGAGTCGGCAAGGAAGGATTCCGTGAGGAGGTAGGGGAGGACTGGGGTCGCAAAGACGTCGAGGGGTTCGTCCGGGGAGAAGAGGGAGACACGGGAGATCGTTTGGATGGTGTCGCGATGGGCCTGGATGGCGGTCTCGAGGTCGGCGGCGTAGGAGGGGTTGGACACCGGGGAGGTAGCTTCGATGGCCTGCCGTTTCTGCGCGGCGAGCGCGGCGATCTGTTTGAGGGTGCGGGGCTCGTTGTCGTCTGCCATCGCGAGATGTTGTGCAGACGAGAGGGCGGTTTGGAAACGAGATCAGGCTCTCAAAGGACCAAGTATAGGTGCTCCACGTTCTTTCGACTGGTTGTAGCGAGAGAGCAGGCTCAAGAACGGCGTCGGGGGGGATACTGAAGTCAAAGTTGGCAGCAGTGGCAATTGGCAGGTTGCCCCGCGAAGTGGATGATGTTCAGGGTCTGGAGCTCTCTTATCTTATCTCCACCAACGAGTGGTCAAACAGCTGTTTCCGAAGCTGCCCTTCACCGAGCGTCTTCAGCAGCAACATCTTCACATCAGGCAGAACAAGAGTATGCCATAGACACGTCCTGGGCACAAACTATGCATCCTCCATCATCGTGTAGGTAGCTTGCCGTGCGGCTTGTAGGTGTAGCAAAGATGACAAACACAGTTTGAATTTCTGACTGATCCTCCATCTCGAATACTGCTCAGTTGAGATGGGAACCATCATGCTATTAGGTCTAGTTTGAGATGGAGAGTCATCCGTTTATCTGTAGCATCAATGCTACGCCACAAATGCTTTCAAGTCAGATAACTGATACATGCGCGGGGAATGCTCCTTCTGATCGACTGTAGAATCGTCACCAAGCTTCCCCAGTCCGCCTTGCTATCCATGGTCTCTTCACCGAAAGCAAACAATCAATTTACATGGCAACACGAAGAGCTAGAGGCTTTTACGTCCGGGGGACGACTCTCTAGATCCAGGAGGATCCACGACAAGGTTTGAAGTATCCACTCGGTGACTTCCTTTGGATCAGATACCACGGTGAATCAAAGCTGTCGCACTTCGACTTCGACGGGAACACGAGGAAGGAGCACCAACGGCAAACACTGATCTGGATTACAAAAGAGCTCACTTCTTCTCTTCACACCCCTACTGATACCTTTCCCCTGACAACACCATCTACCTCAGCACTTGCAGCGGTCACGACGCGTCCCAAGTCATACAGGACGTCCACTCTCTTCCTGCGCATGCTTGCTTGAGAGGATGACTACTGACGAGCTCCCTGCTGGTCTGGACGCCACCGCCATCTCAATTCTCGCAGATGTACCGGAAAACATAGCTTCCAGCACATCAACATCTACGACTGGAAAGGAAGATGGACACCTCTATGTCAACAGATCCACTCAGAATACCGCCACAACCCAGGATAGCCAGAGCCGAGTTTTTGACGATGATGAGGATGACTTCGGCAGCCACGTTGAAGATGACGAAGATTCAGACGATCGACAGTACAGCCTGGCCCCAGAAAGGCCTCGTAAAATTACCGAGAAGAAGCGCGCAGATCATGCTGCCTTTCACAACTGGCTTCAGAGCAACTCCAATGAGATTGCTCAGTCACCCCCTCAACCAACTCGAAACCTCAACCACACCTCCACGGCCATGATAGTACGCGAGAGTGAGAATCGCAAGATCATCGAAAATCCTCGAGAGTATCAGATCGAGCTCTTCGAACGGGCGAAGCGAAAGAACATCATTGCCGTGTTACCCACTGGATCAGGAAAGACCTTAATCGCAGCCCTTCTTCTGCGACACACCCTCGAACAAGAAACCGCGGATCGACGAGCGGGCAGGCCCAAGAAAATCGCCTTTTTTCTCGTGGAAAAGGTCGCTCTTGCCCTCCAACAGCACGCGGTTCTGGAGTGCAATCTTGAGTTTCCTATTGACCGTGTCTGTGGTGACATGGTACGGTCGGACTGGATCAAGGAGTCATGGATGAAAAGATGGGATGACAACATGGTCATGGTCTGCACCGCCGCCATCCTTCAGCAATGCCTTGCCAGATCTTTCATCCGCATGGATCAGATCAACCTGCTTGTCTTCGATGAAGCACACCACGCCAAGGGAAATCATCCGTATGCCCGAATCATCAAGGACTACTACATTACTGAACCTGACAAAGAAAGGCGCCCTAAGATCTTTGGTATGACTGCCTCTCCGGTGGATGCCCTCACCGATGTCAAGATTGCTGCCGCTCAACTCGAAGGTTTGTTGCATAGTGAGATTGCGACAATCGAGGAGGACTCTGCATCATTCAAACAAATCCAGAAAGAGGTCATCGAACAAGACTGCAAGTACTCTGCTCTCGAACCCGCCTTCACTACCAATCTTCATAGGAAGATTCAAGAACAGGTGCGCTACAACAGGAACTTTGCAAAGGCGCTGAGCAATTCTTTGGAAATGTCGAGCTCCCTTGGCAGCTGGTGTGTCGATCGCTTCTGGCAGATATTTCTGACTCAAGAAACCCTTGCGAGAATGGCAGCGCAAACCGCACAAAACAATGTTTTTGCCGATCGCGCTGAAAAGGAGCACGTTGCCATTGAGGAGGTCCGCAATATCATCAAGGAACATCAGTTTCTCCCAGTCACCAAAACCCTGCAAGACTTGTCGTCCAAAGTGCTGTGCCTCCTGAGTCAACTGGAACTGCGCTTCAGTGCTCCTACCGATCACAAGTGCATCGTCTTTGTGGAGAAACGAAACACAGCCATAATTCTTGCTCACCTCCTCTCCATGCCTGGTATTGGACCTCTGTATCTGAAACCGGCTGCGCTTGTAAGTGAAATACATCGGGAATCGTTGGTGCCGTACTAAACAGGGTCAGGTCGGGAATCCATCTGACACCAGCCCTCTTGCCATGTCATACAAAGAGCAAGTGATGACAATAACTAAGTTCAGACGCGGTGAATACAACTGTCTTCTCGCCACTTCTGTTGCCGAGGAGGGCATTGACATTGCAGACTGCAACATTGTCATTCGATTCGATCTTTTCAACTCGGTGATTCAGTACATACAATCCAAAGGCCGCGCTCGGCACTTGAACTCGGAGTATATTTGCATGGCCGAGTTAGGCAACGGCAAGCATACAAGGGCGAAAATACAAGCAAATTACGACCTCTCCCTCATCCGCCAATTCTGCAGCACACTGCCAGAAGACCGCAAGATCGTGGGCTGGGATCCCGAGGCAGCTCTTCACCATGGCGAGCGCGACCATAAGTTCCACATCATTCCATCCACTGGGGCCAAACTGACCTGGACCGGCAGCCTCGTGGTTCTGTCAAATTTTGCCTCTTCTCTACAGGTGAACGACGAAACACTAAGTCCTTCCTATATGGTCTCTCTCATCGGTAGCGAGTACATCTGCGAAGTCCAGCTTCCGAGCAAGTCTCCTATTTTGAGCGTATCAGGCACGCTCCAGAAAAACAAAGCAGAGGCCAGGTGCTCCGCAGCGTTTGAGATGTGCATGAAGCTCATTGAAGGTGGGTTCATCAGCAATCACCTCCAGCCGACGTTTACCAGGAAGCTCCCGGCCATGCGAAACGCACGTCTAGCCATCAGCTCCAAGAAACGTGATCGGTACAATATGAGGGTCAAGCCAGAGGTATGGTCACGGCGCGGACCGGCATCCTCTTTGTTCGTCACAGTCCTGAAGCTTCGTGCACCTGGTGCATTAAACAGACCATCACAGCCACTCGCCCTCCTCACAAGAGAGGTACTGCCAGAGCTTCCTGGAGTTCCGCTATTTTTCGGTAAATGTGGTCGGTCCATAGCGGAGATAGTATCTGTGGTGAAGCCCATGCACTTGGATGAAGTACGTCTAGACAGCCTCAGAGTATTCACCCTGCGCGTTTTCAAAGACGTCTTCAGCAAAGTATACGAGTCCCAAGTCGCAGACCTGCCATACTTCCTGGCACCTGCTGCTCATGACCACAGTCATGAGTTCTCACCGAATGAAGACCCAGGGTCACTGATTGACTGGAACCATCTGATGTCGACCAAAGAGGTCGAGTACTTGCCTGTGGATGAAGATCACAGTTCCAGCTTCTATCAAGACAAGTTTGTAATTGATCTATACACAGGATCGCGTAAGCTGTTTCTCAGAGGTGTTCGGACAGATCTCAAGCCGACCGACTTGGTTCCAGACGGAGTTCCCGAACCCACATTCAGGCTCTGGAAGGACGTTGAGCATACCATAAAGGAATACAGCGTCAGCCTTGGGGCAAAGAGTCGAGCCCGGAGAGCTGGTGAATGGTTGGACACTCAACCCGTGGTAGAAGCCGAGTTAATCTCGCTGCGCCGGAATCTTCTCGACGAATTTGCCGATTCCGAACATGAAGGGTCTAGGATTTGTTATGTGATTCTCCAGCCGCTACGAATCTCAACACTCCCTGTCGAGGTCGTCGCTATGGCATACAACTTTCCCGCCATTATTCATCGGATTGAATCAAATATGATCGCCCTTGACGCCTGCCGTATGTTGAACCTTCAAGTTCGTCCCGACCTGGCTCTCGAGGCGATGACCAAAGATTCAAGCAACAGTGAAGAGCACGATCAGGAAAAGATCGATTTCCAGGCCGGCATGGGCAACAATTATGAGCGACTCGAGTTTCTCGGGGACTGCTTCCTCAAAATGGCAACCACCATCGCACTTTTTACTCGGATCCCTGACAGCAACGAGTTTGAGTATCACGTCGAGCGAATGCTTCTAATTTGCAACCAGAATCTGTTCAATGTTGCATTAAAGAAGAACTTGCAAGAGTACATCCGATCAAAGCAATTCGACCGCCGCAGCTGGTACCCCCAGGGTCTGAAGCAGAAGGCGGGCAAAGCCCAAGGAGCACAAAACTCACACTCGCTGGCCGACAAGTCTATTGCTGATGTATGCGAGGCCATGATTGGCGCCTCATATTTGTCGTACGCTGACGAGGGCAACTTTGACATGGCCGTACGCGCTGTGACGGCCGTCGTGAGAAACAAAAATCACGACATGAAATCATATGAGGACTACTATAAAGCTTTCAAGATGCCGGTCTGGCAAGCGGCGGAGCCAAGTGCTGTGCAGATGGAAGCGTCTTTACAGATCAAAGAGCAGATGGGATATGAGTTCAAGTCCCCTGCTCTGCTGAGAAGTGCCTTCAAGCATCCGTCCTACCCCCGTCAGTTTGAGAGCGTGCCCAATTATCAGCGCCTCGAGTTCCTCGGCGACGCGCTTCTCGACATGGTCTGCGTAGACTTTCTCTTCAGGAAGTTTCCCGACGCCGATCCTCAGTGGCTCACTGAACACAAGATGGCCATGGTTTCGAACCACTTCCTCGGAAGTCTGAGTGTGGAGTTGGGCTTCTATCGGCGTGTCCTTCACTTCAGCGGCATCATGGCCAACCAGATTAAGGACTATGTCGACGCACTTACTCATGCACGTCAAGAAGCCGAAGCGGCGGCCCAGATCTCTGGCACAGTCTCGCGAGATTACTGGCTCAATGTGCAGCACCCCCCCAAATTCCTCTCCGACGTGGTCGAGTCATATATCGGTGCTATTTTCGTTGATTCAGGATACGATTATGGCCAGGTACAGGCGTTCTTCGAGAAGCATATCCGGCCTTTCTTCGCAGACATAGCGCTGTATGATTCCTTTGCCAGCAGCCACCCTGTCACAACGTTGGCGCGCATGATGCAGCAGGACTTTGGCTGCCAGGACTGGCGGCTTCTTGTAAGTGAACTGCCACCGAGCTGCGAAGACGGCGGGGCAGCTGCGATCACTGAGACGGAGGTGATTTGTGGGTTCATGGTGCATGGAAGAATCCTGCTACATGCCAAGTCGTCGAGTGGACAGTATGCCAAAGTGGGTGCTGCGAAGAGAGCGGTCGAGAAGCTAATGGGTCTCGGCAACGACAAAGAGGCCTTTCGGGAAGACTTCGGCTGTAGCTGTGACTGTGATGGTCAAGCAATCTAGATGCTGTCGATGGATGCGGAGGTTGAGTCAACGTCTCGTCGGCGTGGCCCGTTAATGTGAGCGCCCGTCGGAGGGTGCTGTGGCACTGGATTCTCTGGGTCGGCGGCGACTTTCATTACCACATTAGAAGCAAATACGGCCCCTTAATCACAAGAATAGGCATCGATTCTGAGTCGATTCCAGACCCGTTCTAGGCCTATGTCTGTGCAACGAATTGAGTACTAATTTCTTGCATTATCATCATGGATGTTGTCTATTTGAGTCTCAGGTCCAGCTGGTGCTTGTGGGTCATCTCAAGTATGCGACTATCTCTCTCCCTCTTTGCCATTCCTAACTGACTCTATCTCACAGTTTTCCCTTTATGTCTATAAAAAGAGAATCTGCCTTGACAAGCACAGTCCCCTGCTCGTCCTCTACAGTCCCTAACAGGAAACTTTTCCTTCCCTCGATGCGCAGCACCTTGGCCCGACAAAGGTACGTCGCCGGCACCGGGACGGGTTTCAGATAATTGATGTTCAGGTACCCCGTCATGTGCGCCTGAGTGGACAAGGCGCCCCACGACTTGTTCATAGCCATGGTGAGACCTAGGACCTCATCCATGAGGGCGGCGATGAGGCCCCCATGGCACAGGGAGGGGTGACCGGCAACATCAGTGCCAATGGTGACGAAGAAGTCGATCTCCTCAACGAGGGGTGGGGCGTCTGGCGCAGGGGCTTCGTGGAAGGAGAGGAAGGCCTTGATGGCGCCTGGTGCGTTGAGCACTGTGGCGAAGAGGTTGTCCTCCCCCGAGAGTTTGGGGAAGCGGCAGATGGGGGTCTCGTAGATGGTAGTGGGTGTGAGGTGGGCGGCGCACCAGGCGATAGAGAGGAAGTGCTGGAGGTCTGGATTTTCCGATGTCATGGCCAAGACATCTGGGTTTGTCTGTTTCGTTTTCGCTGCTTCACCTTCCATCGCAAAGTAATTTTAGTGACTATGTAAATGAATGGTACTTACTAGCCTACCGGCCGTGTGAGTCGTTATAATAAGAGGCGAGATGTTCAGTTGTACCGAGGTAAGCTCCACTTTTCTCCTTGTGGCCTGTGCGAAGGTCCGCCCCGGAGGTTTGGGTGCCAGCTGCCCAGGAAGGCGTAGCAAAGATCGCAAACTTGCTGGCACAATCTCATATCTAGTAACTCGGAAGAACGACATGGAAACAGAACAGAACAGATCAGTTCGAATGCCTCGCTATCATGCATTCAACATCATCGGCGGATCGCATGAGTGCGTGCCCGACATGTTTGGGAACAGGTGCTCCGCCCGCCATCACTGCCTGTTCGCCTTTCAAGAAGAGGGGTAGCAGGCACGGCTGGGGTCGATGGGCAGTCATGACTGGACTTGAATGAACTCGTAACTGCTTCTTCAGATGGATCTGGCTTTCCATTTATACGAATATTCAGAAGCAGTGCTCCAGGAAAAGTGGACTGGAAGAACACCTTCGTGCCAACTCTGCTTCACGACTCGTTGATTTCGTACCCATGCACAACCACAAACATCACAGCCGGAGTAGAGCTTTTGATTCACCTCTGAAGTCCCTTACAGTCAACAATATCTATCATGCTACGTCACATATCGTTGCCGGATATGCCGCCCATGAAGGAGGAAACCCCATACGGCTGCCTTGGGCAAAACCAGACGCTCCCAGCAGATCTCTTTCGCAAATCATCCGGTCCCAGGCGTGCACCCCTTCTCGCCAATCTGTAGGACAGAAGCGCTGAATCAAGGGAGCTGACTGACACGGAGAAGGCTGCTATTGCAGGCGAAAAGGTGCGCGCCAAGCTGCGGAACCTCTTCAATGCTCCGACTGGCGCCGAGAACATACCCAGGGGCCAGCAGCTTCCGCGGTTTCTTCCTTTTGAGGAACGTGCGGAATGGCGCAAGGCCAATGCCGTGACACTCAGTTCTGGTGCTGTTTTCCCGTCGTACCAGTCGAACAGGTTCAAGGCAAGGAAAGCTTCGGTCAATATGGATCTTTGTCTTCTGGATGACTATTCTCCTTCGCCGCAGGAGTACACGGAACCTGATATCCTCATGAAGGTCCTTCATCACGGCCAGGGTCTCGGTAGCAAGACATCTTTGTCTGCACAAGTTGATGAACATGTCCAGAAGGAGAAGCCCCAAGAAGCCGACAATTGCCACTCACACGACTTCTCGTCATCCTCATATATTAGTGCTAGCATCGGCAAGATCCAGTCACGGCCAGAATCCCCTGTTCAGTCTCTCGCAAAAGATACGATACCAGATACCCAACTCCTGCAAGCTATCCGCAAGCTTCGAATCAGTTCGTCAAGCCCTAGAGTTCAAGGCACATCATCGGCTGCCACCGAACATCGCATCTCTCGGTCCCACAGTTCAAGCAGCCGCAAGCTGTTATCCACAAACGAGCCTCGAATTGCGAGACGTGTTATTAGCTCGAGCAATGACAGCAATGAACATCTTAATAAAATAGAGGTTACTCATTTCATGGCATCTCAGGCTGATGAAACAAAAGCTGAGCTGGAAGCACCTCGGCACCGATGTCCCACTGCACATACATTCGCTAGTTCCTATCGGTCCTGTCAAACGAGCATCAAGTCCGGTGTACTGGAATCTTCAATGGGCGCCACGCAAGTGTCCCGGTGCAACGCCATCTCCGACAAGACGGATTCGAGTGTCCGAGAACTCCGGGGGCAGAAGTCCACCGACCGCAGGTCCTCCGATGACACGTCTGTATCGGCTGAACCATCCGTGTTGGAGCTACCAAGCCCAGTAGCCTCAGTTCCATTGCAAAAGCCTGCTGGCAAGGGACGTCTTCAAAAGAAGAAGGCTGAGACAAGAAAAGCTGATGGACAGGGTGTCGCCAAGAGTGTTCAAGAAGGAAACAGTAGTACCAAGCAGCAGGAAAACATAAAGAAGCACAAACACAGCCTTATTACCCGAGCCAAAAAGGCCCTCTCGCAGCGTCGCCGTCGTATTCAAGCCTGGCTGAAGAACACACGAGAGAGCTGGCATGGTGTGGACGCCAAGGCTGAGCTGCGCAAACGCAAGAAGAAGAGGCAGTCACACGCTCCACTGCTTCGTCCAGTGCGCAGCGTGTTCGGTTTGCGGAACATCTCGAGTGACACTGTGGTCGTCGAATCCATGGAGAAGGAGATTGAAAGACGTGCCAGCGACCCGGTGCTACGGCCCAGATACAGCGTCTTCAGCTTTCGTTCAGGAGTGAGTACGAGGCGTGGGAGAGTTTAACGAGCATCAGGGTCGGTGTCAGCTGAGAGTCGATGAGGCAGTCATGATATTCTTTTTAATTCAGAAGACAGTGCCAAGAAGACAAAGTTAAGAGAAGGTTTTATGTTTTCAGCCCTCCACGCACAACGGTGACATACAACGCAAAGGCTCAGCCGCAGCCAGCTAACTCTCTTCGTCGTTTACTAGGCTTCATTTCTCGCCCATGTTATTAAAGCATGTATCGAAACCTTTCTCTCTCCTCTCTCCGTCTCTTGCTACTCCTCCCGACCAGCCCCTCCTCTTCCTCAGCGCCCACATCATCGACCTCTGAAACCCCCGTCTCCCGCACCCTGCCTTCCTCTCGATCCATCCGCCGGTTCAGCACCTGCATGTACACCCTCATGACTCCGACGAGCACCGCCACGCCCAGCATTGCTCCAGCGCACGCCCGCATGCCCTTCTCGTAGAAAGGCGCGTCGGCGTCCGGGTACAGGCGCGTGCCGACGAGGGGCCCGCACTGGCCGACAAGCTGCAGCAGGGCAAAGACAGCGGCGCGGCGGGGCCCGCGCGGCTGGTTGTTGACGGACCAGGCCAGTAGCAGGGCAACGACGGCGTAGAAGCCGGCGGCGGCGGGGAAGAGGGCGGCATACCGGAGCCAAGGGGACAGGCCGAGCGGGCGGGCGAGGGCGAGGACGGCGTAGCCGCCAGCGGAAGCGAGGGCGTGAAGGACCAGCGGGGCGGAGCGCGATCGCAGGCGGTCGGAGAGGGCGGCTGTCGGCAGCAGGACGAGGAAGGCGACGAGGTAGGGGGCGCCGCGAGGATGTGGGCCTCGGTGTCTGGGTGGCCCATTTCCGTGAGGATCTTAGGGAGGAAGACGGGGAGCGAGGAGAAGGCCACGTTTGTGAGGAAGAAGATGGCGGCGGGGAGCCAGGCTAGCGGGTCTTTGAGGATGGCGGCGTACTGGGACAAGGTCGAAGAAGTCTGCGGGGACGTTGAGGCGGCGTCGGCGGCCGAGGATGGCGAGGGCGGCGTCTCCTCGTTGCGCAGGCGCAGGCGGGCGACTTTTCGCTGGCGCGGGGTGAGGTAGGTCGCTGTCTGCGGCGAGTCGGGAATCAGACGCCAGGCGATGGGGGCGATGAGTACCGATGGGAAGCCCTCGAGGAGGAAAAGGAGGCGCCATGGGGCGATGGGCCCGTTCTTCGCGAGAGACACAATGAGAAAGGCGAGAGACGAGGCGAATGCGGTGGCCAGGGGCGCGGCGGACAGGAAGATGGCTGTGCGAAGGGCGAGCTCTTTCCGCTTGAAGAAAAAGGAGAGGTAGTATGGAATGCCAGTGAAAGCGGCCTCGCCGATGCCGAGGAGGGCGCGCAACGCTATGAGCATAGGATACGAGACGGCGACGGCCTGAAGGGATGCGATGAGGCCCCAGGAAAAGACAATGGCGGCAATATAGGCATGGGCCGGCAGGTGACGCCAGAGTATGGACATCCACTCAAAGGCAATATAGGTGATGTAAAAGTCGTCAGAGCCCAGGGGTACCATCCGTCCCAAGCGGGCGTCGTCTGGAGGTCGGCGTCCATGCCGGCGATGCGGGCGTTGCCAATGTTGGAGCGGTCGAGGAAGCTCAGCATGTAGAGCAAGGCGACGAAGAGGACGAGTCGGCGATCGAACTTCTTGACCACATCAGCCTCCTCGTCTGGCGTGTACAACTGGAAGCTGGCGACGGTGCTCGTCATGCTGCTTCTTCGACCAGAGGCCGAGGTGGCAGGCCGTATCCAGCCATCGCTATCTTCCTCGTCCTCCTCGTCCTCATCGCGACGGCCACCGGCCTTGACAGGTTGCAGCTCGTAGGCCTCGCCGAGGGCAGATTCGCGATGGCGCAGGTCGTCATCTTCTGACTCGAGGTCGAGGTCGAGATCGTTATCGAGATTAAATTCTGCTGTCGTCGGGGCGAATGAGGGCGAGGAGTCGCGGGGTTGGAGGTGGCCTCCTCGTGAGGAGCTAGCCATGGTCGTGACGCTTCTGAACCAGAGAAGAGATACGCATCGACCAGAAGCCAAATCTCGGTATCAGCTTGCCACGTCAACGTCGCCTCAACGATGGCAGCATTTGCTGCTCGACATTTGGCTGTAGAGCAGCAATCAGGGGCAGTTGGACGTCGGTCGGGGGGGAGTATCGGCTGAAGTGAAATGGGGGTAGTCGCCGTTGTTCTGGATCACAACGTTCAATTGGTCTCGAAGCTGGCCCATGACGTCTTTAGCGAGGTGATCCCTGTCATAGCTCCCTCGCGCGCCCCGTCCCCTCCCCCTAAAGCTCCAGAGTCCAAATCGCCATCGCTCGTCTTGGCTTGTTTCCGAAAAGCCTGGGGAAGGGCGCCTGAGCATGAATCGCCAGGGTCCAGAGCGATGAGATCTCCGCTATTAGAGGGGCTGGCTGTAAGTGACAGCTAGCCGCCTTGAATGGGTCTGTTGGGGTATCGCACTGACAGTGGACTTCGTCTGAGCTGATGATTTTCAACCACTACCAACTCGTCACCCGAGTCTGTTCCGCAACGTATGATGTGTCGGGAATCGCAACGCGTTACTGTGCTTAATATTATCATCATCATTAAACATGGCGGCCTAGGCCTTCTCCTGTCTACCTCAGCACGCCGAAATAGTGACAGCGGGCAACACCCTTCGTGTGTCCTGATATACCCAACGCCATCCCATGACTACTATAACCCTGATGGTACCAATAAAAACACCCTGATCCACCCCAGCATTAAGACGACCCTTCTTTCATCCCAAACAACCTCCGCAAGCTCCGACTCTTGTGTGGTGTCTTGACCCCAACATTTGGGTCCAGCAGTGGTTGAGGGTGAGCTGTCGCCGGCCGTTGCTCTCTCACCGGTGGAGGCTCTCGCGTCGGTGCTGGCGGCACCCCGACCGACGTCGCCTTTTTATGGGTTGGCGGCGCTGCGGATGGCGGCGGTGGGAATGGTGAGTATCCTCCCGTGACGCGCTTCGATGCGCTGCCACTTCGATCCCTGCTGTACCGTGTCTCCCTGCTGCGGGCCCGTGGTCGTGTCTCACCCTCACGCGGCCTGTCCATTGATAATTTGTTCGGTCGCTGGCCTTCCCTCCTCGGCGCCTCAAAGGATCGCATCGCCGGCTCCAGCACGGGCTCCTGCTTCATGAGCTCCGCAACATGTCTTGGCTCCAGCTGCTCCCGCGGCGCCTCCAGCAGCTCTTCGCACACGGCACGCTCTTCGTCACCACAGACCACGACGTACCACCGAATGTCCTCGCCCTTTTGCAGCTGGTCCCGCAGCTTCTCGAGCCACCCAGCCTTCTTTCCTGAGGTGGCCCCCTTCTTATGCCCTGCTTTGCCGTTGTTGAAGTCGTCACTGCTCGCCGCCGCCATGGCCCTGCCGCCGCCCGAGTCCCGCCCCATGCGCTCCTCGTAGCCGGCTATCTCCTCGACCACCGACACGCTGAGGTCGACCCGGACGACGTGGTCCGCGACAAAGGCGTACGGCCGACTGACGCTGGTCAGATCCGTCGGGTCGTACTCCTCCAACAGCTTGACGGCGCTCCACGAATTGAGCAGCACGTCGTCTTCCTCCGGCGGCACCGGCGGCGGAGGTTTGGCGAAGGGGTCGGGGGCGTCATTGTGAGCTTGCGAACCGTTGCGGCGTTTCGAGGAGCCAGTGGCAGCAGCGGATTTCTTGCGCTGCTGGCGGTCGTCGCTGGCCGGGCGGGCCTCGGGGAGAAAGTCAAAGTTCGTGTAGAAGGACTCGAGAATGGCATTGGAGGACTCGGGGCCAATGATCCACTCGGGGGCGGCGTCGTCGATGTTCTGGACAACGACGTAGACGCGGATGCTCGGACGATGCCAACGGAAGCCGTGGCAGAGGTAGGTCGGCATAGTTGGTCAAAAGCTGTACGGCAGCACGCTGAGGGATCTTGAGGGGAACACTGCGAAACATGAAAGTACAAGAATCTCTCACTTCCCTCGACAGACCAAGATGCGGTCGGGCCTGAATATCCAAGCGAGGTGGGCTACTCCAGGTTGATGGTCAGGTCAGGTGGAATGATGGCTTTGACCATGTTACGATTGAGACGCAAACGGCGGGTGCCACTGTGGCCGGTGGAGATAGGACCACGGGCCAGGAACAACAACATGGTCCTCCAGAAAATGCCAATCGACCTACTCGACTGAGTTCGAGTGGCTCTGGGCATGAAAAGAAGAAAAAGGAAACAAAGGAATTGAGTGCAAACGAAACCCTGTACAGGTTTCACGTCGCGAACCGATGCGTACCTATTCAAGCTCGGGTGGTTCCGAGTGGAGTCACCCTGAGATGACATAAGCGAAATGCTGCGAGCTAGCCTCCAAGTGGATGACTCAGCGAGTTCACAGCACCAACATCGGGCTACCCCCCCTGCCAGTCTGGTTGGCCCTCCTGCCTTGATACTTGGCACAGCCCTGTCGACTTCATATGTCTTCCTGCAGCTCTCAGCTCGTCGTCAATCCCTGCCTAGCATTTGGAATCAGCATCAAGGAAACTGGAGCCGCGATTGCAGGCACACTCCGTGATGAGGATCAAAGAGTGCATGAATCTGTTGATCATCATCCCCCCTTCCCTCGAGACCCTGCTCATCACGCCGAGTGCTGAATGGAGGCCACCACTACAAGGGCGTGATACACAGCATCTGTTGTAATTAGAAGCAATCCTTTTGCGACGAATCAACCCAGGCCGAGCTCTCAGCGCTGACAGGGTCAAGGGGCTCACACTCAGGCTACGTTCTTCTTCACCACCTCAGACGAGCGTGCGTGACACTCTTCACTCAAGGCTGAGACCATGCGGTGATACCATCCTCTGCTGCCGCTTGGATCAGCTGCCACTGGAACACGATGGAGAACGCCAAAGCCGGGCGAGTCGACTGGGTACCACAACCCACCGTACAGCTGCGGCAGCCCAGCGGCGCAGACAAAAGGACCTCCGGTGTGCGTCTTCTTCGACGTCATCGGCCGGTTCTCACCACATTGGTCCCCCGTGGAGAGGCGGCAAATCGCGCGGCCTAGACCTCTGTAGGATACAGCCCCCAGCAAAGTGCAACCCGAAGGATTGCTATGCCTGTGAAAATAGAAGCCTTGCCACCAGGCCTGTTACACCAAAACGGCTTGCCTCCTCCGTTCGGCCACTCACATTATCAGCTCTCGGCCCCCAATGCAACACATCCCCGTCCGAGTCTAAATCAAGCTTTCAATTGACATGCAGTCTTTCCCGGCTGCGAGCCAAAATTGCAAAGGATAGCCGCCGAGCATGGATCGATCTCGCGCTTGTTACTCGTGGTCGCCCGTCACTCTGCTAAAGCACGATGGTACCCGTTGTTGTTTAAATCTTTAGGGATCCTGCCGCGGCCTTTTCTTCTGATCCTTTGTGTCGACAAATCCCAAACCGCCAACTTGTTCGACCACCAGTGCACATCATGGCCTCTTACCAGAATGCGAACAATGCCCCCGAGGTAGTACAGCAAAGCATACCTGAGGTGTACTACCCTCAGTCGGATGGATATCCCCAGTCGGCTGTCTATCCTCAGTCAGCCGTCTCGCCTTCGTATCACTCCCATTCACAGGCACCAGATGCCACAGGCTTGCCTATCAAACCCGAGTCGGTAACGCTTCATCCCGGATACACACCATCGCCCGTTAGCGATCATCACTCACAAGTGACGAGTCCGAAAGCGAAAAGGACCTTTTGCGGCTGCACCATCTTCGTCCTCATCTTGTCCATCATCATCGCCGCCTTGTCCGCTGCCGTCATTGGACTTGCCGTAGGGACAGGTATCCAGACGAACCGTGCCAACGATGCGAATGAGAAGTTGAACGCGCTCTCTGCCGAAGCAGCTGCCGCAGGGCCGGTAACGAAGACTGTGACCGTGTCTGAAGCTGTGCCGACGGAGACGAGCTTCTCGGCCATCACTCACAGCTGCTCGGACGAAAAAGACGAGACGTCAGGAACAGATTATACCACTCACTGTATGCCTCCTGCCCTCAAAGGGAACCCGGCGGCAAAAATGCTGACGCTCGTGGGACAGTCTCTGACAAGGTGACCTTTACCATGTTCTGCAACTCCAATGCGCCGCCTTATGCTCCCCTTTTGGCGCTCGCTGTGCCCGACTTTGACCGATGCATGGACGCTTGTGCTTCGTACACCAAGTACATCAAGGAGACCTTCGAGTCCGATTCTGACAGTGTCAACGCGACGTGCACAGCTGTCAGCTTCGTTCCCGGGTGGACGTCCAAGGAGGCGGCCGTTGACGCAAACGCCGAAGGCAACTGTTTTCTCAAGTCGGGTCAGCAGAGGAGATCGGCCCTCGAGCCAGTGAAGCCTGGACCAGGCGAAACGCATGCGGCTATTCTATCAGACTCTTGAGCTGCTTGAAACGGGTGATTCAAGGTACAGGGCAGTGCCCACCGAAAGGCAGCTGCTTCAATAATTTCGGGGCCGGCATGCCGGTACTGGGACACTGAGGGTCGCTGGGCATGGCCGGGGGCCGGGCACCAAAGGTTGGCGTACTGGCGCGGCTGGAATCTAGGGTCTCGTCTCTTTCATATCTGGTGTTCGTTACGACTTGTTCGGAGCGATCTTCTCTTCTACATTTGATTTGCTGGGGGGCTTCCGGCTTGGCGATCCCCGTATATATTTTTTTTGGGCCGGCAGCGCGGCCTTGGCGGACTTTTTTTACCACATGGTTGATGTAAGACTTGGGAAGATAGGGTCAGCAGAAGAGTCCACCCGAAACATGTATACGTTCCGACTTCGGCTGTCTCGAGCGAATAGCCTCCGAATGAACCGCAAATGGCCGCCTTGAGACGCTCAGCATCGACGCAAGGTGCGAGTAGAGCGCAATTGAGCATCTCCGTCTGCTGTCTGGCAAGCATGAGGAAAGTCGAGGCCAGGCACCTGTGTCCCAATCACGACGGATGACGAGTGCAGCTGTGGATGATCACACGTCGGCACCTGAATAATTTTTGCGGCAGTGGCTTCACAGGGCAAGTCACTGTCAGCCCGGGTTCCTGTGTTTTGCCGCATGACAGAGAATGGAGATGGCTTTCTCTCTCTCGACGAGAGTCTGGACCATGGGATCTGCGAGGAGGATTGCAATATCACCAGAGACAGCACAGCAAAGTCATGCTCTCTCCTCCGTAAGCACAATGGGGGGGATGTCACCCTCCTCTGGGACTTCAGTTGAGCGAGCAAGCTCCCTATTGGGACGGGTTTCGCTATACCGTACGCGCCGCTAGTCAGCGATACTGTCCCACACCGACCCTTCGGTCACACGCGACACACCTGGAAGCAGAGGAGCAGCACCGGGGAACAGGCAGAATGAATGATAGACCCATGCCCACACGGGCTGCAGAAGTGGCGGGCCAATGTTCTCTCGCGCAAGTTAGCCCGCTGAAACCCAGCCACGCCATGCTGCTGGCGTTCTGGAAACGGTGCCGGTCATCGGCCATCGCCCGCCTTCCGAGTAACACGGGCTACCGCTGGTGGGGGTACCGATGGTTATGAGCCTGAGCCTGGCGACGAATGTTGAACAGCATTGTTGTAAGCGTCGAGGGCCATCTCGGCGCCAGAGCAAGACTCGATCGAGAGGCACGTTGACATAGAATATCGTTCAATTCAAGGAGAGGCCCAGGCCCATGGGACTCGGTTTCGATGCACGACAACAGAGGAACCCTGACCACTCTTTATCCGCAGAGACCTGGCCACCAGGTCCCTAACGAATGATGGCGATTGACTGACAGAACCCCCCACCCCCCCCCTGGCGACTCCGCACAGTTCGCTCACGCACCAGAGATGCACCGTCGCATGGAACGGCGGGAGAAGGGAGGGGCGCCTCTTTCGATTTCGACATGGCCCCATATTTTTTTGACATGAAGGGCGCGCGCATGTCAATTGCGCTCCATGCGACTTGCAGGTCCGGCTGGCGAGCAGACGCACTAGTCCTTTCGCTACAGCAGCTTTTGGCTGTCCTTGGTCTCTAAGGGAATGGCTCCGAACCACCGGGAAGCGGAGCGAACGCTTGCCGCTTTCTGGTCCGTACCATATCATCTCATCTGAGCAGAGTGAACGAGGGGTGTTGCTCGTATGAATAAAGCAACTGCTAGGACTGTGTGACTCTTTCCTCACAATCTCGAGTCCCGCACCTTCCCTTTTCTTCTCTCACCACCATCACCATCACCATCATCCTCCTCCTGCTCCTCCTCGCTCGTCCCACTCATGCTTCACGCATCCTCATCGGTCATCGAGGTTGTCAGCATTGACATCTGACGACGCCCTTGACCCAAACCACAACGACATCCCGACCCTGCATGGTCCCCGGCGCACCTCGTCGTTTGGTTTTAGTCACCCTCCGCGGAGGCGCGCCTTTCCTGTCAACCTAGATTTGACATCCGCCCTTCCAAGTACACGAGGAGTACAAGCAGGAGAGTACAAATCGACATGGACGAATTCGTCGACTGGGACAAGGCTGGTGACAACGTCGGCATGCTGCTCGACGACACCGGCCCTTTGCCTCCTTCCCCCTCAGAGCCCATCCCCACCAACATCGCCGACCAAGACATTGATCTTATGTTGGCCAATGTCGACGATGATGACTTTAGCTTCTGGGCCCTCCAACACTTTTCCGAGGCTGGCCAGGAAGGCCAAGACGCACCTCTAGGGTCTGCTTCCGCCGCCTCCGCCTTCCAGATGGACCTGTCCGCCGGTCCCGTCCCCGAGCCTGATCAGCTTCCTAACCCCTTGCCAGACTTCTTCTGGTACAGACCTGCCGTGCCATGCACGTCATGCTCCCGCAGCGGCCTCGAGTGCAAGAGGATCCGCGAGGGTGAGTACAAGGGCTTCTGCACCTCCTGCGTTGCTCTCTGGTGCCCTTGCAGCTTCGCACTGTCAGTGCCGGCGAACAACTGGTCCAACGATCTCTCCGAGGACCCCGTGGTCACCAATGACAAAGATGTTCCTTCCTCTCAGAGTCTGCTGAAGGCCTCACTGTCCTCCGCGCCTCTGGAGATGGCGCCTCCTCCCATTGTGCCGCCTGTTCACGAGAACACGGCCGCCGCCGCTGCGGGAGCTGCTGTGCCAAACAAGAACAGTCCTCCCCCTAAGATCGGTGCTCGTTTCTCGCGAGAATCGGTCAAAATTCTGAAGACGTGGCTTTCTGGTCACAACCGTCATCCGTACCCCAGCGACGAAGAGAAGGAGATGCTTCAGCGTCAGACCGGTCTCAACAAGACGCAGATCACAAACTGGCTCGCCAATGCCCGTCGCCGCGGCAAAATCCAACCGCCCAGGTCAACGTCCCCGGCCACGCACACCCTGTATGCCGGAGCTGTCGATATCCCCCGGCGGCCCGGCACACCGGCCTTTGACAAGAGCATCGCCAACAAGAACCCCCTCGAACGTTGGGTCGACTCCCCGCCTGATAACGAACCGGCCTCCGTTACAGCCATTGCCAGGGCCGTGGCGTCCAATTCGGACATGTCTTCGGGCTCGGGCTTGAACAGCCCTCACAGCTTTGCCTTCACCGACGACGGCTCGGGTCGTTCTCTGGTCGACTATTCTTCGACGAGCAGTGTTGGCACTTCCAGCGGCGGATCTTTCGCCTCTGTTTATTCGCATGCCTCCCGAGGCTCCTTCGGCTCCTTCAGCTCCATGCAGATCCGCGGTCGTCGACGCCGCAGGAGGCGCGCTGCCCCTCAGCGTGGTCCCGACGACAAGACAAACCTGGCGGCGCCGTTCAAGACTTTCCAGTGTACATTCTGTACCGAGACGTTCCGGACAAAGCACGACTGGCAAAGGCATGAAAAGTCGCTACACCTGTCTCTCGAGCGATGGGTATGCGCACCCAACGGACCACGCGCCCTCAATCCGGCAACCAACCAGGTCAGCTGCGTTTACTGTGGCGAGGTCGACCCGGATAACGAGCACATCGAGAGCCACAACCACACGACGTGCCAGGAGCGCTCACTTGAAGAGCGCACCTTTTACCGGAAGGACCACCTCAACCAACACTTGAGACTCGTGCACAACGTCAAGTTCATGGACTGGTGCATGAAGACGTGGAAGGTGGCGACGCCGGAGATCAGGTCACGGTGCGGTTTCTGTGGCATCATAATGGATAACTGGTCCATTCGTGTAGACCATCTCGCCGAGCACTTCAAAACGGGTAACACCATGGCTGACTGGAAGGGTGATTGGGGTTTTGAGGCACCCGTCCTCGACATGGTCGAGAACTCGATCCCGCCTTGTATGAGACCCCTTCGATATCCCGTAGACCAGCTTGCAGCGTCTAACTTTTGAACTTTTTTTCTTGTGCAACAGATCTTATTGACCATGAACGGAACACGCCATTTCCCTACGTAGCGGGCGGCTCGCCGCCCGAGTCACCAAGGAGTGCCTACGAATTAATCAAGATGGAGCTCGCTTTCTTCATGATGAATCACGAGGACAAGACGGGGCCCTGCCCAACGACGACGAGATGTTGCTCGAAGCATGCAGAATCATTTTCGCCAGCGAAGTGTTATCGCTACAGGGCATCGACTCCAACTTCTCCTGGCTCAGGGACCTCTTCATGTCGTCCCCAGAGGTCGCACGCCAGGCGCAGTTCGGACCTCTCCGTTCGGCAATTGAGAACAGGCTTTCAATCTTGAAGATTAACGGCAAGGACAACTTGTTCGAGGCCTGTCCTCTTGAGAAGCAGCTCAGGGACTTTGTCTCGAGCAGGACGTTACTCGGATTGACCCCCATCGACGACGAGCTACAGGTCGAGGCGTGCTGCATCGTCGGACGCATTGAGGAGGCATCAACGACGCCGTCAGATTTCATCGCCAACTGGCTTGTTCGGTTCATCAACTCATCGACTGGTTGGCTCGCCAACTTCCGGCAGCGAGCCCACCTACCGCGGACGGAGGACATCAAGAATGCCTACTTCCGGTCTACGGACACGACCAAGATCGATTCCACAATCCACATCTACAGCCGCTTAGAGACGTCTCTTAGCGAGTACATGGAGGACCAGCGGGTGTTGGGCATCGAACCGACCGATGAAGACCTGCAGCGTCGGGCTCGCATCATCATATACGAGTTCGACGACGGCTGGAACCAGACGGCCGCCGACAGCCTCGTCTGGCTCACTGCCTTCCGCGAGCGCCACCCGCCTGGAGGCAGCTCCTCTCAGACGCAGGATTCTCTGATGCTCAATGCCAGCGAGCCCGCACTGATTGTGCTCGGCCTACAGCAGCAGCTTCACGCACCGCAGGCGGACACGCAGACAGCAACATCACCGCCGCAGCCGAGCTTCTCAGCGGCGAGCCGCGAATTCGTGTCCTCGCCGCCGCGATCGAAGCACATGGGCGGAGCGACTTGCATGAACGACTCGAATCGATTCCGAAGGCTGGCGCGTGAGCTGAGGCGATTCGTCACACAAACGACGTCGCCGAACAATCCGAACCAGCACGTGCCCTCAGATCAGGAGCTACAGCACCAGGCGCGGTGGATCATGTACGATGAGTGAGTAACACGCCTCCCGCATACCCGATCTTTGGCAGTCCGACAAGTGTACTGACCTGTTTTCAGCGACGACCCGTGGAACCAGACCCCCGCGGACAATGCCGAGTGGCTTCAGCGCTTCAAGCGTGACGCCGGCCTGCTGGCGGCAGCCTCGCCCCTTGACCCGAACCAAAACGTGGTCCCTAGCCGCACAATGGCCGAGGCGGCGGCATCGAGCTGCCCCTTCAACCCCAAGATTGATTTCTCGACACCCTTCAGCACGAGCACGACCCTCGCAGGGACGAGCCCGTCATCGACCGGCCAAGGCACTCGCGACCAAGCTGTGGCGGACGCCTTCTTCGCGACCTTTGACACGCGTCACGCGCGGCCTGGTACCATTTTCTGCGCGCGCGAACTAGAGGACTCTCTGGTTGGGTTCGTGCATTCAGAAGCGGCGGCCGGGCGAGAATTTCCAAGGGACGAGGCTCTCAGGGCCAAGGCGCGAGAGGTCATGGGAGCCGTGAGGACGGCGGCAGACGACGAGACGCTGCTGGGCAAGTTCAAGGCTTGGGTCGTCGCTGAGATTGCGGGGGAGGGCGAGCAGCAGAGGCAGGCTTTCACGGACGCCGAGATCGAAGGCATGCTTGCTGAGATGGAGATGGAGTACGGCGGGGAGATCGGAGGGGGAGCTTCTCTGCTGTGAGGTGACATTGCGAGGTGTTAGGGGTGTTCTCAGGAGAAATCGCTTTGGAGTTTGGGGTTTTCCATTTCACTCGATCCTAAAACAGGGGTTGTTCATATGATATCCGACGAGCTTAAGACTGACAATACCACATTATTTGAGTTTAGTTAAAGTTTGCATTTGTGCTATCATCGGACTTGGTTTCGCGAAAAAGAGTCGGCACTTGGCGCGGCGGAGCATTGGGCTCCCCATACCGTTCGCGTCTTCAAGATCACTAATAAGGTAGGTACCTCAGATGGACAGGTGACTTTCTACAACAGTGACAGCCCCCCTAACCCATGAACGACGACGATCAGAGAAAAGGCTGGCCGCTCAACTTGTGACGAAAGTAGCCCTCAGCTGGTGAGAAGGGACTTTGGAGTGGTTGCAGTAAGGAGGAGCCGCAACGCGACGAAGAGCGATGGGCTTCGAATAAATGTTAAGAAGATACCTGGAAGCCAAAGAGAATACCGCCTGCGAGAAGGTCACTCGTTATCCGTTATGCTAAGGCGACATGCTGTGCCACACTCCCGACGCCCCACCCTGAGCTGACAGCACCAGGCACCGGGCGCCGGACCCTCCATCTCGCTATCTCCCGGGGCGAGGGCGACGGCCTTTAAATAAGGCGCGGCCTCTTTTCTGATGCCCCAACTCTCAACATGCTTGGCTGTTATACTCGCATGGCAGCATAACCCACAATACCCAATCACACACTTGACCCTGCTGCCCAGATAAAGTGCAGCGAAGAACACAGCAGCATCTCCGGGTACCTAAACGTGCCATGGGGTCGACGAGTGTGGATACCGTAGCTCAGAGCAGCAACGCGACGTACAACCGCCCCAAGACGCGGCAGAGGGTGCACAAAGCGCCGCCTGTGCTTGACGTGCCCGATATTGACGAGGATGCGGCCGAGAGAAAGAGGGTGCTCAATGTGCTGGCACAGCGGCGGTACCGTGAGTTTACGATGCCGACCCGGCCATGCCTGTTTGGGGAGAGGCCTATCCAAAGGGTGACCTGTGACTTACACGAAATTTCAGGGGAACGAAAACGAGAGGCGAGGACCAAAAGCAAGGACTCGAAGCCGCGAGACGACCTTTCCACTGTCGATGGTATCCGGCCAGCCTCTTCATCCCATCCAGATGGATCCGCTTCATCAGTGTCCCCGTCGGATGCGCCTCGGACAAGCGTTCCACCCAACGACCTTCTGCTGACGTCTGACCTGGATCTTGACCTGGAGATGCCGTGGGACCCGGTATCTCTCGAGCCTACCTCCGTTTCAACACTCGCAGAGACATTCCCATGCGTGCCTTTTGAGACGATCATGTGGGACTCCCTCTCCCCCCCATCGTCTTCCTCCCCGGCCGGCTCCTCGTCGGGCTTCTCCTCCAACTTGATATCCAACAGCACCGCCATCTCCTCCAGCAACCGCTCCAACCTCGGCACCCCGGCTACATCCTCTCCCGGCGAGCCCTTTGCACCGCCGGTCCCCGTCGACGACTTTACCGACCGCTACCTGCTCCCCATGGCCGACCTGACCCTCCTCCGCGCCTTCCTCAGCATAGCGGACCGTCTCGGCTGCGCCTCGGAACTTTGGTCGCCGACGTCCAACTCGCCCTTTAACAAGGGCGGCGGCACGCCAGCGGCCCTGCTGCCGCCCAGCTTTCGCCCGACGCCGACCCAGGTGCAGCTGCCGCACCACCCGATGCTCGACTTTCTGCCGTGGCCGTCGGTGCGCGACCGCATCATCAGCATCTTCAACATGCCCGAGGCGATGCGGCCGCCCGGCGCGCGCGACGCGCTGGCGCCCATCAAGTTCGCCTACGACCTCGAGGACGAGGCCGAGGGCGTGCGCATCTGGGGCGGCGACCCGTACGACGCGACCGGGTGGGAGGTCGGCCAGACGTTCTTCGAGCGGTGGTGGTTCATCTTTGACAGGGACGTTGTGGCGCAGAGCAACCGGCTCAGGGAGATTCGGGGCGCTGCGCGGCTGCACTTGAGGGGGCCGCGGGTCGAGGAGCTGGGAGGGTGATGGAGCTCTAGATGTGCTGCCGTGTGTTTTAATGATAATGATGAATACCCCCCCGCCCCCTGATGCAAGAGCATCTTGCAGACCAGCTGCTGTCAGCTGCAAATCGGCAGTGGGAGGAACCCCCACGTCAGAAGAACCCTGAAGACCAATCTGGGGGGGGGGGCGGTGAGTGGTATTCTGCCGGGGCGGAGGGGCAGTGACGGAGGGGTAAATGATGCTTGGAAAGCGGGGCAGGCGGGCATCAATGATTGCACTTGCCAGTCAGTGTCACAGCGAACCTAGACTTGCTTTGCCTGCGAAGAAACGGAAAACATGGCAGGCCCCGCTCTGCTTTTCACGCTGAGAAATGAAAGACGCCGATTCCCCGACGTCTGAGTCAGAGCAGGGCATGTGTTCGTCACGCAGATCGTGAACTCTCGGGAGCCCGGGCGATGAAGATGAGCCGTCATGCCCAAACACACCGCCTCGTCCTCGAGGGCCACACGCTTGAGTTTCAACGGGTGACCAGAAAAAAAAGTACGGGCAAACAAACGACAACCCCTCGGGCAGGCTCCAGACGTGCATCTCAGGAAGGAGAAACTCGCGGGGCAAAGAAGGGACACAGGCGGGGCAGCGGGGCAGACGTGGCTGCACGTTCAACCAATGGTCACGACGCCATATTCGGAGGCGTGAGTGGGCCGGTGTGGGCAGGCACGACCGATGTGGTATTGGCAGCATCCACACCGGCGCCGATACGCCTCTCCACCCCAACGCCTCCCCAGTAGCTGCCTCAAATTCTTACCTCACGTCGACTTGCTTGTGCCTGTGCGTCCTTCTGTCTCCCCCCCCTTGACACCATTCTGTTTGTTCTAGAGCATCGCGAGAAAGTACATCGCCGGTGCTTCAACTTCTGTTTCGAGCACCATTGGCACTTTCGTCTTGTAGATTGCCAAGTGAGTCACCACCACCGCTACCGTTGCCCGCTGCCCGCTCTATGATGCCCTCTCACACCCCTCCTTCACCTTGGGCGCCTTTTTTTCGGGCTGCTTCACCACTCATTGTCCCCCCCCCCCCTGAAATACCAATCGCCTCCTAAACCCAACTGTCGCTCTTTTCACAGCCGCGGCATTTTTTTTTTGCAAAACCACATTGCTAACCCTCCCCGACAGCCTTTTGGAACGGCCTTTTGCCGCTTCCACCCCTCCTCCACCTTGTTCCCGATAATACCTCTTCCCACGAGTACCACCCAACCCCACCGCCACTATGCACATCAAGGAGATGCTCGCCGACGCCGAGCGCGACGGCCAGCCCTCCTTCTCTTTCGAGTACTTCCCTCCCAAGACAGCTCAGGGTGTCCAGAACCTCTACGACCGCATGGACCGCATGTACAACTTTGGCCCCAAGTTCATCGACATCACCTGGGGTGCCGGCGGTAGGATCGCCGAGCTCACTTGCGAGATGGTCACGCAGGCTCAGAGCGTCTACGGTCTCGAGGCCTGCATGCACCTGTCCTGCACCGGCATGGGCCTCGAGTAGGTCAACGTCGCCCTGGGCAAGGCTTACAAGGCCCGCTGCACAAACATCCTCGCTCTCCCCGGCGACCCCCGCGTGAAAAGGAGAAGTGGGTCGCCGCCGACGGCGGCTTCGAATATGCTCGTGACCTCGTCAAGCACATTCGTGCCACATACCACGATCACTTTGACATTGGTGTTGCTGGCTACCCCGAAGGCTGCGATGACAACAAGGACGAGGAGTCCCTGCTCGACCACCTCAAGGAGAAGGTTGACATGGGTGCCACCTTTATTGTCACGCAGATGTTCTACGACGCCGACAACTTTGTCCGCTGGGTCGGCAAGGTCCGCGAGCGTGGTATCACCATCCCCATTGTCCCCGGCATCATGCCCATTGCCACCTACGCCAGTTTCATGCGCCGTGCCAAGCACATGAACTGCAGCGTCCCTCAGGAATTCATGGACGCTCTCGAGCCCGTCAAGAACGACGATAACGCTGTTCGTGAGGTCGGCAAGGTCCTCGTCGCCGGCATGTGCCGCAAGATTCTCGCTGCCGGTATTCACCATCTGCACTTTTACACCATGAACCTCGCCCAGGCCACCCGCATGGTCCTCGAGGAGCTCAACTGGATGCCCACTTCGGAGCGCCCCCTCAAGCAAGCCCTGCCCTGGAAGCAATCTCTCGGCCTCGGCAGGCGAGAGGAGGACGTGCGCCCCATCTTCTGGAAGGGACGCAACAAGTCGTACATTCTCCGCACACAGGACTGGGACGAGTTCCCCAACGGTCGATGGGGTGACTCGCGCTCACCCGCTTTTGGTGAGCTGGACGCTTACGGCATCGGTCTGACCGGCACGAACGAGCAGAACATCAAGAAGTGGGGAGAGCCACAGACCGTTCAGGACATTGCGACCCTGTTTGTTCGCTACCTCCAAAACGAGATTGACTGTCTCCCCTGGAGCGAGTCTCCTCTGACAAACGAGGCAGACCCCATTCGCGAGGATCTCATTGCCCTCAACAAGAGGGGTATCATCACTATCAACTCTCAGCCTGCTGTGAATGGCGTCAAGTCTTCCCACGCCGTGCACGGCTGGGGTCCCAAGAACGGTTATGTTTACCAAAAGTCATACCTCGAGATGCTGGTTCATCCCGACCTCTACCCCGAGATCATTTCTCGCATTGAAAAGCACCCTGACATGACCTATTACGCCGTCACCAAGAGCGGAAACCTCAAGTACAACGCGCCCTCGGACGGGCCTAATGCTGTGACCTGGGGTGTCTTCCCCGGAAAGGAGATTGTGCAGCCGACCATTGTCGAGGGCATCAGCTTCGTGGCTTGGAAGGATGAGGCCTTCCGCCTTGGTCTCGACTGGGCGCACTGCTTTGAGCAGTCGTCCCCCAGCCGTGTGCTTGTCGAGCGTATCATGAATGAGTGGTACCTCGTTAACGTCGGCAAGTGCAGCCCTATCGTGTCATTTGAAGCGTGCAATGTTTCGCTAACAAGTCGCAGTGAACAACGATTTCCACCAGCAGCGCGAGATTTTCGATCTCTTCGAGGGTCTCTCCGTCAAGGAGTACGACGACATCAAGCCGGTAGTCAAGGACGTCGCTCCCGACGCCGTTTCGGCCCCCACCAACGGCACTACCAACGGCATCGCAGTTCCTGCGGCCTAATTATTTTGACACTCACGATTTGACCCTTTTATGATGCATCTTACAAGGCGTTTTAACCCCAGGATAGGGAAACACGACAAGAGGTGCCAGCATGCTTTTTCAACAAAAGGAGGAGACAGCCAAGGCTGTATTCGAGTCACGCCAAATTGGGACTCACAAGGTACAGCCAGGAGGTCCTGGCAGGAAACAAAACCGAGGGAGATTGACGGAATCTCTCTTTTATGACGGGCGGAAGGGCGGAAGCATGCATATCATATCTCAACGATACCCCCAAGAACCAATTCGAGTTCAACCTTAAAACTGAAGGCCGCAGGATAGCGGCTTGGAGCATGGAGTTCTTTTCAACATGGGGGCATTTTTCTTCTGGTTTCCTGGAGGATGGAGGGCAGGGCATGGAGCAGCGGCGGAGATGCTGTTGGATAGTCTTTAGTGGGCAGGGAATACTACTCTTGACTACCAATTACTCCGTTAATGACAAGTGACGGATTGTCTGCTCACCCATACAGGTAGAAGTCTATGCAGAGTAGTCGGCCCCCTCCCCCCCGACAACACTTCAAATGTTGTCCACGTGAGTCGGCTATTTCAAGTGCGGAGGGGAGGTGATGAAACTTCCTCAGCAGTCTACACACTTTATCGAACAAGATGGTCTCACCTTTAGAGTCTCGTTGAGTCCAGCCCGCCATGCACTTTAATGAGCCAAATCGGTCAACTTTCATCGTGATGCAAGTCATGAAAGAGTGTCAATACAAGTCTATCATGCTGGTTCCAGCCGAAACCTAGGCCGCGGGGCCACTGATAGCCAACCGCAGTCTGTCCGCCTGTCCATCCCGCCCACCAAACACAGCGTTCCAGCTGTGCGAATCCGTGCCCTTCCCGCCCGGGGTTCGATGGACGTCTCGCGTCCGGGGTATAGTGAACCCAATGCTGGTAGTACAAAACGAGGCCGCTCGTTGCCTCGTGCATTTTTTGGTGGTCATCATGCGAAAAAAAGAAACTCTCAACTCTCTACCGGCGAAAGCATGTAACGAGCTCAGTCCACCCACTCACCGTCTTCGTATAGCTCGTAATCCATGTCCACTTCCGTCTTGGGCTCGCGCTTCACGTCCGGCTGCGCCTCGGCCGACGCGCGTCTCTCGACGGCAACGTTGGGCTCGTTTTTCTCGACCGGGTCAGTAGCCGAGGCCGATGGGACGGTAGAAATGACGGCCGCGGCGGGACCGACCGCGGCCGGCCCGTTCTCGACCCAGGCAACCTCGACGGAGCCCACGTTGGGAATGGGAGCCAGTTTGGCGGCGTGCAGGAACCGCTCGGCCGTCTTGCGCGACTTGAATGTGATTTGCGCCGTCAGAGGCGTGATCTGAATATCATTAAATTCACCGATCCCCTGGGACCATGTTAGTGTTGGGCACGCAACAGCAAAAGAAACGTGAGCGGGGAAAACGTACGAAAAGGTGCTGTCGTAGCGCCTCGTCCTTTTCGGAATCCGAGAAATCAACACCCGAGACCTCAATCACACGGGTGCGGTTGTCGAGTGTGTACTGCTCGAATGCCGCATACACGGCAGCCCTGTCGACGCCGTGGCCGCCACGACCGCGATGGGCACCACGGCCACGGCCGCGGCCGCGACCGCGGTACCCGCCGCGGAACCCGCCATAGGTGCCGACGTCGTCCGGGTCCGGGTCGAGACCCAGGTACTTGGCCTCCTCTTCAAGAGCGGCGAGCTGGGCCCTGAGCACCTCGTTGTTACTGGAGCCGTCAGCGCCGTCCTCGCCACCAGACGCCTGGCCGAGCTTCTCCTGCAGTTTCCGGCGGATCTCGCGCTGGCGCTCAAAGAGGTCCCTCTGCCGTTCCGTCAGGTCCTGGCGCTGCTTCTCCAGCTCCTGTTGGCGCTGGCGCTTCTCCTCGTACACCTTCTGGGCCTCGTCCTGCTTCTTAATGAAGGCGTCGAGGTCGAATTCCGGCTCCTCGGGAGCGTTGTCGATGCCAGAAGCCTTCGACGCGCCGTTGCCCTGCTCGGCCGCATCCTCATCGTACCAGAAGACCTTGACAAAGCGATTGTCAAAGAAGGCCTTGGTCGATCGGTAGGCAGCATTCGCCGCGTGCCAAGCGTCATACTTGACAACGGCGAGCCGATGGTAGAGCTGTAGCGTGACGTCGACAATGGTGCCGAACTCGGAGAAAGCATCCCGCACAGCGTCCTCGTTGAGGTGCTGCTCGGGGATGCTCTCCACGACAATGGTGCTCTTCGTCCTGTCAGTCACGTTTCCTCCGGCAGAGAAGGGTGCCCGGTCGGAGGCCCTGCGGCCTCCGCCGCGCTTTGCGGCGCGACCCCTTCCGTGGCTGCTTTTGTCCTTGTTTGCCGTCACCATATCCCATAGCTGCTGCATTTGCTGCATGTTCTGGGTGAGCATGGCCGCGGCGAGGTCGTTCGGTGAGGGTTCTGTGCAGACTGTCAGCATCTGATGTGATGGAAAGAATGCAGCGCAATATGTAGATTCAAGAGATGTAAATTCAGAAGTCAACCTTATAATAATGGGGGGTTTCATCGCACGAATGCTCCCACATTGAAAAAATGGGTGTCATCAGGTTACGGAGAGACAGAGGAAGAAAAAAAAGTGTCCATGAACAACGTACCAAAGTGACCTAGAGGATAGCCCATCGGTCCAGAAGGGATGTAGCCGGACCTGACAGGCTGCGGAAACTGCGCAGGCATCTGAGGAGCAGTACCGTACGCCGGCGCCGCGCCATTCTGATCGGGGTGAAAGATAGGTAGAGGCCACGACGGCCTGGGCGGCAGACCTCCGCTCCGTCGAGGCTGCTTGATGTGTCGCCCATTGCTGGGACCGCGAGGTGGCGCGACCGGAAAGTCGGGTTCTTCAACATCGTTGAAAGAACGTTTCCTGTTTGCCTGTCGGCCGTTCGCATGGGCGAGTGATCCATTCTGTGGGAGGCTGGGGCCAGTCGGGGGCTGAGAGCTAGTCGGCAACGCTGAATGGGCTGGTCCTTTCGGAGCAGGACGTGAGCCCGTCCAGTCCTTCGTCTCAATCACCCGGAAGAGGTCGTTGATGAAGCGAGGTGTGGCGCCTAAGGCAATGCAAGTCAGCGATCGATCAGAGAGCCAAGCCAGCAGAGTGCATCGTACCATCGTTGAGGAATTGGGGGAGCTCCTGCTCACACAACGCTCGAAGCTCTTCTTCGTCGTATTCGTAGCCGGATGCAAGCAGCGCAAGAAGATAATCGGCAAAGATTTCCGTCTCCGAGTCGGACCTGTAAGGAAAAGGTGTTTGCATTAGCGAACGCACCACAAGTGGAGCGGGACAAGCCAGGGCCCGAAGGGCTAGGGCAAAGTATGGCTAAAGAAAAGGGGAAAAAAAAAACATACACCTCAGGCAGCTTCTTCATAATCCATGCCCGCAGGCCGACCTTGTCATCGGCAGAGAGAAGCATGTTTGTCGAGGCTCGGCGGCGCGGTCACGCGTGGTGACTGGGAAGCACGAGGTCGAAGGGCTATAACGCCATGCGCAAGACTGATGAGATATATGCAATGGATGTAGACGAAAAGAGTAAGGTCATGCCGCGATGGTGGTTAGAAGTATTATTCGTCAGCGCAGGGCGTGTCGAGAGTGGAAGTGGAGGTGGAAGACGAAATTTTAGGTACCAGGTTCGGGATCAGGAGCTCGCGAGCAAGGGCAGTTCGAGCACAGACCATGTACCAACCTACCTTGGTCCCTCGGCAGCCACCACCCTCGCTGAACGACGCGGCCAGGTTGGGAGCGAATTAACAAAGCCTCAGCCAGAGCCAAGCCAAAGTGGCGTGCAGAGAATGACACAGTGCACATTTCACCTGAACGGCATCGAGTTGTCATTTAGAACAGTCATCAATTCCTAGCAAAAAACTACTAGCCGTGTCATGGCAATCAAACGCATGAGATGGGCTTCATGGCTGACTGCCTCAGCAAAGCCTCCCCATTTTGATAGCTCCTTCGCCATTCCCGCACAATCGGCTTCTCTTTCGTGGCCGGTGGGACGGGATGGCCCACGAAGTCTGACGACAACTGGACGTCACGAGGGACGTGTCGGCGCCAGGCTTCGATAGCCCTTGAATGAGGCGTTTACAACTTGTCGTAGTACTGTCATGGCATGTCAGCAGCTGTTTCATACGAGAATCGGGATCGAGCAGAAAGTAACTTACGTTCTCAACGCCGGGCACCTCAACCTTGATACCCTTGCGCTTACGCATCGTCTGGACAATGCCACCGGTCTTGGAGGTGGGGTCAAGGGGAGAGCCACCAGGCAGGATCTGCCAGTGGTCGAAGACCATCTGGGGAAGGCCTGGCCGGAGGTGGCCTGGCGCAGATCGGCGTTGAAGCCGAAGGACTCCATGACGGGCAGGTAGGCCTTGATGGTGAAGAGGGGAGTGCCGGGGCGCTGCTCCTCGCCGAAGACGTGGCCACGACGACGGGTAAGGACACCGTAGACACCACCCATGGCCTGCTCGGGAACCTGGATCTCGACGAGGAAGACGGGCTCGAGGAGACCGGGCTCGGCGAGAAGCGAGGCGGCGTACAGGACACGACGGGTGGTGGGCATGATCTGACCGGTACCACGGTGAATGGAATCGGCGTGGAGGGTGACGTCCATGATGTTGAAGCGGATGGCGCGCATGGGCTCCTCGGCAACGGGGCCCTCGCGGGTGGCCCACTGGAAACCAGAGACCATGGAGTCCTTGATTTCGTTGAGGTACTGGACGGCCTTGGTCTGGTCAACCAGCAGGTTGGCGCCGACCGTGTCGGGACCGAAGGTCCAGATCTTACGGGCGTCGGTGACATCCCAGCCGAAGTCGTCGGCGAGGATACGAGCGCGGGCCTTGAAATCGTCACGGGGGCTGACCTTGCCACCCTCGATCTCCTTGCAGAGCTCCTCGTCAATGGGCTCAGCCTCCATGTAGATACGGTTGTGCTTGTTGGGGGACTTGGACAGGGCGGTCATGGAAGACTTGGCGCCGACGGTCTCACGGAAAGCGACGACGGGGTCGGAGATGATGAGAGGAACACCGGCGTGGTCGTTCTCGAGATCGTTCAGGCAAATCTCGAGGTGGAGCTCACCCGCACCGGCAACGACGTGCTCACCGGACTCGGAGGTCGAGGTCAGGACGCAAGGGTCAGACTTGGACAGACGCTTGAGACCCTCGACGAGCTTGGGGAGATCCTGGGCGTTCTTGCACTGGACGGAGCGCTGGACGACGGGGGAGACGGAGAACTTCATGACCTTGAGGTTGTGGGCAGTGTCCAGGGTGGTGAGGGTACCAGACTTGAGGAGGAACTGGTCGATACCGACGAGACCGACAATGTTGCCGGCGGGCATGTCGTCGATGGGCTCGACCTTGCCGCCCATCATGAGGACGGTACGCTGGATGGCCTTGACGAAGAGGTCCTCCTTGCGGCCGGGAACGTAGTTGGGGCCCTGGATGCGGACCTTGATGCCGGACTTGACGGTACCGGAGAAGACACGACCGAAGGCGTAGAAACGACCCTTGTCGGAGGTGGGCACCATCTTGGAGACGTACAGCATGAGGGGACCATTGGGGTCACAGTCACGGATACCGATGGCGGCGGCATCGTCGAGGGGACCCTCGTACAGGGTCTCGGCACGGTACTTCTGGGCCGTGACGGGCGAGGGGAGGTGGAGAATCATCATCTCGAGGAGGGCGTCGGCGGCGGGGAGGAAGGTGCGCATGACGGCCTTGAGGAGCTGCTTGCCCTCCTTCTCGCGGTCATCAGCGGAGAGCTTGAGGTTAAGCTTCTCGAGGAGGGTGGCGGTCTCCTCCTTCTTGAAGTTCATGACGGCGGCGAAGATCTTGAAGATGGGGTCGAGGATGAACTGGTTGAAGGCACGCTCGAGCTGCTTGCCCTCGTAGGTGCCGTTCTTGGTCCACTTCTTGGTGGCGGGGTTGAAGTAGTTGTCGCCCCAGAGACGCTCCATCATCTTGTTGCGGTCGACACCGAACTTCTTGGCGTAGCGAGAAGCGAACTGGCGGATGGTGAAGGCCCAGCCGTGGAGACCGGAGCCGAAGGCGACGGTACCGCGGTCGGGGTAGACCTGAACGTCACCGAGAGACTTGTCAAAGTAGGTGGAGATGATGACGTTGACGGACTCGATGGTACGGGAGAAGGACTGGTACAGATCCTCCTTGGAGACCTGAAGCTCGAGAAGAGCACGGTCGACCTTGTTGATGATGACAACAGGCTTGATGCGCTCACCGAGGGCCTGACGCAGGACAGTCTCGGTCTGGACGCAGACACCCTCGACGGTGTCGACGACGACGAGAGCACCGTCGGTGACACGGAGAGCGGCGGTGACCTCGGAGGAGAAATCAACGTGACCGGGCGAGTCGATCAGGTTGATCAGGAAGTCGGTGCCGTCGGTCTTCTGGCCAACGATATCCTTGATGTCCTCAGGGTCGGGGAGCTGACCGAACAGGGAGATGGCGGTAGACTTGATGGTGATGCCACGCTCCTGCTCGTCGGCTCTCGTGTCCGTCGCTCGCTGGTCACCGGCCTTGGCGGTGGAAATGATACCGGCCTTGGACAGAAGGGAGTCGGTGAGGGTCGACTTGCCGTGGTCGACGTGGGCAATGACGGACATGTTACGGACATTGCAAGGCTTGTCCATAAGCTGCCGGATCTCCTCCGTAGTGAAGCTGTAGAAACGGTGGTAGTCAGCATACTGAGACTTTGTGTGATGGATAGATGACAGCGGCGAGCTCGCGGAGAAGGGGCCTGGAAAAAAAAAAAAGCAAACAAGGGCAAGAAGAGCGAGGAGAAGGTGAAGATCATGATAGTCAGGGCGCAACACGAGTCGACAGGAGGCGGGGTGGTCGAACTTGAGGAGCTTGCGGCCAGCGACATCATCTATCTACATCGTCCAGGTGACCTGAACGACAAAAAGAGAGACAGAGGTCCGGATAGCCAGGCTGCCGATGGGGCAATAGAATTCGAAACTCGATGTTCCCCGACAAGACGACGACGAGAAGACAGTAATGATGGGGAAAGATGCTTACTTGACCATCTTGGCGGTAGTTCTGGGGGTGAACTTCCTGGTTGGAAAATTTGTCGATGTGTTGTTGTTGGAAGCGGGGTCAAAAGACTCTGCCCCGCGCGCGGAAGATGCTTAGATGCGCTTTCAAGCGAAAGGGCAATCTAAAGCTTTAGATAGTCGTGGGTTGCAACAAGCCAAAAATGACAATGGAGATGTTCCACCGTCACTCTTTTATCGTTGCTTTGGGGAGGTTTTGATCGGAGGACGAGGGGGAGGAGAGAGAGAGAGAGAGAGATCAGGTGGTGGAGCGGAGGGAGGGAAAAAAGAAGGTTGACGAGAGGTGTGGGCGAGGAGTCGCCCGCTGTGACAAATGCCTCCTACAGTGGGGCCCAGAGCCCGAGGCGCCCCCGCCGTCGCCACGCCCTTCCTGTTTTTCCCCCCCCCCCCCCCTTCCCCCTCCAGCCCCTCCTTGGTGCTTTGGTGCTGCGACAACTCGTCGCGCCCGTAAGGAGCTCCCCCTCCTTTCCGGCACCAGCTGGCAGGAGAAAAAAACCCCACTCGCGACTTCTGGGTGTCTGGGTGTGCACGCCGCTGAGGGCACAGAAACCCTGGGCCGTCTTTGCCGGACGTCCGCCCTTTGTCGTCCATGGTCGCAGATGCTCGCAGTGCAGACTGCAGATTTTCTTCGTCATCGGTTGCTTTACCAGCTGGCAGGCTGCTACGCCGACCAATGTACGTACCCTTTGCCCCTCCTATCTCTGCCCACCTCGGAAGGTACCTCACGAACCTACCTACCTAGGTAGGTAGGTACCTAGGCCTGGACCTAGGTATGCTCGAAACCCAAGCTCCAGCTTCACTGTCCGGAAACTCTTGAACACGCCCGAAAGCAGCCTACTCCAAAAAGCAAGGGCCGGCCGTTTGAGTCAAACCTGCAAGAGCATGCCCATCACCATTCGTCCAGCATCATGCACGCCGCCAATGACATGGGGCTGAGCCTGGGGACGGGCAGACATCTACCGAACGGGAGCTGCAAAGAGCTGCACAGAGCTACCTTACACAGAGCTACACCGAACAATCAGGCCGATGACTCCAAGCCCACGCGACAAAGCTGTCTGACGTTATTAAGGATAGTGAAAACGCTAAAACCCGAATCATCTACGGCCGAGGTGTCACGCACCAGGCTGTCGTAGTCAACCTCATCTTCTTAGTTGTTATATACAGCCTCAGGCTCGGTGGATGACTCGACGCCGATGCCCATGTCATGCTGCCTGTGCAGATCCCTCCGTCGTCTCCCGCCTGCTGTAGTCAACCATCCTTCATGATGACCCCATAATCCTGCCGTATGCATCCTCCACCTCGCCCGCCAGCTCCAACAGTGATACAATCACAATCTGATGTGTCAGGTTCGGCATGCGATCCCTGTGCAGCCCAATCCACTCCAGCGGCGGCGTCGCCTCGCCCATGTCCCGGAGCTGCGGCGTCTCGATGATGGCCGGCTCCAGCGCCACGTAGTCGTACTTGGACTGCGGCACGTTGACCTCGGCCGTGATCTTCTGTTGCTGCTGCTGCTGCTGCGCCGACAGTGACGATGGCGAAGGACCGCCCATCGCCTGTCCGCCGTCCTCCGAGTCCGCTGCCTCCGGCACGCCCGTCACCTTGATCGCCGCCAGTGGCAGCGGCAGCTCCTTGCCCCACGTCTGCTCCAGCGACTTTGCATGCTTTGCCCACATGCCCCTGATGTAGCTGATGCGTGAGTAGTTCCATCCCACCTCCACCTTGCCCCCAAACGCGCTCTTGAACGTGTACTCGATACGGTTGCCGTCCGGCCGCTGCCATGTCTGCATGATGGCCTCCAGCTTGGGCACCTTCAGAATGGTTCCGCCGCGCGATCCAGTGGCCCGGGCAACCACGTCCTCTACCGTAATCTCACTCAACGTCTTCGGCGCTTCACTATTGCGCACCCCAGCGAGTCCTATCCGGAGCTGGCCCAACGTCAGGTCGAGGATGCTGTGGATCCTTCTCTGCTCCATGCTCGCCGCGAATCTTGCGTGTGCGTCAAGTGCCTCAATCTTGAAGACCTGATGGTCCGAGAACGTATTCGGGAAGATGCCTAGGTTCAGCGCCTTCAACGTCACGACCACGTCCGTGTCCAAGGAGATGGGCGACTTTGCCAGGGTATCGTCGACTGGCAGCTTGGGCGGCGCCGAGGTCTGAGGAGATGATATCGCGGGGCTGCTATTGCCGCGAGACCGGCGCCTCATGAACTTTTCAATCTCCTTCAGAGATGTCTCAAAATTGGCCCGCCGCTCCTGGATCAGCTTTTGTACAGCTTGATAGAGCGACAGCCCCTGCGCCGCCGAGTTGGTCGTGCCAAAGATCTGCACCGCATCGCCATCAAAGATTGCCACGAGTCGGTCGCCGCTCCCTTCAAGACTGCGACGCACATTGTACATCAAAAACTCGAGTGAAGTAATGTCCGCAACCAGGAACGCCTGGTAGTCAAAGGCAGCCTTGACACGGAATTGACTGAAACCGATGGAAGCCTGGATCATGGGGGTCTCATTGAGTGCTGCCTCACGCTCAGGCCACTGGATCGAAGTGCGGAGCTTGAAGTTCTGCAGTTCAACAAAGCCGCTGAGCCTGCCAGTGCAGTCGATTCCTACCTTGTCGATCCCGAGACAGAGGTTTTGCTCCCAGTCTGACGTCTTCTTCGAGGACACCCAGAAGTTGTTGATCTTGAAGGCAGACTTTCCTATTGCCTGACCAAGGTCGACACTGACGTCCAGAGACGTGATTGATATCGTGGCCGTCCATGGGAAGGCGGCTGTCGCGGCTACCTGCTGGTACCGCTGGACAAGGTGTCCCTGAGATGTCTCAGTAGTCAGCTTGGACACTGGCGCAACGGATCCCTGGCGGAGCTCCTTGGGGTACCAGATCTCGCGGAAGAGTAAGAAGTCCTGAAGCTGCTTGGCGTTGATCGACATGTTCATCGGGCTAACCTTGAGAATGGCGGAAACTCCGCTCGTGCCGCTGACATGCTTGCTGTTCATAAAGGAGAGCACGATGGACTCAACCTCAAAGCTAGCCGTCGACTCTCTGGAATAAACATGTTGGACGGACACTGTCAGGTTGGTGAAGGCGCCGGATATGGCGAAAAAGTTGCCTTGCTCCACAGATCGTACTGTATTTGCGGTGAAGTAGATGTCATCGAAGCAAGCGGTGGCGGCCACGCGGGCGATAGGCTGACAACTGAGTGAAAATTCTTGGCGACAGATGCGAAGGCCAAGATTCAACTTCAGACGACCAAGAACAGCATTGGGGTCGGCTGTCAGAATGTTATCCTCGTTGCTGACCTCTGCTTTCAGCTGTGGTAGTGACGTCTGCGCGCTTGGTCTCGTGTCGTCCCCGACAACTTCTTTCACACTCGACATGATCTCCATGATGAGCGGCACGACGGAAGGGTACAGGGTGTTGCTCGACGCATCGACCTTGATCTCTCCGTAGAGTGCGGGATCTTCTTGGTCGTTGTCTCTGTATTCGATCTTGCAAGCCACGCCAGGGCTTCGAAGAACAGTACTGCTCCCCGATTCGTCAGGGTTGAATTGTCCGTATTTTCCGCCCGCCGCAGACTGGCGTAGAATTCTTGAGGTTCGGTTTCCCCCGCTGCCTTCTTGCCCGAAACGTGGACGACGGCACCGGCAAAGTCAGCATCGACGAGCAGAGATTCGAATCCTTTCTTGCCAAGAATGCCAGCCGGCCGCAGTGTGGGGGTTTCGATTCGCGGCGCTCCTCGCTTTTCCCCATCAGGCTTGGTATGAGTTGTGCTCATGATCCAGTCCTCAGATGCCTTTTGCACGTTGCTGATGGACAAGGTAATTGAATCTTTCAAGTTGGCCACCGGAATGATGAAACCAGATGTGAGGCGCAAATCAAGGGACTTGCCAACCGCTTGACAGGCCAGACGCCGCGCAGTAGGAGTGGAAACATAGGCAATGTTGAAGACTACTTCAGGGAGAAGTGCAGAGTGTCGAGAGCGCATCCGTGGGTCCTGGCCAGGTGGGACCATCTGAAGTTGAAAGTCTTCGATCGTGAGGCGTGCCGAGTTGGCTTGGCGCGTGCCGAAACTGATGAGCTTGATTGAAAGAATAAGATCCTCTTTGTCGAGGGAAGGCATCTCTACGGCGTCGCCGACGAACCAGCTGATTTGGGTGTCCTGAATCTCGAACTGATAGACCAGCGATGACAGGAAAGAATCGATCAGGTCAGGGGGCTCAGCCTGTTCCTCGTCGTTGAGAGCAATGCGCGGTTTAGGCTGTCGAATCCTGCGTAGATACTCGAGTTCGCGTGAGGTGTCCAGGTCTTTGATCTTGCCGCCCATGTAACCTAGAATCTCCATTACTGTCGAGATTGTCTCTGGTGACAGTTGAATGTCCAATCCATCGCTTTTGAAGTTGAATGATCTCTCCTCCTCGCCAGTATCAGTATGTCGTGTGCTTGCCGATATGAGAGCCCCAAATGTGATGCTACCGCAGGATCTCATTGCGCCCTCGCTACCCTTTGGATGTCAAACATGATTGACCGTAGATTGACATGGAGTTCCGGTTGCGCAAGAATCGGACGGTGTGCATCGTGTCTGTTGGCCACTTCCAAGTGTACTCTGTCAAGACTGAAGCATAAGTATGCTAGATCATGTTCTCCTGACTTGAGAGGCGTATTGCCGAAGATTTCGAGACCTGCCAAGGTCGCATGGACCGTGTAGACCAGTTTCTGCTCTTGAGTTGGAGGTGATAAGACTTGAGGTTCTTTCACAAGCTTTTCTCGCCCAAAAATATCATTCGCGTGCTCCTGTATGGATTTGATTTGCTCTTGCGCCTCATTCAGGGTATTGGAAATTTGGGGACGGTTGAGGGCACCGAGAAGGCTATAGACGGCAGATGCATCGAGCTGTATCAGCTCAACGGAGGCGAACACCGTCACAGAATGCTCGGTTGGACCCATGCGACTCTTGATTCGGCCGTTTGTTGGCGGAATACGAAGAAGCGAGATGCTTCGCGGCTGATTGTTGACATTGACTCGGAAGTCGTGTTGATTTTCCTTGATATCAAAGTCAAAGATGAGCTCCTTGCCGAAATTCGCCGCTACAGCAGCCCGAGAGACAACTCCTGACAAATTATACGTGAGGGACTGGAGTAGTGGCACGCTGATATCATACTCATCAAGGAACATTGCCACATTGACTCTGAATGATGATATCCTTTCCGCAATGCTGTGGTCGTCGCTGTGTGTCGGCGGGCTAGATGGAAGCTGCTCTTTCAATTGGTAAAGCTGTGCAAGCTCATCTTTGACCAAAACATCGACGACTTCGAGGAGAACTATTGGGTCTTGCCGCACCACAAAGGTGAGGGACTGGCTGCTTGCTGTTGACTTGATCGTGTGACAGGACACGACGTCAAGCTCTTGCAATTCATGGGAGATGAAGACACTCGGGTTGCGTAGCTGGAACATGCCCAGCAGTTGGGAGCGATGGTGGAGCCTGGAGGTAACAGCGTCACAGCTCAGTATGAAATTCAGCGAGGTGCTTTCATCTTCGAGCGAGTGGGTGAGCAAGGACGCCTTGAGATTGTTTCCCAAGGTTTTTGCACTCAGGTTGATCGTATCAACTTCGACTGACCCCCTCGAGAGAGCCATGACAATATGCATCGGTTGACGGGCCTGCACGTCACTCGCGCGGTCCGGTGCTGCTTCCGTGGAAGTTTGACTTGCAGGACTGTCTCGCCGCCTAGATCCATTGTACAGCCGGAGTAAAACATCTGCGAGCTCGCATAGTTCCCAGTTGAGGTTGATTGCCGCATCATTGCAGTTGATATTGATGACAGCCATGTCTTCGGTTTCAGTCGTCTTGCGAGCTGTGTCATTTGGCTTCTTCTCAAGTCTCGCAGTCAGCTCCGAGAAGAACAGCCTGTTTTGTTTCGGACCAGGATCTAGTATCAATTGGATTTCTCTGAGCCGGAAAGCAACCAGCAAGGGCACCATTGGCGGTGGAGGGTTTCCATGGTCAGGAGCTCCTCCGAAAACGCTGGCGATGAGCTGGGAGCCAGGAATATCATCCAAATCCCACCCACGCCAGCGTTGAAAAGAGCTAATCACCTGCTCCGTCGCATGCGGCGGTACGGTGATGGTACTGCCTAAAGAGTTGTAAAGCAGACGGTCCCGGACCGTGGCAGGGAGCCAGACGTATATCTGACGCAGTCGAACGGCCAACTTCCACGCATCAGCAGTCCGTAGATGGCCAGCCGCGGATCGCAAAACAGCTGATGGACGGACAAGGAACGTCGGATCAGGCGCTGTCTGCCCCTCCGTCACTAATGTATGTATCAAGAGCTTCATCCGCCGTTCATGGTGAGCTACCGTTTCACTCAGTAACGCACCCAATTCGGAAGCCACTAAGCCGGTCCGGTGGACAAGCGACGCGAGGTAGTCGACTTTTCCAGACGCTGTACTGCTTCTGATAGCATCGATTTCCCCGTCGATGTACATGACATCTTTGGACCCGACGGAAAGCACCACACGATCAACTTCTGCCATGACCGCGGCTTGATTCTCGGCAAGTCCAGGCGAGCGCTCCGCAACTGAAGCTTCGGCAGAGCCGAGTCTCAGCATGAGGGACGTCTTTGTTTGCGCTGCTGTTGATCGTCCTTTGTCAAGAGACTGCGCTATCTTCGATGTTGATCGTGATGTCAAAGCAAGTTGCGAAAAGATGACGTCGTACTGATCACAGGCATTTTGTGCCGCTTCAGGGTCATCATTTTCTGCATTGAGGAAGCGAATGCTTGCTCGCGGAATCTTAAGCAGTATATCTTTGATGTGACCTTTGACCTTGGCCTGTTTCTGTTCGTCGACCAAATTTGTAACAGCATCCATCTGAAGAGAGTCCAAGATGTCCTCTGGGTCCGTCGGTTGTAAAGCTGCAATTAGCCCTGAGACGTAGCGCACCGATACTGGGTTCAAGCACGCCGTGATCCCAGAAGGGAGTTCGATAATTGTACTCGAATAGGCGTTGTCATCACTGAGAACGTCAGTATCAACATCATCGAGGCCGAATGTTGTCGCGTCGTCATCTGCCTCGAGGTCTCCGAGGTCAATACTGGGAGCTAGCGATCCGCTTGTCCCTGTTTGAGCATGCTCAAGAGGGAAGTGGGGAGGATGGAACTGGCTGGAAAAAGCCATGGATGAGTGTTGGTCTCGACCATTATTGTCGCCTAACATGCCATACACTGACGGTTGACGGCCAGTAGATGCTGAGAGGTCCCTTCGTGATCTGCCGACTGATCCAGAAGGGGTCATGGCTCTACTATCTCGGAAGGAGTGGTTTGACTTGGGATATCCCGCCGACAGCCGCGTCTTGTCTATGGAGACATTGCTGTCGTTGCTGATTGCTGTGGATATGGACAAGAACGAGTTTTTGTGGCGAAGGCTCCGGAAATTTTTTGACGGAATCGTGGACGCTCGAGAGCTCGACCCCTCCTCATCATGTTCCATCACCGCGGGATCGGGGATGACCGGAGGGGCTGTCGCTGGGGCATCGATGGGATCTGGGACCAGCTCATCTAGGAGACCCGGAAGCAGAAGAAAATCAGTCCTGTGTGTCCGTTGATCCTCTCTTCGGACCAGCTCCTGCTGCATTTTACGCTCTTCAGAGAAATTGAACTTGCGCCCCACGATGGCCACATGAATGGTCGCCTTCAGAAGAGCGTCGGCTTGTAGATTGTGTGGGAGCCTTGATCTTTGTCTGGCGGCTGCCTCAGAGTTGACGCAGGATATTTGAAGGTTGGGTATCCGGATATCTGCGCGTTTCGAGTAGTGCGTCCGCGCCCAGTCATTGTATTTGACGTCGATAGTCTCAGTAGAAAGCAAGAATGCCGCTTCCTCCGCATGAAGCCAGACTCGGACCGACTGGACTGCAACGCGGAGAAATGTGACATCGTACATAACGATGGAGGAGTATGGTATCAAAGCGTTCTCGTCGTCGTCAAACTCAAACCCAAAGACTTGGCCACCGCGCATCAGGGCCGCCAAGAAGTCGGCTGTACATTCGCCTGTAACAGCTCCAACAGAAAGGTCCCAATTGCAGAGATATGTTGGCTCTGTTGGCGGCAGTCCAAAGAGGCGATGACCATAGATTCCTAAGCCGTCGATAAAAAGTTGCGTACTAGTTGTAGCACTGATGGGCGTCTCCATTCCGGAATCACTAGTACCTAGTGATAGATTCAGAGGACTCACAGCGAGCTCCAAATCCATGTAATAGTTGGTAAACCGCAGATCAGCAGTGATGCTGGCAGTCTCGACTTGGATGTTCCGTTTTGTAGACCATAGATTTGCGGGAATCAGCAATCGTGTGTCATCGACCCGAACATGGAGAATCACATCAAGGTCATTGGACTTTTTCGGCGGTGGTCGGAGTGCTGCCTCCGCCTCTGGGTCGCGCTCTCTTAGCTGCAATGTCTCTTGGTACTCGTCCAGTGTTTTAAAATGAACGTCGTCTCCAAAGTAGTTATCTTTCAGCTTCAAAGCATATCTGATAATGAAGCCATGTATCGTAGCTGTGGGAGATTGGCCAGAGACGTTTAGAGTGAGTGTGTCTGTGTTGGCAGGCGAGGTAGTTGCATTGTAGGTGTAGCCACCATTGACTGTCAAATTCTCGCCCTGTCCAACGTCCTTGGAAGTAAGGAATGACGCTTGTGTGTTCCAGGGGGGTACGTGCAATGCGAGTGAGAAGGACTCCGCCTTGATATCGAAGGGGATTGTGTTCTTGCTGGGCCGGTACTTGTCGATAGGTATGCAGACTTGAGATGCGAGAACAGGAGTTGACAGCACGAGATATGCATTGTCCTCCAGATCTGTAGGTTTGTTAATGATGTTACCATCGTTGACGTTCAGGTAGAGTTTGAAGTTTCTGAGATCGATGTTCATATTGTAGCGGAAAGGAGTGAACACCAGATACTCCGCAGGCGGGCCGCTAGCCCAGTCGTCAACGAGATCAATGAGCAAGAAAACATGATCCCTGAGTAGGAACAACTCCATGTCGTTTGCTGAGACGTTGAAGTGCCAAGACCGTAGAGCATTCCAACTCAACGGAGTCGAAAGGTCACAGCGTACTTGCTGTGCCCCTGAACGCCACAGCAACTCGTGATTGACACTACTGGAGAGTTCTGTGCCTGGTAAATCTAGGTCAAGGCCCATCTTGTAGCCATGCGCGCCAGCAACCGAGTCCATCGAGTAGGAAATCGTGGCATTCGCAGCAATCTTGAAATCCAGCCAGCCGGCGGGCCGGAGGGGGGCCGCATCTCCTTTGCTGTGTTTCTTGGCCCTCGCCCTCTGCTTTCTGGTTTGGTGAGGACGATCATCCTTGGTGGACGGCTCTTGACCCTTCCATCGCCAATTCTTGGAAGTCTCTCTGGTCGGTATTCTTAGTGTCAATTCTTCTTCCAACTCCACATAGAGCTTGAACTGTGTTGAAACACGGAAGGCGCCCGCAGGTAGGGGCTTTGCTGGCGTGGCATCTTTCGATAATCCTGGCAAAAAGACCCGTTGCAAATCTGCTCTACGGCGATCTGCCCACGGCCCGTAGTTGGCAGTGCCACCCTTGAGAGCCAGATTGATGCCCCATTCCGGGGATACAGCGCCATTAATGTTCGAAATAGCATTTCCTTTGTTCATCTGTCGACTGGCCAGTTCGTCGGTGATCCTGGCGGGAGAATCCCAGTATACAGTCAGGGTTGCCTCTGGACTGTCGATCAAAGTTGTCGCTGCTGCATATTCGACGTTCGACCATCGCGTCTTTGAATCCCGATCGTCGTCATCCAGATAGCGAGCGAGTCCCTGCCACTGGCCCGAAGAGGGAACGTGCGTTGCTGTTGTCCCGGCCGTGGCTCCCGACTCAACGAAAAAGGACTCAACGGATTTGCGCCAGTAAGGAACAAGATTTCGAAGCCTTCCGAGGGTACGCCGCTTGTGACGCATGAGGAAACCGGCCTTGATAAAGTGATGGCTACCCTGGGGCTCCTGCTTGCCCTTGCTGGCTCTCACAACTTGGTCTTCTTTGTAGTCCTCGTTGTCTTTCATCTCAATCACGGGACGATCAAATTTGATCTTGAATACTTGCCTGTATGGATCAGGGCCTGTGGTGGCAGATGCGTTTACTTCACCTGTCAATGAGTTGGCTTTCACTACCATTATAGCCTTCGTGTTTTCATTCCCAACCACAAGTGCTGCCTTCTGGCAAGTGATGTAGATCGGGAACAATTGCAGCATGGCAGGTAGGTCGGGTTGAGATTGTGCCGACGTCCTCGAGCCCGTGTACAAGCCTGAAGAGCTGGAGCGACCGGTCGAAGAGCGTTGCTGTGGCCTGTTCCATTCTGGTGAATCTGGTGCACCAGGCGTGCTGGAGGTGTCCTTGGCCCCGTGGTTGCTGACTGGTGCTGGCTGACCCTCATCTCCCAGCTTTTCGGACAACTTGGAGCCTCGATTACGCAACTTCGCGGTCGTCTCCTCGCTTGACGTCCCTGTTGTCACGGCATCCTCGGGTTTGTTTCCTGTCAGACCTGCCAGAATACCGTCATACACAGGCGTCCGGTTGTAGACAAACCATTCGAGACCAGCCACTGTGACGGTAATACGACAAGGCAGCTCCTTCTTGCTTTCCCGCTTTTTTGGAGACTCGCCTCCCAGTTGATGCTCGTTCCTCTTGGAGTCTTTTATGTCCACGTCCCTGACACGGCGCAGCCAGTATCTCCAAGTGATATAGCCGTGCTGGATGTGGAAGGCTTCGTTGTTTCCATGGTATTTGAGACCGGTGAAGAAAATGCGGCCGCCGAGGAGTGATATTTGTAACGCCTGGATATCAATGTGTATTCGGTGTTTGTGCCATGACCAAGCCCTGATACCCTTGGATATAAACCAGCTGAACACTCTGTTAAAGTAAAGCAGGAAGAAGATGGCCCTGGTGCTATGTCAGCGCTGATCACGATCTGGCTCGTGGCGCAAAGGAGTTCATACAATACACTAGCTAGAATGATGAATCCGAGAAAGGCGCTGCGGAGGGACGTGTCAGCACTGGCTCATTGTCGCGATGAAGCCGCGAAACATACCCATTGAAGCGTGGCAAGGTTTCGGGGATTCGGTTGAAGTCGTTCGGAGAGTCGGCGTCGGCCATCTTTATATACACGCTGCGTGTCACGCAACAGCACAGCTTGGTGACCTTCAGCTTACTGCCCGCGTCGTTCAGTCGGCTCGTGTAGTCCTCCCGTCTGCCATTGCTCGGAGAGTCGGCCGGTTCGGGTGCTGGCTCTGGACTAGAGTGGGTGTGGTCCGTTGTTTCTCAGGACAACGTGTATCCATTGACATCGAGATTCGTGTGGTCGGGGTGCATGTCGGGTTTCTGTCAGTAGACGCTGCTTCTGGTGTTCGTTCGAATGTTCTCCATGAAGCTGTTGTCGATCGCTTCAACACAACGCCTTGGCTGAGCCACGAGCCACTCGGAACAGACACCTTCAGACCTTGGACGTCCAGAGTGCTGGGATGACGCGCTTGGCATCGGGTACCACGCTAACGACCCCCGGAGCTTTAGCTCAAGCACCTAAAGGCAGGTACGTGAGGTCAGGTACGTACCTAATTACCCCACGCGACAGGCGCAACCAGTGGCCTGTGACTTCAACACACTAGAAGGGCGCCAGCACCAGCTCCTAGCTGTCGCAGCATCTCGTGGCCATCGTCATCATCCATCACTTGCATCTTAAGCTGCTGCCTGCCTCAATGATTTGACCTCCACGCTTCACCCAAAACCAAGACACAGCCACATTTGCAGTCATCGGGATATTGCCATGACTGAAGACGCAGAATAACGAGAGACGATACTCGCATTGACACATCCACCTCGCTCGGCGTCAAACATGGCTGGTGGTACTGGTCAGAAGCTCACGACTGCGACGACGATAGTCGCAGGCGTCGCAGCTCTGGTTGCCACACTTCTTTCTATTGTGTAAGATCTATGGTAGTGCTTCCAAGTTGACTCTATGGATCTGTGGCTGACTAGATGGTTGTGCGTAGATCCATCACTCTTCAGGCGTTCGTTCTCTCCCGATACCCCCTCGTTCGAACTTCGATTAACGTCCGAGATATACAGCAAGAATTACCGAAAGCCTCTTCTGCAACGATATGTGGTTCGAATCCTGTTGATGTAGGATTCCTTCCTGCCCCAGCGCGTCTGTCGTGCTCAACTTAACCCGTGAAATAGGGTGCCCATATATTCCATCGCTTCGTGGACAAGCATGATCTCGTTAAAGGCCGCGCAGTTTGTTGATCCCGTTCGCGATATTTATGAGGTACGTCTACACTGCTGCTCCGCGCGTCGCTGCCCATTATCTCATTATTGTGGCAGGCCTTTACGATCTACACCTTCTTTCACCTTCTTATCAACTACCTCGGTGGTGAGCGATCCTTGATCATCATGACCCACGGCCGCGAGCCTGTTAGCCACCTATGGCCTATGAACCATGTCCTTCCTCGCGTCGATATCTCGGACCCTCACACCTTCCTGGCCATCAAGCGCGGGATCTTGCAATACGCCTGGCTGAAGCCTGTTCTCAGCGTCGCTTCGATCATCATGAAAGCCACCGGCACATACCAAGAGGGCTATATCGGTCTTTCTTCCGGCTATCTCTGGAGTGGGATCGTCTACAACGTGAGCGTGACTTTGAGTCTATACTCACTGGGTCTGTTTTGGGTCTGCATGCACCGGGATTTGTTGCCGTTCCGCCCTGTGCCTAAGTTCCTGTGCATCAAGCTCATCATCTTCGCGTCGTATTGGCAGGGGTTTCTGCTGTCCATTCTGGTGTGGCTGGGTGCTATCCCTGACAGCGTTGAGGGCTATACCCCCGACAACCTTGCGGCCGCCATACAGGACGCTCTGATCTGCATCGAAATGCCCGTATTCGCTGTCGCGCATTGGTATGCATTTTCGTGGCATGACTTTGCTGACCAAAACGTTCTCGCCGCACGCATGCCCGTCAAATTTGCCATTCGTGATGCCTTCGGCATCAGGGATCTCATCGAGGATACGAAGCAGACCTTCTCGGGTGACCAGTACAACTACCGCATATACGATTCAGGTGACAAGATCATGCCCCACGAGGAGTCGCGTGCCAGGCTTGGGAGGCTGAAGGAAGGTATGCGGTACCAGCGCGGTGGCAAGGGCAAGTACTGGATTCCGACACCCGGTCAGGTCGACCGACAGGTCAACCATGACCTCAATGAGCGCGATCCCCTCCTATCTGGCACTGCTGGAGGGCCAAGCGAGGAGTACAATTTCGAAAATGGCACCTTCCACGACATTGATGAGGAGAACAAAGACCCCGAAGAAGAGGAACTCTACGCCAAAGCAAGAGAGCTCGAATATGGGGATTGGAATGTACGTCCTTGGTGAACCCTTGCGCAAGATGCATTCTGACAGACCCAGTACCCCGTCATCACTGCCCATGAACCGCTGCGAGAGCGTTACGCTCGAGCGCCAGACGGCAACTACCGCTACCAGCCCTCCAGGCCGCAGGGCACGCGCACATACTCACAGAACAGCCACCAGTCTAGCGAGCCAGCCGTCGTCAGCAGCAGACCGAAGAAGCAGAAACAGAAGCAGAAGCAGAAACGCATTCCCGCCCCGAAGCTCTCTGGACAGGGTCTTATCCCCGATCACTCTTCTCCAACCGCTGGGCCGGCAGCAACCTCCTCGAACGTTTCAACGCCCAGGGTTCAGTCGCCCAAGCCAGCTCATGCGACAGCCGCCGAGAGCGAAAGTGCTGAGACGGTTGCTTATTCCAAGACCAAAGACGACAAGAAGAAGCCGGCAGCTGCACCCCAGAAGCAGGCCGCGCCCCACGAGTCCTCGCCGTGGGCGAATAAAGACGAATCGGAGGACGAAACAGACAAACGCTTCCGCGTCGGCGATGAGGAGGAGTTCCGTAACGTATGGGATGGAGGCGACCAGCGCGATCGTTAGCCTGCGTACACCTTGAGCTTTACACATAGTTAGGTTTGGTCACGATACACAGCGAATGCCGGGTCAGCATAGCGAATAGGCGTTTAGGTTACCTTCCCCATTTTACGTTTCATCAATCATTGCTGGTATTGATATCGCTTGCTATTGCTACATATTCTTGGGGAAAATCGCTTGTGTGCTTGAAGTCTGGTCTACTCGCGTATCACATCTCTGTAGGGCTTGCCTGGCTCTGGTGACGACGATCCGGTGCTCGTCCGTTCACTGAGCTCTTGCTCCCCTTGCTGCAAAAGAGGTCGCTGCTGGAAAAGTCGCTCGATCACCCTCGGACGGGAAGCTGTCCCTGGGACGTCATCGACAGAACTTCCCATCATCTGGGTGGGATGCTTCTTCCTGCGAGCAAGAAGCCACATGCCAAGAAGGATGATACCACTCAGAATTGCCAGGCCGGCTACGCTAGCACCGATGGCGATGTGCATGGCCCTGAGCTCCGTGTCATCCTGTCCCTCGCTCGATGGTTGTGGTCGTGGACCTTGTCCGACATGTTTGTTTGGAAACTCTACAGGCGGTAGGGGCCTATATCCTTCACTTCCAGGCGTGGGCGGTAGAGGACCAGTCGCCCATTCTTTCACTTCGCGGCCGAGCTCGAACTCCATCGTGCCCCCTTCGGCAAAGATGTCACCCCATGTGACCCAGCTGCGGGTCCATGGTTTTCCGTTGACTTTGAGGGATTGGACGTGCCAAGATTTGTTCGCCTCATCAACACCCGTCGCTATGATTTGCAGCGTCTTGCCCCCGCTGAGATGGATGGTGAGATCGGAGAACCAGGGGGCGACAATGAGGAATGTGGTCTGGCCGGTCAAAGGGTACATGCCCAGCATACTCCAAAGAAGCCACGACTCCATGGCGCCCGCGTCTGAATTTCCGGGCAAGCCATCGGGAGTGGGCTTGTAGTACTTGCGGGCGATGAAACGGCTCCTTTCGATGGACAAGTCCGGCCTGCCCACAAAGTTGTACAGATAGGGGGTGCCGAAGCTTGGTTCGTTGCCAGGATTAAATATGGTGTGCCCAAATTGGTCGTTGCCTTTGTACTGACCCGGCTCGAACGTCTTTTCGAGGCGGTCGCGGAAAGTGTGGTTACCGCCTGCAAGATCAATGAGGTGGGACAAATCGTGATGTGCGTTGAACGAATACTCCCAGGAGAGGCCTTGATAGAGCAGATCTCCCCAGTAGCAGCCGCCGCAGTCCAGAGGGTCGTGATCGAGCCATGCGCCGCTGTTCTGGTCACGCGGACCCAAGAACCCACGAAAGCCCAATGCCTCGAGATCAGGATTCCATTGATTACGCCAGTTGCGGGAGCGGTTGAGATATATCTCCGCCTCTTCCATCTTGCCTAGTCCAACGGCAACTTGGTGTAGAGCAAAGTCGTTGACTGAGTACTCGACGGCACGCGTCAGTGAACGAGTGAACTTCGGGGTGATGTATCCATGCTCTAGCCAGTCGGGTAGGGCGCCCCGACCTTCTTTTGTCGAGCCAAAAGGGTCTCGAGGATCGTCGTTGTTATCGGGGTCACTTCGGCGTTCTTCACCATGGCCGCAAAGCCGTCTTCCCAGTTGACCTTGCCCCTGACACCCTTTATGTAGGCATCGGCCAGCACGTTGTCGCTATTAGATCCGGCTTGTACTGCGCCGTTCCAGAATGAGGAGCGCGCATCAGACACATAGCCCTCGAAGCGGAATATATCGATGAGAGACCGGATAAACTCTTCGTAGGCGGTAGGATGGATGATGTGCATGAGAGAGATTGTACAACGAAACGTATCCCAAAAGGTAAAAATGTCATCGTAATAAGGTTCTTCGGATTTCCATAGCGGGTTCTCGCCCGTCTTATTTTGGGGCAGAAGATGCATAAAATAGAGGGCCGTGTAGAGCTGATTCAGTTTCCGTTCGTCTGTGTCGGTAGACGTCACCTTGCCCAGTATCTCGGTGTTCCATATGTCTCGTGTCTTGTTTCTCAACGTCTCAAGGCTTGTGCCACTTGGTATCTCGCGGTCGACATTTTCACATGCTTGCTGTGTAGATATGAAAGACACCCCAACTCGAGAAGTGATGTCGGTATCATTGAAAGCAAAGGTGGCACCAAGCCGCCCCTCGGAAGATTTGATCGTGGCATTGTCGCTTCCGAAAATCATGATCTCGTCCGACTTGCGGTCTTTGCTGAGAAACGTCTTCCAAGCAGCCTGGCTATCGAAGTAACCACAGAAATAGACGCTCCAGGGTGCTGCCCGGTTCCAGCCCTGGAAATTTCATCAACCTTGTCCTCGAAACACATCGGCAGAATCGGACTCACATTGTCATATGTTCCATGCCCAGTATATCTGGTTTTCATGTTGCCATCCTGCTCTACGGTGACGCTCCCGCCCAGGTAGTTCTGCCCGAGACCCTGACCCCGATATGATGGCAGAACATGGGAGACATCGACAACGATCTGGGCGTCAGTTCCGTCTTTGGGAAATCGGTACTTAGACATCCCCTCCCTGACGGTGGCACCTAGCACACCAACCACCCCAGACCCTAGCGATTACTTGTAGTACCCTCCTTCCGTCACATCATTATGCTTTCTGGTGGCTGTAACTCCAAGCATTGGATTGGAAACATCGCCAACCACTGGCATCTGGCTGACGACTCCGTATTTGGGTGCTCCGCCGGTGCCATGTTCGTGGAGCATGGAGAAGCCAGTAAACTCGCCATCGGGCTGGAATCCAGAGTAACTGTCTTGTCCGTTTTCGAGATCAGGTCCGAGTTTGACCATACCAAATGGTCGCGACACTCCTGGGAAAGCGTTGCCACCTTTCACGGTCCCTGTCTTGACCAAGCATGTTAGTAGCGTGATGTGGATTGGCTAAGAAACAACACATTATCAACAAAGCCTTACATCTGTCAAGACATAGCTTGAAAGGTCGTGACGTTTTTTGCTCGCAGATACTGTAGCAGCTGTGGCTAGCAAGAAAATACCAACGAAGAACATGACGATGAAAAAAGTGGTGAGAGTTGGCAAGCGGAATGTCCGCAAAGTGCTGATGGAACCCTTCGCGCCCAAGTTCTCTTATTTGCGCAAGATAGTTGGTGTAGCTCAAGGTTTGCAACTGACCATGCAGCAAATTCTTGTCCCGCAAGCAGACATCGAGACACTCGAAGGCCGCTGAGGACCAGCTCGCAAGATATGCCTGTGCACACAGGTGGGCGCAGTCTCTGTGAGATGTGTAGAGAGGCTCGCGAATTTCTTACAGAGTTCAATCAGAGCCTGCGGTTGCGAATTGCTCGGAGTGTAGACACAGGCAAGCCAGGTATAATGGCCGTGTTGTGAGAAAAGGGATGAACGGAGGTACAGCACTAAAGGAATAGGGATAGAGGCGACGAGGTAATGTACAAGAACCGGATAAGCTATGGCCAGTCGCGACCGACCGCCCATCGGCCTTGGCCTGAGTTACATCTAGCTACATGATAGCCAGGCGGCAGCCTGGGCTTCCATGCCGTTTGCCCGTCCTGGCCGCCACATTTTTTGACAAGATAGGCGGATGGGGAGAGGTTTGGAGACTCTTGGCTTGACATGCCATGGCAGCACACCCACAAAACCGTCAGCCCAGGCTAGACGAAGACGCGGCACTTCCACAACGACAAATCAGGCGGGAAATCAGGTGGGGATGGGGGGCTGGAATGTTGGTTCTTCCTGGGGGCGGCGTGTAGAGCAGTTGACGAGGCGAGCTCTTTGCTTGTCTCAAGCAGTCCGATCATCGAGCTTCTTGGTTTGTCGGCTAATACGCCACGTTGTTAGCATCTCAAGAACCCGTGTTGTAAGAGGATTGAAGGCAGACAGAGGTTCGGGCTGTGCTTGCTGTGCCGCCGATGACCCTGGTGGGCTATTTCCCTTTTCGTCTTGTCCTGCCTAACGTGGTAAGCAACAAGGAGGCTTAGGAGTGTGGGGTGCTGAGCGTGAGGAAATACAGCATGAGGCACAGAAACCTGCATCAGTTGGCCCCCAGGCGACCCGAATTTCGCGCCCCTGACTACTAAGCTGGCACCAGTTGTGGTTAAAATCGTGGCAGGGCCAGGGGACTGGCCAATAACCTGGCGATGCCGAGACTCCGGAAATAGGGCCAAGATGTTGGCGGTCGAATCCTCCTCTACTCCAGGGCGCCGTTACGACCACGTGCCGAGCTTAATATGTCCACCAAGCAATCTGCGGCCCGTGACAACTACGCTATTCGTGTCGAGGCAGGGCATTCGGTTGCTGGACAAGCCTCATATAGTTGCTTTGCAGCCAGTTTGCCACCCATTGTGCCCACTTGCTCGCCCAAGATAGCACTTGTGTATGGCCGATGCACTTGTCTGGCCGAGAAGAGGTATTCGTAAGGCCCCTCCACGGCCCCGAAACAAGCAGGGTTTGGTAATAAGGCTGGGCCCGCGACGCTGCCGAATGCCGATACGAGAGATCCCGCTTTTCTTTCATTGGGGGCCTCGCAAGGATCAGCTTGTTGATGTGGTCAGGGTCCTTGGCTAGTAGCACACTGAGTCGATGGCCATGACAGCCGTTCGGGTGGCCGTGGTCTTGCCCGAGTCATTACTGCTCTTCTCTGGGGAAGACCGTTCCCAAGCAGCATCAACAACCATGTCATGGGCCAGCTGGCCGGGCAGCGATCTGGGGAACTGCTAGCAATGCGACAGTGCGCTACAGGCGTGCATCACGGTCGGCACCATGCCAAACTGTTAACCGCGCGTTAGAGAGCGTGGATGACCACATTGCTCAGCTGATGGATGGGTATTTCAAAAAGCACGTGATCTGACCTGTTCTAAAGGGTACGCGGATAAACCTGACCAATGACCTGCCCCACCACTCCCCCCCACCGGATTATCTTCCCAACCTCCAGGGTCCAGTCGAATCATCCCAAAATGGGGAGCGGTCAGACACATTTTGTCGGTCACAGAAGGCAGAATCTCATGAAAGTCCTACTTGCCCGAACCTCATCACCAACAATTCATCACGTGCCGGCATTTTGGGGCTTCAATTCTGCCCCAAGTCGCTTGTCAAGCTGTTCACTTACCCTGCCATCTGAACCACCTTACGCTGGTGTGTTCGGAGACCCTCCCGCACCCCGCAAGCGCCATAGTCAAGGGATCCGGCAGAATGGGTCGCAAGCCAAATCCCATCATCTGTGAATACTTCACCCGTGGACCCAAGCTCACCGACTCGAGCAATCGCTACCCGCACAAATGCAAACTGTGCGGCGAGAATTTCCCCAAGGGACGTGGCGAGGCTCTCACAAAACACATCACCGAAAAATGCCCAGCAATCACACCTGAGCAACGCATCAATGCCGCCCTCAACCTCTCTGGTTTGCAGGCCCGCAGTCTTGCCTCTCGCCATCTCAACGACCACGTTCGTGCCAGCAATGGCATCGCATCAGCGAACGAAGCTCCCGAAGCGTGGGACGCCTTGCAGACCTTGGCCGAAGCCTCGCGCCAGGTTGGGGCAACGGAAATGGTCCCCCAGAACAGGAATCTGATCGACCCCGCGATCCAGCAATTCAACCCGCATCATGGTCAGCCAGATCACACTAGCGGATTGGAACTTCAAGAGCAATTCACCCTTGAAAATCCACCCCCTAGCTATGAGCAGCCCGCCCATCGAGAGAAGCCAAACCATATGCACATCGATGATGCTCTCACCAGTTATGAGCTGCCGGATCAGCGCGACAAGCGAGGTCAGTTGAGCCCATCTTCTCTCATGGCAAAACATTATTTCTCATCTGAGGAAACTTATTGAAGAAAGATTTTGGGAGAAACGAATATGCTAACGAAATTCAAGCTGATGAACAAAACACTTCCAACCTCTTGACAGCAGAACAGAAACTTGAGCACCTTCAAGTGGCAACCCAGCAACAGAGCCATGCTGTCTCGCCCGAGGACTCGGCAAGTCTCAATGCTGCCGTAGCTGCTGTCGCTGCGGCTACCGCACGGCTCAACCACCAGCTGCTTGACGAGAGTCGTGACGGACCATCCAACCAGGAGATTGCTGACGCACTTGCCTCGCCCATGCGAGAGGTAAGCGCCGAATCTCACCATTCAGGCCCTCCCCACCCTCAGCAGCCATGGGGTGAAATGTCCTATGTTCATAGCAGTCCGATTCCTCCAGCTCCTTTGAACCTGCAGCCTGCTGCTCCCATGGTGCAGGTACAGCCCGCACCGCTTTCAATGTCGCCCGTTCATGTTCGAGGCGGCACCCGGATGTCCATAGGCAATGGCGTCCGGAGCGAGCACAAACGCAAGGCCTACAACCCTGTTCGGCGCAAGGAGGTCCAAGCCGCGCGCAAGAAGGGAGCCTGCATAAGATGCCGTATCCTACGAAAGACGTGTGGTCTCAACGACCCTTGTGATCAATGTCGGAAAATCCACGGGCCCCGGCACTGGACATACCCCTGCGTGCGTACTCATCTAAACCAGTCGCTGACGCTGTACTCCGCGGGACTCGTTGTGGTGCTTTCGCAGAATAGAGTCAACCAAGCACGCAGCGCCTTTGAGTTGATTCAGAATGGAACCAAGGTTCGCGTCGCTGTATGGAATGATAGCGTCCCCATGAGCCTGTTCGCCTTGGTCACTGCTAGGCCTGCTTCTCCCACCGAAGACTTGAAGGCCGAGGGGGAAGCCGCAGAGCCAGCGAAGAAGGATGAAGCGAAGGTCAAACACCAGGCCATCATGATTGACCAGGACAAGGAAGACTTACCGGCTTGCATGGAGACCTATGTCCGAGAGATGCTGCCTTTGCTCATCGAGCGCGAAACCTCTCACTTTGTCCGCGTTGTGCTCGAATTCGCTCAGAAAGCTGAGCAGAAGACTGGCGATCTTGTCACACGTGCCCTCGAACTCTGGGGACTCATCGAGATCCTCGACCACGAGCGCAGCTGGACCATATCCGAGGAGCAGGATGGCAAGTTTGTCGCCAAGACGCCCGATGACGACGGTGGCTCCACGCAGGACCTCTACACGCTCATGACCTGGCAGCTTTCGGCCGCTGCCGAGCGAAAGGCGAACGCCGTTTCGCAGAAGCTCGTCAACGAGCTGCAGCGCTGTCTCGAGAACGGTAAGGTGACGCTGCACTTCGACGTGTATCTCACGATTTTACTTCTCCTTCATTGCCTGGAGAAGACAACCTGGACCATGAAAGTCTGGGAGATGGACGACTTCCGCCAGCGCTGGCCCCTTGACCGCCCGCCTTCTGCTTTTACCACCCAGGGCCAGGAGATTGCCGAGCTGCTCAAGATGCTTCTCGCTCTTCGGAAGGCGCACCCCAAAACGTTTCGCGGACACGGAGGCCTGCTCGAGGTGTTTGAGCCGCAAAGCCAGGCTGTTGCCGACTTTTTCGGCAAGCTGAGCCTGCAGTGTAAGTCTCCGCTCAAGTTTGATGTCCGTGTAGCCTGTGCTGACAATACGACAGACGATGAGGTCGTTGACCGCCTCAAGGGAAACTCTTTCACCCCGCGAAGCTCAAGCTCCCTCGAGTTCCAGTTCTCTGGCATAGTTCTGCTCCCGCGGCAGGAGAGTGATGCCGTGGTCGAGCAGACGGCCGTGCCAGCTCCAGACGCAGCTCAAAGGCCGGACCAGGCCATGTCCGGATAGGATGACGAATGGGCCGAGTTCGAAGCCTCGGTAGACGACCTCTAGAACCGCAGGCCTTGGGATCTTAGCGATCTCCCGCCCCATGATGATGACCAATGACAATAATGATGTACGATTGAACGAGAATGAATCGCAGGAAGTTGTAGAGGAGGAAAGAAAGCTGTTTCGCTCTAGGCATCCAGAAAACTAGATCAGACATAGCTCAAATAGATACCTGAATCGGCCTCTTCACCGAGGAGTTTAATGAATAAATCGAATTGATACAAGATCCTACGCTCGTGACATTCACGCAAGGGCTACGGGACCTGCCACACCAGGGGCCAAACTCTCATCAACAAGTTCACCCCATAACGTTGCCAATCATTCAGAGATCACCAATGGTCGGCCAGGATACTCATTTCCACCTCGCCCAGAAGACGTCCTAGTTCTTTGGCCCGGTGCCGCTCCCGTTCGAAACAGTCGACCCGCCCGTATCCCGCCTCTCGATACCGCCGCCTGGCCCGCCTGCGGGTCGATTCTTGAGCTTCTTGAAGCAGGCAAACTCGCTCTTGCTCGCTTCACGCAGGCGCTTGAGCACGCTTCGCATCTCGGGCAGCTCGCTCTGCAGTCTCGCACGCGCGTCGTTGTCGGTGCGGGCATCGAGTTCCTGATAGATCTCGCTCTGCAATTGAGAGGCGCGGTCCGTGGTGTACTGGCTCAGCGTTTGGGCGATGAACTCGACGTCGAGGGTTGCTTGCATGAGGCCGGCGAGAGTGAACCGTTCGTGCGAACGGAAGGCCTCGAGCAGCTCGCGCGTCGTCTGCTCGAGGAGATAGGATAGAACCTGGGAGGCGAGGGCAGGTGCCGTGGTAGAGACTTGAGAGTGGATGAGGACGAGGGTAAGTAGAATCTCATAGACGTAGGGGTTCGCCTCACCGGGCTTGTCGCCGGAATTGGCAGCCCAGTCACGGGTCGCGATGCCGTTGCGGACGGTGGTGCGGAGGAGCTCGAGGGGAGAGCGTGTGTATGATTGGAAGAGGCGGGCGTCGATTTGTCCCAGGACGTCACGAATCGTTTTAGACTCGTCCGTCAGCTTGACGGAGAAGGCGTTCTCGAACTGCGTATTGAGGCTCGGCACAACTTGAGATCGGAGGGCTTGCAGGTTACTCAGGGTAACAAGCATGCGGATGTTCTGAGAAAATTAGCATGACAGTCCATACAGATCGCAGAAGAGGCCAAAAACCTACCCGGTTGCCTGCGTCGAGGGTGCCACGCCCGCCGTTTGCTGGAGGCGGCGCAGTCGTCGCGATTGAATTTTCGGCTTCGGTGGTCCATTCGTCGTCGCCCTTCTTCACAGAACGCTCGGCATTCTCGACCATGCCGCTGAGTGCCTTGTATAGTGTTGAGACGTATTGGCTTCGGACCATCTGGAGCAGCTTGGACGGAGGCGGGAGGACAATATCCCCTGCGCCAGGCTTGGCCATAGCCTCGGAAATGTACAAGATCTTCTGCATGCCCGCCAACAGGGCGCCTTCAAAGGTGGCAAAACTGGACGGCATTCTCGTGACATCTCCGAGATCGGGGGATCTGTACCAGTCCTCGACGTACTTGATATTCTCTGCGTCCTTATTCCAGGCACCGCAAATTGCAGACGCACAACTCTCTGGAGCTGCTCCAACAAGTGTCCTGAGCCTTTCCAGCGTGCTGCCGTCCCCGGCCTGGACTGGGTTGATGCTCGCTAGGTCGGAAGCACCGGATCCTACGAGGGCAAGCATCTTGGATAAATAGTGGACACCACTGACTGAGTTCGACCATGGCGGCCAGAAGGCGAACTTCTCCCAGGCATCACCCCTCTTGGGGGATGGCGGCGGGATGTTGTTGACATCAAAATTGAACCGAGGATCGCGCATTGCGTTGGGTGTCAGAGAGCCCGACATGGTGGCTGATTTGGGGGTATTGGGAGACATGGGAAGCGGCGAGAACAGGAGGGAGATGTCCTCTGGTGGAGGTCCCGCGAAGAAGGTGAACACTGTTTCGCGAATCATGTCAACAAGCTCGACCACGCCCTTCCGCAGGTCGGTGACAGCCTGGTCTGAAAGCCTGTGATGCACACGCGATTCCCCATTGTAACCACCAGGTAGTGTTCGTTGGGCTGTGCCATCCACGAAGCCCTGAACAGTGGCCCAGAATTCGACTACTTCGCCGAGGATGCCGGTCGAGGAGAGTAGACTTGATAAAAAGACGACCGTTTTCTCCCATAGCTCGATTATGTCAGCTGTGTCGAGTGATGACGACTTGTTGTCCACCGTCTGATGTCCCAAAGCTCGGAGGTGAGATGCAATGAGATGCGGCGCAGGCTTCTCACCGTTCGCAAGTCGGCGTCGAAGGACCTCAATCTCAACTTTGGATCGGTCAGCAGTGAGCTGAATTTTCCCCTTGAGGTAATCATAGCGACTTGCGAGCCATAGCCAAATTGGGTTGTCCTCGACGCCGAGCTCCAATAGCAAGCCAATCAGCTCGATGTGCTGGTCCTGTGACTGTCCAGCAGCCTTGATCTCTGCTTTGGAGAGGGTGTGCAGGGAGATGAGCCTTCTGAAGTTGTCGCGCCTGAACTGCTGGACCTGCTCGTCAACGTCATGCCACATCCTGGCAGCAACCAAGATTTTGTACAGCTGAGTGTCGCTGGCCGCATCGGAACCAATCGACTGCGCCAGGTTTCGGGCTTGATCCGCAAAGCGCCTCGCCTTGTTGTACTCCTCTACCAAGCTTTCGTAGTCGCGTCGTCTGATGCTGTCCGATATGGAGGCACTCAGCTCCACACAGTCTTTGAACTGGTCCAGTTGACTAGACACAATTCGAAGGTTCTCTTCTTTCTCACGCCCGCCAAGCGCTGGCCCCCATACATCCTCGGCTTTGGCCGAGACGTCGAGGAGCGGACCCTTGATGCCCATTACACCGTACTCGCTCTCCTTCACTATGGCGTTCTTCTTTCGTACGTCGACTCCAGGAGATGCCATCGAGTTGCCGGCCAGTGCCATGCCACCGCTGCTATTCCGGAAACTACTCCTGCTAGCATGTCGAGAATGGCCGCGTTGGTGTCGTCCTGGTGTCGAAGGTGGCTCCGTCCCACGGTACTTCATCTCCCGGTAGACATTATCTATAGTTGCTTTGGCCTTGACGAAGCGCTCAAAGTTTGTTTCCACCAAGACCTTTAAAGAGGCTGACTTTTGGTCGATGGATTGGGAGAGAACATCAAGACCCATGAGAAGGCTCTGGGTATCTGCTGTGGCGTGCATCTGCGACAGGAAGAGCGCCGGGGAAAAGGTCGTCGACGAGAGAAGGAAGCGGTTACCTATCACGATATGATTAGGGGCTTGCTCTCAGATAGCTCGGGCATGCATCTACTGTTGGAAGAACTCACGAAGACGTGCGTCATCTTGAACGGGCACACCAAGCTGGCGCAGTGTCCTCACGACGCTGTCGGTTGTGCCCAGCGGATCTGGCTCATCTTTCTGGACAATGTTCCCTACTCCTCCCTTCTCTGACTGAGCGCCAGGTATGGTGCTCCTGCGGTCGCTCACGGCTCTCTCAAGCGCCTGATATCTGGATTTCCTCCTTCCCAGCTTTGTCTGCTTCTCCTCGTCCGCATCTGACCCGTCGCTGTTGTTCTTTTCGTCTGGCCATTCATTTGGGTATGGATTTGGTAGGCCGTAGAATTCGAGGACGCTTCGCTCGTAATCGGCCATTTTGTTGGCTTGCGATCAATCAGCGACAGGGGCGGTTCATGACAGGTTGGGCTTGTTGGGCGACGGCTGGCGCATTGGGGTGTTCTGCGTGGGCAGGAGAGCCAAGCAGGCGGTATTGGGGCGACCCGAATAATCACCAACGCGTACTTTATGGGGGAGAGCCGTATCGAAATATTGAAGGTGGACGAGTAGGTATGCGGACGGCGCGTGTCTGCGACTGATGGTCAAGCTCTAAGTGGAGATGAATTGTTAGAGATGGCGACGAGGGGTGTGGATGGAACAGCTTCATCCAGGGCGTTGCTGATTGGCTACCAGCAAGCTAGACTCTGTATTTCGAACTTGGAAGTCAAGGCAGTGAGATGAAGCTTGGTATTCTGATTTGAAAAATATGGGCCATGTCATTCTGGGAGCAATTGTTTCTTTCTTTTTTCGTTTGGTTTCATTCATGTTCTTTTGGTGTTGTCTGATGGAAGGTACCAACCAGGAGCTGTTCCCAGCCCTTCAGTGCCCTCTAGGTGTAGTTGCCTTCTGGTCGGAAAGCCCGCAGGAAGGACGATTCACGGCACGGAAAACTTTAATTCACAACACATCCAGAATATCAGCGGCCTCGTGTGGGTAGTAGCCAGTATGAGATGGTGCTTGAGCACAAGCAGGCAGACAATGCCTGAATGCCCCTCCATCTGCCTCATGTTTCCTCACCAAACATGCGAGGCCAAGCCAAGCCCAAGAGGGTCGCCGCCCCTCGGACAAGCGACTTGCTTACCTAAGGGCAAGGCGGACGCTTTCTCTCTTTTGAGCCGAACACAACCGGAACGAGTCGGGCACAAGGGAGGGAATGCGCCACATGTGGCTGACATCTCGGAATTCGTCGCAGTTTAGGCGGATCGGCTCGGCCTTGCTAATGCCGTCGGTTTTTCGATTTCTTTGCAACCGACCTCCAGACCAATCCTCCATCTCCGAATCTCGAATCTCGAAAGCTCGATAACGTCCCTCCTCCCGTTCAGCCTTTCCGTCACACGCGCAGCAGCCAGGCTCATCCAATTCCCTCCCAAACCTTCACAATGCTGGCCGCCCGTGCTTTCTCTGCGCCCATTGGCAGGCAGTCCCTCCGCGTCGCGCCCCGCGCCGCTGGCGTTGTCGCCTTCCAGGTGCGCTTCGAATCCGCCCATCGCTCGCCGTTGCTGCTTTGCTGACCATTGACCACAGAGGTTCTACTCCGCCCAGGGCGATCGTGTCGCCAAGTTCAACGGTGTCAAGGATGCCAGCGTACGCCTCCCTCTCGCCCCTGGTCCCCCAAACGCTGTCCTTTGAGCCGAGTAAAATCACTCAGTAGGCTGCGGCGTGGAATACGACGCCAACGTGTCTAACAATCGCATAGGGCAAGTACCCCGTCAGCTTGATCGAGGGTGACGGTATCGGTCCCGAGATCTCGGACGCCGTCAAGAACATCTTCGCTGCTGCCAAGGTACGTCCAATTGGGCGAGAGAACCTTTGTCTGCGCAAAGCAAGCTAACGCGGTTACCAAGGCCCCGATCTCTTGGGAGCCTATCGATGTCACCCCCATCCTGAAGGACGGCAAGACTGCCATTCCCGATGCTGCCATTGAGAGCATCAAAAGGAACAAGATTGCCCTCAAGGGTCCCCTGGCCGTAAGTCTACCACAGCAGCCATCTGGGCAAAGTCCCGGATCACCGGTCCATATCTGACAGTATCTCCTAGACCCCCATCGGCAAGGGCCATGTCTCCCTCAACCTGACTCTCCGCCGCACCTTCAACCTCTTCGCCAACCTGCGCCCCTGCCGCTCCATTGCTGGCTACAAGACCCCCTACGACGGTGTTGACACTGTCCTCATCCGCGAGAACACCGAGGGCGAGTACTCGGGCATCGAGCACGTCGTCGTTGATGGCGTCGTCCAGAGCATCAAGCTCATCACCCGCGAGGCCAGCGAGCGCGTCCTCCGTTACGCCTTCCAGCACGCCGAGTCGATCGGCCGCAAGAAGGTCCGCGTCGTCCACAAGGCCACCATCATGAAGATGTCTGACGGTCTCTTCCTCAACGTCGCCCGCGAGGTCGCCAAGGACTTCCCCAACATCGAGTTCGACGCCGAGCTCCTCGACAACTCATGCCTCAAGATGGTCACCGACCCTCTTCCCTACAACGACAAGGTCCTCGTCATGCCCAACCTGTACGGTGACATTCTGTCCGACATGTGCGCCGGTCTCATCGGCGGTCTCGGCCTCACTCCTTCCGGCAACATTGGCGACGAGTGCTCCATCTTCGAGGCCGTCCACGGCTCCGCCCCCGACATTGCCGGCCAGGGCCTCGCCAACCCCACCGCCCTCCTCCTCAGCTCCATGATGATGCTGAGGCACATGAACCTGACCGAGTACGCCGATAGGATCGAGAAGGCCGCCTTCGCCACCCTTGCCGAGGGCAAGGCGCTCACCGGTGACCTTGGCGGCAAGGCCAAGACCCACGAGTTTGCTTCCGCCATTATTTCCAAGCTGTAAAGGACGACGACGACCGATTAGATACTCCACGACGCGCATTCAGGGTAGTACCGTCGTAGACTGTACAAAAACACCTCTTCTTAACGTTAGTATAGCTTTTTCATGAATGGGATGAGCTTGGGTTTGACCAGCCGGTCTATGTGCACGCGAGTCCGACGTGATCGAATGTATGTTTGGGCGGCGGCATGTGATGGGCACAATGTGAACACGCATGGCCATTGGCTGTTCCGCACGAGAAGATGACACGCCCGCTCTCGCTTTGTTGCTGTCGGGGCGTGATCTCGATCGCTTCTGCTGCAGGACGAGAAGAGTCCGGGGGTGATCGGCGGCCCGCGAAAGCTTGTCTGCGCCTCCAAGGACGTGGCCGTACATCAGACGTCAAGCGGAACGCAGGGCGGGTTTCTTTGGCCCAAACGCCGCGGCTCAAGCTGTCAGCATCTCACCGACGTGATGCAACTGACAAGTGACAGGGATATACTCAACATTTCTTTAATCCAATGCAAAGGGTCCTGACGGGCCAACATGTAGAGAGGCGTCAACGTCTCCACTCTCAGCGGGGAGTGGCTTGATTTCATGTGCATAGCGCAAGGCTCTAGTCTAACAGTGTCCCTTAACCCCCCCTTCTCTCGTCAAACCCCTCAGCAAATGACATGTTTCGCTGCTTGAACATGAAGCGTAGAAATCACGCTCCGACTCGAAATATCCCCCCTCGTACCCTGCTAACGGACAAAACGCATATGGCCTTGCTAAGCGTCATGCCGGAGCTTGGCAACGTTGTATACTCGAGAGAGAGACGGCAGAGGCCGTCCAAAATGCTACGCCAACTAGTTACCTTGTGTTGCCGAGAGGGATAACGGCGAAGCCCATGGCGCTTCATTCTGCTACTTTGCCGATTGGTAGATCGTCGGAAGCTGTCGGCCTTGTGTGTGGAGGGTCATAAGGTTCTTTCGCAAGGTTTAGGGTGTGGGGTTCGTGATATTGTGTGATTCATTTGTCTATTCTTTACGACCTGGCGGCTGTGTGGGAATTGAGGATAGCCCAATGTTTTGCCCGCGGCAAGTCCCCGAGGAAGCCTACAGGTAGACGCCGGAGAATAAAGCAGAATGGAGCAAAGTCGTTGGTACCTGGCATATTACTGCCTATTCTAAGATTCTTAAGTTACAGTTTCGTCGGCGTACCTTTATCCCGATTAGCGAGGTGGATGTGATCGATGTCTGGATGGGCGACCACCTGCCAGACTATCTGGCGACGCTATAGGAAGTATACCAGCTGCATGGGTGGACTGAGGATAGCTCTGGTTGTTACCACATGGCAGCGTGTAAGGCTGTCTTCAAAGCTATCTGTCACTACCGATGCGACGGTAGTCAACAAAAGTATTTTGTTACCACCCCGCGATGCCGACGTCAGTACCGAACTCGTTTTGGAGGCAGCTGTCTTAGCCCGACGAACAATGTGTCCGTGGCCGACTCTACATATTTCTTCTTCCGCCGTGACACTATGCAGTCAGCGTCTTTGATTCGGGCGGGTCATTCAGCAGTAGAGCGAATGTGGGGGACAGAGGAAGCTAGTCATGCGTCCGACTGTGGCCCAATGATGATGCTTCCGGTCGTCGGGACGCCTCGCAGGTAATCATACTCACTTCGGTGCACTTTGCTCGGATCGAGCGGCTCCCAACGTCGCACAGTACAGGTGCGTGTTCAGTCGGCGGAGGCGGGGGGTTACGGGACGATCTGGCGCGCAGTGGCTTCGGAGAGTTCAAAGCATATTGCGCCTTATGCTCATCGGTAAGCGTCAAAGACATGCCTCCCCCACGTTTTTCTTCAATTCGAGTCACGGCACGTTGCTTGCATCTTCTGAGGATTGGCCATCGGAAAACGACCCGATAACACGTTGTGATAGTGGCGTTGAGACCCGGCACCGACATCCGATTTGGAGGCTCAAAATGATCGGTCAGACAGACCACGCGACCCTCCGCCTCGCATCCACCGCAATCCTAGGAAATGAGGCAAATGAGGACCACTGTCGAGCCTCGGTTTCGACCCATTACTCAGGACGTGCGATGACCGGTGTCGTCGGGGTTTCCAGAAACAAAGAATGGATCAGAGTCAGCCAGGGTCCTCGATCCTCGGTTTCGCACCACAATTCTGACCCAGTGTCATCCTGGGGTCTCCTCGGCACATGGTGCCGGCGGCCGGGTTTGGACCGGGAGTGGTGTGTGGGCCCTTGACCGGCGCGAATGCGATGGGCTGGCTTCAGTGGGTGTGGGGGAGGACCCTCACCACGGAAATGCCTCGCGTTTCCCGTCGTGTCCGACCTCGTTGCGTCTGTCTCCTTGCCGTCGTTGCCGCGCCATTGACGGCATGCTGGCTGAAGGTTGGGGTCATCGTTGAAGGTCGGTGTAGGTTTCGCGAGGCGGTCTTCGGGCCGTTTGAGGCGACAGTCGTGTACCTATATATGGCTGCTTTTCCAGTCTTACAACTTTATCAAGACAGCCTTCTTCGTTCACTACGTTCTGCCCATCGCCAACATCTGCATCGAGAGTCTTGTCATATCCCGTGCCCAGTCATCAAAGTCGTCAACCAATTTTTCCAACGCCCTCCCAACCCTTCAACATGCCTGAGAAGCAGACCCGTCTTACCCTCGCCATGGAGTCTGGCATCCCCTTCGTCCTCAAGGCCGGCAAGGCCAGGTACACATGCCGCCTGCAGGACCGCTCCTCATAGTATGTACCAGCTTATTTCAACGCTCGCCAGAGCAGTATCTGACTTCCTTTCAGCCAGCGCGCCAAGGCCCAGAGGGCGTCTTCTTCTGATTCCATCAACACCGAGTCGACCGACGGCAACTCGACCTCTTCTCACTAAACATTGTCTGCCGGTTTTTTCATTATTATTGAAGCATGGCGTTATAGTGGCGTAGCAACAGATATCAGGCTGGGTTGAACGGCAAGAGGTATGCCGAGGGCGTTAAGGCCGCTCTAGATGGATTATGAGCCACCAATTCACACGACGCTGAACGTGGAAATATTTGAAAGTCCATCAGCAGACTGTTTAGCAAGCATCTAGAACAGAGTATTCTGAAACATCTGTCACCAACCTTTTCACGTCCACGCGAGTGATCCATCATGATGATCCATCCTGGTTTGTCTGGTCTGAGGTTCATTCCAGCACGCTGCTCGTTATCAGTATCTCGATGAGTAAAAATTCGCTTGATTTGGGTAAGGAAACCCGTGGTACTATTTGTTGACGTCTACTAAAGGAAGGCAGCGCGAACCCCTCGGGCAAGCCTCGGACAAGTACCTCGAGCAAGCAAAAGTGATCGCAACCAATCGTCACAAAACATACATAGTTAGGCCTTGTCGGCAAAAGATATCGCTGGTCAGTATGAGGGTCGAACTCATGACCTTGGCATTATTAGTACCACGCTCTAACCAACTGAGCTAACCGACCAATTGATATTACAAGCCGGAAATTGGAGGCATTTTGTCGACTGTGGTCATAGTTGTGGGCATCTTCACGATCGTGAGGTGGGGCCTAAGAACGGAAAGCAGTGAGGTCGTGGGCTGGGTGGGGAGGCTTTGCCGCAGATCGGGGGTTGAATCTTATCGTGAACGTGGGCATGTTCCAGATGACTTTGCTGCAAGATGTGGGGCGCCAAATCTGCAGCTGAGACCTTGGCAGCTTCTAGAAAAAGTAGCCCCCCATTGAAAGGGGCACGAAAGAAGGCGCTCTGGGTGAAGAATAACAGGTTGGGATGGCGTCCTACGAATGAATAGTGCACCACGAGCTCATGCGACGCACCCGGATCAAGAGTCGTTGGGTAGTTTATGGGCCAGAAGCCGCCAATCTCGACTTTGGTCAGCCTTGGTGGACGCATACCACATTCTACTTACTGCACGTGTCAGAGCCACCTGCAGCAGCCTGCCGCCTTGACGAGTGTCTCTCAGACTGTCAATAAACCTCTGGTTGTCAGAAATGTGAAAACCCCCTCTCGCATGAGTCTTAATTGTGTTCGTTTTCTCAGCTGTGGAACAGTTGATTTCCGAGGATAAGTACCTTACTCCGATCTTATCGCTCACAAGCAGTAAAGCCTCAAGTGGTCGGTTAGCTCAGTTGGTTAGAGCGTGGTACTAATAATGCCAAGGTCATGAGTTCGACCCTCATACTGACCAGCGATACCTTTTGCTCGAGTCTATAATCCTCTGATTCCGTTTTTGCGAGCCTATGTTAACTTCAATGCTATCTTTCGTTCCTTGTATGCAAAGAGGCGTTGGTTGTGGTGAACCGTCGAGGCTCCAGTGTCCCCGTATGGGCAGAGCTTCTAGGCTTCTGACCATAACGGAAGGATCTAGCACGCGACCGGGCGTATCGTCAATCACCAGCTTCGATTATGGGGTAGTCGCAAACAATAATTTCGCGTTCTTTGCATCTCGCTGGCAGAGCTGGCTAAGGTACTTAGCTTTGTAGGCACACTGCTAGAAAAGCGGAGCCGGTACGTAAGCAGATGGCGAGTCCTTCTACCTCGCTGAAGGCAGGCTCATGCGCTGCTGTGCCTCCCTCCAGCATACCGAGACTGGTACCTTGCAAGAAGCCCGAGACCGACTGACTGTCGAGCTCTCAATCCCCTACACACCCTCCTCCATCGCATTACCGACCCTCCTTCGAGACAGGCCCAGCATGCCTCTTCCCGTCGCAGCGAAAGGTGAGCAGATATGATCATATGTCCGCGAGCGCATGCCCCTTGCAGAGATCAGCCGTCCCGAGCACCAAGTAGTCGCTACCCCGCTGTCATGTCGCTGCTCTCTGGTGCTTGTCTGTTGGGTCTGGTGCCTCAGGTGACGGGACGGGGGGAGGGTGGCGAAGGACATCTCTTGACCTGTCTTGGTCCGTCCGGGCAACCACTGGATTGAACAGAATCGTCCACGCAAGCACCTTCTGTTTCTGTATTCTTGTGTTTATCTGATCCTCGAGCTTTGCTTCGTGTCTTCTTCCTCCTTTGCACTATTTGACAGTTGGGCGCCCACTCGCACTCATTCCCCGCCGGTCTTCTTCCCACACATACTCTTTACACACACCCACGTCACCATGCCGCCTGGTATTAACCATGGTGCTTTTGCTTCAGCCGGCGTCATCGCTGTGTCCGTAGCCGTCGCCGCAGCCATCGCCATTTACGAGTCCCCTGAGCTCCGACGCTATACCGATGACATCCGCAGACGCATCGCCATGGCCTTACATTCGCTGGGCGAGGGTGTTGAGCCTGGCGAGCGCCCACCCAGGTTCAACCGGCCTGAGGATGCCCAAGGCTTCCTCGAGTCACGCGGCGGCGTCGGTGGCCAACCCGGCGTCGATGCTGACGAAGAAACTCGCCGTCGCCAGCGAGAGGAGCTGATGTACTGGAACGCCATTCACCTGTCCAAGCTCGAGTTCCAGAAGAAGGCCGACGAACAGGCATCGCCCGCCGCCCAGCTGCCAGCCGCCACCGAGGGCTCCAGCTTTGACGACTTTCTTCGGCAAGATGCCAGTGGCGAGAGCAACTCGTTCGTTTTCAAGACGGGCGCAAATGTCAACGAGGGCGAGGCCCAGGTCCGACGCCGCAACGAGGGCGCCCGAGGCCTCGCTGCAGCGGCGGCGGCGGCGGCGCTCGCCAACCCTTTCGACGACGAGTACCGAATCGATCCTGTGGAGCTCTTTGACAACGCCAACAACGTCGCACCCCACCACGATGATTCCATGTCAGACATTTACAGCGCCACGACCCGCGACGCCGACGACGCGCCCCCCAATCTCTCTGTCGCCCTCTCCACCGCCACGCCCGACCTCATTGATGTGACCACTGACAACGACACGGCGACAGAGCGCTCGACTACGCTCGACCGCGAGCTCGACCAGGACGAGTACATGACGGCAGGCCAGGACCAGGATGACCGCAGCGCCTCCGAGGCGTACGCTTCCATCCAGGCCTGGGCCCAGGGTTCGAGCTCCACCTTTTACTGCCCCTGCCCATGTCGCCCACCGCTCCCATGTCCGAGCCCGAGATGGTCAGCGAGGGTGTTTTGACGCCGACGGACTCGGTTTCTCTCGCCGGCTCCGGCGAGGACGTTGCCAACGACGCGGTGTCTTCCAAGGGTGGCGACAACGGCCGTCCGTACGACGTGCTCAGCGAGAGTGAGGGCATGATGACACCAGCGAGTTGGTCCGAAGTCGGCAGCGTCGTCAGCGAGAACGACATGCAGCACAACGAGCCTCTGCGCGCATGAATTCGCGACCATGCTCGTCATACTCGTTCGAGCCTGCTTATCTGAGGAGTACAAGCCCGTCTCATGAAAGGCGGACAGCCGGGCGATCAGCAAAACGGGCATTTCAGGTGGAATAAGGTGGAATTGGGCTAGGCGTTTGGGTTTTATGGTTTAGGTCTCGGTCTCGGTCCTCGGTAGCGGTGTATTCAGAGTTTCATTCGTCGGCAAGACATTGTATGCCTCTCTCGTCGTGTTTCCACCCAGCGTGAGTAGGTCAATCTCTATCACGCACATACAATACACGCATATATAACGCTTGCTTTCTAAATAATCGGCAACTCTACTTACCTACCTATCGTCTTGTCCATCTGCCTTGCCCTCCACCGCCGCGGCCCCGTCCCTCAGCCCCAACCTCACATCATCATCCGAAATGTCGTCCTTGTTCACAATGACCGTCTCATCGTCCCTCACCTTGTCGGCGTAGTCCCCCCACAGCTGCTGGAAGGCCCGGCCGAGCAGCTGGGTCCAAAAGGCCTTTTCGTCGTACTGGGCGGTCCTCACCTTCTCGTTGAGGCGGCGGACGGTGCCGTCGCCGAAGCGGCGCTCGAGGTAGTCGAGAAAGTAGGCCGTGTGCTGGTAGCCGCCGTCCCAGCCGCCGTCCGTCTCACGCTTCCAGTGGGGCGGCGACAGGCGGCAGCGCAGGCGGACCCAGTCGGCGACGCCCTCGATGAGGCCGCCGGGACAGGTGCCGCGGGCGTTCCACTGGGAGCAGAGGACCAGCTCGTGGGTCAGGGCGCCTGTGATCTCGGCGGTGCGGCGGGCGGCGGGGATGCCGGCAATGTAGGACAGCGAGAAGTGGATCTCCTTGTGGTCGGCGTCGAGGTCGGAGCCCGTCGTGTAGGCCACGCCGGGCATGGCGCGCAGGATGACGGTCACGGAGCGGGTCGGAGGCGCTGTCGTGTCCGGGGTCGAAGGCGTGCTGTAGAGGAGGCACAGGACGTTGGCGATGGCGTCTTGGAGGAGGGTGGAGGCTGTCGTCGTCGCGAGGAAGGCGGTTGCGCCAGCGTGGTTGAGGTCGCGGATCTCGAGGCGTAGCTTGGGGGTGGGAAAGGGGTCTTTGGAGGCGGAGGCGGAGGCGGAGGCGGCCATGGCGGTTGATGAAGGAGAGGGAGGCTCAGACTGAGAGGGAGGCTCAGGCTGAGGCGGAGATTCAGACGAGGATGGTGTTGAAGACGAGTCGTTTGTGTCAGGACGCGGGACGGGGGTGCAGAGGGGCGCAAACGGGTTTGAGATGGCTGGTGACTGCGAAGCGTGCGACATGACGGGTTCGAGGATCGAGGTTGAGAGTCGCCGCGGATTCGGGGTCGTCTGGGATCGAGGTTCCATCGGATGGCACGATGAGGCTTGGAGACGGAGGCTGGTGAGTTGAGATGGGGCCGATTTAGTGGTGGTCACTACAACTAGCGTTTCGAGGTGTGGCACAGCAAGCTACCTTCGAGCAGATCCGCTGAACCCGCTAGAATCTCGTTCTAGTGGACGATGTGAGGGATGGGCATGGAAACAACCAACATGTAAAAAAGGTCAGCAGTGCTGTTGGTTTGTGAAAGATGAAAAAAAAAGAGGAACACGAGCTTCCGTCTCAAATTTGCCCCCCTCGTCTCCTGTCTGCCTCCCCCCTCTCGTCTCTCTCTCTCTTTCTCTCCCTCCTGCAGCATGAGACCAGACCCTGCTGCTACCCAGAGCTCTAGACTGCTCATGTCCCTGACTACCTGTGGCCCGGCGATCGAGGTCCCTCAGTGGAGGTGGAGGGGCAAAAGTGGCTGATGCAGCGCCTCCAGCTACCCGCTAGCCTCTCCTCCCCCGCACCTGCCACTGACCTGGAACTTGCTGCAGCTACCTAGGTAGGTACCTGGCAGGCGACTGGTGGCGGGTACAGTAGGTGCAGAGGTACAGAGATACAAGCAGCCGGCCAAAGCTCCACCCCAAGCATCGATAAGATAAGATCACGGCGCGGATGCAGCCAATCACCCGGTAGCCCCTGCCCCGATCACCATGGGCACGGAGCAACACGAGGGAGGGGCGGCCGGGACCCCTTTGTTTTCCATTCGACGTCGTTTGCTGCGGCCTGCTGCGTCACGAGCAAACAACAGACCCCAGCGAGAGGTTAAACGTCACTTGCAGTCAACAACAGCTGCCCCGCCATCTCGCTACGGCTCCCGAAGCACACAGAGTCGTGTCCGTGATTGCCATATCCAATTCTTCAGTATACTCTCTTTTCGCATTGCATTGCATCAACCAACCCTCGGCCACTGGTGAGTCCATGCACAAGGCGACCCCATCGTCATATACCCATCCCAGACAACACATTCCTATGCCTGCAACATATCCTCGACGCGCGTGTGCCAACCCTGCCTAGGTCCTGCCACTGACATTGACCACCCACCGACAGACCCCTCCATCGCATACACGCTGCAACCCCCCCTCGTCCATCTCGTACCGGGGCATGGCCGAAAAGATATCCGACGACCAGGTCGAGAACCTGCTCCGAGTGCTTCGCTCCGACGCTGCCGTCGACGCCAAGGTCAACCATGTCACGGCGATCAAGTCCGGCATCAAGCAGCACAATGTCCCCGATCACCTCGTGCCTTCCATCTTTGACGCTCTGCGTCTGGCCTCGTCCTCCCAACACGCCGTCCTCGTCAACGCGGGCTTCACCTCGCTCAACCACTTGCTGACGCGCCTCTCGCGCCAGGAGCCCAAGTTCCTCAACAGGGAGCTCAAGGCCACCCTGCCGCTCGTCATCGACAAGCTCGGCGACCAGAAGGAGAAGTTTAGGACCCTCGCCGCCCAGGCGCTGACCACGCTGTACGCCGTGGCGCCCGCCGACGTCGAGCGCATGGTAAGGAACGTTGCCATGACGGGCAAGAACCCGCGCGCCAAGGAGGCCGGTATGCAGTGGGTGCTGCAGATGCACCAGGAACAAGGCCTGCAGTTTCGCGGCTATGTGCCGACCCTGATGGATCTGCTGGAGGACGCCGACGGCATGGTGCGCGATGTTGCCAAGGCTACCGTCATTGAGCTGTTCCGGTATGTCTGCCATTGCCCCCTACATACACCACTAGGCTCTGGTTCTCGCCACTGTCGCTAATCCTTGCCATGCTCAGCAACTCGCCCAATGCCGCCAAGTCCGATCTCAAGCGCCAGCTGAAGAACTTCAAGGTCCGCCCGGCCATCGAACAAGCCATCGTCAAGGAGCTGCTCCCCAGCGGCACCCGCCCCGAGACGCCCTCCGACATGCCACCCCCGAGTCGACCGACTCTCGCCGCCAGCACGTCGGCCCTGCCGAGCGAGCGACCCATCACTCCGGCGCCGGACGTCCGGACCGACAAGGCGGAGCCGTCCTACGTTAACACGCAACGCGAGCTAGAAGATATGCTTCGGGACATGCACCTGCACTTCGAGGGCAGGGAGTCGGAGCAAAACTGGCTGAAGAGAGAGGAGAGCGTCAAGAAACTACGCCGGCTGATCGCAGGAAACGTGGCGCAGGATTTCCGGGGGCCTTTCCTCCTCGGGCTCATGGCCCTCCTCGACGGCATCATCAAGGCCGTCAACTCGCTACGCACAAGTTTGTCCAAGGAAGGCTGCGCCCTCGTCCAGGACATTGCGCACGCTTTCGGACCGGGCATGGACCCGCTGGTCGAGCTGCTCATGCAGACCTTCATCAAGCTCTGCGCCGCCACCAAGAAGATTGCCTCGCAGCAGGCCAACGTGACCGTCGATGCCATCGTCGGTAGGGCCTCCTACAACAGTCGAATCATGCAGCACGTCTGGGGCGCATGCCAGGACAAGAATGTGCAGCCGCGCACGTACGCTGCGGACTGGCTGCAGACCATCCTCAAGAAGGAAGGCCACCACAAGAGCCACATTGAGCATAACGGCGGTGTGGAGCTCTTTGAGAAGTGCATCAAGAAGGGCCTCAACGACTCAAACCCCGGCGTGCGAGAGAAGATGCGCGGCACCTACTGGGCCTTTGCGAGTTATTGGCCTGCCAGGGCAGAAGTGTGAGTGGCAACGCAAGGCGGATCAACGATTGCACAGACATAACTGACAGGCGACAGCATCATGGAGAACCTCGACGCAACGGCGCAAAAGCTGCTCAACAAGGACTCGCACAATCCCAGCGTGGCAAAGAAGGTCGAGGAAGGTCCTGTTCGACCCGGTATGGGCTTGTCTAGGAGCACCATGGCCACCTCGTCAAAACCTAGTCTAAGAGAAGCCATGTTGGCACAGAAGAAGGCCATGTCTGGCCAAACCTTGCCCGCAAGACCTGGACCAGCCATGCCACACATTCCACCAGCGAGGACAGTCTCGAGCAGCTCCAAAGCCCCCCCCGCTGCAGCCGCCACATCAGCGGCAACGACACGTCCTCGTCCCGAGTCCACCGTATCTGGTGGCATGTCTGTGAGACCCATGCGGCCAACCAAGAAGCGGCCCGAACAACCCCAGCGTCCCGCCACTGCTGGCCCCTATTCGGTCCGGACACATGAAGGCCCGTCGGCCGAGGCCTCAAGCCCGCAAAGCCTCAAGTCGAGAACGAACACACCAAAGGCCAAGATTGAGACCCCGCCGAGGCGGGTCCCTCCTAGGACGAGACCCGGGCATGCGTCTCATGTTAGTGAATCGAGCCTGCCATCTCCCACAGCTAAGCCAACTGCGACGAAGACGGCCGCCTCGCCACGGGTCAGCCCCGCGAAGCCTCAACCCTCGCCGAGGGTGAGCCCGGCGAAGCCAGCGCACGCGCCGATCACACTTGCAAGCAGCCCGTCCAAAGCCAATGAAGAGCTGACTTTGCTTGTCCCGAGCGTCGAAAGCCTGAGCCTGAAGGACCCGTCGCCCGCGCCCGAGGAACAAGAGCAGCCGCCCGAAGTCGAGCCCGCAAGTCCAGAGCCGCCTGTGCCCGTCGAGTCCGTGGAGCCCGAGGTTCCGGCGAGCCCGCAGGTGGCACCAGCAAGCCCGGAGATTGTGGTGCAGAGCCCTCAGAAGGAGATCAGCGCGACACCGTCGAAGACGCTCAAGGTCTTTGAGGATCCCTTCACCGAAGAGGACCAGACGACTCCCAAGCCCGTCATCGTCATCCCCGTGCTCGAAGATAGGCCCGTCAATGAGAATGCCGGCGTGCCGGCGATCGGACAGCTGAACCCCACCGGCCTGCCCGAGTCCCCCGATAAGTCGCGTCAGAACACAAAACTCTTGGAGAGCGGCATCACGCGGGTCAAGGCGCGTTCCCTCGACGTGCACGGCTTCCGCAAGCTGCAGACGCTGATTCGCGAGAACCGGGCCGTCTTCACGGACGAGAAGTTTGACGCGCTCCTCACGGGTCTCTTTGAGTTCCTTGAGGCGCCGCTCGAGACGCTCGCACCGGAGAAGGTGCAGGACGTCAAGGCGCAGATTCTTGCGACGGTCAAACTTCTCCTCAAGAAGGAGAGGGACAGCTTCCAGCCGCACGTGGCGCGGGGTCTCGAGGCGCTCGTGGCGACGCGCAGCGCCTACGACTCGCGGACGCACATTGTCAGCGGTCTGGAGCTGCTGGCGGCCGAACTGGTGACCATTGGCGATGCGCCTGAGATGGTCATGACCATGACGAAGCTGCTGGGTGACAGCGCCGACTCGACGACGGGGGTGCCGGTGCCTCAGCATGGGGCTCCACATTCTCAAGGAGGTTCTCGAGAAGCGAGAAGGCTATGTGCCATCCGAGGGCGAGCTCGGGCAGTTGGCGGGGCTCGCGGGACGGTGTCTCGAGTCGGCCGAGTCCGGGGTCCGCATGGGCGCCGTGCAGCTGTGCGTGGCGCTACACGCGCGCATCGGCGACGGGCCGTTCTGGGAGGCCGTCAAGACGACCAAGGACGATCCGAAGAACCTCATCACGTACTACATTGCCAAGCGCCAGCGCGAGCAGAACGGCGTCAGTGTGTGAACCCGTCTGTCCCCCAGGTAGGACCAGGACCGGGACCGGGAGCCTCAATTATCTGCTGTTTTGCTCAAAAGGCACTTTGATCAGGCGTTGGGACGAGCGACAGGAAAGGAAACAATGGGCGACTTTTGTTGTTGTTTTTGGGGCGTATATACGGATGGCCGAGGGGCTGGCTGGTTGGCTGGCTTTCAACTCCTCGTCCCGTGGCCTTGCTTGATCGCTTTTTTCGTTTGTTCTACCCTACTTCGATACTGTCTTCTTCTTCTTCTCCCTCCTATTCCTTTTGCTTTATCTTTGTAATCCTCGACTTGCGTAGAGCTTTGTAATAATAACAGTCAGATGCCGTTGCATTATCTAGTCGCTGCTGTTGGTAAATTGGCTGACAACCAAGTCAAAAGGAGACACGGGAAAAGGTTCACTCATGCCACTCGTACGTCACTCGCGGGGGGGGGGGGGCCAAAGTAGGAGGCCGAACCGACCTGTCATTTATGCACACTAAATGTCTCCCGCCTATCCCTTTGAACCCGAAATTGATCTCAGGTACAAAAAATACGTACTAGAAGGACCCAGTTAACGTAGCAGAAATGAGCTTTACAGCTAACCAAATCGTAGACCTAGCCCATAATACATCCACAATAAGCTATAGTACTATAGGATACCTAATGACATCAGGCGTACTAGGGTATAGGGTGAGGATCTTAGGTGGATTACGTTAGAATGAGGTAGGGCTCTAGGTACTGAGTAAGGTGGTAAAAGGTAGCGGCGCTAAACCTGATTATGAAGGCGGTATACGGCTTATGGGGCGCTTGCTTGTACCTGAGATCAATTTCGGGTTCAAAGGGATAGGCCGTCCGAGTTCGGGGATGGACCAAGGAACGGACTATTGATGCCACGAGGCGCCCGATTCAAAGGTCATTTCGCAACGGTCAGGTGCCCCGAGTCCGTCACAAGAAGGGGGGGGCCACACAGCATCGAAAAGCAAAGGCCCATTCCAAGGGTACCCTCCAGAGAGCCCCAATTGGGAGAGAGAGAGAGACTCATGCGCCAGATGTCGCCGTCGATAGAAGGCCATTCTTGAGATTGTCGCCCCCCTGGCGCGACCCCACCCCCCTTTGGCCCTATTTCCGCGCCCATCCGGCAAGGTCGTACTTCCCGATGATCCCGGCCGCGGCTTCCGATCAGCGACGCAATCAAGGCTGACATGCTTTGAACTATGCCTCTTTGTTGACCCTAATTTTCGAGAGCGAAAGCGAGATGGAGGGAGGAAGGAAGTGGCCGCACGCGCGCGTGCACCCGTTGTCGGCTTCTTAAGCAAAGCCGCCCGCCGTCATGCTTCACTGCGATTTTCTCTGTGCCTGAGACGAGGCTGTCGTGTGTTGTCGTGTGTGACTCGACCAAAGATTCGTCCAGGCGAACGAACGGTCGAATTCTGTATCTGTATCTGCGCCTTCATGGTCGCCACTTCGCCGCCCGCACTGCTCCGGCGCTCGTCGCCGGCCTGCGGTGAGAAGGACCCCCGCGGCCCCGGCGCCGAGTACGCCGCCGCTGCCCCCTATCACGGCCTTGAGAAGAGCCTTCATCACCACCATGACGGACAGCACAGCCGCGACCGGTACGGCTTTCTCGCCGAGCGAAAGGCGTCCGAGACGGGCCTCCAGCCGCGTCTCCTCCGCGCCGCCGACGTCCCGGGCTGGTATGCCGCCAACGGCCACATTCTCACCGGCTACCGCGCCGTGCGGCCCTCGACGGCCGCCTGCGCCGCGAGTCTGACGTCGCTGCACAATGAGACGGCCAACATCTGGAGCCATCTGGTGCCCGCCCTCGTCGCCCTGGCTGGGAACTACCTCGTGTGGGCCTATTTCGACACGAGGTTCCCCGGCGCGTCATGGCCCGACAGAGCCGTCTTCCACGTCTTTCTGACGGGCAGTGTCCTTTGTTTCGGCGTCTCCGCCGCGTACCATGCCATGCTGTGCCACTCGCAGGCCATGCATGATTTGTGGCTGCGCATGGATTATCTGGCGATAGTCGTGCAGATCTTGGGAAGTTTCCTTTCCGGCATCTACATGGGCTTCTACTGCGAAACCCGTCTGAGAGGCATGTACTGGACCATGGTATGTCATCATATCTCTTGGCCTGTCCGTTCGTTTCGCAGGACGCATTTTTTGACAGAGGTGTGAACCTGTACGTAGATTGGCATCCTGAGCCTCTTGACCTGCATCGTTGTGCTTCATCCACGCCTGCAGAGCAAGGAGCACCGCATCCTTCGCCTCGGTACATTTGTCGCGACAGGCCTGTCGGGGTTCGCGCCCATCATACACGCTGCCACCATGTTTCCCTACGCGCAGCTGGACAAGCAGGCAGGCATCCGCTACTATTATCTCGAAGGTATCTTCCTCCTTGTTGGCGCCTATGCTTATGCTGTGAGTTTCTCCCCCAGCCCCAAACGGAATAAACACACACACACGCACAAACAGTCCAACAAATGACGGCGGGACTGACCGACGGGTTTTATATAGATTCACTTTCCAGAAAAGTGGCACCCTGTCAAGTTTGACATCTGGGGCGCTTCTCACCAAATCTTCCACTGTTCTGTGGTGCTTGCTGCAGTGGCTCACTTTTACGGCCTCTGGTCCGCTTATACCTATAATTACGACAACCCGCGGTGCTCATGAGGATGCTCATGCCGCAAGTGGTTCGCGGCTGGGAACGTGCGGTGGCTGGAGATAGCCTTGATGATAATGACCCAAACGATACCCTGGAGTGGTGTGATGAATGGTAGTAGTAATGCTGAGCTCGTTTTGTTCCGTGTTTTGCACTTGCGAATCGTGACATCAATGGTACGAAAGATATCGAGTAGCATATGTATTGCGCGTCTCCTTATTGCCGACCGTTACTGGTGTTTGAGTGCTTACTGCAATGGCTACAGTTCTCGAAAGTTAGACGCAGTAACATGGCACGCCTGCGTCACTTCCGAAATCGTTGCTACGAGCAAGCCTCGCATGCACCACGGATTCCGAATGGAGTTGCGCACACCCGATTTGATCGACGATGTGATGCCATGTTGCTCACGCGGCGGCCTAGGTAATGCGTAGATGTCCCGATGAAGCCGCACGGAGATTCCAAACACCTGTCACCAGATCCGAGTCGGGTTACACGCATGACACGCGACAGAAACACTCATTAGACGACAGGCAACAAAGAAGGGCGGTAAGTGTACCTGCCATCAGGCAGCCAGTGACTAGCGGCCGGCACTCCCTTAGAGACGAAGAATACGACAGTATATCAAGGCGTGATGGGGGTCACGTCCTCCTTGTCAGGCACAGACAGTGACGCCTGTTGCGAGTCAGTAGGGGGTCTCTGAATCGCAGCCTGTCGAATCGCCAAGGGGTGGGCCAGGTCGTGAGAAACGCTGGTGCGATCGGCCCAGGCCGAAGGATGACGATGTCGTTACCAGAAAAAGCTTCTCTTGAACGCCTCATGGAAAATCGCCATGCTCAGTCTAGCCTACGCCTCCGGAGCTAAAGCTTTCTCGCACGCGTACCCGAAACGGGTGGAGAGGGACGATGTTGTGGATGGCATCGTCAAGGGGGCTGAAACAAAGGTGGAATGCGGACCCCTTGTCGCCCGCGGCTGGAGAGCTTAGAAACAAGAAAAGAGGTTGCCAACGTGTTGAAACGGCGCGTGGTTCTACACGAACGCGTTGGTGGGTCTCACTCGTTCACTGGCGGCTGTCAGTCACCTACCTGGGTGGTGATCTGTGATCCTCCACTACAGAGACACGGTCTGGTTCGTGAGGCTCGACATGGCGATCTCGACATTTTCCGGATCATCGCACTGATGACGAGGCCGTCGCGTTGCGTATCGAGATTCAGGTGACGGCCGGCGGCTAGGCGACCAGGCGATCTGGATCAGAGTCAGCTGGAGAAACGGGGAGCTTGGGCAGTGAGGCGCTGGGTTGGCTGAGGGGCTGTCCCGAGATGGTGTTGAGCTTGGTGCCAGATGCCAGTGAAGAGGGTCTGGTGCGGGTCCTGAAGCTCCAGATGATACCGGGGTATGGCAGGACGGCTCGCGAGGCATATCAGGAAAAGGAGAAGATGTGCCGTGCTGCGGCATGGAGTTGTGAACTGGGACATGTCGTTGCGAGGCAGGGAGCTTGAGGCAGGGAGTCCAAGGCATCCACTGGTACTGGCCGACTTGTGTAAATAAAAGGGGGTCGTCAACAGAGGAAGGAGGTACGCACACCCAGGTGCCTTCCTTTCCTCTGGGTACCTACCTGCCCTGCCCTGCTACATGTAAATGGTACCCTGGCTCCTCACTCCTCTGATCTGCACCCCTTCTATGTGTGGCTTGTGCAGGTGCAGCGGGGTCCACTTAAAGTGAAACATCAAGGGCCTTTCGGTACTGTCACGGCGATGCAGTGAGGGGGATCACCATTGGCACTGGTGCTGGCACTGGCATTTGAGAACTGCCCACTGACATTTGTGCTCGGGGCTCTGGTAGGGCATCGTTCGTCCGTCCCGGAAGCCCCGACCAACATTCAACAGCCACTGGCTGCGGCATGAAGGCAGATGCCCAGGGTCGCTGTAAATTCTCCGCACCCCCACTGATCCTGAGTTCAAGCTCATCACTCTTTTTTCAGGGGCCGCGCGATCTCGACTCTGGTGTCATTCCTCCCACCATGACCGATGGCACAGCACCTCATTCGGCAGGTTGATGGATGATGAGACGCATTTCCATCCGCCATAAGATCATGACGCCTTGAAGCCACACACCAACCACACGCCGTCTGACTGTGTCCTTGCGATGCACTGCCAGCTGGTGGTCCTCCGCCCTGTATTAGCTTCAGCCAAGTTCCTCATATCCCTGTCTTCGTTTCCCTTTGATTACCCGTGCCTGTACACACGTAATACGGGCATGCCAGGAGCCTGGAGCCGTGTCCATCCTGTATGCACCCTATTAACGTAAGGTAGGTAGGCTGACCCAGAGACTGAACAGGCGCCTTGCACACCGCCCTCGCGACACAAGAAACCGAAGGCAGATGGGCAGAGACAAGAGAAGCAAGTCGTCAAAGCCAAGCACCGAGGGAGGGCGCGTGTCCAAGTACCTTGCCTGCTACCTTGGGTAGCTGCCTACCGTGTGGAGGCGATGGACCCTGATTGCCCCTGGGTGGTCACAGTCGGCAAAGTGACCAGTCAAGACAACATGCCGTCCCTCCTTTTAACCAACATAATGATTGCTCTGAATCCCCCCCTGTGGTACCTGGTGCCTTGTGCCCTGAATTGTCTTGGTGACGTCCAAACCTTGTGCCGCATGAGACCCTTGTCCCTGGGACTGGTGCGTGCAAGCAATGAAAAGGGTGTCCTGTTCCTGAAGGTCGCGTCCTTCGTGTTCAGTCAGAGGGCGATTCTGTAATTGTGAACAAATTCCAGTCGCCGCAAGTTCCCTTCCGGCCGGCGGTGCAGTCTGACAGAAACCCATCCGCCGGTAAAATGGGGAGATGATGTCGCATCGCGTGGAAGGAAGGCTTGAAATGAGCAAGATTGGTCTCTGTGATGGTATGTCGAGCCAGATTGATGGACATGGCCACTGGGTTGATTCGAGCGTGTTGCCTCGGCCTTTGGTAGGAACACATCTCGCATCGTCCCCTCACTCAATTTAACTCGGATGGAACCTCTTTCTCTTGAAGGGCAGAGATCGTCACCCTCATACTGTGCCACTGTGGATCAATCATCCTGGCTGTGAATCTCGTGCTGGTGCTGCTGGTGTCCTGGTTCAAGCAGCCCTGGTCACCGTTGTCTGCCGCTGCCAGCGCGCAGTCAGCCCGCTCCACAGTCCTCAAGGAACGAAGCCCTTCGCACTTGCCCTGAGCTGTTTCTCTCTCGCCCCCTTCTGTTTAAGGCAGTTGTCATCGTCGTGGCTTGCGCGCCGGCCCTGCCCTTCTGCCTTTGCCTGTCCCCCTATTCCCTCTCATCACCAACTTCTTGGTCCACTAGGCATCCCTCACCTTGCCCCAGCTGGTTCAACTCCTGACTTCTTGCCTACTTCCTTCGCCGTCTAGGTAGGTAGGCTAGCATCAGCCTGGAGCTCTCACCAAGGGAAGCCAAGGACCACCATATACGCCAAAAGGCCCGCGCGCCCCCCTGGCCTTGGCCCGACAGAGCTAGCCCCCCTAGTGCTAGCACTGTATCGGTCAAGCAGCCTGCCTATAGTTTCAACCATCTGTACTTTGGTGCATTTGGAGCGCTTCATCTCAAACCGCCCCAAAAACCCCACTGCCACCTTGTCGACAGGACTCGAGCCACCAAGCAGCCAGTGTTGAAGGCAACCAGCCGCCTCTTTCCACTCCGCCGTCGCTTGGATTGATCGTCTTTCCTCCGCTCCCCCTTCGTGTGTTTCCTCGTCGCCTCCAGTCACAAACTCTAGCTCCAGCGTCTCGGGTCACCCAGGCCCAGCGTGCGACAGGACCCATCTGTTTCCCGCACCATCCAATCCATCCCGCTCCAAGCCACCGTCCATTCGCTCGTCCACGCACCTTCACTTTACATTGGATGTTAGGGTGCCCCTCTGCCCTGCCGCTTCTGCTTCAGCTGCGCCAACCGTCTCTCCTGCCCTCGCCTTGCGTCTTGTCTCCCTGACACTGGACACCGCACCGCAACGGGCCTCTCATCCCCATCCCCCTCTCCTCAAGCCTCACCGACAGCCCGTCCCACCCTACCAATCTTACCAAAACGCCAACCCATCCAAGCCCCGACCGAGCCGACGAAGGATCCCGCCGCCCAGCCCCCCCCGCCACCCACGCCCCCCCCCCGACCTCCTGGCTCGAGCCTCGAACAACGAACAACGAACGAGCCGCACGTCCGCTGTCGACGACTGCCTTTCATGCCCTCCACCTCCCACTAGTCCAATTCGCCTACTCTTCGTCCTTTGCTCGTCAGCCTCACCGTCCATGACGCTTGCCCATCTGCGTCCTTGTGTCTGACATACGCTGGTGGAACGAAATTCGGTTCCTTCGCCTTTCGCCCTCACCGGCGAGACCAATAACCCTTAGCATACGACATGGCCGCCGTCATGGACGACTATCTCGACAGTCCCATGGACAACGAGGACGTCTTTCCTTGCAAAGGCTGTGGAGATGTACGTCTTTCCCACTGCCCTCGTATCCTGTGGCCCCCTCTGTTGTCCCAAGCCACTGACCGTGCTGTGCTCGGCCGATCTAGATCCTTGAGGAAGGCAAAGCGTTCGAACTTGGTATGTCCTCGCATCCCTCTTCCCTGCTTCCCATTGCCCTTGCACATGGTGCTACATAGTACATGTTGGCTCCCTTCTTCGACCTCTCCTGTCCGCCCTCACCTCTGGCCATGTCGTCGCTTGCGCCATGCCGTCCATCATCTCCAAGTTTCATCCCGCTAACACTGATGCCTCTCCCTCAGCTGGCAACCGATGGCATCTCAACTGCTTCCGCTGTAACACCTGCGGAACTCTGCTCGATTCCGACGCGAACCTCCTCCTCCTCGGCGATGGCTCCCTCATCTGTAACAGCTGTACATATAGCTGTAATGCTTGCGGCAGCAAGATTGAGGAGCTCGCTATCCTCACCGGCGATCAGGCCTTCTGCGCAACCTGCTTCCGCTGCCGCAACTGCAAACGCAAAATCGAGAACCTTCGATACGCTAGGACGTCTCAGGGTATCTTCTGTATGAGCTGTCACGAGAGTCTCATGGCGAGACGCAGAAAAAAATCCAAAGCGGCAGCACAATCCAAAAGTCGAGAGAAGGACTCGTCTCCCATGATCACCGACAAGTCCCTACCCGCTCTCCCCCCCAACGCAATACCACCCAACGCCTTCTCCGACACGCGCGTCGACCCCGAGTCGGACACACCGACCGAGCTGTCGCCGCGACCTCGCCCCGCCTACCGAAACGATGCCGATTCGCGGGGCAGTTCCCGGCCGGCGCGTTCCCCTGAGCGGTCAACCGAGAACAGTGGCAAGGAGACTGGGCTGGGCCTACCTGCCGCGAGTTACCGGAACAACCGCAACTCGACCATCATCGCCCCGCCGGATCTGAACGGCGGTGACGGCGACAGCTTCTTCATCCCTGTCGCTCTCGATCCTACCCCTGCCACCTCGACCCCGCGGTCCATGTCGGACAACTTGAACGATCCAGCGAAGAAGAAAGAAAGGGACTACTTCAGCGTGAATAGGACCAATTCGCAGAAGAGAACCGAGTCGCAATCATCAACGCCGCACATTGCCTTTCAAGAAAAGGGACGGCAGTCTTCATCAGAACTGGAGCATGCCAAACTTCCCTTGCGCAAGGCTTCGACCTCATCCAGAAAGGATTCGGCCGCTCCTCTGAAGCCCTCGCCCGCCACTGACGAAAAGTCGCAAAGAACGGTCGCGAGTAAGCCTCAGTCGATCAACGAAGACTTCAGGTTGCAGGACGCACCAAAGAGTAAGAAGGCTGCGAGCTCACGAAGCAACACCTCACCAACACTCCAGTCAGACAATGGCAGCGCCAAGGGCTCGAACGGCGTCTCGAGGCGGGAGCCGCCGTCTGAGTCCCCCTCGTCCCAGCATTGGTGACATGAGCGGAACGTCGAGGTCTTCTCTTGACTCGAGGAGGCGTGACGAGGACGATTTGCGGCCGTCGCTAGACTCGATGCCTTCATCGCGTCCTGACGGCACCCCCAATAAGCCCATCGCGAGGAAGGAGTTGCCAGCAACTGCTTCACGGAATGGTACGTTTCGAATCACGTACCTTTGCTGATTGATTCGACTTGACTTGACTGACTTGCGTCGCAGCTCCATCAAAACCCCATTCGAACTCCCTTTCAAGGACAGTGACCGAAGAATCAGCACCTCCCTCCAAACTGGCCCCAAGTCGCCCACCCATGACTGAACAAAAGCTTAGCGACAGTTACATGCAACCGCGGAAAGCTCCTCCTCACCCTGGAGCGCCGGGAGCCTCTCCTTTGCCCTCTAAGGAGCCTGTTGGTACCCCTGGTGATGGGAAGAATGACGGCAAGACGGATAAGGAGAAGCATTCTCCCAAGCTTCCGAGGTGGAGCTCAGGTGGTGATTTCACCATGGATGAAGACATGGCCAGAATCTTGGGTACTGACGAGGGCTCCTCGTCTATTTTGCGCCGTGTCTCGAACGCCGTGCGCCACGGCCGAACGAATAGTACCGAGGCCAGCCACCCCCCGCAACGCGCCAGCGGACACACCCGTAGCGTCAGTGAGACGACTCGTGGCACAGCTTCTCCTCGATGGCCCAAGACGCCAATGGTGTTGGAGGATCCAAGCCCGGGCCACGAGATTAGCAGTCCCATTTCCCTGCACTCCAGCGACGACCCTGCCTTCCTGAAGCGGCAACTTCGAAACTCGGAGCAGCGTGTCGCGGAGTTGGAGCGGCAATTCAACACAGATAAGGATCTTAAGCATCTCAACAGGAAGCTTGTGGAGCAGCGAAAGACTGTCTCGTCGCTGGACTCGCAGACTGAGATCATGGACCGTCAGCTGGAGGTTCTCGCGGGATATGTCGAGAGAGCCAAGGAGACAAAGACACCTGTCGATCCAAGGGACTTGGAAGACTCGGCTATCAAGGACTTTGTCCAGAAGCTTGACAAGGTGAAAGAGACAATGAGCGAGGCTATCGAGGCTCTTCACGAAGAGCGAGACGAATTGGCCGAGGAAAAGAACAAAGCCATTGCGGATCGGGACCGAGCTCTGCTCGAGTTCGAGCAGCTTTCCTCGAAAAATGCCCAGCTTGCGGATATGAACAACGACCTGACGCATCAAATTCAGGAGCGCTTCAAGTCTCAGATTGGCGATCTGAAGTCGCCGAGCGGCCTTGGCATCTACAGCCAGAACAAGGGCCTCTCCGGCTCCTCACTCAACCTTGCCGGTGAAAACGCCAGCATGACGACGGGCACGACTCTGATGGCCCATGATAATGAGGAGCCAGCAGTTGTGGAAGCGAGGCCTCAGGTTGTCGACATTCGCAAGGGACAGGTCAAGAAGTTCAACTGGAAGAAGGGTACCAAGATGGCGCAGAACGTCTCCAAGGGCCTTAACCGCGCCGTCGTCGCTTTTCAACAGGAACGAGAAGGACGGCAGCATCCCGGTCTCACGGCAGACAACATTGGCATGCCGTACAACATGACGGTCTCTCAGGTCGAGGCCCCCGTCGTGATCACCCCCAATGGACCTAACAGGCCTCCTCCTAACCAAGGGTTCGGCTTCTTCAAGAAAGACAAGATGCCCAAGTCCATGTCCGCCAACAACCTATCCGCTCAGACCATTCCCGAGGCTCCATCTGTCTTGTTCGGCTCCGACCTTGTGGATCGCACCGATTACGAGCGGCGCCAGATCCCCAGCGTAGTTACCCGCTGCATCGAAGAGGTTGAGCTTCGCGGCATGGACGTAGAGGGTATCTACCGAAAGACGGGCGGCAACTCGCAAGTCAAGATAATTCAGGAAGGCTTCGACAAGAACGAAGACTACGATATTTCAGACCCTGAGCTAGACATTACGGCTGTCACCAGTGTGCTGAAGCAGTACTTCCGGAAGCTTCCTCAGCCGCTCTTGACGTACGAGATCTATGACCAGATCCTCCAGTCCAATGGTGAGCCTCTCAACCAACGTGCAAGATGACCAATGCTAATCCTAAACAGCGTTCGCTGACACGCCGACTGAGCGGTGTGATTTCCTGCGCAAGACTTTTGCATTGATGCCGCAGCAGCATCGCGATTGTCTCGAGTTCCTCATGTTCCATCTTGCTCGCGTTGCCAAACGCGAGCCTGAGAATTTGGTCAGTACCGGAGCCTCGAATACATTGTATCGTTTTGCTGATTGTACTAGATGTCACCCAAGAATCTCGCCGTCGTGTTTGCGCCCACCATTATGCGAGACACCAGCCTTGAGCGCGAGATGACGGACATGCACGCGAAGAACTTGGCTGTTCAGTTCGTCATTGAGAACAGTCACACCATCTTCACCGAATGATATGAGTTGGAGTAAGGGCGCTTACGTCTAAACTCATCCACACGAACCCTCCTGTACATAACTCTACCCATCCACCCACCCCCTCCACGACTTGATGCCCGGGCCCTGCTTCATTTCAGGTTCCTTGAGGAGTTAGCTACTGCGCGGAGCCGGTGGTTTTGATATCCCGCTTGAAGCCTTGGATTTTCCATTGAGCTCTTTCAAATTCATTCGCCTTGTCAAAGTCCATACTATGCGTAGAGAAGCGTGACGGTTTGCGTTGGGACATTTAATGATATCCGTGCCGGTTTTTTCTTCTTCTTGAATTTCGTTGAAAGCTATTTGGACACTTAGGAATTGTTCGTAGTGAGAAAAAGTGCCAGAATGACATGGCCATCCCGCCAGTCACTGGCGTGGGCTATGCGACCCAGTGGAGAGCCAGGCCAAGCAACCAAAGATAAAGGTAACAGAGTATCACGAAGAGGCAGTTGTCACCTGAAGTCTGCGTATAACGAAGTTGCTCATAACGAAAAGAGGACGCTGCATTCGCCGCCTGCGGAGCATTGATTTGTCTCGACTGCTTTCTAACGATACCCCGTCCGTCCCTAAACACCCAAACGCCGCCCGTAGCAATGCATTTTTCATGATGGATTCGAATCTCTCCAACCTATGCGCCCGTCATCCTCCGGACCTTCTCCAGCAACAGGTTGCTCTCGCGCCCCAGCTTGCGCTGGCCGTTCTCGCCGCCGCGGCGCGCCTTGGCCATGGCGCGGCGGTAGCGCTCGCGATCGGCGACCTTGCGCTCGCGCTCCTGGGTGCGGCGCTCGGTCTCGGGGGCGCGGGCGGCGGCCCCGGCGCGGCGCGTCTCGGCCTGCGCGAGCTGCTTCTCGTAGTAGCCGGGCTTGTGGCCACGGCGCTTGGGGTTGAAGTAGGCGCCCTTGCCGCGGACGCCGGACGTCTCTGCTTCCGTCGCGTCGTCGTCGGCGGCGTCGGCGGCGGCGGCTGTGGGCTTGATGCGGATCTCGTTGGGGTTCGGGGCTTCGCCGTCGTTGTCGAGCATGGCCTGGCGGTCTGGGTGGAAGGCGTGGTCTTCGTCCGGGATGGCTGCCGCGGGAGGGGCGGTGGGGGCTGGTGCGGCGGGTTCGGGTGCCGACTGCGACGGCGAGCCTGAAGACGTTGCGGCGTCATCGGGGCTGGTTGAGGGGGCTGAGGACTCCTCTGCTGGAGGTGAAGGGGGAGGAGGCGGCGCTGCGTTCTCGTGCTGGGCGGGGAGGGGCTTGGAGGGTGCGGTGGCGGCGAGCTCTCGCTTCTTGATTTTGGCGTAGGCCTTCTTGACCTTGGCGTTGGCGATCAGGCGCTCTTTCTTCTTGGTGACTACGAGCAGCTTCTGTCAGCGGTGAAACGGGTTTGCGGGTCGGCATGAGAGGTGAGGTGGGGGGAGATAGCATGGGGACGTACGTTGGCGCTTCCACGGGCCGTCAGGGAGGTTGTCGGGGCCAACCTTGAAGCCCTTGCGGTGCTTCTTCTGGGGGGCGGAGGAGGAGCCGTCCTCTGTGTCGTCGCGCGTGCGTTTTTGAGGAGCCATGATGTGCCGTCTGGTGGTGGTGGTGATGATTGATGTGAAGTGAGTGAGGGAGCGGCGAAGTGGAGAGTCGGGGCTCTGGGTGGTGGCCTGCGAGCTGATGTATCCGTAACTTTTTGGACAAAATTGAATTCTGATGCCTTGAGCCAATTCCTCAGTCGTGTCTGTGAGCTGGCTGAACCGCAAAGTAGGAGGTCGAGCCGTGTCGTGAGGATGTCGCCTTGGATGCGATGCTTCTCATCTGAGGAGGATTTTTTTGACGTTGGGATGAGAAAGTGGAGTCTCTTAGCCGATAAGAGAGTGGGATAAGACACCTCTGGATTTGACGAGAGAGAATACCCTGCCACCTTGGTGCCCGCAGTAGCAGAGCACCCCAGACCCTAGACGTCCAGTGGGTAATGCGCTGAAATGGGTCCGGCCCCAGGGGCCCTGCAAGCCTGGGCAGGTGATGCAGCGGGTCTGGCTTCGGGGCATCCTTAGCGTCTCCAACCCCCCGGCTGATAGGCCGCGCCTCGTCGCTAATCCCAAAGAGGGCCCTGGTCATGCAGCTGATGGAGAAGTCGGGCTCCAGAACATGACGATATCGCAGTTGGCAGATGCATCTTTTTGCATGCTGTCTCCTCCACACCAAGGACCCTTCTGACCGCCGTATGCTCCTTATCAAAGGCGAGCGGTCTGCCCTCTGTGGTTCATGGCACCTCTTTCTTTCGTGACTTTGCTTCGACTCAACACTACTGCTGCGTGGACTTTTCGGATTCCTCTACGTTGGGCTGAGCTGCCAGCCAGTACAAGGATCTCCGCCCTTCCAGCCGCTGGATCCAACCGAAGCATAACGGCTTAGTACAGTGCCACTGATGACGTCCCTTGGTCCCCCATCTCGGCTCTTCTGTCACAGCTCTATTTGCCTTTCCGCCTGTCGAATGACTACCAGCCACACCACCTCCAACAAACAACACACTGCACCTCATGACAAGGCATGACGGAAGACACCCTCCAAGCCCTCACGCCGCGAAGAAAATCTTGCCTTCTGAGCCGCAGCAGTGCTGTGGCTCGGTATAGCACTCGATTGTACCGTCTACGTCTTCGCCATGCCCATCTTCCAGGCCGACCTCGAGCTGCTGCTGGAAGGACAAGCTCACGATGCTCCCTCCGAGCCGAGCCCTGCCACGGCTGGTCAGGCTCGTCAATCTCGGCCAGCGACCTCGTTCCTCCATCCCAATCTGGAGCAGCCAGCGCTGTTGAGAAAGCTGTCGGAGGAAAGCATTCGCACCGAGCTGTGCGAGGGTCCCGTTCCCGATAGTCCCCGACCAGCGACTGAAGATGCAGACCTTGAAGCGAGCACCTCAAACCGTGCAGAACTAATTGAGAGATTGAAGAGGGGAGAGTCTCCTACCTGGATCCCTGCTCGTCGTGTAAGCTCCTCGGGGGGGCCTCGAGTCAAATGACAATCACTTACATTCGACCAGCTCGAGTCGCTGTATGACGGACCACCACCACCACGCCAAACCCGGAGCCCACGCCCACCAGCCGATACGTCCTCCCTCCTCCCACCTGCCGATATCACCCCCGAAAAACTCAAGGATGTCATAGCCGTAGATGAGGAAGCCAGGCTGAGAGACGGGTTGAACATCCAGAGGCCGAGGTCTGCCCTACATAGCGGTGACTTCACCCAAATCCACGCCCACGCCCACCCTCTTCGAGACAGTGAAGACCGGACCGGACCAGCCCCATTGCAGGCCCCTACTCACTCTTGGATAGCAACATCTCCGCCTCGTGGGTACTCGCCGTTCGATCTCAACCAGGGATTGTCGGTTCCGCGCAATGACGACTACCAATCCATACCGTCATCATTATCATCCTCCTTCTCCTCCAACTTTGCTTACAGACCGCCCACGAGTCCTCTAGTACAATCCGAAAGCAACGACGAGTTTGACCTGGTGCAGCCGATCCGCAGCATGAGCTCTGCTTCCACGCCAGCCAGCCTCCGACGACACACGCTGACTTCGAGCCCCTCACCGTTTGCTCTGCCGCCGAGGTCGGCAAACTTGGGAGGATCCTTCTCGCACAGGAGAGAGCCTTCGTTGCCCTATCAGGCGCACCAGCCACGTCGTTCTCTCACCTCGACTCCCAACACGCCATGCCTGGGCTCATCGCCCTCTCCTCAGACCCCCGCGTTCCTCCGTTCGAGGAGACCATCCTTTAGCGATGCCTCCCCCTTGCAGCATGCTTCCATGGTCGGATCCTACGAGGAGAGTATTCTGCGCGGCCGCATGTCCACCAATCCGTCCAAACCACTTGACTTTCTTGCCCAGATTGGCGTTCTGGGCCTGGGAAAGTGTAAGCCCAGCTTGAAATGCCCGTCTCATGTGACGCTGCCATTTCCCGCCGTATTTTACAGTTACGGAAGCAGTGCTGTGACTAGCCGCTCGCCGATGGAGGATGGACCGAGTCCGTATGTCGGTCAGATCGATCTCGAAAATGGCTTGCCAAGCCACGGCGGCGAAGATCGGACAAAGAAGAAGATGCACAGCCGGTATGCAGACCGCCAGGCGACGGATCAAGAAATCGGATCGCCGACCATATCCATCGAAGCCTTGGATCGAGAGTCGCACAAAGCCAGCCGGGCAAGGAGACGGTCAGGATCGCCTCGAGCTCCGCCGGGCGGTAGCTATCGAGTCCCGGAGAAGGGACAGATCCAGATTGTCATCAAAAATCCGAACAAGACGGCGGTCAAGCTTTTCCTGGTGCCTTATGATCTGGCCGGTATGGAACCCGGCACCAAGACCTTCATCAGGCAGCGAAGCTACTCGGCCGGCCCGATCATTGAGAACGCACCCGATGATCCCGCGGCCAACAGATCCATATTACGCTACCTTGTTCATCTGCACTTCTGCTGTCCGTCAAAGGGCAGATTTTACCTCTACAAAAGCATACGCATTGTGTTCGCCAACAGAGTCCCCGACGGCAAAGAAAAGTTGCGCAACGAGACAACCTGGCCCGAGCCCAAGTTCTCCACGTACAAGCCGATCCGGGTCATGAACACGCCGCTCTCGAGTACCGGTCCCGGAGCCATGCTCGCAGCAGAGAAAGCTTTCCGGCGACGGAGCTCGGGCTTCTCATTTGGCCCCTCCGTGCAGGCCTTCGACGCCATGGATGGAGTCACGCACAGTCGGGCCCCGGCGCAGCACTCGTCGCCATCGCTGTTCAGTTTTGGGGGCAACACGCAGCCCGTGGACCCCATACCGCTCAGGTTCCCGTCGAGGAATCGTCTGGGCAGCGATGTCAGCGACAGCACCGACACGACGGGCCTGACCGGTCTACGATCCCCGGGTTCATCGCAGACCAGTCGACCGACGACCAAGGACGGCCTGGATGCGCAGATTGCTCGGTATGAGAAGCTCAACAAAGGCGATGTCGGGTACGGGGGCAATGCCTTCGCTGGGCTTGGCTGGGGAAGCCCTTCTGGGACCGAAGGTCTTCTTTCACAGCGCTTGCGTTCACTCGGCGTTCAGGGACAGGGTAGTCCCCCGCCTGACGACATGGACTGAAAATGCTACGTCTACTTCCATTCTTGGCTTCTGGAGTTTTTCAAGGGGTTTTTAAAAAGCATCTGGGAGGAGTTGAGTGACACTTCATTTTGTAATTAGACGACGAAGTGCCGAGAACTAGCTCGGCCCTCGCATTCAGGGGCTAGGAAAGCGGTTCGGAGCTGGACGAGGGCCAGCCGGTGAAAATAACCATACTAGCAATACTATAACAACCTCTCTTATCGTCGTGGGGTCCCGAGATATGGAACAACCTTTGGGAGTGGAACGGTGACCCTGTCTCTTAAGTGGCAATGAGGCCGACTCCTTCGGTGATCCCTTTTCAAGTGCATCATATTGGAACTGTGCCTGCCGGGCTCACGAAGACATTAGGGCTCCTAGTTGATTATTCTTATTCTAGATGTGAGACTGACAGCAGGTGACAAAACAAAACATGACAAAAGATGTCTGAGCAAGTAGACTACTATTTAGCCTGATCTTGAACTCGATCGAATTCCGTTCACCTCGCACAAAATTCACACCTTATACAGTAACATGATCTCATTTTTCAAAGTTCAGCGTGACACAAGTCCGTTACTGATCATTGGCTGGCTCCAAGCCATACATTCTGACGGGGAAGAGCTTTGTATCGGAGACTGGACTGAAACCTTTTTGCAGCTCCATCCTGACCATGTGTAAACCTGCCTATTTGAATAGATCTTTGAAATTTCCCTTCTCCCCTCTTGCCTACTAGCGGACGTTGACGGTGCGGATTGAACGACTTCCCCGTGGCACTATTTCATTATTAAAAATGTTATTCTCGTTCATGCTGAGATTATTGTTGACGATGATGATCCTATTTGATTCCCCTTGCACTCATAGCACTGACCTGCGATAGCTGAGGTGCCCGACAGGCTCATCGTCCGCCACGTATATAAGATACTTCTGGATCCAGACGAGATCATAGGAGACGCTAGAACTCGGCCGCCATATGTCGGAGATGGACCTGGTCCCTGGCTAACCCTTTAGCGCCACAGTGAACTTGAGAAAGGCTCAATAACACCCACCTCCTTGGCGACATGGAGAACCGGTTCCACGCCGACCCTGTCGATCCTGTGACATGCTTCAGCAAACCCAAGCCCCCGGCAAAGTCCGTCCCACCGAGCGAGCTTTTACCCTGCGCCTCCCTCGAGGGCGTAGTCGATAGACTGCCGCACAATCTTCAAGCCCGCGCCCATCTGAATCACAAAGCTACGGGACCCGTGCAGGTGAACTTTGCTGGGGTTGCCGAACCCCTTGACGAGCGGGATGCCGCCGAACATGCCACACTCGCCGACGTCCACGCTTGCCACTACTTCAGAGCTCGGGACGTAGTCGGCGCGACCGAGGGGCTCATCGCTCTGTGTCGCTTGCTTCCTCCCTCAGTAGTATGTTACCGTAGAACATTACCAAACTTGATCAGCATGCTGATCCCCGGAGATACCGCTGAGATCCAGTTCAAAGGGTACAGAGGCGGACCTTGCGAGTGGAGGATTTCATCGCCAGGGAACATCAGACGACCTCGCGAGACGGCGCCCCTGAAACGCGGATCGCAACTCGCCCGACATCACTGTCAACCTTTGTCTGATGAATATCAAATACCCTCGTTTCCAGCAAGCTGTATTCTCACTGGTCTGATCGCGTAAGAGCGATACATTGCGACTTGGAGAGGATAGCCATTTCGTGAGACGAGTCGAAGGCCAACCGCCGATCACGATAAGGTCTTCGCAAGACCACCACAGGCTCTGGCAAGTCATGATGAGGTCTATTTTACTACCAACTCTCGTCTCCCGTCTCCTGCTCGTATCGGCCGCTGCGCTACCAATACCAATAATCCCTCGATCTCCAGACTTCCTGGACGATCTCTCGGGTATCATCGACGATGTCGTGACGACCACGATATCCGTCGTCCGCGCTCTCAAGACGGCCATCCGAGACGACGCGCTCGTCAGAAACGACCTCGAGCCATTTCTCGACGGCAATGACACCGCGTCTGCAACAGCAGCCTGTCCGGACGTGGCAGTTCTCTTCGCCCGCGGCGCCAAAGAGCCAGGCAAGTCAATCTCGCGTTCAAAATTCGTTGCAAGACGTCCTCCCCCCGACAGTCAGATGACGGCCGATTGACCTTCGCTCCAGGAAACGTCGGCTTCCTCACCGGCCCGCCCCTCTTCCAAGCCCTGGAGACGTACATCAACGGCACATCCTCCCTGGCGATACAGGGCATTGAGTACAGCAGACTCTCGCGTGCCGATGCCGGTGCCCGCATGGCTGCGTTCGCGGCCGCGACGACGGCGCGGTGTCCTGGAACGGGGATTGCCATGGCAGGATACTCGTTCGGGGCCAATGTCGTGAGGAGCGCGCTCGCTCGGGGCAACAGTACCGTCAGGAGCGTGGTGCTCTTTGGCGATCCAGAGGAGGGGGCGCCGGTGGAGGGCGTGGATGCTCGGTTCGTGAAGACCTTTTGTCACGAGGGGGATTTCGTTTGTCAGCAAACGAGTCCTCCGGCGACGACAGGTGCTGGGGACGGCGATGGGATGGCTGAGGGGGAAGGGCAGGATGGGGAGTTTCCGAGCAGCAAGAAAAGCGTGATAGGTCCGCATCTGGATTATAGCCTCGATGCCCCGGCGGCGGCCATGTTTGTGATGCAGAGGAGCGGACTCGGGGTTGCGAGTGATGATGCGATGGACGAGGGGATGGCTGGAACAGTGGTGGGCATGGTGCAGCAGATCATGAAGAATGCCAACGGGGGTTTTGACTCAAGAAGAAGATATCGAGGTAGAAATAATTTCAGGGGATGATTGAATGTCTAATGCGCATAGTAGTGCGTATGCGAAAATGTCTATATGCCGATTCGTCATGATATCACAACAGTATATCCTACACCATTTATACACGACTTGGAATGTCGGAGCGAACTCGGCTGTTCCATCACAGTAACTCACTCTCGACCGTCTTCCGCGACTCCTCCTTGGACAAAAAAGCCCGCCATAACCTCGGGCACTTCTCTTGTACGCGATGGAGCTGGGCCTCGACAGTGCTAGACCAGGGCGCCTCGGACTTCAGAACGACATGCTGGTCGCGCAGCAAGTTTAGTGTGATGCCGTCAGGCCGTAACCACCGTGGCGCGTTGCCTCTGCGCCGCACTTCGATAGGCAATGTCTTGGGTTTGCTGTGGCCGCGACGGTGAGGCGCCCAACCGCGCCAGCCAGTCATGAGCATGTTCTCGCAGTAGTCGCATGCCTGCTCCCACTGGCTCATCTCCACGAGCGCGCGGCAAATGTAATTCCAGTTGCGGCTGTCAAGTTTGAAACCTGCACTGGTGACCTTCTCCACCAGGTTGATGAGCCCTTCATGATCCTTCTCAGCTGCTAACACGCGCTGCATCGAATGCACCGGACCGCAAAGATCGTAACGATGACTGGGCAGAATGCCTGGTTTCTCGTAAGTCTTAGGTCGGCCTTGCGCCAACGCTTTCTGCCACGCGACTTCCCACGCTTCCTTGACCCGGTCGTGTTTGTTGTCCAGGAAATTTGCTAGCATCATCGTGTCGACTAGGGGTAGTGGGGTGGATGCTGTATGTTTCGACCCGCCTTGCATTGCCTTTGAGTACAGGTCGAGGATCTCGTGGACCGAGGCAAAGTCTCCGGACTGTGCGAGAACCACCATGGCGCGCTGAACAACACGAGCATAGGATCCTATCAAGCTCTTGTCGCCAGGTTGCCTCATCATCCAGCGATCGGAACCAGAATCGATGATCGGATCCTTGTATTGGCTCTGAAGCACTCTCTGAAAGTAGTCAACAAGTGACTTACCCAGCTCGTGTGCTTTCTCAGGCGTGAGAGCCACCCGCTTAACATCTCCGTCTTCGCCTCGGTGAGCAGCCGATTGCTGCTTCAGCAGGGCGTCCACCGTGGCGATCGACGTCTCCATAGACATGGGATAGCCTTTCTTTTCCATAGCAGCGCGGATGGCCTCGACCTTCCGCGGCTGGCCGGTCCGCAAAGCGCTCGACATGACTGTTGCGAAATGCTGCTCATTGACAGGGAATGACTTGTCTTCCAGTGTCGATAGGAGAAGCTGGTATGCGTGGTCGGTTTGTTTCGTGTAAAGGAGAGACTGCAAAGCGAGATCGTACGTCGCTGCGTTCCACTTAACGCCGTGCTCAGCCATGAGGTCCATTGTCCGGTACGCGCCCCCCAAGTTCCGCCGATGTGATTGATACTTGATGAGACAATTCCAGAAGTAAGCATTGTCTCCTTGAACTCCTTTCCTCGTTGCAGAAATGCAGGCTAACTTGGCTTCGTGAAAGCGATCGTTCTGGCAATACGCCTCGACCAGGCCGTAAACAATGGCAGCATCTACATCCACTTTCAACTCTTGAGCCTGTTCGAAGAAGCTCTCGGTCCTCGCCAGGTCGCCCTTGCCACCGGTCATGGCCATGATGGTACCGAAGCTGATCGAATCAGGAGCGACAGACTCGGAGAGGTCCTCGAATGCTTGGATTGCGTCGTCGTAGCGATCCGCTCTGACGTAGGTTTTGAGCAGGATGTTCCAGCTGACAACGTCCGGTGTCACGTTGTACTTGACTGTCAAGTCGTCAAAGACCTGCCGCGTGTCTTCTGGGATGCCGCGATTGCTGTATGCGTTCAGGACATGATTGAACGTCTCGGGGTCCTTCATAATGCCTTTGTGATGTCCTTTGGCCACATATTCGGACCAAAGCCTTTTGGTAGACCTAACATCGCCGCGCGAGGCATAAAATTTGAGGTACTTGCGAAATCCCCACTGATCAAGCTTGCCGTACGAGCGATGGAAATCCTCGTAGACCTGCTCGAGACCTGCTACGTCGTGGGGATAAAAAACGTCGAACATGCCATGCAGTATACGCCAATTGGTATGCTTGCTGAGCTTGCGGAACTCGCGGTAAATCTCGGCCATATGCTCCTCTTGGCCTCGTTCGACGGCTTTGTTGAGATAGATCGAATACCACTCTGAGTGGGAAATGACCTGAAGGAGATGCAGGGCTTCATCCGGCTTGCAAGGCTGTACCAAGGCGCGCTTGGATGCTTCTCGGAGTAGCCTGACAAGGCCGTCAGTGGCCTCAGCATCGGACGAAGCTGACCTGGGCCGGTTTCTCCTTCCGTGTTTCGGCTTTGCCTTGGGACTCAGGTCTGGCAGGCCCTCACATGCCTTGAGGTTCTCCATGAATGCAAGTACTTGCGTGCCTAGGTCTGGAACTGCCAAAAGTGGTGACAGATCGCCTGCTTGTACCCCCTTCGCCGCAAACAGGTGTCTGTACGGCGTCCAGATCTCACGAATGAGATCCCAGGCCGAGTGTCGAAAAGCATGGGCAAGGAGATGCCCAAGCCCACCTACCAGCTCCCGCTCCTTGAGTGCCGTATGATATAACTTGAGTGCCCTCTTGACATCGCCTTGACGAAGCTCGGCGGCCACCGCTGCAGTCAGGATGGGGGGTGTCCAAGAGGACGGGTCCATCTCGGAGAAGAGGGCGAGAACGCGATCGGCATTGGCAGCTGTCGTTGACCGGTGAAAGTATGCAATGACTTCTGGGCGTAGCTCAGCCCTGCGTTGGGGGTTCAGCTGCCGCCACAAGTCCCAAATCTGCCCAAAGTACTCGGCGTCTTTCCGTGCCATGAGCTCTCTCATCAGTTCTGGCTGCGCGTTGGTAGCGGCGGTGACATGCTGGCCATCGTATTGCTCGGAATATTTTGTGTGGTTGGCAACAGGCGCGATCGTTTGAGCCGATGGTGATGGGGTGGAAGGGGCACCATGTTCAAAGATATCCGCTGGTTCGGGCGCGGCTTGTGCGTCGTGGGATGCAGAGGTGAAGAGCCGAGTCGTGCCTTGCTGGGGCTGTCGTTGGACAGAGGATGTCGCAGAAGCGGGAGTCAGGCGCCGCAGGAAAGCCACGGTGCCTCGGGGGTAGAGAAAGTCGAGGAGAAAGGCCGAGGCGACGAGCCTGTCGGGAGGATGGGACGAAGCGGCGGGCTCCCTCATGCCCGGTGTATCGTGACCGTTGGGTGCCCATAGACTGGCCAGGTCGAGGGGCGCTGCGCCATGCTGCCAGAAGCCGGTGTGAAGCTTTCGCCGAGCTCTGATGGACGTTGGAAGAGAACGTTGAAAGGTGCACGGCTCCAACGCGGCAGCCGTTCTCTCCAGCATGGGCGCGGGTGTGTCCAGACGGTCCTCGACGATGAGACGGGAAGTACGAGGACTAAGGCATGAGATATGGCATGCTGATGATGCGGAGGTGCGTTTTGCTTTCGTCAGACACTTTTCGGGGGACGCAGATGGGGATTGAAGCTGTCTGCAAAAAGCTCGGGGGGGAGGGACTTGCATCGGATGATCAGTGGATTGCCTCGCTGCAGAAAATCAATCGCGGTCATCACGAGCGGGAGCTCGGACCACCGTCGTGGCTCCACCACGAGAATGCACGCCTTTCGCCTTTCGCCTTTTGCCTTCCGCCTTTTGCCTTTGAGCCACAGTCAGCCACAGCCACAGCCTACCCTAATTCTAAGGTGAAGGAAGTGAAGACAGTTTTGCCCCACCAACCCCCGCCAGACACCCGTCCAGTGAAGCGAGTGCTTGGTTGATTGAGTGGCTCGACCAAGACGTGCGACGGTCCGAGATCACAGCCTTCGATCCTCCGAACAGTCCTCGTTCATCGAACACGCATTTGGTATTCGCGGCAGTCCGGTCGATTCCATTCTTCATCGTCACCAATCCAGCAGAAGAAGCTGCCGACATCCGTCTCGAACCTGCCCTCGGGCTACCTCTGCCTACCTCTGCCATGGATATCACCAAGTTTGTCGTCTCTGGACGGGACGCGGCACTCCTTTACGGCGACTATGCCACCTACCAAACGCAGCTGGGCAAGAAGCTCCTGAACTGCAGGAAGAAGCTTGGGATCGTGACCCGCAACAGGGGGAAATTCCAAAAGAAGGACGAGGTCACTGCGGAGCAGATTGCGCAGAACCGCGAGTATGTTCTTGACCTCCCCACCATCTTTCCCGCCAGCGTGTTGACCCCCTCTCCCAGATACATGCATCTCCTTCTCCTGACTAGCGAAAGAGCCTGGGCCAATGCCATGAGCATCAAGGCTGCGCACTCTGCCGATACCGACGGGATCAACAGCCGCACTCGCAAACACATTGTTTCACGACTCGACAAGGCCGCCCGCACCGCTGAGACTCTCGTCGAACTCTTGGCTGAGGACCAAGCTGGCGCCGAGAGGGATGATAAGCTCGAGGCCAAGGCGTATGCTGCCCTGATCAGGGGCGCCGCATCCTTCGAGAAGCAGGCCTGGGACCCCAGCGTCAAGGCCTACGCCGTTGCGCGCATCATCTACAGCGCCCTGGCCACGGCGGCCAAGGGCGACATCTACAAGGACCTCCTCTCGGAGACGATTGACCCGTCCATCCGCTATGCCGCGTACCAGGCAAAGACGCCTCGAACGGTCCCTGTGACGACGATTGCGCGCAAGGCCTTTCCTCAGTCCGATGCATGGCTCGTCCAACAGCTCAACGGTCTAAACCCCAACATTCTGAAGCAAGAGACTTCTGACTCGGCGGAGAAGTCGTCGGGCTCGGAGAATGCTCCAAAGACCCTGACCTGGCGCTCACGCGAAGTGAAGATTGAAGATGCGGCCATCTCGCTGGCGTGGTGCCAGGTGCAGGAGGCCAAGGCAAAGCTCTCTGAACAGTTGGCTGCTCTTTCTGGATCCGACCCAAAGACGGCGGCCGGTGCCTATGATGATATCCTTACGGCGACGCAAGATGCTGTTGACGCAACGAAGGAGGCGATCGACGAGCTGCGCGGGGAGGGCGTTGCCCAGAGCGATCCCCGCATGCAGAGCCTGCAGATTACCAGGACGGCCGTCAACTACGAGATGATCAGCTGGCGAATCGGTCGCAACCGTGTTCTGACTGGTGAGCATGACGGTGCTGAGGAGAACTACCAGCCTTTGTCGCGCAAGAAGTCGAGGAAGGAAACCGCAGAGATTCGAAAGCGCAAGGTAGACCCGCCGAGTCGCAAGATCGCCAAGCTCCGCGAGCTTGTGGCTCTGTACGAGGGCATCCTGCAGAGCGTGCAGTCTGTTCGGGAATTACCTGGTGTGGCTGCTGATGAATCGCTGGCCCACCAGCTAGACGCAACGACCCAGTACTTTGGAGCTCTCAAGTATGATCATCCCCACCACTATCATGTGCGCAGCAAAAGCTAACCTTTGGACAGGGCCCTCACGATCGCTCGTTCGCACAACATCGTTGGGAACCCCGTCAATGCTCTCGCGCTGATCAACCACGCACGCGACGAGGCGCAGGCCGCGGCACCCGCCTTCGCCAAGGTGCCCCAGCCTTCCGCCGGCTCCCCTCGTAACATCCAACCTGTCACCGAGGACGCCGAGTACCTCCAGGATTTCCTCGACGGCGAGCTGCAGCGCCAGCGCGCCCTCGTCCACATCTTCAACCTCCAGAAGGAGGCGGCGAAGGCTCAGGAAGCCGACGGCCGGGCGCCTCCGCTCATCGAGCGCCTGCACCAGTACCCCGTCGGCGGCGTTGACCTCACCAACATTGTCGAGATCCCGCCGCAGGTCGCGCCCGTGCCCGTCAAGCCCATCTTCCTCGACATCGCCTGGAACTACATCGACTACCCTCGCGAGGGCGGCGCCGCGCCCGAGTCGAAGCCTCAGGAGAAGGCGGCTGCTGAAGACAAAACCGCGCCGCCCGCACAAAAGAAGGGCTGGTTCGGCTTTGGAAGGTGAAAAACGGCCCGTTTAGCTGTCAATCAGATCATTCATCGTGTTCGAGGCGCGCCGACTTGCTGTGACCTAGTGCAGTGCGAATGTTCTAAACCTGCGACATGTATCCTTGTTGCCCACGGGCGAGACGGTGCTCGTACAGCGGTTTCATCGTTTGATGACCAGAGTGACAGTGTTGTGCCGATTGACCTCAACAAAGAGCCCTCCTAGTCCAAAGCGACCAAGCCATTGTTATTTCTTGAGCGCCCATGTCAGGTCCTTCCTTCATACTTGCAACAGGTACTCCTGCAGACGGACATAAAGGCCCTTCGACCACCCGTCATCCGTCTACCATTCTCCCCAACTCAAGCCCATGAGCTCGAAGATCGAGAAGACCCGACCGCAACAAGCAGCAGTAGAGTAACAAGGTATGTCTCCCAAACCACCCCTCCCTGACTAACAAGTACTAGGTCAAGCTCTAGGTCCGAACACTTCAAGTCATAAATCATTCCGCCAGGTAAAGTCCCCCTCCCCCAGGCTAACAAACGCTAGGTGAGTTGCAAGGGGCAGGTAGACAGAACACATCGTCACTCAAGGTACGTTCCCTCCGCATCCCATCCTCATTGACATTAGACAGAGACAAGAACACAAATGACTATGCACATCACGCCGATCCTTTCCATCTGCCGACATGTCGTGTGGGCCATGGTGTGTTTCGCACGACAGCCTTGTGCGTCATGTCTGTTTGTGCTGGGCACGAGGACGCTCTAAGGCAGCATGGCCTCGGGCCCGGTCGCCACAGGCCTTAAAGGCGCGGGTCACATGTGGCTGCTTGCTTATCCCCAATACTGCGGCTGCAAGGAAGGACTCCGAGTTTTGGTTCATAGAGTGCCGTCCTAGTCACAGTACGGCCAAGCATGGCGGGTAGTCACTGAACAGACATTTTGATTCCTGCAAACCAGCAACGTGCGGCTATGGTACAGTGTAAATTCTTCTTGAGAGGGGATGTAGGATTATCTGCGTCTAGCTACTCAACAGCTTTGTACATTTGCAGCCGCCCAATGGTCCCCCGATCCATGCCTTCATGTCATGAATACCACACAGGTATCTCGAGTCAAAATCTTTTTGATGCTCCAACGCCAGTTTTCCTCTTCCCGCGCTCGCAAGTATTAAGAACAAGGTAAAAGGGGTGGGGGTAAAACAGAGGAAGCGTGCCGGTTTGGGAATATGAGTACAGGTGAGAATACAGTGGGGGTTCGAAGGCCTTTCTTGGCCTTCCAGCTATTCAGACACGATCCTAGCATGTTGTTTTGTGTTGTTTTCAGTTTGGGTACAATGGAATTTCCGTTTTTAGAATCCAGAAGAGACGAGGGACCATTTAAGGCTTCTTCTCCTCCTTGTTCTCGGAGGTGTTCTCCTGGGAGGAGGACTGCTCGCCAGAGTCGTTGCGGGCCTTGTGCATCTTGTCGAAGAGGTTGAGGGAAGCGACCTGGAGGTCGTCGGTCTTCTCCTTGATCTCGGCGGCGGTAGCGGTACCCTCGCCAGCGAGGCTCTTGGAGACGAACTCGCGGAGGGCGGCAATCTTCTCGCGGATCTTGTCGGCCTCCTCCTTCTCGAGCTTCTCGGCGTACTCGTTCAGGGCACGCTCAGTATCGTTGAGGACGCTGTCGGCGCGGTTGGCAGCCTCGATGGAGCCCTTGCGCTCCTTGTCGGCCTCGGCGTACTTCTCCGAGTCCTCGACCATCTGCTGGATCTCGTTGTCAGACAGACCAGAGCCAGAGGCAATGGTGATGGACTGGTCCTTGTTGGTGGACTTGTCCTTCGCGTGGACGTGGACAATCGAGTCAGCATCAATGTCGAAGGTAACCTCGACCTGGGGAACACCGCGGTGCGCAGGGGGGATGCCGACGAGCTGGAAGATGCCGGGCATCTCGTTGTCACGGACAAGCTCACGCTCACCCTGGTAGACCTTGATCTCGACGGCGGTCTGGAAGTCGGCGGCCGTGGAGAAGACCTGGGACTTCTTGGTGGGGATGGTGGTGTTGCGGTTGATCAGACGAGTGAAGACACCGCCGAGGGTCTCGATACCGAGAGAGAGGGGAGTGACATCGAGCAGGAGAAGGTCCTTGACCTCACCAGAGAGGACAGCACCCTGGATGGCGGCACCCATGGCGACGGCCTCGTCAGGGTTGACCGACTTGGCGGGGTCGCGGCCGAAGATGCTCTTGACAGACTCGGAAACCTTGGGCATACGGGTCATGCCGCCAACGAGGATGACCTCCTGGATGTCCTTGGTCTCGAGGTTGGCGTCCTTGAGAGCCTTGCGGACGGGACCGATGGTCCTGGTGATGAGGGGGTCCATCATCTTCTCAAGCTGCGCACGGGTGAGCTTGAGGTTGATGTGCTTGGGGCCGGAGGAGTCGGCCGTGATGAAGGGCAGGTTGACGTCAGTCTGGAGGGACGAGGACAGCTCAATCTTGGCCTTCTCGGCGGCCTCACGGATACGCTGGATGGCCATGCGGTCGTTGGACAGGTCAATGCCGGACTCGTTCTTGAAGGTCTGGACGAGGTGGCGGACGAGGTGGATGTCGAAGTCCTCACCGCCCAGGTGGGTGTCACCGTTGGTCGACTTGACCTCGAAGACACCGTTCTGAATCTCGAGAACGGAGATATCGAAAGTACCACCGCCAAGATCGTAGACGGCGACAACACGGTCGGCGTCCTTCTCCATGCCGTAGGCAAGAGCGGCAGCGGTGGGCTCGTTGACGACACGCAGGACGTTCAGGCCGGCAATCTGACCAGCATCCTTGGTGGCCTGACGCTGAGAGTCGTTGAAGTAGGCAGGGACAGTGACGACGGCGTTCTTGACAGGCTTGGAGAGGTAGGCCTCGGCAGTCTCCTTCATCTTGTTCAGGACGAAGCCACCGATCTGCAAAGGAGAGTACTTCTGTTCACGAGCGGAGATCCAGGCGTAGCCGTTGGTGTGCTGGACGATCTTGGAAAGGACCTCCTTGTTGTCCTTCTGGACCTCACCATCGGCGAACTTGCTGCCGATGAGACGCTTGGTGGCGAAGAGGGTGTTCTCGGGGTTGACGACGGCCTGACGCTTGGCGGCAACACCGACGAGACGCTCGCCATCTTCCGCGAACGCAACGACGGAAGGGGTTGTGCGGGTACCTATTGACTTGGTTAGAGCATGCCACTATGGTTACGATTTGGCGCGGTGCGACTGACCTTCGGCGTTCTCAATAATCTTGGGGATCTTGCCCTCCATGACGGCAACGGCAGAGTTGGTGGTGCCTATGGATGGAATGGTCAGCATGACTGTCGTGGTGATGCGCCACAAAGCTTCCGAAAAGCTTTTCATGCAGGCACAAAGGAGGCATCGATGACTTACCGAGATCGATACCGATGACGGTGCCCGTCACCTTGCCCTCCGCTTCCGTTGACTCATAGCGAGCGAATCTGGTAGCGAAGGAAGGACGAGCGAAAGCAGCAGCGCGTGCTGAGGTGGCTCGGGGAAGCTGTCGAGGAAGCTCGGTTAGCCGGCTATTGGAGCACATTGGTGATGCGCGCGCGCGCGAAGAGCTCAGCTCGACGCGACGGCGCAGATGGACTGAGACTTACAGCTCTGGAAAGACGCGAGGCCATCATCTTGGCTGTGTTGTGTGGATGGGAGAGAGGGGGGGCGGGGTATAAAAAAAGAGAAAGAGAGATGTGTTGGAGTAAGAGAAGGATGATGCACGCGGCAAGTGACGATGGAAAGGGGAGGGTTATTATTTGGGGGGATGGAGGAGTGATGATGGCAGAAAGGAAGGAGACGGGTCGAAATTTTTTGGGCCGAGAGCAATCATCGCCCCCAGTCGTAGAAGCTGACCGAAAGCCGCAGGGGCCCCGTTCCAATTCCCCCCTGTCCCCACAGCCATTTGCCATTTGCCCATTTGCCCATTTGCCCGGAGGAACAGTACCGCCGTGTGCACGTGACCCTCCAGGGATCAGGGCTCATGCAGCCTGTCGTCAGTACTGCAGCCTGCACAGGCAACCTAGCTCCGTTGTCAAACATCCACTGCGATGCGTGTCATCATGCCATCAAGCTGCTTGAAGCAGTCAGTACAGATTACTACGAAGAGGATTCATGTCACAGCATTCTAGCGATATGGACTGGAGGTCACAGAACTGGCCTAGTCCCCGTCGTATCTTCGCCCAGGGAGAAGATGAGCTGTATGAAGGCAGTCCTGGCGAAGCTTCCGTGCTATGTAAAGTGGACGTCGGCGTGGAAGCAGCTAGGGAGCCATCCAAGTACGACTCGCAGCGCCGGAATCACGTCAAGTCCTGAAAAACAGGCAAGCCTGCTGAAGTAGGATCGAAATCCCAACATGTCGTGGGATTTACTCAAACATCGAGCTTCTCTCACTCTAGGGTCCACGATCCCAACAACCACCAAATCCCGGACTTCAGGTCCACGCTCGCAAGGGTGCTATGCACGCAAAAGAGCTCCCGACCTCTTCTTTTCCACACCCCACGATATCAGCAAGGAGAGGACATTCAATATGCCAAGGTTCTCCCTGGAGATCGAAGAACGAACACGAGGTCCACCGCGTGGATAAAGCACTTGCATAGTGGATGGGACTGGAATTTGGGTCTACCAAGATCACCGTACTGCATCTCGCACTACCGCCTCGCCGTACCCTACGTGGTGGGTGCAGACGATGGAATACCAGGACAGGGGAGAGCCATCTCGGCCCCAGAACGATTCCACTTGCGTTTGCCTTTTTGGGACGACGTGACCGAGGTATCCAGACGCTGGACCGACATGCATCCGGGGGATTCTTTCAAGCACATCGGGCAAATGCCGCTGCAGCTGCAGCTGCTTTCATTGAATGTTGTAGGGTCAGCTTCCAGATGGCATTGACATGCTGAACGTGGCGATTGTAGCTTCATCAGCCTGTTTAGATACTTCTGGCGTCAGCAACACAAGGCGGAGGACAAGGTACCACAGGCGATGATGCAACCCCAGCTTGGCCCCTCCATGTACCCTTCGAGTAGTCGATTAGGTGCTCGCCCTTGACATCTCTTCGCCCAAGGCCATCACTGCTTTCGCCCGCCCACATTCCGCCCTTCTCCATTCGTAACGTGCACAGGAGCCGTTCAGTGGTCGACAGCGACAAACGTCACTTTGCTTCCTCGAACCTTTGCCTTCCACTAAAAAAACATCTCCAGTCTGGAACCCCTACCGTCTGCATCTCGCCCCATCCCGTCTCCTCCGTGTTCCTGACCGAATCCTCACTCTGCATCTGCTTCAACATCCACATCGACGCAAACTACATCTTGATCATCTACCGCTGCATCTTCCAACTCGCCTCAGGCTTGTCGTCCTACCACACACTTGCTGCACGCTGCACGCTGCACGCGCCCGCCCGTCCTTCCGCCCTCCCGCGACCGACAAGTCGACGAGACGACGAGACGACAAGGCGACAAACAACAACAGAAACAACAAGCGATCACCACCGCAACCCTGCAGCAGCAAGGGCGTCGCCAGCCTGAACCAGGCGCCAGCATGGCCGTCAAGGACGGCGTCTCGTACGACCTGCTCCCTCCTTCTCTCCCCAGTCGACCCTGCATACAAACATACAAACACACACAAAACCTCTCTTGTTGGCTCCATCGATCTATGAATCCTCGGGACCAGAACTAGAACTAACCCCTTCTCTCTCGTCCGCAGATGCTATCCGACCGAGCGCCTGATATCCCGAAAATCACGACGACACTATCGCATCCCTGTCAAGTCGCAGTACGTCTCCCACTGCCGCTTCATTGGCATCATTCTCTTCGCGTCGCCAGGGCTGCAGGCAAGCAAAAGCGGAGGACTGGGGAATAACCTATTCAAGAAGCTGTTCGCTGACCAACCTTCTGCGTGATACAGACACTGGCAGCTGCGTTCACTCATCAGCGCCGACGCCCGAGATGGTGTTTATTTTCCCGGTGGCAATGGCGCCAACCACGTCCAGCGGCTGAACACGACGACAAACGAGTGTGAGACTGTGCGGCTGCTGTCCTTCTCCCCGCGCTGCCTCGTCGCCCAGAACGGCTGGGTGTGCTGCGGCGGCGAGACGGGCGAGTTCACGGCCCTGCAGGTGCACGACACCCTCAACAGCGCCGCCAGCGATCTCGGCGACCTGCAGTCGAGCTTTGACGTCGACAGCGACTTTGCCCGCATCGGCCTGGCCTACATGCGTCCAGACGGCTCCGTCGCCCCGCGCACGCGCCTGCTCCCCCGCGCAAGCAAGACCTCGACGGCCAAGAGCATGAAGCTAGCGCGTGATAGGGTCAACTGCGTCACGCTCTGGTTCCCCCAGGACATGGCGCCGCCCTCGCCGGACCGGTACAACGAGCCCGTCGCTGTTCTGGCCAACAATGATAAGACGGTCGTCGTCATCAGCCTGCACGACTTTGAGGCCAAGGACAAGACGGAGCCCCTCGACATGGTCACATATCCTGACTACGTGAACCGTTCCCTCTTGTCGCCCGACGGCCGCCTGCTGATCGCCATCCTCGACGACCCCTACCTCTACATACACCGGCGCGTGGAGAAGCACGACGACCAGACGGCCGCCGGTGACAGCAACGCGACCGAGTATCAGTGGGAGGAGGCGAGGAATGTCCTGCTCAAGAGCCAGCGCAAGGGCGACCTCTCCGACAGCCGCGGCAGCTTTGCGGCCTGCTTTTCCCACTCGGGCGCTTATCTGGCCGTCGGCACGCAGTACGGCACCGTCTCCATCTTTGACGTCGAGACCCTGACCGATCTGGACGCCGACCCGCTGCTGACGACCTTTGACTCGTCGCGGCCCATGGTGAGCGAAGGCGCCATCCGCGACATGGCGTTCTGTCCTGGCCCCTTTGACCTGCTGGCCTGGACCGAAGATCGAGGCCACGTGGGCATTGCCGACATCAGATCTGGATTCGCGCAGCAGCAGATTCTCAACATCAGCGCCACCGACGACTTCAGCCACGTCAGCATCCTCGACCGAAACGTCGGTCGCCCCGCGGCTGCCCGAGGGCCGGGGCGAGCGCAGCGACTATCCCGCCGCGAACGTGTCTGCCTCGCTGAACCTGCTCGACCGGCGCCGCCCCCGAGGCCCCGAAGGCGCAGACCGGCACGGCTTACCCCTCGCACGAGGAGACGGTCGTCCTCGAGGCCCTGCAAGCCGAACGCCGCCGCAGGGAACAGACGGATCGCATCGCCGCCCGCCTGGCGGACCACTCGTCGGGCCCCACCCTGACGGCGGCTTTGACGGCGAGCGGCCGCCTCCCGCGGCCAGGCAGCAGCGTCGTCGCCAACAACAACGAAGCCGGCGATGACGACGTGGCGCGGGCTGTGCGTGAGGAAGAAAGCGAACGGGAAGAGCGCAGCAACATGACGCGCGCCCTCAGCGACTGGCTGCGCGACTCGCGCGAACGCGGCCAGGAGCGCGTGCGCACCATCCAGCGGCTGGCGCAAGAGGGCACGAGCGAGCGGGATCGCGAACGGCGCGCCCTCTTTGCGCCGCCGCGGCGGAGCGCCACCGTCCGATCGAGTGACGGAAGCGGCGGCGGCGTCGGCTCTCCGACGACACTGACGCCGGCGACGGTCAACACGGCCACGGCCGTGCTCCCGGCGACGGGCGGGTGGGCCGAACTCGAGGCGCTGTACAACATTTCGCTCGAGACGAACCTCGCGACGCTGCGGTCGGCGGCCGAAGAGTCGGAGACGACGCAGCGGGAGCGGCAGCGGGAGCGGGAGAGGGAGCGGGAGCGGGCCCGCGACAGGGAGCGCGAGAGACAGCGGGAACGCGACCGGGAGCGCGAGCGCGAAAGGGAGAGAGAACGCGACCGCGACCGCTCATCGTTTCTGCCCTTCATCAACTCGGTGGCCATGCGCGAGATGGACGAGAGGCTGGCGCGGCGGCGCGTCGTCGTCGACCACGCGGTGCACGAGAGCCCGCCTGAGCCGGACAACACGGCGGGCATCTCTTGGAGTGAGGACGGGCGTACACTGTGAGTCCATTCCATCGACTTGGAGAGAGAGAGTGTGTGTCATGCTGACGGCGTTGCAGATTTGTCGGCGCCGAGAATGGCATCTATGAGTTTCACGTGGATACGCAGGGGCGCAAATACTGCCCCAAGCTGACGATGCGATGATTGGGTTGAGAAGGGCCTGCTCAAGGCTGTATAACACAGGGGTTTTTTTATTGGATGGGTATATGGCGTTGCGGCGGGTGACGGATCAGCAGTATGACGAGTATTCACTTATTGTACAGAATACAGTAATGCTATCACTTATTGTACAGAATACAGTAATGCTATCACGGTGAGATGTGGCGGTTCCGCTGCGGTTGTGGGCTGTGGTTGTGGGAGACGGCTGGATGCAGATGGGGAGTACTGTGCAGACGTAGAAGTGGGAGGGATAGCATGAGCAGACGGTAGTGAATGAGAGAGTTATCGACAGAGTTAAGCTGGGTGAGGACCACGAGAGACTCCAGGGCGAGGTCGAGAGACTCCAAGGCGAGGTCGTGGAACAGTACGTCTGGATGCACGCTACCCTCTGCCCGTTGATTCACATGATATTGGCGTCCTTATATTGGCCGTCCTTCTATGGACAAGATTGAATTTACTTTTGGCAAACACTTCCATGCGTACCTCCAACCCAAGGTGAGAAGCGCAATGAACCTGATGGCTTGCACTATCCGCAGCCATCCAGCATGTGGCCGCAGATGAGCCCACGACAAAAGACCGGAAACTCCACGAAAGCATAATTCAACAACACATATGCAAGCATCAGGCAATGCCTGCAAAGCCCCCCTCCTTCGAGCCTCGAGCCTCCAACCTCGCCGCCGTCCGCTGCCGTAGCGTCACGCCACGACGAAAACGCCGGCCCGCAATCGGATCCCAAGTGCGGGCGACCGGAGCGAACAGCAACGCCATGGATGACATGCTGCCGATACCCACCTCCAACGCCAACCTCACTTGTTCAACCCATCCTCTCAGTCTCCGTCCATCAGCGTCACCCTCACCACCTGGAGGCACACACCTCGAACCATGACCATGGCCACGTCTCTGCGCCCGGCCGCGCGGCGAGCAACCCAGTGCCTGCGCCTCGACACGAGAAGACGCACCTTTGCCTCGACCGTCTCCAGGGACGCCGACTTTACCCACATTGTCCGCCTTGCCCCTGTTCATTGACTGTCCCTCGCGTCTCTGCAAGCTAACGCCCTCGCCCCCTCCTCCAGGTCATCGGCGCCGGCGTCGTCGGCCTCGCCACAGCCCGCCACCTGACGGCCACGCACCCGTCGAGCACAACGCTGCTCGTCGAGCGCCACGCGCACCCGGGCACCGAGACGTCGTCGCGCAACAGCGAGGTCATCCACGCGGGGCTCTACTACGGCCGCGCCACGCTCAAGACGGCCCTCTGCACGCGCGGCCGCCGCCTGCTGTACGCCTTTTGCGCCGCCCACGGCGTCGCCCACCGCCGCACGGGCAAGTGGCTCGTCGCGCAGAACGACGCCCAGCGCGCCGCCCTCGAGCGCATCTACGCGTCCGTCGCCGACGCCGGCCCGCTCGACGGCGACGGCGATGACGCCCCGCCCCTGCACTGGGTGGCCGAGGCCGAGGCGCGGCGTCTCGAGCCCGCCGTGCGCGCGCGCGCCGGCGTCCTGGCGTCGCCCGAGACGGGCATCGTCGACGCCCACGGCCTCATGGTCGCGCTGCGGGGCCTGTTCGAGGACGAGGGCGCCGTCGCCGTGCAGTCGCGCGTCGAGGCCGTCGAGGCGCTGCAGCGCGCCGGCGCCGGCGGCTGGGCCGTGACCGTCGTGGACGCGGCGACGGGCGAGTCGAGCACCGTCACGGCCGACGTTGTCGTCAACGCGGCGGGGCTCGGCGCCGTCGACGTCCACAACATGATCGTGCCGGCCGAGCGACAGATGGCCATGTTCTACGCCAAGGGCAACTACTTTTCCTATTCCGGCGGCAGCAGCAGCAGCCTCAAGGTGAACCGCCTCATCTACCCGGCGCCCGAGCCCGGCGTCGGCGGTCTCGGCACGCACCTGACGCTCGACCTCGGCGGGCGCATCCGCTTCGGGCCCGACGTCGAGTGGGTCGAGGACCCGAGCGACGTGGCGCCCAACGCGGCGCGGCTCGACGAGGCCGTCAAGGCCATCCGCGAGTACCTGCCGGGCCTCGACGCCGACGCGCTGGCGCCCGACTATGCCGGCATTCGGCCGAAGCTGCTGCCCACGGGGGCCTTCCACGACTTTGTCGTCCGCAAGGAGGACGGCTTTGAGGGGCTCGTGAGCCTGCTGGGCATCGAGAGCCCCGGGTTGACGAGCTGCCTGGCCATTGCTGAGCGGGTGGAGGCGTTGCTTTACAAGTAGATGGAGGCCTTCTGCTTGTTTCTTGTCATTGCCTCATGTTGTCTGCTTTGGCGGGTCATGAGCCAGTCCGATACCATGTAGTCATTTGTGAAATCTACGAGTCAACATGAATCATCAAGATCTTGCTGTCTCGGTTGACCAGCTCGACATAACTCGTTCCGAGAAGGGGGGCATAAAAATGTGACAAGCTCCAGTCCAGCCTCCATAGTCTGGCACGGACAAGCAACGGCAAGCACTGCATGACGACAAAGGCACGAAACAATGGCAATAACGCATACAGCAAAGTAAATGCCCCGTGTGTCCTGACGTGTGGGCAGCCCAACGCCGCGCCCATGTTTTGCGACGTCCCCCCTGCCTGACTCCATGGAATCTTTGATTCAGACGCAAGGAAAAGTACCGACTCCCAAACGCCCAATGGATGCTTTCTCTCTGCTATCATGTCCGAGTGTTCCAGCTCGCGACCGCAGCCGCCTACTGCTTTGGCGTCTCCCCCGCGGCGACCGTCTCGGAGATGGAGGCCGTAGGCTTCTCCTCGTCAATGGACGTGGCGCGCGTCAGGTTCGACGGCTGGGATGGTTCGTTGGGGTTGCCGAGGCTGGGACTGCCGAGGGTGGCATCTGCGAGTTGGCGTTCTGCACATTGGGTCAGCAGCACTCCAAGGGCACAGACAACAGGGCAGGATCGCATACCGAGGTCTCGAATGCGGTGCCGCAGCATCTGGTTCTCCCGCACAAGCGTCTGGGTTTCGGCCTGGTAAAAGGCATTCTCATCGCGGCCGCCCAGTCCCAGCTGATCACTGTCGCCGCTGATCGAGGTCGCCCTGAGTCTGGGCGGGGGCCCGCGGCTCGGGGTCCTTGTTCGACGACGCAGGGCCGCCCTCACCCTGTCAAAGGAGCTGCGGGGGGGGTGGGCGAGGCCCGGAGACCGCGACAGGGAGCCGCCGGTGGGGACGGGCGGGACGGGCGTCGTCTGGGCCAGCGCGGCGTGCTGGGTGGGGGGGGTGCCGTGCTGGGAGCGTCCCGAGGCGATGGCCGAGTCATCAGCGGCTGACGCATCGGGGCCGCCGTCGCGCAGCTGCTGGAGCTGGAGCTGCTGCTCTCTGATGGTGTGCAGCAGCCGGTTCTGGGGAAGGACAAAGACAAGAGCGTCAGTCAAGGGGTGTGCTGCGATGCCCGCCGAGAAGCTTTCCTCATGCTGAACGTACCACTTGAGCTTCCTGCTCGGCCTCGAGCTCCTGGTGGAGCTCGCCGAGACTCGGTGCGCGGTTGTGATGGGGGTCGCCGCCCTGAATCAGGTGCGGCGAGCTCGAGATGGGCTGAGGGCTGGCGGAGGGCAAGACGCCCGCGCTCGGGTTGGGGCTCGAGGCTTGGTTGTGGCGACCGGGCTGTTCCTCGGCCACCATCTCGCCGGGGCCGGGAAGGGCAGGGTCGTTGAGGTGGAGGTTCATGAGCACGGCAGATCGTCTCCGGCCGGTGGGCGACTGGGAGCCCTGTGGTTGGGAGGCTTGCGTCGATTCTGTGGCGGGCGGACACGGTGAGGTTAGTGTGGGAGACGGTGGCAGGGATAGGGCAGGATAGGGCAGGATGGGATGGATGACGGGACGTGGCGGGCAGCACGTACGACTAGGAGCATCGTGCTCACGCTGGATGCCGGCGTTGAGGGTAGCGGCCGCCTGTAGCGAGACGGACAGGGACCGCGGCGAGCCGAGGGGGGGTGAAGCGCCGCGCGGAGGCATGTGCGTATCACCGTCGGACGTCATGATGGGTGATCGAGGTGGTGGTGGTGCTGTTGAGTTCGTGGTCGTCGGGAAAGGAAGAGAGTTGAGGTCGGGGGCCATTGGGGAGCGACGTGTTTTCGAGACGAGGAAGGAGGATAAAGAAGGAAAGGGGTCGTCGGGTTCAAGACTGGAGGAGCATATGTCGTTCGATCTCTGAGAAAGAGAAAGCCGGGGAATGTGACAGACGCCAGGTGCCTCAGGTAGGTAGCACGTACGAAAGGCAGGCACGGGGTCAGGTGGGGTTTCCCAGCAGGCAAGACTCGCAGCAGGCGCACTCGAAGCAGGCGCACTCGAAGCAGGCGCACTCGAAGCAGGCGCACTGCCATGGCCGACTGCCATGGCCGTCTTGGTCACGGAGCGGGACGAATCAGTTCACTTCTGGCGCGCCCGACCCCCTCCGTCGATCTTGCCACAGCATCAACAAGCGTCGGTGGTGTGAGGGCGAGGCCACTGGAGCCGGTACAAAGTGCACACTGACGTGACGGCGGAGCAGAGGCGAGCCTTGCCAGAGGTGGACAGGTCAGGGAGTGGTGGGGTGACTCGCTGCCCCTCCGACGTCACTGGCCCCGTGACCTCACTGCTCGCCGCTGTGCCTCGCTGCTTACCTGTGGCTCGCTGCTCGACCCTCTGCTCGACCTCGCGCTGCTTACCTGAGGCTCACTGCTCGGCCCTCTGCTCGACCTCGCACTGCTTACCTTACCTGAGGCGCCTCGACCAGTCAGCCCGGTGGAAGCAGCATGACTCTCTTCTTCTTGACTTCTGCGTCCTCCTCGCCCGCGCCCTCCCTTGTCTCGCTTACTCTCATTTGGCAGAAGGGTCGTGCCCATGATGTACGGCCTCAGGCCACCCTCGGGGATGCCAATTCGGCCTGCACCAGAACCTTGAGCCGCCGACGATGGCGGTACCTGGCGCACTGATCGTAGCTCACAAAGTAGCTGCCGTACGGCCAGAGTCAGACGCCCAGCCGGTCCCCGTCATTTGACACCCGCGACGAGAAAGTCCAGCAATTTGTGACAAATCTGGCCGCGACATGGGCACCCGCAAACTACAGTCCAGTCGTCGTCGTCGTCGACAAAATGAGCCAATGGACCAGACCCCGTCGCAACATGTTTCACTCAGATCCATGTCCTGTCCTAAATCAGGGCTAGAACGCGAAATGTTCCTCCGCAGGCCGCATCGTCCTTGTCTCGACCCTCACTCTAGTCGAACCGCAGGCAGGCCGGCCGGCCGGAAGCCTAAAACGTAGGAAGAAAGACAGATAGGATAAACCATGGTGGCCGGCGTGCGGGCCACGGGACGGGAAGGGGGTCAGACCCCGACGCCCTACATGTACTTGTACATCTGGCTCCCCTGCCTGTCGCGGCTTCATTGTCGGTACTAGTCGCCCGGCCTAGTGGCCTGACATCGCCTGATTTCCGACGGCCAAAAGCAAAGAGAGGTGTCGGGTGACAAACCGCTGAATCCTCGCTGAAAGGCTGAACGCGTCGAGGTTCAGCGTCTGCCGCACCGCGTAAGATTAAGCTGACAGAGATGGTTCGCAGCTCGTCGAGCGAGACGCGTCCATTGGTCTTTGGAGATCCGGCTGTCGGCAGCCGTATTCTGTGCTAGAGATGTGACCCTACGAGTCGGCAAGGAACGCGCGCGCGCACGGTCGGCAACCGGAATCCCACGTCGCTGCGTCCCCGAGACCGAGGATAGGGCAGCCAAGAAACGCCAGCCACCAGGAGCTTGACAAGTAGCACGAGTCGACTGACAGCCACCACGAGCGTCAAGCCAACGCCAGCCGATTAGGCTATCAGGCCGGCCAGTCACACGGCCGACCCCCTTTCGCCGCCGCGGCACCGTCACCGTTCGTCGGATGGCGAGGAGGACACGCTACTGCAGGAACAGCGGGCGGTGCGGAAGACGCCAGAGCGCGGCGACATTGCGGGTCGGAAACACCCAATGGTCGGAAACTCAGTCTTTTCTCTCGCCGAACTCCTATTCCCCTCCTGAGCCTGCCTGTCAGCAATCGTCGAAATTGTGTGCGGCTACCGTCGCTCGACTCGTACACACATTGCGGCAGGGGCGCCTACATGAAGACGCAGCTGCTGCGGCGAGCCCGATGAGGACTGCCAATCTATCTCGCTTTGGGGGGTTGATCTCCTGTACAGTTGGATAGCAAAGTTGAAACGTCGCCAGTGATCATTTCCTCATCGAGCGAACCGTTTCCCCAAAGGCCAGCATCGACCAGCCCCGGGGAACCAAGCCTAAAGGGCGCCGAGGCCCAGGGCTAAAATAGACCGGGCTTAGCATCTCTGAGGCCCTTGCTCGAATCTTGTCCTGATATCCTGTGAGCAGCGTCACGAGGGGACAAAGGGCAATCAGTGTTGCTCAACTTTGACGACAGTCGCCTCTGTAGTGACGAGCATCAATCTCGGTCACCTGCCGCTTAGTTGCTGCTGCTCATCAGCAAGACGGTGACGTTGTGGAGCAGACGGCCATGCATGAACATCTGACATGAAAAAATAAAATAAAAAATAGCAGCTCGTGCGCTGGCACAGGACGTCGAGGTCGAAGCGTGCATACGGCGGAGACTTATCGAGTCGGTGATATGCGCACGCAAGTCTGACCACAGCCATGGGCGGGGGGTTGTCCCTCTCCAGCCAGCCTTCACAGGGGGGCCGGCAACCAGTAAGAGGAAAACTGAGGTGAGTGTTTCCGAAGATGAGCAAACCCTAACCTTGGTTTGGGTCCCGAGGATCCAGACATGGGACTTTGTCCGCCAGTTTTGGCCAGGGTGCAACCAGGCTGACAAGCCTCGAGGCCTTGGATACGATGATGCAAAGCCTCATGAGGACACTTAAATCTTCGTTTGGTCCTCTGCGCATGACGAGCCCCAGTTCTTGCGGCCCGCACTAGTCATTCGTCCTCGCCTTGTTCTCTCTCCACTGTCGGAGGGGGCTACCTGATGACTGCAGCAACAGCAACAACAGCATCATCGCCAGAAACAAACAATAACAACCGTCTAGGGAGCTTGTGTGCCAAGCAGGTCCCTGTGGCCGGGCTTGATGCCCCGCACCTGTAGGCAAAACACGCAGCAGACAGGGCAGACCCAGGTTGAGGGTCTTGACAGCACGGGTGACGATTTGATGGTCGCACGCAGTGACAGGGCAAGGAAGGCCTCATACGCTGAGGTCGACGTGTTGCTTGGTCCCTCATTCTCGATATTGCCATCTGTCGACCAAAAGCCACCGTGTACGCTCCACGAGGGTTTGCCAGCCCGCTGACCAAATGCGCCCCCCCACGAATGATCCTCCATTGCCCCTGTAGCTGTGTACGCGGCGTCCAGGAGCTGTCATGCCTGAGCGTTGTACCGCAGGGTCCTCGCAGATCCTAGGTATCATGGTCAGGCATTGAAGATGGCAGACAGCGTGGGGGGCGAGTGCGATGAGATGGACGAGGGTACTCGCCACTGCAGAGGCACCGGCACGCTGTGAGCAGATCGAACTTTTATCGGCAGATGTATTATCGCTAGCCTTGATACGGTACCAATGAAGCCAAAGAGCCAGGTTCATGGCGAACCAGGCCCAAGCCAGTTGCTTGCCAACTGTCACTTTTTTCTTAACCGCCCCCCTGCCCCCCTCGCTGGTAGGTCCTGGCTCCCGGTTCCCAAAAGTTCAGGCTGTTGTCTTGCCCTGGAGTGGAGGAGCGGGGCAAGTGTGGATTATTGGGCAAGGCCCCCCCTTGTGGCCCCTCTTGCCTCTCCTCCACAGGAGCCGGTCTGGGCCAGCGACGGACGGGTACCAAGGGCCCAGATAAATGTCAGGCACGGGCCAGGAACGAGCCAGGCACAAGCCAGACACAGGCCGGACACAAGGCGCCACAAGCACCCGCACATGTTTTTGCGGGCAGCTGCAAGGGGTAATTGGCGCGTTTCTCTCTCACACTTCCAAAACACCCCTGGTCGCTCCTGCTTCCACAACTCCCACACACCTACCCACCCAGACTGCCTTGCCTGTGCCAGGCTGTGGCAGCCGGGGGTGCTCCTGAGTCTTGCCTCCCGAGACATCAACCCACTGACAGTCTGCCTCCGCTCCCGACCACTCACACAGCCTTTTTCACCCAACGTCACGTTGCACAGAGACAGTGTTGTGGAAAGGCCCATTGGCCAAACGGAGTGCAGTTCCGATGCCCCTCTCCTTGACTGTGCTTCATCATCTTCATCATCTCAACAGTATCTCTGGCCGAGTCTATCTAGACCCTCACCTGTCCACACACGACACAGCCTCGGCACCTCCCTTGATGTTCGCTGCCATGTTTCCCACAACAAACAAATCAACAAGACAACAAAAAACAAGGTCGAGGGGAACCAAACATCCAGTGACGGTGGCCCCGTTATGTTTCCAAGCCCTCTGGGGCCGCGCCACCCACTCGCCCTCTGCACCCCAGCGCCCTTCCCTGCCCGGGTTGGTCTTAAAACAGGTGCCGACATCGTCAACAACTCTGTCGTTCAGGGGGCCAGGGTGTTCCCTTTCAGGACTATGCCTGTTCGATTTCTCCGTCCGAGGCCCAGTGAGCGCCAAGGGCCCCGGTCTCTTACCCCCCTACTTGGGCTAGTCGCCCTGTCGATGATCGGATCACACACATCGGCTGTCTGGCGATTTTCTCAACTCAGTCAGCCAGTCTTTCAGCGCCTTTGTCAGTGCCGCTTATTACTCTCTCGTCCCTGAGGTGGGCTCTCGGACGTGGATTCGGCCTGTCTACCTGCGCCGCATCCACCTCCCATATATCCATTGATGCCCTCTTTTCCGCGTCATGCCCCAGGGCCAACTCCCGCTTCCCTTCCCCATTTCTTGTAACCGCTGCCGGCTTCTTGGGTGCTCACGTCTCTCTCGCACTCAATCAATCACTCCGCGAAACCTGGCTGACGCTGACGCCCGGGATTTGCGATGCATGCCAACCTCCTCCTGTGATCGACATCGCCATCACACTCGCACCCCTCAAACACATGCTCCTTTGGTGCTGTCCATCACACACGACAACCCACCGGGTACCGCCAACCACCGAAAGACCAGGGATTGAGAGCTTGGTCCACCTCGCAACTGTCTATCACCAACTATAGACTTTGTGTCTGCCTGCCAACATCGCGACCAAATCTCTTCTGGCTCACTTGCAAGTCATGCTCAGCCCATGTCTGGCCGAGTCATCCGTTGTCTTAGACCAATCTCGCCCTTTCGCACCAAAGTAGCCCACCACCGCGGCTCGCCCACCAGCCCGGAGTCTCAGGCCGCCCCCTAGGCTTCTGACAGGGCCCTTAGTGTGTTGAGACCCGATCATGGCCGACACGGATCAGATCTCGCCCACGAGGGCGGGTCCCAGTCTCGCTCCGTTCGAGACTTTACAGCAGCAAACCTCGCACCATCGAAGGGCCAGACCTCCTGCTCTTCAACTCGTCGCCAGCGATGAGAAACGCATTCCACTGCGCGCAGATAGGACGGCAGACAGGCCCATCACTGACAAGATGCAGAGGCGCGAGTCAAGGCTTAATCTGAGGAACATCTTTGGCAGGTCAAAAACTCCCAAGGACGTTGACGAGGCACCACTACACAGGGAGCTGAACCGCTCTGGCGGTATCCGCAACTCATTGGCGGAATTCGGTAACTGGCCTTCTTACAAGCAATCGCCGCGATCCGACATCACGCCCATCCTCGAGTCACACCCCATCTCCCCTTTGGTTGCCACTCACCCGCCAGTCAACCACGACATTGCGAATAAGCAGAGGGCGCCGGCAACTGCCGCCAAGCCAAAGACGCAACCAGCGCCCTACAAATCGCCTGGAGGCCATCTTGCGACTTGGGATCCTCCACCTCTCTTCCAGGCCTACCCGCAGGCGATCAAATATGCTCATCTGCCTGCCCCTATCCTTTCGGCAGACACCATTCTCCGACACAATGAGCGGAAAGGCAGCCTCACTATTCGGGAAGATCTGACGCAGTTGTCACCCGACGACGACCCAACCGGTGAAAAGGCAAAGAAGCACCGACGAGAACCCTCTGGGTCTGCGAGCAAGCAGGAATGGACCACCAAAATCTATGTATTGTGCACGTCGGGTTACCTTCTTCAGTACTCCGGAGAAGGCCACTTCGATCGCCTGCCGGAAAAGATGCTTCAACTCAGCAAAGACTCGGCGGCTTTTGTCAGTGCCGCCTTGCCCGGCCGCCGCTGGGTGCTCCAGGTGTCCTCTGCAATGGATGCTGATGGCATGACGTCGACGGATTCTCGGTCTCTCTTTTCAAGGCTGCCTTTCCGGGTGACCGAGAAGCGTAGCGCATCCAATTACCTCATGGTTTTTGAGGGTGCCGAAGACATGGAGTCCTGGATCGCGATTCTGCGGAGGGAAATCGAGGCCCTCGGCGGAAAGAAAAATACCACAGAGACGGGCCGTCCGAGGATGGACGGGAGCTTTGTGCAGCTCAAATCGCAGTCAAGCCAACGGACGCTCGTGGTCAGAGACCCATCACGCTTCTCGCGCGTTGTGCCACCAGAATTCTCGTGGCATGCGAACAAGAGTCGCAGTGACGTGGACAGCTCCACGGTTATCGCAGAGTCCGACGCCACCATGGATCCCTCGATCGACGACGTATCGACAACCAACAGTGTGACGTCCAATGAAGGGCGTCAACTCGATAGCCTGCGAGACAGCGCCAACCGCCTATCGTACATCTCCTCCGGCCAACGAACCATCGTCACGTCTTCCAACTCTTCGCCAGCATGCTCTCCGACACGGGACGCCTTCAACTCGCCGGAAGAGCCATCCTGGCAGGATATGCCTCCGCAGCTGAGACCCCGGCCGAATGCCGCAGCGATCATGGATCGGAGGCAGTCGATGCAGACCATGAACTTTGGCGTTGTCCATCCAAGTGGTGATGCACAATACTCAGGGGTAGCTGCCGAAGCGCCTAAGCCAGCACCTAGTCCGAACTTCAGTGTCCCAATCTGTAAACGCTATTCGCTCGTCAAGTCGGCTTCAGTCGACTCGATTGCGCATGCTGGCGAGACAACAAGACCTCGCGAGACTTTCATACGGCCACAACGAAGAGCTCCCCCGACGGCACTGTCCATGGCAAGGCCGCTGTCGATAGTCACTGATCACCCATCACCAGTGCAGGACGATGTCGAGGCGACTGGTGTTTTCAGGGAGAGAAGCACCAAAGAAGGCCCACAGTCTCCAAGTTACGCGTCGATAAAGTCGAGTGGCTCTAGCAATGGACGGTTGAAATCGCCGACGTTCCAAACCCGCAGAGCCAGCTTCAATTCGGAAAACACAGAAACGACAGCACCTGCTCGTGTCAGCCCCAGAAAATATGCGAGCATGCACTCGCTCCGCAGCTCCGGGGACTCAGCAGCCTCAAGCGTTGCACACGTGACCAAGTCATCGCCGCCACCTCCAGTCCCGCGGATCACCGAGGTTGCTAAATCTTTGGAGGCACTGTCCGAAGTGTCGGGGAAGGATCATGCTACCCTGCTGTCCACCCCCCAGCAGCGGAGCAGAAAGACGACAAGCGTTTACCTGGAGGCCCCTGATCGATCCTCCTACGAACGCCCAGCACGCTACTCCATCGGCCACATGTCGGACCTGAAGATCAAGGTTGATTCGTTTGCCCCTGGTGCACCATCGCGTGTCGCGCTCTGGTCCTCCCGACCAATGCCGACGCAGCCTGCCCCAGTCCCTGGCAGGAGGCGCGCGGGATCCGACACTGGAGGCTACTCGAAAGCTCTGCCAGGCCGACGAAGCCTACCGCAGCTTGCCGAAGGCCCTCCGCCTGCGCCTCCCCCAACGCGGGCTCTGCCTCCGATCCCAGCGCCGCCGCCAACCTGTGCGCTGCCACCTATCCCCCAGAAGGTGCGTGTTGCTTCATGAGGAGCACCGCCACCACACGCAAATAGATACACACACACACGTGCAGAGGTATATACATGCACACGTCTACCTGATTTTTCTTTGTCAACTACCTGCCTGCCGTGCGGCACCTACATTTTCATTTGAGTCACTCGGGAGACGGCAAGCTCCCTCGACGGCGTTCGAAAACAAAACGAAACGGATGGGTCTTGGCTTTGGGATCGAAACCTAGAACAGCATTGGGCGGCCAACACAGCATTGTGGAAGGGGAGAGAGGAACGAGAGGAGTGGGCTTCTGATGCGGCGATTGTACAATTGGGGGCAGATGAAGGAGGGGCCGAGGATATAGAGACGATGATGGCTGTACGAACTGCTTCTTGTATATCACTTTGGTTGATTGGCGCGGCTTGAGGAAGCCAGATACCCTGGCCCAATACAACGGATGAACGCGGTTGCGCGTGTGCCTGCTGCTGCTGCTGCTGCTGCTGTTGCTGCTAGCATTTCGCCTCGATTGAAGCGTGCGATGCCGGACTCATGGAGTGGAGGAGGTACATGACTGGCACTGCCAGAAGGTGGTCGCAGTGAGGCTGGTGCTTGGGTCAGCCAGTTCGATGCTAACCTGTAAGGGACTAGTGTGGAATGCCCCACCCAGCTTCCGGGGGCGCACCACGAAATTGAATCGAGGTCAAAATTCGACGTTGGCAAGACCCCACCGAGACTTCTCATCTTCAACGAGCCTGCCTGCCTAGGAACGACGACCCTTTTCGACGATCGCGCGTTTCCCTCGACAAAGTCCTTTACACGAAAGGCATACCGAATCCCGCCGACGAAAAACATACACCGCATCAGCGAGAAGACAAGACTACCCAGCATGGCGACCCCAGCGAAGAAGTGAGCCGCCCTCCCCTCTCCCCCCCCCGCTACCCATCTCTCCTCCCCCGCCTCATCGTCACGATTCCTAGCGAGAGGGGGGGGAATGTATCGAAGGAAGGGGATGGAGTGAAGGAAGGAATGAAAGGAGAAAGAAGAACATCTGACTAACATCTGGAACCCCTCTCCTACAGGCACGACTGGGCCGACGATGAGGACGTCGACGAGGTCTCGACCGAGCTCCCGCCCACGCAGACCATCACCAACAAGGACGGCACCAAGACGATCATCACGTTCCGCCTGAACGAGCAGAACCAAAAGGTCAAGACGACGCGCCGCATCCGCTACACGACGCACACGGAAAAGGTCAACCCCCGCGTCGCCGAGCGCAAGGCCTGGTCCAAGTTTGGCCTCAGCGCCAAGGACCCCGCCGGCCCGGCCTTTGACACGACGACGGTGGGCGAGAACATCATCTTCCGCCCCAGCACCAACTGGCGCAAGGACGCCAAGGAGGAGGCCAAGGACCCCAACGCCCAGGCCATGAAGGACAAGCTCAAGGACAAGCAGGTCAAGTGCCGCATCTGTAACGGAGAGCATTTCACCGCCCGCTGTCCGTACAAGGACACCATGGCCCCCGTCGGCGACTCGGCCGCTGCCGACGTCGCCGCCGGCATGTCCGATGATGTCGGCGGTGCCGCTGCCGGTGGTGCTGCCGGTGTCAAGAAGGGAGCTACGTCCCGCCCGCGCTGCGTGGCGGGCCCGGCGGTGCCGCCGGCGCTGGCGAGAGGATGGGCGGCAAGTTTGGCGAGCGCGACGACCTGGCCACGCTGCGCGTCACGAACGTGAGTACCATGATGACCATCTTCTTCACCATGGCACGGAAGGGAGGGCGAGCTTCCGTCGCTGCGGCCCCGTCCATGGGTTCTCTTTTTTTTTTTTTTTTAAACTTGCAACCGCTGACGAGATTTCCTATGATGCAGGTTTCCGAAATGGCCGAGGAGCAGGAGCTGCGCGACATGTTCGAGCGCTTCGGCCGCGTCACGCGCGTCTTCCTGGCCAAGGACCGAGAGACGGGCATGGCCAAGGGCTTCGCCTTCATCAGCTTCGTCGACAGGTCCGACGCCGTCAAGGCGTGTGCCAAGATGGACGGTTTCGGTTTCAAGCACTTGATCCTGAGGGTCGAGTTTGCCAAGAAGGCGACGTAATCGGGAGAAGCCAACGAGGCTGCGGTAGTGGTTGGCGTGGTAGTAGTGGTGGCAGTGGCAGTGAGCGGTTTCGGCGGTCACGACGACGACGAACAACGACGACGACAAGCGACAAAGAAGAGCTAGAAACAGGGAAGAAGACGAAGAACATGCATGCATCGAGAGAGCACGAGGGACAGCAACAAAGGCGTGGGGTTGTATGAGTACCACAAAACGGATCCCGCGCGACGGGCGCGGCCGTGACGAACGTGTGCCGTCACGGCACGATGAAGGACGACTCTCTTCGGCATTTGGGGCTTGGTAGTTTTGGAATGAGACTCAGTTCATGATGAATGACCCCCTAGATGAACGGCCGTGATGGTCAACACACGTTTGCGCGTTGATGAGCAGTCGACAGACGTGTTGCTGCCGCCGTGTGTCTGCCACACTGCTCTTGTATGTCCGTGACTCTTCAATCTGGCTCGACATGATAAGGTGACCCGGGACGCTGATTGCCTTTGCTACGGAACACGGCAATCGATCTCATCCTCACCCTCAGTACAGAAATCGTGCATATCGAATCGTGTAATTATCATCAAACTCATGCCTCATAGCCTCACTATGTACCGTAAAGACTGTGAAGCCCTCTAATGCCCGTATATGAAAGTCCCCTCCCCACGCCATGCCATCGCTTGAAGAAGCAGGAGCGCAAACTCCAAAGAAGTAATCACTCTTGCGACCTCGCCTCTTCTGACCTCGCCTCTTGCGACTTCACCTCCTGTGGCTCCACCTCCTGTGGCTTCACCTCCTGCGGCGTTACCTCCTCCACCGGCTTTCCCCCTGCTGGAATATGCAGCGGTGGCGGCTGCGCAGATGGCTGAAGGTGCTGCTGCTGCTGCTGCCCTGAGACCGAGCGGGTAGCAGGTCCCTTGCCAACAATCTTCTCCGTCCAGTTCCAGCTGCCGTGCACATCCTTCCCCTTTCCGTCGGGCGTCATGGGCCGCGGGCTGCGGCCGCCGGCCTCGGTTCCAACGTCGCTATCACCATCTGTGTCGGCCCAGTCGCCGTCGCTCCACGTCATCGAGTCGGCTCGGGACACTCGCTGCTTTGGAGCATACGCTTTCTCCGCAGTGGCTGCGACAGGCGATGGAGCCTCCGGCTTGCGAGGCAATGCGGTGACCTTGTCCTCAGCCTCGCGTGCCAGATTCTCCCCCTCTCGCCCTTCTTGCTCTTTCCGCGCTGTTCGCTGAGCGCTCGTCTCTTCGTGTGGTGGCTTTTCGTGAGTGCTTGTGCCGCCAGCGCCGTCGTTTCCATTGCTCCGCTTGACCTCGCCGCCGTACTGGTCTGGGGGTTGTCCCATGTCAAAGGCACGCTCCTCGCCGCCCTCCTCATCAACACGCATGCGCACCGTGGCCGAGTCGCTAAAGTGCGCGTCGACTAGGTGCTTGACAACGGGCCACCCAAAGGCATTGGCGAACATGCGCCGCACAATAATGTTGTTATGAGCATCGGGCTCGAGCTTGACGAGGACCTTGCGCCAGGCCATGCCGCGGTGGTAGGCCCGGGCGATCTTCTCTTCAACACGCATCTGTGATCCGTCGATCTCTTGGTCTTCATCCTTGTTGGGGTTCGTGTTGGTCGTGTCATCATAGTCCTTGGTAGACTGAATCGAATCTTCGCGGCCGACGCCTTGGCTGGGAGTGCGCGGGGAGGATCCTAGCGAAGAGGCGACCGAAGGGGCGTGGTCTTTTGTGTCGGTGCTCGCGGTCGAGTGGCCCGTATTGCGCCTACGGAGGACGAGAGAACCCGACGAACTTTTCTTCTTGAGAGGAGGTGGCGGGATATCGGAAGGGTGGTAAACACGGTCGTGAAAGATGGCGCGAGGTCGTTTGGAGGGGGCGACCACAAATTCTGTGGATGGCAGCGTGGGGAGGATAAGGTCGTGAGCCGACTCGAAGAAAGTGGTCCGGGGCGGTGCGTTCATCCCATCTGTGTCGTTCTCAAACTCCTGCCCGGACGTCACCTTGGACGCCCCAGACGACTGAGACGTTGTGGAGGAATCATCAAACTTGATTGTCTGGCTCCGCCTGTAAATCTTGTTCTGTTTTGGAGAGAGCGTTGGCGATGTCGGTGCCGGTGGCTCATGACTCTTGAAGAAGTTGAAAAAGCCAGCAAAGGGACCACTGCCATTGTTAGACGGCTCGGAAGATTTTGGCGCTGCGGTCTCGGCATTGTCCTGGTAAGGGGTCGGTACTGATCGCAAGCTAGCGTTGTCATCCTCGACGATGGCATTCTGACCAGGCTGGGGAACCTCAGCCGCATTCTGTGGTGCTGTGGGGGTGGCCGTCCCAGATCCCTCGTCGTTGTCTTCAGGAGGCAGCTGCCGCGCCTCACGGCGCGCGCTGCCCACGTTGGCACCGGTAAGCTCAGCCCATCCGGCGCCCACCAACGTCTCAACCAGACCTGCGTCGCGCCGCGCCTTCTCAACACGGCCTAGACCTTGCCAGTCGAGGAACAACAGGCAGCTTGTTCTCAGAGGTACGATGCCATCGTTGACCACATTGGAATAGACGGTCCGATTGCGGAACTTCTTCAGCGCCGTGTGGGCGGGACCTGTAGGCAGAATGCGCAGCAATGGCTTCGACTCGGGACGGCTCTCTCCTATGACCTTCTTATGCGCGCTCTCGCCGAGATTGCTGACAATGGCACCCCAACCGCTCCTTGCGATGGTCGGCGCCCGCCAAGTGAGGCCCAGGTCTTGTCCCGTTCTGCCGACGAGGCCAAAGTCGAGGGCGAACTTGACGTAGAGAGGGTTTTCGTTGCTGAGACCCAGGAAGGGCGTGGCGAGCGTGACAAAGTTGATGGGCTTGATGAGGTCGAAAAATTGGGGCGAGTGCTTCTGAACGTATGCTACGGCATATGTCTGGATGAGGCCACCGAGGGAGTGCCCGATGAAGCTGATGCTGGTGATCTTAAAAGGCCGTGCTGCGAGTGGGATCTCTTCCTTGTGAACTGAGCTGTGCTTATGTGCCGTCTTTCCCTCATGATCTGGCTTGATGTTGTTGGCAGCTACTTCGGCGGCCCCCTTGAAAGATGGCAAGAAGGGCTGATCAGGATAGCAGGTCGAGAGGATGTACCTAGCCAGTCTCTTCCCCAAGAACTTGATGCCCCTCTCAGTACGAGTGGCATTGCCCGAGAATCCGCGGACGATGACCTCTTCGTCTTCCTCATCTTCCGAAGCTTCGTCGTCGTCTTCTGAACCAGCGGTTGTCTCCGGCGCATCGGAACCCTGGCCCTCGTCTTCGGCGGAACCGCTCTTGGCTGCGGCCGCCTTGGCCCTGCGAGCTTCCCTGTCCTTCGCACGCCTCGCCTTGGCGTCGACTTTGGCCTGTCGTACCGTGGCGTCAATGCTCTCTTTCAGATACAGCAGGTCGGCGCCGAGGTTGCTATGCAGTCCGTGGGTGAGCACCACAAGGTGCACCTTCTTAGGCTGCCCATGAAGCTTCGCGCTCGAGGATGGGCTGTGCGGGGGTTCGGGGGTAGCGACTCGCGACGCAGTATTCTTGTGATTGGTGGTGGTGGTGCTGCTGCTGGCGGCGGCGGCCGCTGCGGCAGCCTCTTCCTTCGGGGGCCGCATCTTGCCGCGCTCGAGGATTTTGGAGCCATTGTCCCAACCCGGTAGCCTCGGGGTGTTCCAGAGCGTAGCCGTGTCTTCGACCTTGAGCGTTATAGCCCTGGAGAAGACGCCCTTGGGGGGCCCGCTGCGGTGGCTGTCCTTGGTGTGATCGTGATGCACGAGGTCGCTGACTTTACCGGGCTGGGGTGCCTTGGCCTGGCCGCCGATAACGGGCAGGGAGTTCAGGTTCAGGGACTTCTCGTCGCGGGCGAGGACAACCTCGTAGCCTACGGAGGCGGAGGTGGAAAAGATGACCTGGGAGGAGACCTCGATGATCCAAGACGCGCTCTCGGCCTCGTGATCAGGACCAGCACCAAAGTGGCCGTGCGAGCCGGTGCCAGCGCTCTGGCGGATATGTTCGGGGACGACCAACTCGCACTGCCAGGAGCCGCCGGCCTTGACCATGGGTTCAAATTCGGGCACGCCATAGCGGCGGGGGTTCTGGAACTTGACGTTGGGGTTGAAGGCAGCAGGGTAGGCGGCGACGCAAAGGTTGTAGGGCCCGTGGACGAAAGCGGCACGAAGCGCGATGGCAGACGTGTTGCGAATGCGGACGTGGAGCTTCTCCGGTGAGGGAAGAATGCGATCCTGGGAAGGGGTGTATGTGACAGTGTAGCGGACAACCTCGCCGAGCTTGACGCTGCCGACCTGATGGAGGAGCAGCATGGCAAACTTGGCGCAGAGGAGCAGGAGGTGGTGATGGTGAACAGTGGAGGACGTGAGAGTGGTGGGCCGGTTGCTCAGGCTCGTTAGGCCAGGCTGAGGTGGTGGTCGAGGATGTGGTCGTTGGAGGAGGATGTGTCGGTATTCGCGGATCGCACCATGTCGGTCAAGAGAATCGTCGTCGGGGTTCTCGGAGGGGAATTAGAGTCAGCACAAGCTGGACAAAATGGTCGAACACAGGAATGCCAGAGGGTAGAGATGCTGAGACGGCCAGGATATGTCGGTTGGTAGTAGCGCGTGCGTGGTTTGCCATAACGGACAAAGTGCCAGAGCAGAGAGTGTTGGCTGATTTGGTTTCGCGAAATCAGAAAGAGGGTTCCGGTCGTTCTGCACTGGGCTAACGCAGGCCAGAGGGTCATGGTGCCGCGCCATGATGCAATGCGACCAATTGCCCCTCCCTCCCTCCCGGGCCCTCCTTCCACACGTCACTCATCACCTGCCTTGGAGGGAGCCCTCCACAAGGCAGGCAGGAAGGCAGGCAGGAAGGCAGGCAGGTGGCAGGCACGACCGCCAGCGCCCAGGAAAAGCCCTGGAATCAAGCCTCGGCCCCCTGTACAGCCCGTTGACTAGCACGCTGGAGCTGGCCCACCTCCCTGGAACGCCAATGGAACATCGCTGCAGCTTGCCCCAAGACCTCTCCCTCCCGCCATGACATGCTGCCATGCATAAATGCCCTTTCTAGGCATCGAGTTCGCCATCCATCCCCCAGACCTCATACTCTTTGGAGAGGGCACGAGCCCAGGCCCGGCCTACCTATCGTGACTGGTTGGTAGGCGCCCTACGATCAACAGAAGCTCATCTGACAACGGGCACACCAAACGCCCCATTCCGAAGCTGCTCCTCGAGGTCTCGGATCTCTCGGCACCTTGCCATCCTATCAAGGCGTATGCCCGGCCAGCCTATCACACGTGGATCGATACTCTCTGTGCGAAGCATACCCGGAGGTTCGGGTGTCTACAGTTGCGGGTTACCTGCTCAGCCTCAAATGCCCACCGTATCATCGGGTCACTCGTCGATGCAACGAAGGACCCCTTCTCCCCACAGATGGACAGATGGGGGACCCTGCATGAGCCGGCCTCACACATGGGACGTCTAGTTGTATGCATTTCAAAGAACAGAGAGCGCTTCATTCCTGCGCGCTAGACCGACTCCAAATTGCCCAGTGAATAAGTAAACAATACCATCGCTCCGCCTCGGTTGCCATGTGGCTCGCGTATAGTTACACAGAAAACACCGCCTGGGAGGAACATGGCAGTACCCTCACGAACGAGAAACCCGAAACAGAGAAGCAAGAAAATCAGACACGAGTAGAGAAAACGACAGAGAAAATAAAAATAAAAATCAAACATGGTCATCCCTTGCGCTGTTGCGAATCATGCTGTTCATCAGTTATGCCTGTCGTTAAGATCTGTCGTCAAACGCTGTCGTCAAAGTCTGTCGTCCCAAGTCCGTCAGGAAAACGTGCTGTCGTAAAAATCCGTGCCTCCGTGATCTCTCCATCAGGGTAGCGATCTGTCGTCTCCCGGCACGCCCGGCTCGACATGGCTCCGCCACTCGTCCACGCGGTTCATGCCTCTTCCCGCACCGGTCAGCCCAGCCATCATCGACGACTTGGGCTCCCCACGCTTTCGTCCCCGCGAGCCATGTACCTCTGGCACTTGCGGCGGCAGCATAGGCGCTGGCGGCGGTGGCGCGTAGCCTCCTCCTATGCCGCCCGACATCATCATGCCAATGTCTGATCCTGGGGGCCAGCCTCCCCTGCTGCGACTGTTGTACATCATGTCCTCCTCCATGGCCGACATGCGTGCGGTTGGAGCCGCAGGCGTGGCGAGCATAGACATTGGCAGCCCGGCACTGGCCGGCATTGGCGGCGGCGGCGGCATCATCATGCCGGGCCTCGACCTAGGACTCGTCCGAAATTCTGATAGACGATCTGCGAGACGTCGTTCCACCGAATCCTGTCGAACTCCTCGGGCCCTGTTGACGCCCGATACATACTCTCCTGCGACACCCGGTCTTTCGAATCCCACAGGAGGTGCCGCTGGCGGTGTCGGGACTGGGACGGGGACCAGATGCGGCCTTCTCCGATGATCGTCACTCCTGTGGTGCGCAGACATGTCACCGACATCGTCGTCACGAACGTGCAAGCGCCGCGCGAGATTGCTCTCCTGCCTCTCTTGGAGCCTTCTCATGAGGGGATCGTGCGGCGGATCCTCGTAGGCATCTGGAACTCGCGGTCTCATCGACATGGGCGCTGTCAGGTCGGGCACAGGGTGAATTGTCCCACGACCAGGAGGGCTGCCGTCCGCCCGTCCCAGCCTGTCTCTGCCCAGTGACATGGGAATATGCATATCCTCGAGACGATCGTCCTCCGGCGTGTCGTGGTTGAACCAGGGGCAGTCACACGACTTCCACTTCAGTCCGCAAATCATGCAAAATTCGGCTCCGCAGCGACTGTGCTTTCAGTTAGTACTACACTTGCATCGAATGCCGTCGAGGAACTCACCAGGTCATGTGGTTGCATCCCTCCTTCAACTCGACCATGGCCTTGCACCTGTGGCATCGCTGCCACCCTGCGTCCTTGGCTTGCTGTAGGAATATTGTGGTCTCCTCGTCCCTTGGGCATTCCCGAGACCCATGCCATTTGCCATTGCAGGCGCAGCACACCTTGAGCTTGCACCGACTGCATTTGCCACACTTGCGGCCGTCCTCGTGGTGAATATTTGCTGGCTTGATCCACTCTCCGCATCGTTTCGCCGGGCAGTAGACGCGATTTCGTGTCGAGAACTCGGCGAATTTTTTGTTCCACGTCTTCTTGAAATCGGTCGGGAACAGCCTCTCGACATGCTTGAGAGGAATGTGCTCAGCACAGCATTTCGGGGGCATCTCCACGGGATCCGTGATGGACATCTTGAATTTCCTTTTCAGGCACGAGCTGCACATACGATGGCCACACTTGAGCTTCGCAACCTTGTTTGCTGGGAGCTCGTCCATACAAGCGAGACACTGCACCCTGCACATGGTCAGTCCTGCTACCGTAGCCTGCTCCGGACCGTGCCGATGCTTACTGCTTGACTCGTCTGTCTGGCCCATGCCCCTGCATGCCAGGCCCAAGGAAGGCGCCGAGAACGGAATGCCGCCGGTTGGAGGACGTAGTGCTGTGCGATGTGACATGCGTTTCAGACGCTGTGTGCGCCCGGCGCAATGTGGGTGGTACAATCTCTGTGTAGATGACCTGAGAATGGCGTCTCCTACGTGGCCGGCTGCTGGTTGATTAGCGCGGCCCAGAGCATCGGGGATCAACGCAAAACAAACCTGACAGAAGAACGAGGCGGGGTAGGGGCCTCAAGGAGACTCTGGCTACGACTGTGGTGACCCCGTCGGACGGAGCTACCAGACTCAACCAAGTCTGACGAACGCCGGGACGAGTGCCGGGACAGATGTCGGATGGGAGACTTGTGGTCTATTGCAGATTGGTGGGGGGTCGGGTCTTCGTCTTGGGTATCGTAGACAACAGTACCTCGTCGCTGCCGGCGTCTCCAACGCCGGTCCTCTTCACGGCGGTCGAGATAGTCGTCTGGTTCAGGGTGCCGGGCGCGTCTTTGAAGCTGGCCATGTTTTTCTAAATCCTGGTGCCTGATGTCTTCCGTGGACACGGTAGTATCAGACTCCCCATCAGAGTCGGGTTGGGAAGGCCGAGAGTCTTTCCTCGACTCCGGGGTTGACCTGTAGTGACGAACGGAGCGTGGGCTCATGCCGCGTCTGAGGTTGCGCCGACTGCCCGCAGGCGACTCGTCCTCGTCCTCGTCCTCGTCATCCTCGTCTTCATCCTCCTCGTCCTCATCTTCGTAATGTCTTGAAGCACGGTGATGGTGAGGTTGATGGCGGTGATGGTCTACGCCTCTGCCAACAGGCATGGTCATTGTCGTAACGGTGGCTGCTCTCGTGCGAAGCGGCATCGTCGCGACTTGCGCAGGCGAGCTCCTCTCGCTCCAGGTGGTTTGACTCCGTCGCATGGACGAAGGCGGTTCTTCTGCATATTGTATGATATGGCCTCTCCTCGTTCGCCGAGGCAGCGAATCATGCACCGTCTCGCCGGTTTCGAGCCAATCGACATGGGGTGTCGGGTGCGCGTGTCGGCTTCGACCAGGCCTTCTGTCCGACTCCTCGCCATAATGATAGTAGGCCATTAGTATGCGAGATGCCTCGAGCGCAGAAATGGCGAACGAATCTTGGTCGTCCAAGAGAGGCGGCACTCTGAGGAGAATCGAACAGCTGGAGAGTCGTGACTGGCGGGCGTTAATGCATGTGGTTCGGTGATTGGGCGTCAAGGACAAGCTGCATGACTGGGACGCAATACAGGGCGGGGTGACAGGCCGATATCGTACGCCCTGGGATTTGTATCGTCAGTAGATGCTATGGCAGCATGCAGCATGCAGCATGCAAGGGAGACAAGGCAAGCAGCCAAAGGTGTAAGCAATCGGGCATCAGTCACCAACTAGGAGTTGGGAGTTGGGAGTCAAGGGGACCTGGGGATCACCTACGATTTGTGTTGTCCTTCGTATCTCTCCCCTCGATTGTCTGACGGTATGTCCTGTCTCTGCCTGCCTGTCTTTTTTCTTCTCGTCTCCTCCCGCCTGAATGACTGAGTGCGGGCGGCGAGAGGCAGAGTGCGTTTGTGGGATCACGAGGGCGTGATAGGTGCGGAGGCCAGTGGCCCTGTGCAATAGAGATCTGATAGAGGGGAAGAGTGCTGCTCCAGCTTGTCCAACGAGGAGGCTTCGGCCAACCTATTGGCCCTCAGCACGCGGGATCGTGTCTCTGATGGGGCGTTTCGTGCAACTTGGCGAATCATGAGAGCCGAAGAGGCGTTCAGCTGGAAACAAGCATGGGTATGGCAAGGCATATGGATGGATGAATGAAATGGGGGGAATGAGTCTTAGGGATTTCGCCCCCTAGAGGCCGCCGCTTGCCTTGAATGCGAGGTTGGGACTTGGGCCTTCGAGGGCCTGACATCTGTGGCCAGGCTCCAGGTTACGTGCACTGCTCCAAAACGAGGAGGCTGAGTCGTGATTCTCAGCTTTAGAGGGGGGGAAGCTCACGTGGGGCTCACCTCTCTAGCCACAAGCTACCACCAAGATATAGTGCGGGGTGTGTCCGTGCTTGCCGTCCTTTAGGTAGGGTACCTGGCTGAATGCCGAGGACGGCTATTTGTTCGGCCCTTGTTGGCTATTTGCTCTGCCCAATAGGGGTAAAGCTATAATAGATAGGGGAAAAGCTATAAATATAGCTCCACTACTAAAATTAGCTATAGCAACTATGTACCTATCCTTTTCTCTTATATACTTAAGTCTCTCAATGAATTCCGAGCTGAAGACTAGCTATAATTAGCTAATAAACTAGCGTAGGGCTAGTTAGTAGCCCCCTAAGGCTCTATAATTACCTTATATATCTACTATATTATTAATACCCTTAAATGTAATAATAGTACTAAATACGCTTATTTTAAGCCCTCTAGATATTACGAATCTATTATTTTATTATTATATAAAGCCTCTATAATGCCTCCTTTATTAATAAACCTACTAGCTATTACCGAGGCTATTATTAAGGGTCCTACTATTATTAAGAGTCCTATTATCTCTTTTATTATAGATACTTATAAAGAGCTATTTAAGACTATTTACGACTACTATATAACTATAGTAGCTATTACTAGTAATAGGGAGGGTTCTAAATAGCCTCTAATTAAGGCTAATTTAGTATTTACTATAATCTTTCTAATATCCTAATTTATAATATAAAAAAATTAGTACTAGCTACCTTAGGCCGCTAAGGGCTGCTAATAGCCGTTTAGCGATTCGCCTACTTCGCTATTCTATCGAGTAACTTAAGTATATAAGAGAAAAGGATAGGTATATAGTTACTATTATTAAACTAATATTAGGGGATTACCTAGGTTAGTAATTACTATATAGGATTTACTAATATAGTAATTACTAAGGCTAGGATTTATAGCTCTTAAGAGTACGTAATTTATAGCTTATATAATCGGTAAATTAAATAAGTATATCTAATTTATATAGATAGTAGTAATTTAGAGAAATAATATTAATAATTATTATAAGTCTTATATTACCTACCCTACTTATTTAGAGCTCTTAAGTATAGCTAAAGTAATAAATTAAGGTTTATATAAATAATAAAGCCCTCTTAATACTAATTAATATTATATTTAATATAATATAGAATAGCTAGAGCTAGAGAAGTTAAGATCGATCCTATAAATAGTAAATTTATTATATATAAGCTTATTAATTATGCTTTATAAGTAATTATAAGAATACCGTTTACTTTAAGTATTTAGGACTCTTATAAGAGCTTAATAGTAGAGAAACACTCTATTATATAATCTATAGGAGTATTATCTACTTTAAGTATCTTAGGACTCCTACGCCTAAGATTACTACCTAAGCTATATTACTAGTTATTAACTCTAATAAATAAAGTTCTATAGAATAATTAATTAGCTATAATAGAGCTTTAATAAAATTAATAATAATAAGCTCCTTAGATTATAATAATAGCTCTATAATAGAGCTAGAGAATATTAAAAAGATATAATAGGAGTTCGATAATATTCTAGAAGAACTTAATATATTATACTTAATATAGAAGGTTAAGAAGGGTCTCGATATTAACTTTATTATTAATAGAATAGAATTATAATTCCCTAGATTATTAGATTTAGTATTTATAGATCTTAAGAGTATTTAGATCCTTAAAATAATAAGTATATATAGGATTATAAAGGGAATTTACTTCTTAGAAGCATTTATCGAAGACTTCTAGGGCTAGACTAAAGAGGACTTTAATTCCTATAATATAACGATTACTTAAATACTAAAAGTATATCTAGTAGAGCGTAGGATCCCTCTTCTAAGAGTAATAAATACTAAGATATTAAAAAGACTAATCCTAATACTTTTATAGAAAGAGATATTTAATATAATAGAATCGATTATTATTAATTAGGATTTAGTATTCTAAAGAATAAAGGAATAATAAGATTAATAGGATAATAAGTAATAACCTATAAGGAATACTTAATTATCCTAAATCCGAAAACTATAAATAGGGAGGATAGATCCCTAATAGCCCCTAGTTCTAGAGTTATTTAATTAATAGAGTAAATAATCTAGCTAATAAGAGATTATACTTTAATTATAAAGAAATAAAATCCTACTTCTAAATATTACTTAGAACCTATTAATTTAATATTATATTCTATTATTATATAAATTAATAAATTTATTAATTAATAGAGCTATAATTAAGTAATTTATATTACTTTAGAATAAAGAAAGTAATTATTCTAAGGAGATATATAATATCTATTAAACTAATATTAGAGGATTACCTAGGTCGGTAATTACTATATAGGATTCACCGATATAGTAATTACTAGGGCTAGGATTTATAGCTCTTAGGAGTACGTAATTTATAGCTTACGTAATCAGTAAATTAGATAGGCATATCTAATTTATATAGATAGTAGTAATTTAGAGAGATAGAATTATCAATAAATAATAACCCTTATATTACCTACTCTACCGATTTAGAGCTCTTAGGCATAGTTAAAGTAATGAATTAGGGTTTATATAAATAGTAAAGCCCTCTTAATACTAATTAGTATTACGTTTAACGTAATATAGAATAGCTAGAGCTAGAGAAGTTAGGATCGATCCTATAGATAGTAAATTCGCTATATATAAGCTTATCGGTTATACTTTATAAGTAATCGTAAGAGTACCGTTTACTTTAAGTACTTTAGAACTCTTATAAGAGCTTAGTAATAGGGAAATCCTATTATATAATCTATAGGAGTACTATCTACTTCGAGTACCTTAAGACTCCTACGCCTAAGATTACTACCTAGGCTATATTACTAGCTACTAAACCTAATAAACGAAGCTCTATAGAATAGTTAATTAGCTATAATAGAGATTTAATAAAATTAACGATAATAAGCTCCTCGGATTATAATAATAGCTCTATAATAGAGCTAGAGAGCGCTAAAAAGATATAATAGGAGTTTAATAGTATTCTAGAAGAACTTAGTATATTACGCTTAACGTAGAAGGTTAGGAAGGGTCTCGATATTAACTTTATTATTAATAGAGTAGAATTACGGTTCCCTAGATTACTAGATTTAGTATCTATAGATCTTAAGAGCGCCTAGATCCTTAAAATAATAAATATATATAGGACTATAAAGGGAGTTTACCTCCTAGAGGCGTTTATTAAAGACTTCTAGGGCTAGACCGAAGAGGACTTTAATTCCTATAATATAACGATTATTCGAGTATTAAAGGTATATTTAATAGAGCGTAGGATCCCTCTTCTAGGAGTAGTAAACGCTAAGATATCGAAGAGATTAATCCTAATACTTTTATAGGAAGAGATACTTAATACGATAGAGTCGATTATTACTAATTAGGATTTAATACTCTAAAGAGTAGAGGAATAGTAAGACTAGTAGGACGATAAATAATAACCTATAGGGAACGCTTAACTATCCTAAATCCGAAAACTATAAATAGGGAGGATAGATCCCTAATAGCCCCTAGTTCTAGGGTTATCTAATTAATAGAATAGGTAATCTAGTTAATAAGAGATTATACTTTAATTATAAAGAAATAAGACCTTACCCTTAAATATTACCTAGAACTTACTAGCTTAATACTATACTCTATTACTATATAAATCGGTAAATTTATTAATCGATAGAGCTATAATTAAGTAATTTATATCGCTCTAGAATAAAGAGAGTAATTATTCTAAGGAGATATATAATATCCTTAATAATAAAATATATATCTTTATAGACGTTTATAAACTATTATAAATCCGCTATATATAGCTCTATATACTCTTCCTAAGTATACTTTTAGGGTATATATAAACTTTCTTCCTAGAGTATATAAACTAGAATGTAGGACTCTATTAAATATATTTAGCGATTAAATAATAGTTTAATTTAGAGATTAATAGAATATAGTATTATATAGACTAGAGCTTAATAACGTTCTATTCTATAATAATAGAAATTAATAATATAGGAAAGCTATAAATAGAAGTTCTCTAGATCTTTCTAGATAGGCTTTAATAGCATTAGAGAATACTTAGCCCTATATTTAAGGAAGAGATTTATCTCTATATAAATACTCTAAAGGCGGTTTAAAGTATCCTAGAGCTAAAGATTATATTAATAAGGCTAGAGCGATCTTTTAATATATTATCTATATAGCTTAAGAGTATATTAAAGGTAGAGGAGAATACTAGAATACCTAGGCACTTCTATATTAATAGATATTATAGGAGCGGATATCGCTAAGCTAATAGAAGGGGAGATCGTAGAGAGTAGTTAGTATATAGAATTAATAATCGTTAATTATTTAGAATTTATAAATACTAGATATATTCTAAACTAGATTATAGATTAATAAAGTACTCTCTTAAGGAATAATAACGTTTAAAAGAGTAATAGAAACGTATATAGGAAGCGTATAGGGATTAATAGAAAGGATACTATTAATTTTTAATAGTAATAGAACCTATTAAGAGCTCGGAATTAGATAATCCTATTTCTAATAAGCTAGGAGTAAATAATGCTTTTAGGTCTAATCCTAAGAGTAAACTAATAAATGCCTATATTATATACTTCCTAATAAATGAATTATTCTAATATAGAATTAAGGGGAGTAGTCTAAAGGCTAAAATAATAGCTCTAATAGAGTAGCTCTTTACTTAGTATTAGATTAATAGTACTTCTATATAATATAGTATTATCCCTAATATAGGTATAGTATTAATTTCTATAATAGGAGCTTTATAAATAAGGGCCCTAATAGCCCTAATACTAAGCCTAATAATTAATAAATAGGGAATAAGGGCTAGAATAAGATTCGGAGTAGGAAATCCTATTTCTATAATAGAGGAGATTATTATTCTAATATTAATTAGGAGAATTACGTTCTATATTATCCTAATAGATACCCTATTCCTACTTTATATTAAGGATATAGACGATCTTAGAATCTATTTAGATAATATATATAATAAGCTAATAAAGCGTATTAAGGAGATCTAGGAGCATATACCTATTTTTTATAAATAGGGCTATTTATAATTCTTCTTAGATACGAAGACCTATATTAGCTCTAGGATTATATATATAATAAGGATAGAGAGCAATAGAGTAATATTTCTAATAGAAGTAGAGCTCTAATATATTTATAAATAGTTTAGTTATTTATCTATAGAGAAGCTATAGAACCTACTCTAGAGAGTAAACTAGGATATAAATCGGGATATTCTAGAGCTAATAAACCGCTTCTATTATTATTATTAAATTAAAGGGAAGTCTCTATAATACTTTAAATTTATTCTAAGGTTAGATATCGACTTTAATTATGAGATTTTAATTAATATTATATACTTAGATAGAAAGCCTATTCTTTATATAATCGATATAAATATAGGATTCTAATCTATAACTTTTATTCCTAATTTTATAGTTTATATAATATAGGAAGCTCTTAAGAAGTACTAATTAGATATATACCTTAGGCCTCTAGACGTTATAACTATTAATACTAGAATGAACTTTACCTTTATAGAGTTTAGAGTAAAGGTACGCCTCCTAGGTATAATCTACTATTAGATCCCTATAGAGGCCTATTAGTTAATTAGTAAGGTTAAGAGCTACTATAAGCCGATATATAGAGTATACGAGATCTTAAAGGTAGAGTCTCGTAATATAAGCCTAGAATCGCTACTTTAAAGAGCTATAAAGGTAATAAACGATATTACTACGCCTAATAGATTAGTACCTATATTACTTATATTTAGGGCGATACCTAGGATTACTATTAACTTAGCGCTTATTATAATTTAAGCGTAGTATGCTAAAGTAATTAATAAAGCGATAATAGAGCTTTAGTAAATAGTCGCTAAATAGAAGGTTAATAACGCTCTTAATACCTATAATAGACTAGATACTAAGTAGTTATTACTAAGATCGCTAGAGCTAGGAAGTAACGTTCTTATATTCCGAGAGCGGGAGAAATAGACTAGTCCCTATAAGGTTATATCGGTTTCTAATATAGTAATTATAATCGAAATAGTTAATAGCCTAATAGAGTTTAGAGGAATATACGTTAAGCTATATAATAGATCGCTAGATTAATAAGCTAGGGAGATAATAGTAATTCGAACTCTAGAGACCCTAGAACTATTTAAGTACTTAGAGCTAATTCTACTACGACGATATAGGAGACCTAGGAAGTTAATAAATACTATAAATCTATTATAGGCGGCTTTTATAGATTATAAGAATAATATAACTAGGACTTTATAGATCGAGCGCTAATTTATTATTAAAAGGGAATAGTAGGGGTACGACCTAGCTATTTAATTATATAATAAAGGTAGAATAACGACCCCTAGGAAGCTATTTAAATAGTCCGATTAAGAGGAAATCGACTTACTCCTAATAGCTAGAGTAATTATATTAATTAGGAGATCCGCGTTTCCTAGTACTAAGATCTTTAGATACTAGCTTATAAGAGACGTAAAAGGCCTCCTTTAAGCCCTATATAAGAAGTTAAGACTAATAATTTAGGGATATAGTAACTAGGAGAAGATAACTCTATTAATATAATCGCTTACGATTATATACTATAGCTAATAATTAATCCTAGTAATTACTTTAATACTATAATAACGTAGCTACTAGTTAATGCTCTATAATATTAATTAAGCCTATACTTAGAGTATTATAGATCTATTATATAATATTCTCCTATATATTCCTAAGGAGCTATAATATAAATACCCTAATAGAATCGTCTTCTATATTATAAAGCTACTCTATAATATTATAGAATTAGGTCTCTATTAATTTATAACCTATTAGCGCTATTATAGAGAGCGCCTAAATACTATTCTAATAGGCTACGATCTATATTTACTTCTAATTAGAGCTAGAGAGAGCTTTAGACTAATCGGAATATAGATTAACGATACCCTTAACTTCGGAGAGCCCGTATTTATATAAAAGGAATAAATAGAGCTCGAAAGCGCTAGCTTCTAGGTAAAGCCTACTTCTATCCTTAATATAGGATCTAATAACGTCTTTAATAGCTATATTATTAAAGTTAGAACTAAAGATCTTACGATTTAATAGAAAGGCTAAGGTAATTACTTAGAGCTAGTAACCCTAGGGATAGCGAGCTTAGAATAGGAATATATTACTTAGAGAGCTCGTAATACCTATATTACTTTAACCTATTAATTAGAAGTAGCCTTCGATTTCTCTATTATAGCCTAAGCTAAGAACCTATAGGAGGACGACTTTAAATAGCTTAATAAATATATATAATAGTAGATTATTAATATAGGCTATAGCTTAAATTATATATGCTTAGATCTCTTAATAGCTTAATTTTATATATTTATTAATAGCTCCTTTATTAATAATAAGGATCTAAGTTTATAGATCGGATTCGTTATCCTCCTTAATAATAAACGTTCCTATAATTAGGAGAACGCCTTTATAATATATAGTAATATCCTCTATTAGTAATCTATTAAGTATAAATAGGTTATATATTTAATTCTAGTTAGCGAGATCTATAGAATAATTAATAGCTTTAATATAGCTTATATCCTTAAATAGATACTCTAAGAGATCTATAAATGCTTAGAACTACTACTCCTATAAATAGTTATCTATATTAATAGTTACTCGCTCTATTAATACTTAGTTTAATTAAGCGTAATAATAGAGAAACGCTTAATAATAGATCTTATAATATTATAATAAAGCTATAAAGAATATAAAGTCGATGAAATTCATTAGATCGCTAGAGGCGATAACCCTATAGATTTAATAATTAAAGGAGTACTAAACTAAGTACTAGAAGCGCTAATAAGCTCTAACGAAGTTATAATTAGAATTAAAGGATAAATTAAACGTTAAGAAAAGAATAATTAAGGGGTAAAGGTAATTAATATTAATAAAAATATAGTAAAGCCTAAAAACGAGTACCCTAGAAGTAAAAACGACGACCCCGTAATTAGTAAAATAGTAAAGTAATTATTCTATAAAGCGGACTAAGCCTTAGAATCCGAAGAATCCGAGTTTAATTACTCTAGCGAATCCTATTAGAGGTAGTTAAAGAGCTATAGAGCTACGGCCCGCTTAGCCGCTTTATAATCGGTATTATAAAGATTATTAAAGTCCTTATTAGGATCATTACCCCCCTTCGCCTCCTCCTCTTTAATAATTATTAATATACCCTTTATAATAGTACGCTACTTCTCTATATCCTATATCCCCTATTAGCTAATTATATAATTAGATAATTAAGGAAATAATAGAGAAGAGAGCTTATTAGCTTATTATTCTTATCCTAAGTAGCTAAAAACTTTATAATAGGCTTAAACGCTCTAACTAGATTATAGATAATAATCGTTAGAGCTATAGATACTAGAAAATAGAGATTACGGAAGCTTATATTAGTTTATAAGAGTACTTAGAGGTATACTTATAGTAATAGGAACCCTTAGGCTCTAAATCGTAATATATACTATTAACGCTAGTTTTAGTTTATTTACTAGTAAGATAAGATTTTAAGTACTCTAAGTAGAGGACCTTACGAATATTACTACGTATATATACTATATCCTGGATTAGTAGCTCCTACGATTAATGCTAACTAGGTTCTTACGCTTCGCTACTCTCTTAGTAGGAGGGGTAATAGGTATAGGGGCTTTATACTTAAACGGTATTATCGAGGCCGGGATAAGAGAAAAAGAGAGAGAGAGAGAGTAGTAAAAATAGGGATTTAGTAATTATCGGAGCTCTAAAATAGTAGATTAAGCTAGCTAATCTTAAAAATGAAGAATCGTTATAGGGAAGAGGGAAGGTAAAAGGAATAGAGTTACTATAATTTATTAATTAGATATATAGATCTATAGAGTATAGTATTTACTAAACTAGCTTAATAGGATCTATTAATCCTATTTAGGCGGTTTAATTCTATTATTCCTATTAAAGGCAGTTTAATTCTCTTATTCCTATCGAGAAAGCTAATAAAAGGGGTAATAATAATTATTCTTCTATTCTCTATTAATATATTAGCGATTTAGAGACTTTAGGAGCTTATATCTAGCTATTATAAGAGTACTATTTAATTAGCTATTATACTATTTAATTACTATTTATTTCCTTTATTAAAGGGTTTAAAAGCCTATTCCTATTATTTAACTATAACTTAATTCATTTCCTTAGAGAGCTATTTAGCGGCTAGTTTAATTAATCCGTAGCGCTAGGAACTAGGGATTTAGCGTTTACGGGAATAATAGTATTAAGCTATATTTTTCCTTATTCTATCTATTATTCTCCTATTATTACTTATTTACTTATTTATTTATTCATTTTATAGATTAGGATAGTAGATCTAATATACTAGAGACTAGAGGATTATAAGCGTATTAGAGTAGCTATTAATATAGGTAATAGAGCCCGATATTAGTCCTTTAAATAATCCTATCTATAAAGAAAAGATAGCTAGTATTAAACTAATATTAGGGGATTACCTAGGTCGGTAATTACTATATAGGATTTACCGATATAGTAATTACTAGGGCTAGGATTTATAGCTCTTAGGAGTATATAATTTATAGCTTACGTAATCGGTGAATTAGATAGGTATATCTAATTTGCGTAAGTAGTAGTGATTTAGAGAGATAGAATTATTAATAAATGATAACCCTTATATTACCTACTCTACCGATTCAGAGCTCTTAGGTATAGCTAAAGTAATGAATTAGGGTTTATATAAATAGTAAAGCCCTCTTAATAATATCTTTAATAATAAAATATATATCTTTATAGATATTTATAAATTATTATAAATCTATTATATATAGCTTTATATACTCTTCCTAAATATACTTTTAGAATATATATAAACTTTCTTCCTAGAATATATAAATTAGAATATAGGACTCTATTAAATATATTTAATAATTAAATAATAGTTTAATTTAGAAGTTAATAGAGTATAGTATTATATAGATTAGAGCTCGATAACGTTCTATTCTATAATAATAGAAGCTAATAATATAGGAAAGCTATAAATAGAAGTTTTCTAGATCTTTCTAGATAAGCTTTAATAATATTAGAGAATACTTAGCTCTATATTTAAGGAAGAGATTTATCTCTATATAAATACTCTAAGAGCGGTTTAAAGTATCCTAGAGCTAAAGATTATATTAATAAGACTAGAGCGATCTTTTAATATATTATCTATATAGTTTAAGAGTATATTAAAGGTAAAGGAGAATATTAGAATGCTTAAGTACTTCTATATTAATAAACGTTATAGGAGTAGATATTACTAAGCTAGTAGAAGGGGAGATTATAGAGAGTAGTTAATATATAGAATTAATAATCGTTAATTATCTAGAATTTATAAATACTAGATATATTCTAAACTAGATTATAAATCGATAAAGTACTCTCTTAAAGAATAATAATATTTAAAAGAGTAATAGAAATATATATAGGAAGTATATAAAGATTAATAGAAGGGATATTATTAATTTCTAATAGTAATAGAACCTAATAAGAGCTTAGAATTAGGTAATCCTATTTCTAATTAGCTAGGAGTAGATAATATTTATAAGTCTAATCCTAAGAGTAAATTAATAAATACTTATATTATATACTTCCTAGTAAATAAATCGTTCTAATATAGAATTAAGGGGAGTAGTTCGAAGGCTAAAATAATAGCTCTAATAGAATAGCTCTTTATTTAATATTAAATTAATAATACTTCTATATAATATAGTATTATCCTTAATATAGGTATAGTATTAGTTTTAATAATAGGAGCTTTATAAATAAAGGCCCTAATAGCTTTAATATTAAGCTTAATAATTAATAAATAGGGAATAAAGGCTAGAATAAGATTTAGAATAGGAAACCCTATATCTATAATAGAGGAGATTACTATTCTAATATTAATTAGGAGAATTACGTTCTATATTATCCTAATAGATACTCTATTTTTACTTTATATTAAGGATATAGACGATCTTAGAATCTATTTAGATAATATTTATAATAAGCTAATAAAGTATATTAAGGAGCTCTAAGAGTATATACCTATTTTTCGTAAATAGGGCTATTTATAGTTCTTCCTAGATACGAAGACCTATATTAGCTCTAGGATTATATATATAATAAGGATAGAGAGCGATAGAATAGTATTTCTAATAGAAGTAGAGCTCTAATATATTTATAAGTAGTTTAGTTATTTATCTATAGAGAAGTTATAGAATTTACTCTAAAGAATAGACTATAATATAAATTAGGATACTCTAGAGCTAATAAATTACTTCTATTATTATTATTAGATTAAAGGGAAGTCTCTATAATACTTTAAGTTTATTTTAAAGTTAAATATTAACTTTAATTATAAGATTTTAATTAATATTATATATTTAAATAGAAAGCTTATTCTTTATATAATCGATATAAATATAGGATTCTAATCTATAACTTTTATTCTTAATTTTATAATTTATATAATATAGGAAGCCTTTAAGAAGTACTAATTAGATATATATCTTAGGCTTCTAGATATTATAATTATTAATACTAGAATAAACTTTACCTTTATAGAATTTAAAGTAGAGGTATACCTCCTAGGTATAATCTATTATTAGATCCCTATAGAGGCTTATTAATTAATCAGTAAAGTTAAAAGCTATTATAAGCTAATTTATAGAATATATAAGATCTTAAAAGTAGAGTCTTATAATATAAGCCTAGAATCGCTATTTTAAGAAGTAATAAAGGCTATAAACGATATTATTAAGCTTAATAGATTAATATCTATATTATTTATATTTAGAGTAATACTTAGGATTACTATTAACTTAACGCTTACTACGACCTAGGCGTAGTATACTAAAGCGGTTAATAAGGCGATAGCGGAGCTTTAGTAAATAATCGCTAAGCGGAAGGTTAATAATACTCTTAATATTTATAATAGACTAGATATTAAATAGTTACTACCGAGATCGTTAGAGCTAGGAAGCGACGTTTTTATATTCTGAGAGTAGGAGAAATAGATAGGTCCTTATAAGGTTATATTAATTTCTAATATAGTAGTTATAGTCGATATAGTTAATAGCCTAATAGAGTTTAGAGGAATATATATTAAGCTATATAATAGATTGCTAGATTAAGAGACTAGGGAGATAATAATAATATAAACTCTAGAGACCCTAGAGCTATTTAAGTACTTAGAGCTAATTCTATTACGACGATATAGGAGACCTAGGAAGTTAATAAATGCTATAAATCTATTATAAGCGGATTTTATAGATTATAAAAGTAATATAACTAGGACTTTATAGATCGAATATTAATTTATTATTAAAAAGGAGTAATAAGGTTATAATCTAGCTATTAAACTATATAATAAAAATAGAATAATGACCCCTAGGAAGCTATTTAAATAGTCTAATTAGGAAGAAATCGACTTACTCCTAATAGCTAGAATAATCGTATTAATTAGGAGATTAGCATTCCTTAATACTAAGATCTTTAAATATTAGCTTATAAGAGAGGTAAAAGGCCTCCCTTAAGCCCTATATAAGAAGTTAAGATTAATAGTTTAAGGATATAATAATTAGGAGAAGATAACCCTATTAATATAATTACTTATAATTATACGCTATAATTAACGATTAATCCTAGTAATTACTTTAATATTATAATAATATAGCTATTAATTAATACTCTATAATATTAATTAAGCTTATACCTAGAGCGCTATAGATCTACTATATAATGTTCTCCTATATATTCCTAAGGAGCTATAATATAGGTATCCTAATAGAATCGTCTTCTATATAGTAAAGCTATTCTATAATATCGTAGAATTAGGTCTCTATTAGTTTATAATCTATTAATACTATTATAGAGAGCGCTTAAATACTATTCTAATAGGCTACGATCTATATTTACTTCTAACTAGAGCTAGAGAGAGCCTTAGACTAATCGGAATATAGATTAATAATACCTTTAACTTTAGAGAGCCTATATTTATATAAAAGGAATAAATAGAGCTCGAAAACGCTAGCTTCTAAGTAAAGCCTACTTCTATCCTTAATATAGGATCTAATAGTATCTTTAATAGCTATATTATTAAAATTAGAATTAAAGATCTTATAATTTAATAGAAAGGCTAAGGTAATCGCCTAGAGCTAGTAACTCTAGGGATAGTAAGCTTAGAATAGTAATATATCGCTTAGAGAGCTCGTAATACCTATATTACTTTAATCTATTAACTAGAAGTAGCCTTCGATTTCTCTATTATAGCCTAAGCTAAGAACCTTTAGGAAGAAGACTTTAAATAGCTTAATAAATATATATAATAGTAGATTATTAATATAGGCTATAGCCTAAATTATATACGCCTCGATCTCTTAATAGCTTAACTTTATATATTTATTAATAGTTCCTTCGCTAATAATAAGGACCTTAGTTTATAGATTAGATTTATTATCCTCTTTAATAATAAACGTTCCTATAATTAGGAGAACGCCTTTATAGTATATAGTAATATCCTCTATTAATAATCTATTAAATATAAATATATTATATATTCAGTCTTAATTAGTAAGATTTATAGGATAATTAATAGCTTTAATATAATTTATATCCTTAAATAGATATTCTAAAAGATCTATAAATACTTAGAATTACTATTCCTATAAATAATTATCTATATTAATAATTACTTACTCTATTAATACTTTATTTAATTAAGTATAATAATAGAGAAATGCTTAATAATAGATCTTATAATATTATAATAAAGTTACGAAGAATATAAAGTCGATGAAATTTATTAGATTACTAGAGGCGATAACCCTATAGATTTAATAATTAAGGGAGCGTTAAACTAAATATTAAAAATACTAATAAGCTTTAATAAAATTATAATTAAGATTAAAGGATAAATTAAACGTTAAGAAAAGAATAATTAAGGGGTAAAGGTAATTAATATTAATAAAAATATAATAAAGCTTAAAAATAAATACCCTAGAAGTAAAAATAACGATTTTATAATTAATAAAATAGTAAAGTAATTACTCTATAAAGTAGACTAGGCCTTAGAATCCGAAGAATCCGAGTTTAATTACTTTAATAAGTCCTATTAAAAGTAATTAAAGAGCTATAGAGCTATAGCCCGCTTAGCTACTTTATAGTTAATATTATAAAAACTATTAAGGTCCTCATTAGGGTTATTACCCCCCTTCGCCTCCTCCTCCTTAGTAATCGTTAATATACCCTTTATAATAATATATTATTTCTCTATATCCTATATCCTCTATTAGCTAATTATATAATTAGATAATTAGGGAAATAATAGAGAAGAGAGCTTATTAGCTTATTATTCTTATCCTAAATAGTTAAAAACTTTATAATAAGCTTAAATGCCCTAATTAGATTATAGATAATAATTATTAAAGCTATAGATATTAGAAAATAGAGATTATAGAAGCTTATATTAGTTTATAAAAGTATTTAGAAGTATATTTATAATAATAGGAACTCTTAAGCTCTAAATCGTAATATATACTATTAATATTAATTTTAGTTTATTTATTAATAAAATAAGACTTTAAGTACTCTAAATAGGGGACCTTATAAATATTATTATATATATATATTATATCCTAGATTAGTAGCTCTATAATTAATGCTAACTAAGTTCTTACGCTTCGCTACTCTCTTAGTAGGAGGGGTAATAGATATAGGGGCTTTATACTTAAGAAGCATTATCGAGGCTAGGATAAGAGAGAAAGAGAGAGAGAGAGAATAGTAAAAAGGGGGAGTTATTAATCGTTAAAGCTCTAAAATAGTAGATTAGGCTAGCTAATCTTAAAATAAAGAATTATTATAGGGAATAGGAAAAGTAAAAGGAATAGAGTTATTATAATTTATTAATTAGATATATAGATCTATAGAATATAATATTTACTAAACTAGCTTAATAGGATCTATTAATTCTATTTAAGTAATTTAATTCTATTATTCCTATTAAAGGTAGTTTAATTCTATTATTCTTATTAAGAAAGCTAATAAAAGAAGTAATAATAATTATTCTTCTACCCTCTATTAATATATTAGTAATTTAGAGACTTTAAGAGCTTATATCTAGCTATTATAAGAGTACTATTTAATTAGCTATTATACTATTTAATTATTATTTATTTCCTTTTTTAAAGGGTTTAAAAGCCTATTCCTATTATTTAATTATAATTTAATTCATTTCCTTAGAAAGCTATTTAATAGCTAGTTTAATTAATCTATAGCGCTAGGGACTAGGGATTTAGTATTTACGGGAATAGTAATATTAAGCTATATTTTTCCTTATTCTATCTATTATTCTCCTATTATTATTTATTTATTTATTTATTTATTTATTTTATAGATTAGGATAATAGATCTAATATACTAGAGACTAGAGGATTATAAGTATATTAGAGTAGCTATTAACTTAGGTAATAGAGCCCGATATTAGTCCCTTAAGTAATCCTATCTATAAAGAAAAGATAGCTAGTATTAAACTAATATTAGGGGATTACCTAGGTCGGTAATTATTATATAGGATTCACCGATATAGTGATTACTAGGGCTGGGATTCATAGCTCTTAGGAGTACGTGATTCATAGCTTACGTAATCGGTGAATTAGATAGGTATATCTGATTCACGTAAGTAGCGGTGATTTAGAGAGATAGTATCAATAATCATTACAAGTCTTATATCACCTACCCTACCTATTCAGAGCTCTCAGGCACAGCCAAAGTAATGAATCAGGGTTCACATAAGCAGTGAAGCCCTCTCAACAGCTATAGCTAATTTTAGTAGTAGAGCTACATTTGTAGCTTTTCCCTTATCTATTGTAGCTTTACCCCTATTAGGTAGAGCAAATAGCTAATAAGGGCCGAATAAATAGCCGTCCTCCTGAATGCCTTGCTCACCTGATAGCCATTGAGAACGCACCGATGCTATACTCACGTGAAGGTGAAGCTTGAAGGGGGTCGTCGGTATTTCCGAAGTGAGATTGGGACGGAACTGGCAATAGCTTTTCGGATCATCAAACGATTGATTGTTTGTTGTGACAAGGGAAGTTTCTCGACTGTGGTGGAGGCGCTGAGCTTTGTAGGGTTGTCAGTTCCTTCAAGCCACGACCGCAACCTTGAGGACCACAACGCTGGCTATATTAGGGTCGACCTTACAATTTCTTTCTTAGGAATACTTCCCAACCGTTCTCCTCCCACCAGCTTCTCGGACCTTCAGCATCTTACCCTACTATTAACTCATTCTCTTGTGTCTACCACACATCCACGATCATATCGCGCAGAGAATTAAACGCCAGCGACAAGAGCGACTGGACCATGAACTCACTCTCAAGCTCCATCAAAAGCATGGCCATCGCAAGTCTCCAGCTGGCGAAGCAACCCTTCACCGAGGAGGAGTTGCAGAAATCCTCTCCGGAGCAGGTTCTCCAACGCATGCTCTCGACCAACTCATACATTTCGACCAATTCGAGCCTCGCAAAGAAGCACAACTCCAGCCACTCTAACGCCGCTCTGCAATACTTCGAGGAGCTTGGCAAGGGACAGTGCGGTACCGTGTATGGCCTGCTCGGCACTACAATTGTCACGAAGCTGCCCAACTCCCAGAGCAAAGTAACCGAACTTCATGCCGACTATCTCATGCACTTGAGGATGCAAAATACCATTCGGGAACATGACTCAGACCATGAGATCAGCGTGAGAGTCCCAAAGCTTGATGCTTGGCACGCTCCCAGCTCCAGGTTCTGGGCCGAGTGCGGGCTGCTCTTTGATGCCAACGTTGAAGTTAGCAGCTTCGCCTTGGTTTCGGAGCGTGTGTTCCCCGCTCCCCTTCCTGTAAGGGAGGCACTTGTTGACGCTCTCTTACCCACGGTCATCAAGAATCGGAAGCAGGACTTTCTGGCCAAGCCTGAGAACAAAAACTGCCTCATTCGCATGTACCTTGGCCGCCGCCACACAACCAAGATACAGGACAGGACCCAAAATCTGAAACTCCAGAACTTCCCTCTTCATGTCAATGAGATGGAGGCGCTCGGACTCGACACGGCTCACTTTGCACGCCTCATGGCTAACACTCTGGCCATCATGCACTGGGGCGCAATGGTCGACGGCAATGATGTCGAGTTTGTGCTAGGAAGCTCTCCGGCTAGAACTAGGACCCTGTCTTCGGAGGAAGCCGAAGCCCTTGACGTTTGGCAGCTGTCTGAGGCTGTTAACCTCGACTTCGCTCGGAGGACTATGGAAATGTGGCTCATCGACTTCAACCAGTAAGTCGCGTTCTCATATTACACTGTTGTAATTCTTGACTGACATTTCCTCGCTATTAGATGTGCTCCGATCCAAGACAATGAAGCCAGCATTGACAAGCTCGTCAAGGCATTCATCTTTAATGATCCATACTATCCTCGACCAGGTCAATCGAATGACCGTGACAAGCAGCTTTGGAGTATCTTCAGCAAGAACTACCTCAACGCGAGCCACAAGCTTACCCAAAGCCCCGGGCCGGACACCTTCATCACACGTGTGGAGCGCGAGAGCAAGAAAAAGAGCATTGACAACCTCTTCTAGGTTGGGTGGCGTGACGCAGTGTGAGTTGCAACGAAGACATCTGTGTATTTGTACCTTAGGTGGTAGGTTACTGATCTTGTGGTCCTCAGGTTGGGGGTTACTGCACCAGGTTTAATAGTCTGATTCTGTGCATCAGTCACCAACTTGAGTGAAACGCCAACCTTGCGGAACGTGTAACTTGTTCTTTTGGAGCATTCTTAAGGTGGAGGACTTTGGAGGACTGTACTGTGAACGCCTTCCGATCTGTCGACGCCCGGCACCTGCTTAAACAACAGAGGGGTGCCCGGGCAAGGGTTCTGTCTCTCTTCCTGACAAGTGTACACCGAGGCTGCCTTCTCGTTGAACGTGGGAGGAGTTCCCTCTCAAGTATATATTCTTTGAATGCTCCAGTTCGGGAATTCCAAGCCAGGCATGGCGTTGTACAAGCACCGGTGCTGATTCTGTGCGTCATGATTCCAGGTAGTTAGCACCAAGAAAAGTAGCCATTCGATGAAGTTTGCGGCTATTACACGAGAGAAATAACCGGACGCTTCAGCGTCGAAGCAAAGTTGGCCATGAAACTGGCATGGCTGATATCTCTCCCGTCTGCTCTCCCGTCTGCTCTCCCGTCTGCCGCCTTGGAGGCGTTGATGACTTGGACACCAAGGTATGATACTATGGATTTCGACTTTTTGATCGATAGCATCATGCGATACCTGACATGCGAGCCAACATTAGAAGCAGTTGTCTATGTCCCAACCCCATGTTGCACTGAGCCGGCCATCTGATAGATGAAGATGGATAAGTATGCATTAACCCCGAAGAAAAACTACATCAAGGAGAACCTTGACCCCCCGGAGATGAGGTCAGGAGCTAAGCCGGAGCAACGGTAACAACGTCGAACGACTACAGGTAGTTTCAAAACCCGTATCTAACGGCAATGTCACGCGTCCATCTCGAAGCTCTGTCTTTTCTAACAATTTCACGCTCGGAACAAATTGAAGCTCGCTCACAATCGTAATTTCCAGAGGCGCTGGCGAGAGTCCCAGCTATTGAAGCTACCGCTGATTTATCAACGGTGTCCAGAAACAGATATCTGATTCCCGTGATCCTTTGACCTCTGTTGGAATCGATTCATGTCATACAACGAGCAACTAGGAGCCTGCTCCCCGGATTGAGCGGGACGGCACTCCTCCATCCGTAATCCGACCCAATACCCGAAGCCACACACGTCCTCACCAACAAAGCGTCCCAAGATCACCAGCCTCAGCCATCCTTCACTCTCACTAAGGGACGGCGCCAAAGATCTTCATCAGCCACAAGCCGCACCGTCAGGCTGCGTGGAGTCGCCCAGTTGCTGAGCCTTCCTTGCCTCGCTAGGGGTCCTTTGACGAAGACCCTGAATGGCTTCCGTCCGCAAGCGACACTGAAGCACGTCCCACTCTCTACCTGTTCAGGATTGTACATTTCGGGACTTGGTGATCGAGTGGTTCCAAATGACCCCCCGCTGGGCTTCAATGAAGCTTCAACACCGCATGCTTGTTGACGCGTCTTGCCACACCACGATCGCCAGCCCCGTCACGCGAGCCTTCGTCATCGGACGCAGTAAAGATCGAATCGGCCACGAGAACTCGCCGCGAAACCGCAGCCCTGGGATTTCTGGGAGACGAATAAGGTTTTGTTTGGTGAGAAATGTTTGCTGTCGCTTACTATTCCCAGTCAATCTTGTACAGTCACCTGCATCGAATCGTTGCTGGAAAGGCTGTGCTGGTGTGTCCTGGCAACAAGCTCACCGACAAGAGATTTCTCCGTCTCACATCATCACGCCCGTCATTGTTCTCTTCTCAACCAGTCTTCTTGAGCCCATAGGGGACAAGCCTTGAGATCACACACACACCCCCTTCATGGGACTGCACCGAATCGCACTGTACTTGGCCCCCCATTACGGCGCTTCCTTCGGATCACACCAAAATTGAACCCCTCCACATTTCGTTCCGAGGATGACCCCTGAAACCCCCCAGGTCAAAAAAAAGGGATCCATTATTGGTGATGCAGAGAAGGGGGGGTGTGGGAGCTCATCGAGACAAGCGAAGCAGCCGCCCGCATTCGCGAAGTTGGATTGCATTTCGCTTCTGCTTCTCCCAGTATTCCTTCCAGGTTGTCGTTGTGTTTGGTATGTCTGCCTGACCAAAGACCGCCGCAAGTGCCGGGCGAACGCAAGCCCGGTTCGCGTACCACTGCGTCAGGTAGGTAGGGGGAGGTCAGGCTGACGGGCATGGATGGCAGCCAATACGTCCCAGCGCCGCAAGGCGAGCGGAAGACCGCCAATCCTCGATGCGCGCCCGTCCCCTTTCCTTCATCTTTCAGCTCCAAAATCACCTCAAAGTTGACATTGCATGAGGTTGGATCAATCGGCTCCCCCTCGTCTGAAATGACGGACCTCTAGTTCTGATGGGCGGCAATTAGAACTTCAGAAGAGTAACCCCCCTGGGCGCGAGAGATCCCAACGAAAGACCCTAGCCAACGGAAGCTATGGCCCAGAATGGCTCCGACCCTGAACATCCATCCCCCCTCAAAATGAAGCCTTGTCCCTCCCTCCGCCTTACAAGAGCGTTTTACCCCGCAACCCGTAGGCGTTCCAGAGTCCCGCCAATCCCCAGAGCTACTCCAAATTTCCTCCGTGCCAGCCAGCAAACTTCCACCCCATGCTCCTCCCCCCCTTCCCCTGCTCGACCTTCTCCTTCGGGGTCGCAAGTAAGTGGTCGTCGTCGGAATCGAGAGCTCGATTCAAGTCAACCGTCCAGTCGCACGATCAAAAAGTGCCTTTCGACCGAGGAGAGACATTTCACAGTCACAACCCGACCACTATACAAGAAACCGGGTCCGCTTCGGAAACACACGATGAGAAGAGATCGAGAAGGAACGAAAGAGAGGGAACAGAGTCGGCTGCTTGTCGCAGCGTGAGGTCACCTCGGCGCTCAGCCGATTTTCCCGCCCGCCCACTCCGCCTCGCAAATCGTGCATGTTCCCGCGTGTGATGGCAGCAGTGGAACCCTCCCAAGTCACACTGCGGGAAATGAGGATGACCCAAAAGTGGCGCCAGGCGCCAGTCCTTCGCTCACTTGCTCAGGGGCATTGGTATCGAAGAAAGCAGGTCGGTCACCTTGAGGAATACTCAGCGCATGAACTTCAGTGAATGGAAACACGGTGGACTGTTGCCACTTCACGGAACGTGTTGCAATTCCCAATGTCGATCATTACAGCGTAAATTATTGTACAAGAAGTAGAGAAACCACACGTAGCGTTGCCATTTCAGACGACCGGTGGCGTACAGCCAGCCTTGTCACCAGCCGTTGGCAAAATCCCATGTAGGCTCGCCGATTCCTTCCTTGCAGCCTTAGGGACCGGAACTCCAGGGATATGTCATGTCGTCAGGGGTATATGTCTCGTCAGGTACCACGGGCTCGCGCGGCACACTTCAGTAACTCGCTCGTAGTAGCGGTGCTCTCAAATTGCCACACAAGTTGCATCAGAACAATTACATCTCCGCAGCAGATTGACGATGCGCCGATTCGTGAGAGGCCTCGGTGATGACGCAGGACGTAGCAACATGCGCGGCTCACATACATGCCATATAGCGGAGCTGGCTGGTGCAGGCGTAGAAAGGATGCCACAATTCCCAGTGCTGCCCATGACCAAGCCCGATTTCTTTTCGGAATTCGATGGATTGACATGGTCAGAATTGAGAGGGGGGGGGGTCTGCATTCGAGTGTCCAGCGGCGCAGCTATCGTGAGGAGGTTGTCGTAGGCTTGGGACTGATTGGGTCAGGCGCGGTGGGATGCGGCATGTCGGTCCGGACGCCGCCCTAGTACAGGTAATACCCGCCAACCACAACCCGCGCTGGCGCAGGCAATGCCCGACAGGTGTCCATACACACAGTGGTCAGTGCAACCCCAGCGCCTGCACCCCAGATGATGGCCGTGCGTGGGCTGACATGGCTCGGATCGTGGGAACGTTCCCGCCAGCTTTCCCACAAAGATGCAGTGAGTGCACCATGCCTTGCCTCTCGATTCGGCCGACTACGGATTGTTCGAGGCATTTCGGGATGCGATCTTCTTTTGTGACGTCGTAAATTTCGTCACGCTGTCAGGGATGACCTTGCAGTTGTGCGGTACTTGCGCCAGGTGTTGTAGATGTACTGCCAATTCTTTGCTGCGCGCTTTAGGGGTGCAGAGGCAGGACACGCGATGCCTCTGGCTCTGTAAGAAACGTATTGAGGTGGTATTTCCGCCGAAAGGAGATTCGCTCGACGGGCTGGATGGGGGTTTTCGTAAATGAAGTGCCCGCGCTCCCTTCGGACGCATGATTTAGATAGGCGAGGTGGTTCTCGCAGGCGTCAAGAGGGGCCTGCACGTCGTATCGAGCGGGTCTTTCCGGGGCTGTTTCCATCACCCGCTGAGGAATGCTCGCCTCCTCACTTCGGCTTCTTTAATGATCTCAGCCGCCAAGCTCAGACTCGGCGCAAGGTTTGAATAACGTTCGACCTCCATAACGACGTCATTGATGATCTGGTCGATAGCCTCGCGGCTACCGCATAGCGTCAGAAGGATGCTACCCAGCGAGGGTGACATGGTGGCGCCCATGACGAGCAGTGCCTGGGACACAATCGAGAGTGCACCTTGCCACAAATAAGGCATGTGGCCTGCATGGCTGAGGCAAACGTATGAGTCTTGAGGGTGTGGCAAAACGATGATCAATCATGACTCACTGTGCAGAGATGTGTTCCAGTTGGCGCACAGAAGCCTCCAAGCACTTGTGGCAACTGTCTCGTACTGCAGGATCCAAGATAGCCTGCTCATTGTCCAAGACAGCCAAGATGTAGGGCCTGTAAATGATGGTCCGGCAAGCAAAGAATCTGAGGCGCAACACAGTCTGGACCGGGTCCTGAAGTGCGGCGCGGGTAAAAGGGAATTGCAGTGGAATCGGTAGGCTCTCGTACCATTGCGTCAGCTGGAAGTCGAGTTCCGCCACCACAGGCTCGAGGCTTGTCGTAGAGGCCATCGAGTCCTTGGAATAGATCAGCTGGCTGACACGATTCAGGAGTCGCCGCAAGGCGATCTCCGCAAGGAAGTACCAAAGATCATCCCGTCCAATCGCTTCCTGTTCTTCTCCCTCGAAGCCGCCGGGAAGTCCGACGTTCTCTTCAAATTGGACCACCCCAGAGTGCGGGAGATCCAACTCTGCCAGCAAATCGCTCTCGAAGAGGAGAGAATTCCAGTAAATGCGCTCGGTCAACTCCCGCTGGTTGGGCGGTACCCTGTTCGGTGACATGAGAAGAAGCTGCAGCTTCGTGCTGGTAGTACAAAGCAGGTTCCAGGCCTCCAAGGGGCGGACTAGGTAGAACAAGTACGCAGAAGCCAGCAAGTGGCACTGTGCTGCGAGAACATTATTTGAAGTCATCATGCCCGGGAGAAGAGCCCATGCAGCGGTGAAGTATTGCAGTCCAGGGGGTCTTCCCCAGGCATGATGCGTGAGATGCTTCCTCGCAAGCTGGCCTGTCCCAGAGCCAGTACAAGAAGGACGATGCAGCTCTCGGCGCCCTCGCGGAAGCCGTTGGATAGCGCCGTCCGGTAGTGGCTCCTCCAGGTGTAAGGGTTGACGCAAGCGTACCATACGTTGACGTGGTCGAAATAGGCCTCGATGTATGCTGTGGTGTTGGACAGGTCGACACAAGGCGTCTTCGTCAGCGAGTGCAGCGGCTCTCGCGCCATCTCAAGCTGTAGCAGGATTTGCGGATCGTACGGTCGTGATACAAGATCGCGAATCAAAGGCCACTGCAGTAGGTGTAAAGCCGCGTTCGTGTGAATCTTGGGCATCGTAGAGATGTTGGGCGGGTTATGCCAGGTGCCCAGACCCCCGCTGGGGATGATGGAAGTAAAGTTGGTGGTCCCGGCAACCCCGACTAGGTTTTCGCCATTCAGTCCAGAGCCGTTGCTCATAGATGGTGACTCGTGGCTAATCTGGATGCCGCCGCCGGAAGGCCCGCCAGCGACCATGTTCATCTGAAGAAGGCTCTCGATGCGGTTAAGGCGTTCGAGAATGAGCTTGTCGCCTGCATCCAGCTTGATGCCGGGTTCTCGGTAGATACACTCGGCGCCGAGCTCGGTGCAGAGCTTGCACTTGGGCTTGGTGCCATCGCAGCGAGACTTGCGGGATCGACACACCTCGCACTGAAAACATGGTCAGCAAAAAAGTTCGTAGCAGCTCAGTCAGGAGCGTCACACATACAGCGATGGTAGCCCTCCTTCGCGGGTAGTCAACTCCGGCGTCGGTGTTGCGGCGCTTCAGTGGGTTCGACCCTTCGTCACTGGGTGTTTTGTTCATATCACTGAAGCCGTTGATACGCTGGTCGGATGATTGAGACATGTTTCTGGCCTTTTGCACGGCACTGATCAGACCATCCCGGCTGAAGCTGGGCGTGCGGTGATTTTTGAGCGAAGAGGGTGACTTGAGCGGATGAGTGCCGTTTACAGCCGTCAATGAGGGCGAAGGTACTTCGATGTGGAAGCTATCTCTGCTTGCCATGGGATAGGGTCGCACTACTGCCCCCGTAGCAGATGGGGAGAGTCGCCCGTCGAGGACGGGGACATTTCCTGGGTCAGGCGAATGCGCTTGGGAGCCGACGTAGTGGGCAACGATGGCGCGTGCTCTGCGACGAGAGCAACACAATGTGGCGAATGCACCAGGAGTCCGTTGGGCTCAGCACACTGCAAACAGCAGCAAGGGCGGCAGGCGGTGCACCAGTTGCTAGCGACAACGACAGGTGACTGAGTGAGAGGCGGATTGCGGTTATCGAGGCAGCATCCTACAGTCGTGAGAGAATCTGAAGAGTGATCTCAGGCTTTGGGTGGTGGTGGGGGACCAGTCTTTTGAGGTGTGGGCACCAAACGAGAATGGAAAGACAAGTCGTCGGTTGGAAACAATGCGGAGGCGCGTGACGGGGAGGGCAGTCTTCTTGAAGGAGACGTGAAGGAGAGAGCTCCGTCCAGTCACCTTCACATGTTGCTCCTCGGCTTGTTGCCCCAGTCTCTTGTCTCTATGTGTACTGGTAGGGCGGCCTGGTTGCTATTAGACGGCCAGGGTCCCGCTAGGTTGCCTGGTTGCGAGCCGCCGTTAGCCCTGGTCGGAGGTCCTCTCTCGTGCGGTTCTCGCGAGCGGAGTGGTGGGGACTTGGGAACTTTTGGAGGGGACTAGGACAAGGGACCAGGGGGTGGGTGGGTGAGATGGGGAATTGCTGATGGATGGCATGGGGAACGGCCACGAGAGGCGCTAAGGGACTTGGGCCCTGTCAGTGTGCCAAATTCTCGAGTCCGTCGGCGAGGAACAGGCGGCCGTCTGGGCGGCCACTTGGTGGTCGGCGCTGGTGTCGGCGGACGCACCACACCGCAGGAGGAGCACCCCCGGTCAGCCGCCTGGGGTCTTGATGGTTGTTCGAAGCGGAGGCGGAGGAGCCAAGCCAGGCCAGGGTATTGTAAGGGGGAAGCTGGGGGGGTGGATTTCTTGCCGTGTGGTCCTGCGTCTGTCCGCCGTGTGTCGGGGGTAAAGGCAATACCTCGTCCATGAGACCTCTCCACCCCCTCAATTTCCATCCAATGTGGTCGAGCCGAACAAAGCAGCAAGTGGCCCGAGGTGTGGCGGTCTCGTTCGGGAACGGTGCTGTCGAAATAGTCATCGAGCCGGGGCAGGGCAGATGAGGACCGGACGAGACCTGACGCCACGACACGAAGTTACGACACGAAGTGCTGTCCCTTTCTCACGAGGAGAAGAAGCTTTTGGATAGCCACGTTCTTCGCCCCATGCGGCGAGAGAAACGATATAGTTGCCGATGGCTTACGGCACACGGGTGTGTTGCTGGATGGAGGGTTCGACAAATGTATTCGAGATGGGTATCTAGCTGGGCGCTGGACTTCTTGGCTGTCTTCGTCAGGGCCGAAATGCCTTCCGCGCCATCCATCTGAGGGCAAGGAAGTCGAATTCAGTGGTGCGCTGCGCAGAAGCTGCGGTCTACAGGCGAAGGTCAACCCTGGCGAAAGCTACTAACAGGTCTTGCATGAAAGCAACATGGAGGCGTATGTTGGTGATCTGGGCACAATTCTGGGCAATCTGGGCACAATTCTGGGCAATCTGGGGGAGGCAGCTGGGAGGCAGCCACACGATACCAGAGGTAGGACGAGGAAAGAGCGAGAGGGCAAGAGGGCACTGTGCTGAAAGGGGGTGCTTCCTGTGGCCTGAGACGAAGCGTCGCCCACAGCGTCGTGCAGTCCCAGAGACGGCGCCGCGGTCCATGCGGCAGTGATGACCTGGCAGAATGAACCCCCCTCCCACCTTGTGCCCCCCTTGCGCCCGCGCCTACCTCGTTGGAGTTGGGCTGTTGCCAATACCTGACCTCCTCCACTCCTCCATCAGACGGTGTGGACCCGTCGGCTCCGACTGAGGAATCGCGCGCGCCTTTGCTCTGCGCCCCACGAGACAGATCGTCCACTGCACTTCCCCTGAAACTACAACAGCTTCTTCTGCTTGACCCTTCACGGCCCAACGACATCCATCCAGCCTCACCACCTCTTTGCAATTGACACCCTCCTCGACATGCATCGTCTCCATCTTGCGACATGACGGGCTTGACATCTGCTTCATTTGCTTTCGCCTCCGGAAAGAGAGTTTGCGATTCCAAATCGAGTCACTTGCACGTAGAGTCTCTATCACTTCGCGAAGCCAAACTTGTCTTGCCTTCACTCAGGCCTCCTAGGTCAGGCCTGAACCCGTTTTCTCTTCGAACACATTAGCCTTGATATGCCCAGCAGATCGTTCCAAACAAAATGAAGCAGAACACAGCTATTGGCTGGTGTCTACGCGCGTTAGGGTCCACGGTATGCACTGATTTTGTGGTTGTGGCGTGTTGGCCTCCCAATGCATCCGAAGGTAGGTATTTAGGATAAATCCCCCCCCTGCCGAATAGCCCTCACACAGTATGCCGCAATCACCGCTGCCTTTGGTCAGCTTCAGGATGAGAAGAGCGTAGAAGCCATGTCGACCTGGGTTCTTCACTGTGGATGGCGTCGTTTTCACTCATAACACATATGGCTCGGCCAGAGATGTCTCTCAAAGGTGCTCTTTGTATGACGCCCGCAGATGTTTCTTTAGCACCCGTGGTCTGACAATGAGGAATTTGGATAAGCGAAGCGCAGACAGACTTTGTCCCCTGTCTCGTGCCTCCGCTTACTCGGCAACCGGCTACTTCTCGCTTCCGCATCTCGTCTACGCTGTACGATTGTCGTTGCGCAGAAGCCACGTTGCGTTGAGCAATCTGGCTCTTGTTGGCATCCCCTCCTAGCGCTTCGGTACAGCTGTAGAATTGCACAGCTGTATATTGTATACATCGATCCCGTCCAGCTGCTCGGCATTGGCGTGGTCCATACCATGTCAAGCCCGCATATTTACCCCAAGCCTGCCAGCCAGATTTACATCAAGGATTCAAGACGCATTGGCAAGGGTCTCAAGCTTTATTTCGCGCACTGCGCGGTAAACAGAGGCTGTTGAATCGTCTCTAATACTCTGTCACATACAACTCGGACGCTATCCAACAGCCAAAAAAGGTTTCTTCCCTAGAGTTCCTGGTTCATTCGGAGGCTTCGACGGCCCGATGACTTCTGCCAGTCGCTGTCCAAGTTCAACCGCATCAGCCACCTGAGAGACTCTTTAGAGACACCAACAAGCACCTTCAATCTTGCTCGTATGCGTGCCGAACGATCTGACAGCGCAACCATGGCAGTTGGGATGACAGTCGACGGTCAAGTCTTCCATAACAACGTCGTGTATTGTTGTGGGGACTGCTGTAAGTCTAGACTCAACGGAGTACTACCAGCCGATCTGACGTCCGGCAATCGGACCACCGTCTAGATGGGGTGGGTTGCTTTCTTGTGTACACTCTGATTCGGCCAGACCCATCTGAAAGACGCCTCAACCAGACAGTGACAATGCCCTACAACGCAGCGACTTTCAAGACGACGAGGCTATACAGTACGTACAAAGGATCCGAAAACTTTTGTAACGTGCAATGCGACCCTCGTTTCGATACTTGCGTAACTACTCACGAGCATGGCCACGTCAGGCATCAGACGTGCCCGTTTTTTTTCTCCTTCCCTTTGGGCCCGGAGATGCTAGCCGCCGAAGCGGTGCCACAAGGCATGAGTGCGCAGGCGGGCTTCAACTTGCCACTCGTGGCTCGTCATCCGCAGACCCCTGCCCCCAGAATAACCTTGCCGACAGCCAATGTGACCAGCCTGCATCTGTCATGCCGACCTAAGTGGCCAGTCAAGAGCTCGCTGTTGTTGAGCTGCAAGCCACATCAACGCAAAGGACATCAATGGCCCTCCACAAGTACATGTAAGACTTCCAAGCACCCTACCCCAGAAGTCGTTTGCTTTCTTCCGCCTAGTCATGAGCTAATTTCCGTTACATCGGTCCAGATTCCCCTCAGATACCACGGGTCACCAACCCTCCATGTTCCCTGACAACATGCGCTAGTTGTGTCCTGAAGGAAAACGACATGACTCGATCACGATCTTGGTGACAGGGCTGGCAGCAGCATATTCTAACCATCACCGATGCGAATACTCTCTGCCTTTCTCCTCTCTTCACAATGCGACGTCGACTGTCTAATTTGAAAGCAGAAGCATCTGTTAATGGTTACAAATGGTCATCGAAGACGAAGTGGCCCGTGCCAACGTGCAAGGAAGCAAGTTAGAGATTCTTGGTTCAGCCGTGTATGGAGACGACTGCTCTATGTCACGTTGTGGACCTTGCCTTCGCATCTCCGTCCTGCTGTCAAGGATGAGCGGTGACCATCGTCGACAATGCAGTCTGGGTGGCTAGTGCCGACTAAACTTGACAAGTTGCTGGGTGCGAACCGACATCGGGATGGCTGGTGCCCTCGACAGGGCGATGGGTGACTGGCCATCGCTGCCCATTTCGTTCAACACGAACCAACTCCAGGGTCCTGTGTCAAAAGAGGGCCAAGACGTACACTTGGCAGTATCACCGGCTTGCTAAACCATTGCTACGCCGATGAACTGAGGCTCCCGTTCCTTGCACCATCTCCTCCCACGTTCAGAGCCCATCGCGCCGAGGCGTCGATTCTGCAATATCTGTATATTAAGCAGCGCACGCCTTTCACGTGGTCAATCCAGCCCAGGCCAGCCTAGGGGTCCATCCAGTCTATCCAGGCGACCTCGCTTGCTCCCGCGTGTGGAGAAGCGACGTCGTCTAGACTCGACTCAATGCAATAGCTCTTTTTTATTTCATGGTTCCCTTTTCTTCCGCCAGCCTGAACTGTCAGCGGGCTCGTATTCGTAGCCCGCACGACGGCTGGACACGAGGAGAAAAAAAATGCTCGGTTTTCACCTGACGGATGCACCCCACGACTCCACTCCGACGAGCAGGAAAGGAAATGAAATGCCATGACAGCCGGCCTGCCTGCCTGCTTGCCGTGGCTCTCTTCCTCCCACACCTCACCACAATCGTGTCTAGCTGCTTGTGTGCAGAAAATCAAGCGGAGGCTCCTGGAGCCGTTTCTGTTTAGCCTTTCTCGTTTCTCTGGGTCCCCTTCCCCGCACGCGTGCCGGGGGCGCCACAAGGCGCTCGCGTCGAGTGGTCTAGTGGGTGCGGCGCCCACTCTCTGCCATGCAGAGCTCGCAGGCCCGGCCAGAAGGCACGCAGCCGTGGCGGTAGCGAGCCAGTGATCGATGCATAACCTGGACGACGCGCCGGATCATGCCGTGGGGTTGGTACAGAATTTGGTGGGGAGAACGGGCGGCATGGGCGGGCGAAGCGGTCACAGGTTGCAACGGCGACGGGGTTGGTTGTGTCTCCAAGCATCATCATGGGGGTTGCATGCGATGCGAGATGTCTCCAGCACGGCGGGGGCACTACTGGGACGTCATGCATCAGTGGAGAAGCATGTTCTTCAAGTTGAGAGTTACAAGTCTGGTCAGGCATGTGAAAGCCCTTTCGCGAGGTATGCCCCGTCTACTTGGATGTATATTCGCATTATATGTCAGGAGACCATGGGATCGTGTGCAGCTTCGATCGAATGTCACGTCAAACCCCACTATTGTCGGCAAAAATGACAGCCGTCACCTCTCCCTCGAGCTTGATACTGGCAATAATCTCTTTGAGTTGCCCCGTCTCGACACTTCGCCTCAGGATAACGACCCGGCCATCCTGCTGGACTGCAACGGCAACGAGCGACCCGTTCCCGTTCATTGAGAAGTGACGTGGGATGAGCCCGCCGGCGGGAAACTTTTGTAGAAAGACTAGTTCACCCGTCTCAGGGCTGATCAGGTAGGTGATGAGGGAGTCGGACTCGATATCACCGGCGCCGGTGGCGTCTGGGCCCTCGGCGTCGGGACTAGGAATAATGAAGGAGCGCTCGTTGCGGGACGAGACGGTGAAGAACCGATTGTCTGGCTGCTTTTGTCAGTTCACATGTTTGTGGGAAGAAGCATTTGATAGAAAAAGCGATCGAGAACGCACGGAAATGGCTATCTCAGCGGCGGCAGCACCTTCAGGGACCGTATTGCCGGCGCCGTGAGTGGGACACTGAAAAACGCGGTCGAAGCGAATTTCGTCGTTACCAAAGTACGAGACGGCGTAGGAAGTGATCGTGTTTGCGAGTTCGGTGACAAGATAGAGGTAGGTTGCTCCCGTTGGAGACTCGAAAAAGACAACATGACGGGGCCCGCTCCCGGGAGCGGTGACGAGAGGCTCGATGGAATGGAGAGTGAGGGTCGATGGGTCGATAAGATAGACCCGGACGAGGTCGGCGCCGAGGTCCGGAACAAGCAGGAAGCGGCCGGTCGGGTCGATGGCTACTTGGTGCGGATGAGGTGCCTCCTGGCGGGAGGGCACAGGTCCTGGTGAGGGGAGGGTGAAGGTTGTGGTGTTGAGGAGTGTCAAGCTCGAGAGGGTTGTCACATTAATGGTTGTGAGCGAGGAGCCAATGCTGGCAGGGTTGGCAAGGTTAGCAAGTGTTTGAGGCCATCACAGACTCTTGAGAGAGACTTTGGGGGGGCTGCATACTATTGCGCAACGGCCAGGCCTCTGCCTTCGTCCCCGTACTTTACAGCACTCACGGGCCCGATGACAGTGTCAACTTGCCCCAACAGGGTGAGCCTGCCGTTGGAAACATTGAATGCAGACACGGAACCATGATCGGCCATCAGGCCCTCGTTGGTGCAGTAGAGCACCGAGTCATTGGCATCGAGCGTCAGCCACGAGGGGCTCGGCGCGCAAGCCTTCGACTCGGACACAAGGCGCAGAGTGGCGTTGCCATCTGAAGTGAGGGTGAGGTTGAGGGCGGTGACGGTGCCAGAGTACGACGAGGCGTACAGGATGAATGATTCCGCAGCGCCCGGTGCGGGGGGTCGTCCGGGGATGTGGAGGAACGCCGGCGATGCGTCCGGGTGGAGGTGGAGGAGGGTGATGGTCAGGATCAGGGTTAGAGAGATGAGGAGGACAGACGGGGCAGTGAAGAGAGGGCGACGACGGTCGCGGAGAGACTGGGGAGGTGTGGGATTAGAAGTCGGGACTGATCCAGCCTTCATCGTCATTGATCAGGGCTAGTCGGATGGGGAAGGTTAGTCGTTGTCAAAGAGAGGGCGAGAGAGGACGACTGGCGAGATGGCCAGCAAGCTGCCTTAGCTGACGGTGGAAAGGAAGACGCTGAAACAGTGTGCGACGCCAGCCAACGATGCAAGCTGCGATGGAAAGTGACAGATATCAGACGATGCGAGGGTCAACTTGAATCGTCCCTTTTGGGGGAGGTATGTATGAGCATCCGGAGTCAAACAAGAAGGCGGTTAGGTGAAGTGGATCAAGACGCGATCCGGGCCAAGGTCTGGAGGGTCGCGCAGACGTTGGGTTGGATACAGTGACGTGTTTTTACTGGTGGCAGGTATCATGCAGCTAGCTGCTGGTCGTGCGGGGAAAGAGGTGGTGTCTGGTCCCTTCCTCAGGTGCCTGGAAGTGCCTTCTTTTCCCCCAAATTGTGCTGTGCTTGCCAGGGGCCATCCCTGTCCGGTAGTCGCCCTGTCTATCCCCAGCTCCAGTCGGTTCATGATCGTCGCCCCTCGTCCCATCTTCCCGTGGGTGGCTAGTTGACAAGAGATACAAGCGTCGACAGTGCCTTAGTCCCGCATCCGCTCTCGCGACAACAGTCGACAAGAGGCACTCTCCCCGTCGCGGCATTCCTCTTTTCGTATTTTGCCCCCAATCGCAGGCCAGCAGCTGGCTACCTGGGCGTATGCACATCAGCGGCAACTTCGCCGCCTCCACGAGGTCAAGTGATGAGGTCTCGCATGCTGTCTTGCGTCGAGCCTGCTGCTCGCTGCTCGGTGCTCGGTGCTTTCTTCAGTCGGGTCCCATGCTCAACTTGATCAAGGATTTTTATCGTGTCTTCGGTGGGACCGGGAGACCTCGCTGGTAACTAGCTGACCCCCGGGGGCCAATGCCTGGAAAAGAGTGCCAAATCCGACAAGGGGGCACAAATCGCGTCTCATGGATGAACCCACAATGATTGTTGTCCGAAAACCTGACAGTTCTGCACGAGTCGAGAGGATATACCTAGGATCATTTCAAACGGCAAACCGACTCTGAAAGAGCCCTGATTCCTCTTTGCAAGTACGTCAGATAATCCTCGTGTCACAAAGGACAGTATTTAGATGAGCACCAGCCTCAGCTACCGGCTATCAACTGTCAGCCCGCGAACTCTTCCCAAAACGAAAAGACCCCCAAAGCACCGAAACCTGCACCACTCGTCCTGACGTGCCCTGTGAGCAGTGGGACAGACTAAGAAGCGGCACGTCAAATAGCCATGGACTGGGTGCGCATTCTTCTGCCGAAAGATCAAGAGTCAATCTTAGCATCACCCCAGTCAATCGATGAGATTGAAGTGATGAATCGCGGCGGGGAATTCGATCCACTCGTGGATAGCGGACCGCGCCGTTGTCGATCGTGACACGACTCGAGGATCGTCATTCTCAGCTCCACTCGTCGCGGGGTCCTCAAAAAGCAACCTCATCGCAATAGTTTCCTATTTATCGACCGTACTGGACCTGGAATGTCCTCGAATAGGCAATCGTTTTGTTATCCAGAATCCCCTCTTCGCTGGTGTCGTCACGCATTTCACCCCTATCATTCACGTCCTTCGCAGCGACGCTCACAGACACCACGGTGCTGCCTGCTCCGACCTGCTGCTCACCGTTTTCGGCTCTCAAGCCTCCCATCTCAACCGAGTCAAACTGCGCATAACCCGTTCGCTGTTGCCAGTGTGGCTTGGCCTGCGACCCGTCGGCGTATTTGGCCGATCGCGAGGGACGAGAAGTGCCGTACGAGGAGCCCATGAGCTTGGCATTGCTTTCGTTGCCGGTCACCAGAATCAGTGACTTACGACCAAACATTGGCGGGGGCAGCAACCCATGGAATGTCAGAGGATCCGAGGAGGGACGGAAGATATACCATCCGCACGACCGACGTTGCTACAGTCCTTTTTTGTTCTGTCAGTAACAAGAATTCATTCATTTCTCGAGATACTAAGGGGCAAGTCCTACACCGAACCGACGCCAAACATGATACCCGCCCCGATCTTTTGAGCCAGTAGCATCTTCAATTTGATAATAGTCGGGTGTTAGGACCTGAGGGAGGTATGAGACCGACAGGGGATCGCCTATTATTTGATCGTAGGAATCAAGAAGAGAGGACCGAGCATAGTAAGGGAATAGTTATAAGAAAGGTTAATAGACTAAGATTTAGAGAAGGGCATCGATTATTCTATCTTCCTAGAGACCCCTAAGAGATTAATAGTTAATCCCTTTACTTATTATATAAGACTCTGTTGAACCAATATTAGGGGGTTCCCTAGGGCAGTGATCTCGGTAGGGGATCACCGATATGGTGATCACCGTGGCTGGGATTCACAGCTCTCAGGAGCACGTGAATCACAGCTTATGTGATCGGTGAATCAGATGGGTATATCTGACTCACGTAGGTAGTGGTAATTCAGAGAGAGATCATCAACTACATCACAAGACTTATATCACCTACCCTACCTATTCAGAGCTCTCAGGCACAGCCAAAGCAATGAAACGGGGTTCACATAAGCAGTGAAGCCCTCTCAACAGACTCCTTAATATAATAATCGATCTACCCCTAGGGAGCGACGACTATTAGGATAATATATCGACTAGAGATATATAGAGTACTAGAAGATAGGCTATTATAGGATAGTAGATAGAGAATACTAAAGAATTAATATAATTAAAGCCCGATATAGAATAAGGATAAAATATTAAGAATAATATACTCGATAACCTATTATTAATTATAGATAAGGAATTAGATTAATAATTAGAGGAAGAATAATATAAACTTATAAGGAAAAGGAAATATAAAGAACTAGCTACGCTCTAAAGGGGAGACTTAATAAGCCTATTATTAAGAATAACTAATAGACTAATATTAATATTTAGGGTAATACTTTATAAAGAACTATAAAGTATACCCTTTACGAAGATATAATTACTAGCTATTCAGTATAAGGGGATATCCTAGTCGGAACTTAATACTTTCTTATTTAGCCTCGATATATAATTCTAGCTCGATAAGAAGAGTTTCTATAAAGATATCGATAAAGTCGTATATATAAGTAATTACATTATTAATACTTTATAGTAAAGATAGATATTATATATATAGATAGAATATAGGTCTATTTACGAAGTTACTTAGAGAGTAATAAGGGCTTAGCTAAAGGGTAATATAGACGATAATAATATCTAAATACTCTAGATAATTATTAAACTATATAAACGGGATTAGTAGTTTTAAGCCCTTAATTAGAAATACTAAGACTTTATAGATATTTATAATAGCCTAGAAGTAGAGCTATTTAAACCTCTATTATAGATCTATAGGGTAATACTTTTATTTACGAAACTTAATCTAGATCTTATATAATAGATTATAGCCTAGGGAATTCCTTATATAAGAATAGAGCTAAATAGAGTAGCTAAGAGGGTAGAGACTCTATTATAGATTAAGAGAAGTCTAAAATAATACTAGGATAATAAAGAGAGAAGCTAAGATAATCTATAATAGACTTAAAATAAGATCTATAGAAGAATAGTTAATAAGTAATTATAAAGAAGAGATAATCGAAAACTAGGTAGCTAGTTAAACTAATCTATTATACTTTATAAGCTAATAATAGAATAGTAATAGATAGATAGAAGAAGGCCTAAAGCCCTAGACGATATTAAGTACTATAATTATAATAAGTATAGATACTATATTAATAGCTATTTAGAAGCGTTATATATAAATTATAGAAAATAAGGCTATATATATAAATCGTATAAATAGTACTTAATAATAAACTATAAACTACTTAGGGGAAGAATAATAGGAGACCCCTAATAGGAAGAATTATTATTCTTAAAACTAAAATAGTACGAAGTAACTATTAAATTATATATTAATAATAATTAGGTTAAAGGAGAGGCAATACTAAACGGAGGAGCTAATATTAATATTAATAATAGCGACCTCTTAAGGGAAGCTAGAGAATAATTAAGGGAAAAGTAGGGTAAGCTAAATAGAATATTCCGAAATAGGGAGATAAATACTTATAGCGAAAAAAGGATTATTAGCTAAATAATAGATAACCCTAGGATAAAGTATATAATAATAATAGAGTATATAGTAATAGATAATATTATAAATAAGTACGATATTATTTTAGGAAGACCCTAGCTAGCTTAAGTATAGCTAATAAATAATTAATTATAGAGCTATTAGAGATATTCTATTAGGAAATAAGATATTAGAATTATATCGATAAGAAAATAAATTAGGAGTATAATCTATTAATCCCTAATAGTAGCTTTAATTATATTATAGAATATATAAGCTCCTCTTATAGTACCCCTATAGAAGTATAATAAGAGAAACGAGCTATCCGCTATAGTCCTAGCGGAATATTATAAGTTTAGGGATATATTCGATATTAAATAAATAGTAACTCTATTATAGTATTATTAATAGGATTATTTAATAGAATTCGAGGATAGAAAGAAACTACCTTTTAGACCTATCTACGTTCTAGTAGAAAAGGAATTAGAAATATTAAGGGAATACGTAAACGATTTATTAAAAAAGGGATAGATTAAATACTTTATTAGCTCTATTAATACCCCTATATTATTTATTTTAAAGAAGGGTAATAAGCTTAGGATATATATTAACTATAGAGGACTTAATAAGATTATAAAGAAAGATTATATTACTCTCCCGCTTATCTATAAGCTATTCGATTAATTAATAATAGCTAGGTTATTTACGAAACTAGATTTAAAAGATACTTATTATTAACTACGTATTAAAATAGGGGATAAGTAGAAAATAGTATTTAGAATAAAATATAACTACTTCGAATATTTTATTATACTATTTAGCTTTACGAATATATTAACTACCTTCTAAGTATATATTAATAAAGTACTAACTAGCCTTATAGATATAATATATATTATTTATATAAACGATATTTTAATATATTTAATAATACTAGAAGAATACTAATAGAATACTAGAATAGTACTTAGAAGACTTTAAGAATAGAACCTCTATATAAATCTAGAAAAATGCAATTTTAATACGATAATAGTAGAATTTCTAGGGTTTATAATCTCCTCTATAAGTATATATATTATAGAAGAACGAATTACTATAATAAGGGACTAGCCGACCCCCTAATCCTTAAAAGACCTCTAAGGATTCCTTAAGTTTATAGGCTTTTATAAGCGTTTTATTAAGAATTACTCGAAAATCGTAGCCCCTTTAATTAATAAGAATATTAAATAATTAATAATAGACTTCTAGCTAAATACTATTAATTTAATAGCTTTCTAAAAATTAAAGTTTATATTTATAAGGGCTCCTATCCTCTAATACTTCGATAATAGATTAAAAACGAGAATTAAGCCTAATATATTAAACTTCGTAATTAGAGTAATCCTATCTTAATTAGAGAACGGCTATTAGAAACCGGTTATGTACTTTTTAAAAAAGCTTAAAAGTATAGAACTATAATATAATATACTAGAAATAGAAATAATAGTAATTATAGAGTCTTTTAAGATATAGAGATAATACTTTATCTATAATAGATTAATAGTTAAGGTCCTAATTAATTACCTTAATTATAAATATTTTATAGAAAAACCGAAGATCTTAGGATAATAGGGAAGATAATTATAAGCGCTATTAGAGTTCGATTTTACTATCGAATATTAAGTAGGTAATAGGAACCTAGCGGATAGCCTCTCTAGGAGGCCCGATTATAAGCTAAGTTAAGGAGAATAGGAGTAAGTAAGGGTATATTATTTACTATTATAGATAAAACGATTCCTTAATATTATCGGGGCTATTACTACGATAGACTAGTAGCTAGATAATAGATCTATTAAAGAAGCTATCCTAGAAGCTTAAGGAAATAATACCTTCTATAGAGTAAGAAAGGAGTAAAGGCTACCTAATTAGTAAATAGAAGTAAATAGCCTATTAACCTTTAAGAATAAGATCTTTATTCTATAGGATAAGGCCCTTAGAAACGAAATCCTATAATAAGCCTATAATAGCCTAATAGCGGGGTACTAAGGAATTAGGAAGACTATTACCTAGCTTAAAAATATATACTTCTAGAATAATTTAATTAAAGATATTAAGGAATATATCTCTATATATTTAATATATTAGATAATAAAACCCCGATACTATAAGCTATATAGCTAATTAAATAGCCTACTACTACTTAATAATCCCTTTAAGGAAATATCTATAGACTTTATTATAGGACTCCCTAAAGTTAATAAATAAGACGCTATATTAGTTATCGTAGACCGCTTTATAAAGTATACTATATATATATTAATTAGTAGTAGATTTATAGTAGCTAATCTAGTAACTATATTATAGGACTACGTATTTAAGAGATATAGCCTCTTAAAAGGTATAATCTCGGATAGAGGGTTACTATTTATTAATAAGTTTTAGACGACTTTATATAAGATAATAGGAATAAAGAGATAACTCTTAATAGCCTTCTATTTATAGATTAATAGCTAAATAGAACGATAGAATTAGAACCTAGAATATTACCTTAGAGTATTCTATAATTATAAATAAACGGACTAGATTTCCCTACTCTCTATAGCGGAATTTATATATAATATATTATTCTATATAATAATCTAATAATTATTAATAGAAGTATTAATAGGATATAATCTAGCTAGATTAGGGGATTTAGGCTAAGCTATATAATAATAAAGGAACTTAGAGATAGTAGAACTATAAATAGCTTAATAGATAATTAAGAGAAAGATAATCTATAGACTCTTAGAGATTAGTAGTAGATACTAGGCCTACTATTATAATTAAGGAAGAATTCGGAAAGAATATAAAGTAAGAGACCTAGTTCTCCTCTTTATAAGAACGATTAAATAGTAGAGACTTAGTAAGAAGCTATCCGATAAATACTTTAAACTATTTAGAATTACTAAGAAGATAGGTAGCTATAGTCTAGTATATAGGCTATAGCTACCCCTTAGCTATAAAGTATATAATATATTCTATATATTATACTTAGAAAATTAGAAAGGTAGAGAAAACTAATTACTACTTTAACTATAGGTTAATAAGATATTACTAGCTATAGGAATAGAAGATATATATATAGTCGAGAGAATAATTAATTATAGGGGACTATTATATAATTAATAGTATTTTATTAAATAGGAAGGATACTTAGAAAGCGAGAATTCGTAGGAACTATAGCGAAACGTAATAAATAACTTTATTAAAATATATAAATAATTATAAAGAAGAATAATAATAGATTAATAGTAATTTAATTAGTATTTAGGGGGTAGTCTAGCCCCTAGCCCTACTCTTAAAGAAGAATAATAAAAAAAAAAAAAAAAAAAAAAAGTAAAAGAAAAAACTAAATAATAGGGGAATATTAGTAGATTATTAGTAGTTCTTAAGCTATTATTTCGCTATTACCTTCCTAATTCTCGCTATCCTCCTTATTATTAATAGCGCTAATAAGAATATTATAATTCTAATAGATTATTAATAAGTAAATAGTAAATAATTAATAAGTAATTTATAATTAAAGTATAATTCTCCCAGATCTCGGACTAAATAGTAACTAGCTTAGCGAGAGAACTAGCAATCTACTATAAAGTAGCAGCGGAGACCTCGGTAATAATAGTAGAGCGCTTAGCGGCCTAGGCGAGATAATTAGTAATAGCGAAGTAGCGAGTAGAGTACTCGCTAGCCTCCTATTAATCGGTAATAATACGCTTCTTAGCGCTTAGCGCTTTATCGTTTTTACCCTTTTAGAGGGCCTTCTAGTTAGCAGTCTTAGCTATATCGAAATTAATTAAAAGAAATCTATTAATACTTAAATAATAGGTATCTAGTAAATAGGTATTATTTACTTTAAAGATACTAATATAGCTATTCTTAGCTATAGCCTTAATAGTTAATTTAAAGGTAACGTAATCCACAAGCGAGTGGTTCACCCAAGCGAGTGGTTCACTTCGCCCGGGCCCACGACCTACACCTGAATTCTACAGATTCCACCTCCGCCCGCGATGGAGACTCTTTCAAAAGAAGGTCAATTATTCCTTGCTATCCAAGCTATGGACAATGACCCGAACCTAAGCGCCCGGAGTGCTGCGAGGATCTACACCGTCCCCTTAACGACGCTCCTCCGACGCCAGAAGGGCAAACCCTCCCGACGCGAAAGCCCGCCCAATTCTGCCAAATTAACAGTACTAGAAGAGAAAACTATTGTCGAATATATCCTTGACCTAGATGCGCGATCTTACCCTCCCCGGTTGGGTGAGGTCGGAGATATGGCGAATCGCCTGCTTGCCGACCGTGACGCGCCACGCGTCGGGAAGAACTGGGCCGCAAACTTCGTCAAACGGCAACCAGAGCTCCGGACGCGTTTCTTTCGCAAGTACGACTACAAGAGGGCCCAATGCGAAGATCCGGACGCGATAAACGCGTGGTTCCGCCTCGTGCATAACATGATCGCCAAGTACGGCATCCAAGAGGCTGACATGTACAACTTTGACGAGACCGGCTTCCAGATGGGCGTTATCGCCAACGGAATGGTCGTGACCAGTTCGGAAAGACGGTCCAATGTGAAGATGAGGCAGCCAGGCAACCGGGAATGGGTTACGGTGATCCAGGGCGTTGGCGCGTTGGGTTTCTCCGTCCCGCCGTTCATCGTGGTTTCGGGCAAGTACCACCTCTCGAGCTGGTACCAGGACGACGCGATTTCTCGCGACTGGAGAATCGCAACATCTCCAAACGGCTGGACGACGAATGATATTGGTCTGGAATGGATTCGGCATTTTGACAGGCATACAAAGTCCCGTACTTCGGGCGGTTATCGCCTACTGATCCTGGATGGCCACGAAAGTCACCACTCGGTCGACTTCGAACTCTACTGCAAGGAGAACAACATCATCACACTCTGTATGCCTCCTCATTCGTCACATCTACTCCAGCCTCTCGATGTTGGGTGTTTTGGCCCACTAAAGAAAGCATACGGTCGGCAAATCGAGGATAGGATGAGGGCGGGTACAACGCACATCAGCAAAGAGGACTTCTTCCCGGCGTTTTCGGCTGCATTTCAGCAAGCAATGACAGAAAAAACATCCAGGGAGGCTTTCGAGGAGCGGGGCTTGTCCCCATAACCCGGAAACAGTCCTGTCAAAGCTGGATGTGAGGTTGAGGACGACGACGCCTCCGGGGACGTCCCACGGGGAGCGTGATTCTTGGGTCTCTAAGACGCCCACTAACCTGCTCGAGGCAGGTTCCCAGACTGACTTCATCAAAGGGCGAATCTCACGCCACCAGGGAAGCTCCCCAACGTCAATTTTAGATGCTGTTGACTATCTTGCGAAGGGGACGCGGGGTGTTATGCACCAGATCGCTCTTTTGAAGTCAGAGGTTATGATCCTTCGAGAGGAAAATGCTACACTAAGCCGACGCCGGAGGGCCAAAAGCTACGTCTCCGGGAAGGAGGAAGCATGGCTGTAGGCGAGGGACAGGACAAGATTGCTCAGAAGGAAGTAGATATCCAGATAAAAGAGGAAACGCTGCAGAACCCGGGTCCCGCGTCGTGGTCCCAGCCGAAGAAACGATGCTGTAGCGTATGCGGGAAGACCGGCCACAACGCGAGAACTTGTCAGGTAGCTATCTCATCGTCTGCAAAAGACGAGGAGGAGTGATTTTAATTGATTTACGGCGTTTGGGTTGAGGTTTTCCTCGGAATGTTTGTCGGGTCGGGGTGAAGTGAACCACTCGCATGGGTGAACCACTCGCTTGTGGATTACGTTATATATAGTAGCCTAGTATTTAATAAGTACCTATAGGGGATTAGCTACTAAATAATAGGGGAATAAAAGAGGGGTAACTTATAGCGAGGTATAGCTTACCTCCCTAGGCTACTCTATAATAGGAGCATTTAGCGGAATTAGCTATATAAACGATTAACCGATAATTAATAACTAGATAATAGCTTATTTACTAATATCCTCCTCATAATAAAGGTATTCCCTATTTATAATAGGATTAAACTACTTATATATATAATCGTAATAATAGAGGTATAGTAGGTCTCTAGTAGAGTATACCTATCTAGGCTCCTAATAAGGGTTAGGAGGAAGAGGAGCTATTACTCTATAGCTAATTAACTATTAAACTATAAAGGAAATAGTTAAAGGTAATTTATAAATAGGAAATTATTTAAATAATAATATTACTACTTTTAATTAATAAATAATTAATAAATAGATATTAATAGATTTATAAATTATTCTTATCGAAGAATTAGAAAACTAGAATCGATCTAAGAACTATATTTAATTAATAACTATATAATAGCTAATTATTAAAGGATTATTATAAAAGATATAAAAATAGTATTAAGGAGGGGAGGAATACTATTATTATTATTATTATTATTAAAGAAGAAGAAAAAATAGAAATAATAATTAGAAAATCCTCTTATAGATATATTAAAAACCTATAATAAGCTATCCTAGAATAATAGCTATTTATTAAATCTAAATAGTAAGAAAGGAAAGAATAAAGTAATAATAGATTAATAAATCTATATTAAAAGGCGAATAATTATTAATTAGCTATAGAAGAAGCCTATTAAATTACTATTTAAGAATAGAATAATATAAGAATAATTAAATAGAATTAAGATAAAGAAGGAGAATAGAAGAATATTAGAATAATAAGACTATATTAATAGGCTATTATTTACTAATTAATTATAAAAGAGAATTATTAAATTATTAAATAAGAATAATAGAAGAATAAAAAGTAGAATTAAGATAAGAAGAAAGATATATAAAAGTACTAAACTATAATTATTAGATAATAAAGAATTAACCTAGAAACCCTAGCTAATTAATAGGAGGTATTTATTAAAATAGATATTTAAGAATTAGATAGAAACCTAGAATATATAGACGTCTTTAGACTAGATAATACTAAATAGCCTAAGAGAGAATTACTTAGAACTTAATAGGGACCTTTAATTTAAATATTATATTATACTTCGGGATAAAGTAAAGAGAGAGACGGGGCGTTATATTAGGATCTAAGGGAGGTATAAGACCGATAAGGGATCGCCTATTATTTAATCGTAGGAATTAAGAAGAGAGGACTAAGCGTAGTAAGGGAATAGTTATAAGAAAGGTTAATAGACTAAGATTTAGAGAAGGGCATCGATTATTCTATCTTCCTAGAGACCCCTAAGAGACTAATAGTTAATCCCTTTACTCGTTGCATAAGACTCCTTGATATCGGGATTGGTATCACGAAAAGAACAACGTCGGACACAATGTTGGCTATAGCGATAGCAATGTATATCACGGGAAAGTCGACACATTTTCCCGTAACGTAAGGGTCCCACGCAGACCGGATCGGCTTGCATCCGAAAGGAGCAACCCAGCAATGGTGACGGTGTAGCTGGCAACCATGGCGATGGCAGACCAGATGACGATATTGAACTACTTCTGCGGCGATATTCGAAGGTATAGTGTTAGGAGTGATGTTTTGCTGAGGCCATTACAGGTGATGAAGATCGGGGCGGCAATGTAAGAACTCTGCCAATCGTCATTGTTAGCTTGGAGTCAAACAGGACTTTGAAAGGTGGGACGCTTTACCAGCATGTGTTTTTCGAATACATCGATTGGCATTTCCCAAGCATGATGCCCCAAACCACCGAGTGAAATGGACACTGAGGGATGGGAGTTTAGCCATCGTACGACTGCACTAGATGGGAAGCTTAACGTGACTTACAGATCTGGACCGACTGCATCACCACAGAGACCACCTGCCTTAGAGTTAATCACTGCAATTCATCTTCGCGCAACATTTTCTGGCGTACCCATGCAAACGTAATCAAGACTGTAGATGCCACTGGTTAGTGCCAGACGAAAACCAGAGCGCTTGATGTGGGAAGGGAGACTGACCATCGTCAACTTGCAAGCCGCCCGCCAGAGCCTGCTTCGTGTACAGCCTCTGCGTCAAGCAAACGAGCGCCACGGATCCGAGTACACCAATATAAAAAAGTGGTCGACCACGTTCTGCTGCTGCGGTTTGTCAAAGTTCACTTCATAGCCGTCCGGCGGTGGTATGAAAGTTGTGACACCGTTGGTCACTGGAAAGGACATGACGTTGATTGCTGCACGCTGAAAGAGACGCTGACGAAATAGACGTAAACGATAGGCACGCCAAGAGAGTATCAGAATGAAGACATCTCAAAACTTATGAGGTTCGTGGCTCAGGACCTAATTTTGGGAGACCAGATCGCCACGACTTCTCTGTGGTCGAAATCCTCCTGAAGAACCCATGACGTTGGTTGAATCTCTTGCTGTGCAACCTGGGAACGAAACCCAAATCCATGTCGACAGTCTTCCTCGTCTCGACCACCAGGTTTATACCAAAACAAGGGTAGTTGCTGTGGAGTTTTCATGACCGTTGGTCTCCTAGATGCGATCAGCAAAACGGCACATCCTGCATTGGACGAATGCCGCTGCTGCGCCGCGCAGCGGCAGCCAAGGGATCAAACTTTACGCACAAGAGATTGCCCTTCGCCAGCCGAAGGAGTTCCAAGACCACAAGCAGGTCTCAAAGCAATTATTGTCATTCCCCCGTCTTGCCAGTTCATCTCAGGGGTTGTTGACTCCCGGCCCAACCAAAGGCCAAGAAAGCAGCTCTGTTGGCAATTTTGTATGCAGTTGGTTCTTCAAGCCCCAGAGCGCAGGGGTTGTCGGAGGCCGGAACAGCCAGCCCCTGTTTCCGGCGCCTCTTCCCGGCTTTTCGGCCGGGGTGATAGGCCGGGGGTGGAAACAGGGTCCTATACTGGACCTTGGACAACCGTAGAAACCCGCCGTAACAGCGGGATATGTTGATGATAGCAAGATTTCTTTAGACCTTAAGTCCGCCGTTGCGTTCAAGTTGTGCTGCGGGCCTAAAAGCATGTCACTATGCTCACTGTTAAGACGAACGAATCGAGATTCCGGTCGTCAACATTTGATGACCCCTCTGTTGCCTGCAATGGAGCTGGTAATTTTGATGAGGAGGACCATGTGAAGGCCACATCAGAGCCGTCGTCGCCGTGGAGGCCGAAAGAGCCATGACAAGACACGCCTCTCCGCTTGGTGATACCCCTTGCTGTCGGATCCCGCCGATTGTGCATGGCCAGACTTTTGTCAACCCATGCCTCAACTCTGCATCTAGCCCTGTCATTCTGCAAGTGACGACCAACAAGCATACTCGCCCCTGTCCCGACAAATCACACAGCTTGGTGTTTGGATTATCAAAAGCCACCCCGTTGCACTCTGGAATTTCCCATAATTCCTCGTCTCCCACGTGTGCAGTCTGTATGCGAGCCAATCTTCCTCTAGAACCTGTCAGCCCAAACCAACGGACCACCGTCACCTCCCTCGAAAAAGAAAAGCAATGACCCGCTTCAACTCGATGCTCGCCGTCGCGGCGGCGGCACTCTTCGGCGCCACGCTCGCCACGTGCAAGAGCAACACCGGCCTCCTGCAGATGGTGACCTACGTGAAGCGTCACCCAGACTTCACGCGCCAGGAGTTCTGGGACTACTGGCAGACGCAGCACGCGCCGAGGGTCGCGCCCCTGGCCGCGCACTTCAACATCAGCCGCTACCCGCAGGTAAAAGCAACCGCCATAGCCCCCCTTTTCTTGTTCCGTCGTCACGTTGCCGAGTCTCGAAGATCTTTCCTCTGACGCACGTCCCCAACCCTCAGGTCCAGGTCGGAGGCAAGATCCCCGCCACCGTAGCCGGCGCCGCGGAACCCGTGTCGAACGAGCTCGTCGACTTTGACGGCATCGCCATGTTCCTGTACGAGGCGCCCGAGGTCCCCGGCGCCATGCTCTCGCACCCTTACTACACCGCCGTCGTTGAGCCCGACGAGCACGTCTTCATCGACAAGTCGGCGCCGGGCAACGGCATGGTCGCGACGTACATTGGCAACCACGTCGAGGTCGTCGATAGGGCGAGGGACGTCTGGGTGGGAGACGACGCCACGCGTATCAAGTTCCAGCAGCTGTTCGACTCGTATGCTTAGAGGAGGCGTCGTACATGGAGGAGGCGGACGCGTGGGAAGTCATGTTAATACTTCATGTTTACGAGGGAGGACGCTTCAGAGCTTTTTGCGCAGAGCAGATGGTCATTGTTGTGCCATAGAGCTTGGGTCTTAAGGTTCTCTCCAATGTATAATGTTTGGGCGTCCAACGAGGGGGCTGCGGGTCTGGGTGATGTGGGGAGGTATCTCAACAGGGGGACGAAGTAGAGGGTCCAACCCGAGAAAGACATCCCATCAGCATGACCGTGACAGACAAATTCAGATGGATGCGGTGCGTCGCCCAGGGCCTCAGAATAGCTTGAGAACACAGAAACTTGAACAGCTACAAAGAATCAAGAATGAATGAATGAATGGTGAAATGGAAGATGCTCTCCAATAACATCCCTAGCGAGTGCACCTGAAGGGTCAATCGAACGGTCAGGTTCGCGATTTGCACCCCCTTCCAGATGACAAGCCCTGCGGATCGTCTTCCATCTACCCGAACGGTGATCGCCTTTCCCCCAAGAGGCTGACACAGGCTGACTGCCAGTTCCAGAACACACCTAATCTATCAAACATGGAGCTACCATCGATAGTGTGCCCGAAAAGTCGATCTCGGTATCTCGACAACAAGCACTGCCGCCCGCCACGCGCAGTGTCACATGGAGGCTTCCCAAAGCAGTCAACGGGCCGCTCGAAACGAGAACGGCTGCTCGTCACGGGGCCCCTGGCCTCGCATGCCCACCAATTTCGAGTTCCACGAATCGATCATGACGAGAGGATGAATCAAAGCCTCGCCCCGATCCGGCACTATTCAAGCCTGCCAGTGCCAACCAACAAAGGAGTGACAGCATAGCGACGAACAGAGAAGGGAAGTAAGAGCTCTCCCATCTCGCTGCAAACAAGCACCAAGCCAGGAAGGACGTCTTTCCGTCGTTGCATTGTGCCGGGGTATCATTCATCGAAAAAAGAAAAAACAATGCGCACACCCCTAACCCGGACGCTTGCCACCACCCCCCTACTCTCCATTGCATTGCAACTTCTCAGTGTACAACGAAATACAAATGCATGAACCACGAAGGATCCTGGCATGCCATGCTCAGCCGTCCGTCCTGCTGACCCCCCAAGCCACGACACGCGGTGCGCTGTCTCGCGTTTTCGGAAGTACCAAACACCCACATTGACCCTTCTCACCAGGGCCTTAAGACGCCCAGTATCGGGCTGAAGGACAGCCTCACCCAAAGATGTTTGTCGGCCCGTCCACCGACCTGCAGCGTCGCCGTCTCATCACATCCTCTGGGTAAATGCACTCCGGTAGTTCGACATTATCCTACCGACAGAACCTGCCGGCCGGCTGGGCCTCGGGAACGCTGAGCAAGGGGGCAGTGAGGGGAGTGACATCGTGGCCTGAGCTGCCGTAGAAAGGCAGCACTGGGCGCCGGGTAATCTGTTCAGCAGGCCGAAGACCATGCGGGGGTCCGGCCGGCGAGTAGATTAACCAGGCCTTTAGGCACAACTTGAGATCCGTCCACAATGGCCGGCCCGTCCGGCACGAGCATTGTCCCGAATGGGAGATCGGCTCCGCGCTGGGTGTTTTGATCGGAAGCATTACAGGAAGACAAGTGCGTGAGGAAACAGGGCGCTTTGTTCAGAGGGCATGGACAGCACAATTCATGGACCAGCAAAAGACCCAGAATTCAACTTGATTCTTTCTACTCCTACCCAAAATTGACCACTTAATCTTTACGCTGGTATCATTTTCTTTTCGTTGTTGCTGCTCTATGCTGGACTCCGCCTCTCTTTGCAGAGGCTCTTCATGCAATGCTATGCTTCAACCTTCTCTAATGGCGTTGTCGTTCCCTTGGATGGAGACATGCTGTAGGGCGCCTGAACACGTTAGTCGACCTGATGTTGCGAGTCACGAATCGCGAGACTTACCAAGACTTGCTTCGCGTTGCAAATCCGCCACGCCAGTTTCTTTACATTGCCATCCGCTGGCACAACGGCCGGCGCAAACTCAACACCGAATGCCTGGTGAATGGCATACACAACACGCTTCGCATACTTGCTGTCTCGCTCAACGTGCCCGCCAAAGGGCTCGTCGACCGTCGTGGGCGCAATATCCGGATCGCGGTCGAGGCAGTTTCGCACAAGGGGCAACAAGGCCTGCTCAACGGCCTTCTCGTAGACGCCTAGCGAGTCGACCTCAACATCTTCTTCGTCGAAGCGGCCGATGCGAACCTCAAAGGGCTGAGATATGGTCATGACGTTGTGCTTGCCATTGTGGTGGTAGCGGAACTCAAACACGCCGGACGTCCACCAGAGGCGGTCACCCTCAAATACAACCTCGCCTTCGACGAGGGTAGTCGAGCCGTCGGAGGAGACAGGATGGTCGGGAACGAGGATGGCCTTGTCGGCGGTGGCGTCATACTGGCCGGGGTGGTAGGCACCCAGCGACCGAGGGAGGGAACTTCGGTAGCCTCTCGCGAGTGATTGTCTGTGACCATGTACAGACCGATCCAGTCCTTGCTGCCGTGATTCGCCGGGGCCCGCCACTTCACCTTGAGAGGTGCACCATACTCGAACATGAGCGTCTCGACCCGATGAGGGAACCGGGCCGTGACGCTCTCCTTGCCAGTCGCGCGCTCGTTGGCCGCGGACAGACTAGACGGAGTTCCCTCAACCACCAGAGAGTAGTGCTTGGGGTTGAAGCCAGCAAGGTCGAGTGAGAGCCTAGTGATGGTGAAGCGCGCAGGATATGTGTTAAACAGGGCTGTCGTGTCACGCACAATGGTCTTGACACCCGATGTGAACTTGGGACGAGCGGCCTCGAGGAAGTCCTCCACGAAATGCGACGTGTCGTCCAGGACCTTGTCAACACCACGTTGCCAGCCCTGAACAGGGGGCGGAAGCGATCGTTTGATGAACTTGGTCAAGCCGGCCCCTTCACGGAGGCTGCGGCCGTAGATCTTTTGCATGTGGGGCTTCTTTACGTAGGCGATGAATCCTAGGGTCAGGATCTGGCTGAAGAGGGCCATGACGAAGATCGCTCGACTCCATGTGATAAGGGCAGCACCCCACAACCCAGCAGTGCCGAACACGCGCTCGGGGTTGTTCAGGAAACGGTAGATGGACGTGTAGGTCAGCTTGGCCTGGTGGTCATAGAAGAAGTCACCGAAGAACCAGCCAAACTCGCCGAGGGAGTCATAGACGCTGACAGCGGTCCAGATCTGCAGCGCAACAAGACCGGCTCCGAGAACGTGCCAGAGCAGGACCCAACCGTAGTTCCAGTCCTCGGGAGTCGAGTACATTTTCCAGCAGGCTGCAACGAACGAGGTGTAGCACATGACCATGCTGACGTGGTACATGCCCTTCCACTGCTGCCAGCCCTCGGCGGTGCTCTCGCCGAACTTGAGGAAATGCCGCGTCCACATCTTGCGCTTGGACTGCTCGGTCAAGATGTATCCCAGTCCAATGTGGTACCAGGCGCGCCAGATGACGGCATGCGCGGCGAAGAGGGCCTGGTACAGAGGAGTAGAGGGCGTGACAATCGTGAGCAGAGCCACGTAGAAAGGCAGCATGATGACTGTGTAGTCGGTGATCCGGAAGAGGTCGAGATTGTGCAGGCCGAGCAGGTTGTGAACTTGGGACGGCGCCTCCTTGGGGGCACGGTAGTATCAATCACGACTTCATCAGCGACTTCGAAGCCGCTCAGGGCGGCGGGCTGGGCCTCATGTCCGGACATGGTGCGCTTACGGGGTGGGGGCGGGTTGTACGTCTTCTCGATGTGAGGGTTCTCAACGATGACGAGGAAGGCGAACTGAGCAAGATGAGCGACGATGGAGATGAAAAGCACCTCATAGCTCGCGGCCATCATGGAGATGCCGTAGTAACCGGCATAGCCAATGGAGTACATGGGGTGGGGAGCCATCTCAAAGACACCGTCAAAAGTGAGCTCCTGGTCGATAAGGTAGAAGAAGTCACCCCAGTACCAGGCGTAATCCTTGACCACCCTGTGCGCATCGAGCTTGACCCACAGGTTGAAGAGGACGAGGCCAATGCCAATGGACCAACGCACGGCGCCAATGATGAAGCTCTCGCCCTCAGGCTTGTGACCGCAGATGATGGCGAACAAGCAGTAGGAAACGAAGTCACACATGAGGATGAGGTCAACAACGCGACGGAAGGTCAGCCAGGTGTTGTACTCCATGGGCGCCTTCTCGAACTCGTAGTCTTCGGGAATCTTGGCCTCGAGCTCACGCTTTAGGGTGTTGTACAGCCAAGGCCTGGGCTGTTTGCCAGTGCTTGGGTGCTCGAAAAGCTTCCACCGCGTGGCCCAGGTCTCCAGACGACGGTGCTGGGACTGAATAGTCAAGAGATAGCCGATGCCAATGTTGTAGGACGCTCTCCAGAAGAGGAAGATCAGAGCAAAAACAGGCCGCTTCAGACCCCAAGGAAGGAGGTATGCGATGGCGATCATGCCACCAAGGAACGCGAGCACGAGAACGTCGGAAATATTTTTGGGCTGCCGGGGATCCAGGAGCTGGGACACCATGTCATGGGTCGTGGGAACGGTGAAGACTACAGCATGGGGGATTTAGGTCAGAGTGGGGTTCTTCGGGTTCACAGATGTGGTCGTTGATTTTCGTGACATTGCTGAGTTACGCACCTGTGCCATCGGGTGTTCGACCAAAAGTCTTTTTCGGCTTCTGATCCGACTCCTGCTCAGCTGCAGGCTCCGACTCCTGCTGAGCTGCAGGCTCCGACTCCTGCTGAGCTGCAGGCTCCGATTGCTGATTGGAAGATGGAGACGGCGCCGGTTTCTGACGGAGCCGCACGCTGGCGGCGCCGGCCGAGACATCGGCGGCGGAGCTCATGCTGGGGGCAATTGAGTCGGAGCGCGGCGAGGCGGGGATTTAGGTCCGGAATGGGCGGGTGTTGGGGGCCGCAGGTTGATGCGGTCGTAGGGCGGCGATACCGGCTTGTGAGTGGGGATCACAAGTGTAGGGACGTGCGTGAAGGCGAATATGTGTTCACGCGATCAGGCAGCGCAGGTGGACGGGCGGAAAAGAAAGGGGATAAGAGAGGGGAAGAGAGGCAGAGAGCGAGAGAGCGAGAGAGTAAAAAGAGTGAGAGGATGAGCGAGATGTCGAGGATCTGAAAGTCGGAGGGTGAGCTTCTCTAGCTGCAGGACTCGTGCGGGCAGGTCGGCCGAGAGAGTGCCGCTGTTGGCTGAGCTTACAACGTGGTACTCCTCTGAAATGTCACAGATAGCTTGGCTATTGCGTCGGGTCTCCAGTGTTTTCAACGGGTTTTCGCTGCAGTCCGAATCACATGGGATTGGCCTGTTCCCTATTTCTTCTTGTCGCTTTTTTGCCTTTTGCGTAATGGTCAACCTCAAGTCGCGACGAGCTGCAGGGTTTGAACCGTGGGAGTTTCAGCAAATAGGTTTCGAGTCGGCAGGCAGCGGGACCAATCAGCCGGTACTGTCGAGAGAAAACCCCGCGGGATGCCGCAGCAGGGCGTGGGTGAAGGAGAGGTTGGTGCGTGCTGATGGTGCAAGCTCGCAATGGAGGGGGGGAGCCGCGCACAGAGAGAAGAGGGGAGGCTTGAAGCTCGATGCTTGAATCCCAGCCGTCCGTTCCCAAGAGAAGAAGAACAAGCGCCCGAGTCGTGTACAACGGGGCAGTGGATGTAGGCCAGACCGCAAGCGGTGGGTGAGGTGGAGGTTCCCAGACAAGCTTGGGGAATGGAGGGAGTTGTTGCGAAAGAGACAGATGAGGATGTGAGGCACACGACAGGAAAAGGGAAGCCAGGAAAAGAAATTGGAACGAAGAGGAAACGAGAGCAAGTGGCCTCAACGTTTTCACTAGCAGGCACAGGCAATTCCAACAGGCTTCCTCGTGGGCAGGAACATGTGACGAGCGGGCGGGGTCTCTCCTTTGCTCCTTCTCCGTCCTGTCCTATCAGTTGCCTCCCTCGAGCGCTCTCCAGCCACAGCTCGAGTATTTCCGGCCTGTTCGAAGGAGTTCCAGAGCTCGCTTAGCCACAGCCAGACTCAAACACGCTCATCTCACGCAATTCTCACGATAGTCCGCCATCGCGACCGACGACGCCAGCGACCCATCTCGACTCCGATTCCTTCACGCACCTAACACGATGGAGCAATGGCCTGGTGTAGATATATTGAGGTGACCCCTCGCGAAGGATACGGTAAGAGGAGAACTCATCAAACGTGAGAAGTCAAGCATCAATCGATCCACGAAACTAGGTGCAGTCTTGTGACATTATACGTCTCACTTACCTCGAAATCACTCTATCTTACCCATATTATCCTTCGTCTCATCCGTCATGTCACTCAAGATTGACGAGAAAGAAGGGGACGTGACCACAACACCAACGGCTGGGAGTGTCATTGCGGAATTGAGCAATGCTATCGACCCAGTCTTGCAGAAACGGGTCATGCTTAAGCTCGACGCAGTCGTGTTGGGATGCTTTGGAGTCATGTATCTCATGGCGAATCTGGACAGAAACAACCTGGTGAGTTGCCGGTTTCCGCAGCTGCGTACTCTGACCTTCAAGATAACTAACGCGAATCTCTCGTTGTGAAGGGCAACACCAATATCATGGGGCTCCCCGAAGATCTGGGCCTCAAAAGCAATGAATTTGGTAACGCAGTAACATTGTTCTTCGCGACTTACGTTGCCTTCGAGGCCCCTTGTTCGATTGCCCTTAAAGTCGTCGGACCAAAAAACCTGCTGTCGGTCTGCATGCTCGGCTGGGGCGTCACTTGCCTCGGCATGGGCTTCATCACCAACGTCCAACAGCTGTACGCCTGCCGCCTGATCATTGGTGCGTTCGAAGCCGGACTGATACCTTGCATCAACGCCTACATCGGCATGGTCTATCTCCGTAATGAGATGTCCCTGCGCTCTGCCATTATGTATGGCTTCAGCGCTTTGGCAGGTGCTGTTGGAGGTCTGCTAGCCTCAGCCGTTTCCAACATCAACGCAGGCGGCCTGCCCTCTTGGTCCTGGCTATTTATCATCGAAGGCATCATCACCATTGCCTGCGTTCCTGTCCTCTATACCATTTTCCCCAAGGATCCGCGGACCGCCTGGTTCTTGAATGAACAGGAGCGCGAAGTCATGCGTCTTCGTTTCGAACTTAACCCTCACCTGTCTCTCGAGGACAAGTTCTCGTGGGCCAAGGTGTTCAGCGCTTTCAAAGACCCGAAACTATACCTGCATGCCGTCCTCGAGTTCTGCGTCAGTCTTTCGCTCTTCAGTTTCATGACCTTCTTGCCTGCCGTCATTAGAGGATTGGGGTACGCTAGTGTCAAGGCCCAGCTACTCACGGTGCCGGTCTACCTCTGGGCCACCGTCGCTTATATCGGTATTGCCTTGGCGTCTGACCGTATCGGACTGCGTAGCCCTTTCATCATCGGCGCGTGCATAGCGCTCATCACTGGATACACGATGATGCTCGCTAGCACGACCATTGGAGTCCGCCTCGCGGCAGTGTTTTGCCTCGGAACAGGCGTCTACGCAACGGTAAGCCATGTCAACAAGACTGATATTATGGCTGATTCACTAATATTTCTTTTGGCAGTGTGGCCTCTGCATTGTGTGGCTAAATAGCAATTTCGCGGGACACTTCAAGCGTGCTACAGCGCTCGGCATCGTGTACAGGTAGGGAACAGCTCAGGCATCGTCGTTGGCCAAATCTTCACCACTTCGAGCGCGCCACGGTATCTCAAAGGCGTGCGCATCAACACAGCTTTCGCTTCATTTGGGATCGTGCTTGTCGTTCTGCACGTCTTGGCACTGCGGCATGTGAATGCGAAGCGTAGGGAGAGATTGACGACATGGCTTCCAATAGTGGCGGAACAGCCCAATGTGGGTTTTAGTGACTTTGACGACACTTTTCGGTACAACTTGTAGGCGCACTGGGGGTCGGTGGTGGTTCATGAAGCTAGACTACAGCATCATGAGATGCAGGATATTTTGGTTGACTTATGGCTTAGCATTAAATATCGAGGCGACTTTGGGGAGTGTCTGAATTGAATGGATGATGAATCTATGCTCTTTGTCCTTGCGCCAACTGACCCTTTCCACTCCAAAGTACGCAAAAGTACATTGCTTGAGAGAATTGCCGACCGAACGATAGCGACAGAGATACTTGACTCTTGGGTGGACTGCAGTGCAAGTTGGACTTCGCCCATTCGATATCAAGCAGTATGACACATCGTCATGCGATTGCCGTCGAAGCAAAGTGTGTGCCCTGATCAGAGTATCAATGCAGTCTCTGAACAGTTTCGTCCAGCGTGCCATAAATCTCGTTCAATGGGCTTTTTTGTCTGCATAAATCGTTGACGAAGAGCAAATACGAGAAGGGATATGAAAGACAGCTCGTGTTCCGAGCCCTCGGAACATTCCGATCGCTAGGTCTGTTCACAGCACCCCTCAGCATACCGCTAAAGCTACAGCACCTATGCGGTGCATAGCGTGAGTCGGGAAACACTTTGGGTTTGTCATTCGCAATTGACGTATAGCATCGCAAGGTTGGGTTGATGTGCCTACGTCATCCGCTTCACTGTGTCGTCGGCCGGCCCGATGACCGGGATAGTGTGCAGTGCACCGCACTAGGTTATCAGATCAAAGATTGGCCGCCCGTCCCTTACCGCGGCGTTCCCATGCCGGAACTGAGAGATGGTGGCAAGGCAAACTGAATCATTGTGCCTAGGTTACGTCAAAAATGTGACCAGAGCAGCTAAAACAACACCCTAGGAACCTGGTCATCGCGGTTTCTCACTACCTCTGACTCGTTAAATGCCGATTTGAAAACGTTCAGGTCGAGCTAGCCGCGCGCGATGTCAAGGCAGCAACAACAGGATCATCGACGTCAGGCAGGATGCCCTGTTCATGATATGATGTGGAGGTTATAAAATCGCCGGAGCATTTCTGGCCTCGAGTGACGGGTCCATGTCAAGCCGAATAATCGTTGTCTCCCACCCCCCCTCTTCCACTACAACACACCATGCCGTCAACCCTCTCACAGCTCTGTGGTGCCCTGATAATTGGCACCCAACTTTGTTCTGCCGATACGCTCTTCAGGTTCAACTCCACTCCGGAGGTTGAGGCAAGGTCGCTGGAAGAAATCCATGACGCTGCCCTTGCTGAAGGCGGCGTTGTTACGCTGTGGCACGGCGGCGACGAGACGAACCAGCAAGATGCCCTCAAGCAGGCGTTTGAGGCTCGATTTCCTGGCATGACTCTCAACGTTACTGTCGACCTTTCCAAGTACCATGACGTCGCTTTCGATGAGCAGCTGGCGAATGGAAACGTCACCGTCGACTCTATCATACTACAGACTGTCCACGACTATCCCCGCTGGGCGGACGAGGGCGCTCTGCTGAATTACGCACCTTTGGGATTTGGTGAGATCACACCAGCCTATAAGGACTCTGTCGGCGCATCCTGGTACGGCATGGTCATATTTTTTTGGTCCACCATCTACAACACCAAGAAGCTGCCAGGCATCACCATCAAGGAATGGGACGACTACCTCCAGCCAGAGCTCAAGAATAAGCTCGTGTTGACCTACCCTAACGACGACGACGCCGTTCTCTACGCCTTCGATCTCGTGTAAGTCTTGCTGTGCTCCCTCCTTTTTGGGTGTTGACGCATCGGCTGACATACAGCGCAGCCTCCAACGCTACGGAGTCGCTTGGTTCGACGCCTTGCTCGCCCAGAACCCTCGCTGGGTCCGCGGCACGGCGACGCCAAACACGATCCTCTCAGCCGCCAACACGACGCAGGCCGCCTCGTTCACGTCGTCCGTCGGATACCAGGCGCCGACAGGCATGAGAATTACGCTTCCCGAGCAGGGATTCTTCGTGTCCTGGCCCCAGACGGCTGCGATCCCTAAGGATGCGCCTCATCCCGAGGGCGCGAAGCTGCTGCACAGTTACATCTTGTCGCCCGAGTACCAGCAGCTGCAGGGCTGGTCGGTCCGACGCGACGTGCCTCTGCCGGACGGCTTTCCCTGGGGCGCGCTCGAGACGCTCAACTCGACCAACACGGCCGCCTTCATGGACTGGATGATGGACAGAGAGAAGGTCGGGAGGCTGAGGGACTGGTTCGAGAGGCGGATCGGCACGGCGCAGGGACTCAGCCCTCTCGTGGATAATTTGTAGAAACCATGCTTGGAGCCCGTTTGCCGTCAAGATGAAAGAATTTCGCTGTAGAGAATGGTCAAGCCGTTGGTGCTGCTTTGTCCTCTTGCGCTGTGTACCGTCCCTGCTGAACTATTTTCAAGGAGTGGTGCAGCAAACCAAGATTGGACGGCAGAGCAGGCAGGTCATGTCTGTGTATTCAGGGTCTTAGTGGGCCTCATTGGGCCTCATTGGGTCTCATTGGGCCTCATTGGGCCTAGACCTGCAGCTGCAGGGGAAGGTAGCACCCGGAACCCGGAATCTGTCACCTGGCAGGAGGGCGGCCATACGCCAAACTGCCGGACCCGTAGCCCTGTATGGGGAAATGACCTTGACACGAACCAACGCGTCTCGCTTCGTGGCCTGGGTTTTCAATGCCCATCTGATTCCCTTTCACCCATGTTATCCTCGTCTCATATATTTCATTCTTCACTACTAGAATTCAATTCTAGAGAAAGCTCTACAGGCTACACTACTGCATCCTTCCAATCCATAGGCTGGGTCGACAGTCCTACAACCCCCCCGTCTGTTCCCCCAGCATGTCAGTTCCAAAGAGGTATCACGACGTCATCGACCTCACAGACGACGCCGACGAAGGCGGTGGTAGAGACGAAACCTTCTCGGGAGCGCCTCCGCGCAAGAGACATGCTCCGTCGTCACACCCCTCGCAGAGCTCTCCAAGTCGAGGACGCATAGCTTCATCCCAGTCGAGCTCGAGCCAAAGACACAACGCCACTTCTACGTCTCAGTCATCCCGGAGTCCACAGGTGCCCCAATATCGGGCGCCCCAGAATGGCAGGGTCTATCCATCATCGTCTCAGCACATCATGGATGACGTCGAGGTCATTGACCTCACGCAGTCCAATGATGAACCGCCAATGGAATTTTATGGATCATTGCGTACGTTTGCCGTGACATGCTTCTCATGCTGGTCTCTTGATCAGGCAATCACATCAAACTGACTCTGCGGCAGCTACCAAGGTTGTTGGTGTTCGATATTATGCTGGCAACGCCTCGGCGGGAGAGATCGTGCTGTGCAACCGAGAGCCTCATAATCAGGTATGCGACTGACCTCCTAGCGCCATGCTGGACTGCCGTGTGCCAGCACGGAACCATGACATTGACGGGTGCAAAAGTACGATTCAAATGCTCTGCAAGTGACCAATGTTTTGGGAGACCAGATTGGACACATACCGCGCAACGTGGCTGCCAAACTCGCACCTTACCTGGTAAGTCCCTGTCCGCCCCAGCTTCCGACGAATCACAGACGGGAAGCTGGACAGCTGACGGCCGTCCTAGGATCGAGGCGAAATAAAGCTAGAGTGCCACCTGAGCGGCGAAATGAATTTCTACGATTGTCCCATCCGCCTGAGGGTCTACGGTCCAAGTGATCGCGACGCCCGCAGAGCCCTGGAAGACCGCCTTAAGAAAGACAGGATCTTCAAGGCCGCCGAGCTCAGCTCGAGTAGGACCGAGGCCGAGACGAGACGTGATGAGGAGGCGCGCACCGTAGACTTTCGCAGAGCCGGGATAGAGACGAACGCGCACCTCAAAGCGAGGGCTGATGCTGCCGAGCTGCGTATGCAGCAGGCTCGCAACGCGAGTAAGTATGAACCGCCCGAGGGTATTACCATGGTGGATCTCGTGGCAACGAGCGAGACGATCGATGTACGAAAGGGTGCGGATGCCATCAAAACCATGACCGAAGAGCAAATGGCTGCCATGCCCATGGCAGACGAGCCGGCTTTTTTGGTGTCGAAACTGCTTCCGTATCAGCTGCAAGGCTTGCACTGGATGCTTGCCAAAGAAGACCCCCAGCTCCCGAAGAAGGATTCCTCCGATTCTGTCCAGCTGTGGAGATGGCAACAAAACAAGCGCGGCATGGTCAATATCGCAACGAAATTTTCCGTCGCCGGTGAGGCGAAGCTGCTGTCAGGCGGGATTGTGAGTTCTGCTTCCAGCCTGGATTTGGCGTATAAGTTGCTGACGATGCTTCCTAAAGCTTGCCGATGACATGGGTCTCGGAAAGACATTGCAGGTGATCAGCTTGATCCTTTCGGGCACAGGCAGCGGCCCGACCCTGATCGTGGCGCCCGTGAGCGTCATGAGCAACTGGCAGCAGCAATTCGATGCACACGTTCGCAAGGATAAGGCACCGAAAATTCACATCCACCATGGCTCTGCGGCCTCTGAAGAGTTGTCCGGGTACGACATCGTCATAACAAGCTACGGAAAACTAGCCAAGGAGCGTCTGGAGAAGACGGATTCTGTCCGTGGACCGTTGATGAGTGTTGATTGGAGGCGAGTCGTGCTCGACGAGGGCCATACCATCCGCAATGCGAAGACTCAGGCAGCCCGGGCGGCCTGTCAACTCAAGGCCGCGTCTCGGTGGGTGCTCACCGGCACGCCAATGTAAGTTTGTCCTCAGATTGAAAAACCTCGAATCAAAAGAGAGAACATCTGCTTACGGACCCAGTGTCAACAATCTCCAGGATCTCCAATCAATGCTGGCGTTCCTCCATATGACGGGCGGCGTCGAGCAGCCAACCATTTTCAACACGGTCATCACGCGACCCCTGACCTGGGGGCACAAAAGAGCGGAAACCCTTCTCCAAAATATTATGCACGATTTGTGCCTTCGCCGTAGGAAGGACATGGCTTTTGTCGACCTTAAACTCCCGCCCAAGACAGAGTATGTCCATCGAATCACGTTCAGGAAGGACGAGAACGAAAAGTACAAGGTGCTGCTGCAAGAGGCACAGGGCGTCCTCCAAGAATACCAGTCCAAGGCCAGGACTGGCCGCGTGCAATTTCAGAGCGTCCTCGAGAAGCTACTACGCCTGCGGCAGACATGCAATCATTGGACGCTCTGTCGTGCTCGTATAGACGACTTGCTCAAGGTCCTCGAGGGCCAAGATGTCGTGATCCTCAACGACAAGAACAAGGCGCTCTTGCAGCAGGCGCTGCGGCTGTTCATCGAGACGCAGGAGGACTGCCCCGTCTGCTTTGACACGCTCGGCGACCCCGTCATTACGCACTGCAAGCATGTCTACTGCCGGAGGTGCATCACCAAGGTTATTGAGCTGCAGAGGAAGTGCCCCATGTGCCGACAGACGTTGGGCATGGAAAATCTACTCGAGCCGGCCCCCGAGGAAGGCCAGGACGATGACGCCAATGCGTTCGACGGCGAAATCAAGAGCTCCAAGACGGAGGCACTGCTGAAGATTGTTCAGGCGACGTGCAAGGATCCCCAGTCCAAGGTTGTCATCTTCTCGCAGTGGACGTCGTTCCTCAACATCATCCAGACTCAGATCGAGGAGGCAGGGCTCAAGTGGACGCGCATCGACGGCAGCATGAAGCCCGACAAGCGCGATGCCGCCATCGCGGCGCTGTATGACGACGCCGACACGAAGGTCATGCTCGCCAGTCTGGCTGTGTGCAGCGTCGGCCTCAACCTCGTCGCGGCCGACACGGTCATTCTGGCGGACAGCTGGTGGGCGCCGGCTATCGAGGACCAGGCCGTCGATCGCGTGTACCGGCTGGGTCAGAAGCGGCCGACGACAGTGTGGCGCCTTGTCATGGAGAACACAATCGAAGAGCAGGTGCTGGAGATTCAGGCGACCAAGCGGCAGCTTGTCAGCAAGGCTTTCCAAGAGAAGAGTAAGGAGAAGAAAACGAAGGAGACGCGTATGGCGGACATTGTCAAGCTATTGGGATCGCCTTCCTAAGGGCTGCAGATGGGTTGTACGATATATCAAGAGCGCAGGCGGAGACGTTCATGATGCACAAACTGGCTCGTCGAGCGTCCTCTCGTAGGTAGCAAGAGCATGGCATATAGGACACAAGCGTCACGTTAGCGATTCGGCCGTCGTCATAGACAGGTCTCATGATTAGAATTTAGAGCATGTCACAAGAAGCCCGCTTCTGAAGTCTGAAGACAGAAGGCTGTGCAAGGCACCTGGTAGTTTAAGACGAAATGAAAAGGGGGCTCAAGGAACCTGTCTGTTCTGTGGTGGGCGAGGTGGGGCAGGCATGCAGGAAGCCCCGCGCCAATGCGCCGCAGACTTTATTTTAGTGAATTCGACATCGACTCAAAGTCGACCGCGGGGCACCATCTCTGCATCGCTCAGAGCGTCGACAACCCTCGGAGGATTTTTCCCCCTTTGCGACGACTGACTGTAGACCTGGTCTTTGACCGAATACTACAGAATCAAACCATGTCTGGTTCCCGGGACGGCTGGGCTTTGATGCCCCTGCTCAATGGTAAGAGAATCTGCCCTTCTTAGACCACCTAGCCAATCGACTCGTGCGCAAAGTTGCTGACATTGCTACCGAAATGTCCAGACCTCCACGATGCATGGCAGCAGGTTCGCATCCCTGTGCTGCTCGTCGTCGCTCTCGGCCTCGTCGGCCTCCGAATCTATCTCCAGGCGACCGGCGAAAAGCCCGAACAGCTAAAGGCCCTGCCCAAGAAGCTCGCCGCCGACAAGACAGTCGCCGAGAAGGCGGCCCTCGCGCGCGATGCGAAAACCGAAAAGCCCCCCGTCGTCGCTGAAGCATCTGGCGCACCTAAAGCGCCCAAGACGACTACCGGCCCGAGGCGAGTCAAAGGCGGCGTCGTGCGCCGCAGGTCGTCGGACGACAATGTCGACAAGGCCGCAGCGCGGCCGCCGCGCCGGATCCAGCCGCTTATCTTCTTCTCGAGCATCACGGCCACGACGCCCAAGATTGCCAAGCAGTTCGCCGAGGACCTCGGGCGCGACATGCACAAGGCGGCGCCCGAGACGAGCTGCACGTTCGAGGCGCCCGAGCTCCTCGACCTCGCCGAGGTCGACTTTGACGACTACTTCATCACGCCGCCCAAGGCCAAGGGCGACGTCGAGCTGCTGTACCTGTTCCTGCTGCCGAGCTTCAACATTGACACCATCAACGACACCTTCCTCGAGCACCTCAAGGAGATTCACCACGACTTTAGGATCGACACGGCCCCGCTCGCCCCGCTGCTCGGCTACTCTGTCTTTGGCTTTGGCGATCGCGAGGGCTGGCCCAACGAGCAGGAGGGCTTCTGCTTCCAGGCGAAGGAGCTCGACAAGTGGATGGCGAGGCTGACGGGCAGGAAGCGAGCTGCTCCCGTCGGCATGGGCGACCCCAAGACGGACTACGCCGAGCGACTGGCGGAATGGTCGGAGGGTATCGTCGATATTCTGGGCCAGCTGGCGCGCACGGGTGGTCTTGGTGAGGGCATGCCGGGCAGCGGTGCGCCTGTCGAGAGCGACGAGGAGGACGTTGACGAAGAAGACGACGACGAGACCCTGGTTGAGGACGGCGAAGCCAAGCCGGAGAAACTGAAGAACAGCAAGAACCTCGAAGACGTCGAGGATCTGGGCCGCATCATGAAGGATTCTAGACCCGACTCCGCGCCGGCTAAAGGAAAGGGAGCGCCCATCGCTGTCGACTTTACGACATATGGCAAGACGGCGGCCAAGAAGGCGCCCGCTCCGACGGTCAAGGAGATGGTGCCCAAAAACTCGCCCACCTATGCCTCGCTCACAAAGCAGGGCTACACCATTGTCGGCTCACACTCGGGCGTCAAGATTTGTCGGTGGACAAAGTCGGCCCTGCGCGGTCGCGGCTCCTGCTACAAGTTCTCGTTCTACGGCATCGCCTCGCACCAGTGCATGGAAACGACGCCGTCGCTCTCCTGCTCCAACAAGTGCGTCTTCTGCTGGCGCCACGGCACGAACCCGGTCGGCACGACGTGGCGCTGGGTCGTCGACCCGCCCGAGGACATTTTCAACGGCGTCAAGGCGGGCCACTACCAAAAGATCAAGGTGCTCCGCGGCATGGCGGGTGTGCGCGCCGACCGGTACGCCGAGGCGCTGCGGATCCGCCACTGCGCCCTGTCCCTCGTGGGCGAGCCCATCTTCTACCCGCACATTAACGAGTTCCTCGCCATGCTGCACGCCGAGCGCATCTCGTCCTTCCTCGTCTGCAACGCGCAGCACCCAGACCAGCTCGCCTCGCTGCGCGCCGTGACGCAGCTCTACGTGTCCATCGATGCCGCCGACAAGGAGTCGCTGCGGCGCATCGACCGGCCGCTGCACCGCGACTTTTGGGAGCGCTTCATGCGCTGCCTCGATATTCTGCGCGAGCGCCGCCTCAAGCAGCGCACCGTCTACCGCCTGACTCTGGTCAAGGGCTTCAACGTCGACGAAGAGGTCGACGGCTACGCCGCCCTCGTCGAGCGCGGCCTGCCCTGCTTCATCGAGGTCAAGGGCGTCACCTACTGCGGCACCTCGACCGCCTCCAACGCCGGCCTCAGCATGAGCAACGTGCCCTGGTACTGGGAGGTCTGCGACTTTGTCAAGAAGCTCGAGGCGCGCCTCGGCGAGAAGGGCCTCGACTACGGCATCGCCGCCGAGCACGCCCACAGCTGCTGCATCCTGCTGGCGAGCGACCGCTTCCGGGTCGACGGCAAGTGGCACACCACCATTGACTACCAGCGCTTCTTCGAGCTGCTCGAGGAGAGGGGGCCCGACGGCGAGTGGCGCGCCGAGGACTACATGGGGCCCGCGACGCCCGAGTGGGCCACCTGGGGCAACGGCGGGTTCGACCCCCGTGACGACCGCGTCGACAGAAAGGGCCGGAAGATTGAAGCCAAATAAGGCGGGTATCTTGCAACCTAGAAGTTGAAAAAGACGATTCATGACAACCCCACGTATACGTGCCCCGGATGCCCATGGTCCTGACATGTCCTACTGTGAACAATGACAACAAGATCGCGCCAATCGAAACCAAAAACTGGACAACTTCAGCACGACGCATAGCAGGGCAATTAAACGTGTATTGTCCGCGGACGCGCCGCCTCGGGCTACGCATCCCCTTTCACTTTTCAACAAAACTTTCCCCCCCTCTCCCCCAATCATCAGTATACAGTTGGCTACCGCGCGGGCCTCTCCTCCCCGCGGGTCCCTCTATCAAACAGCGCATTCGGCTGGTATGGTACAATCAAAGACGTCGTAAATCCTTGTGGGTCAGGATTGCCCCTAATGCCGGATATCGCTGAGAACATGCTGCACGAGGGGTCGCTCCTGCGATGTCCGGCTTCGGAGTGGTTTTTTTTTTGGCGGTGGTACAGAGTGGAGGAGTTGGATCTTCGGGCCAGGCCCTTCGAGGTGTTTTCGACGGGAACGACCCTGGATTTCGTGGCCGTCACAGCGCTTTAGTCGAGTCCGACGGTGGGCATGTCGGACAGGTTAGGGCCGCTGCCGGTGTAGGAGCCCTGGCCGCCGGGGCTGATCTTCAGATCAGAGTCGGAGGCGATCATCTCGGCGAGGATGTCGAGAACGGGCTGTGGTGCGATTAGCATCTGCAAGCAACCGCGGTTAAAGTCACGATGAGAGCGGTCTCGCATACCTTGGGGACGGTCTTGTCGTAGATGCTGATCAGGTCGTTGGGGGTAGGGTAGACCTTGAGGCCCTTGTAGAAAGCAAGAGCGGCCTCGACGACGTGGTTGGCTATTGTTTCGCAGCGGTTAGCTTCCGATCATGCTGTTGTCCATCTTTGTAGCCAGACTGGCCCGGTGGGGGGGGGGGGGAGAAGCAATGGCAAACTCACGATCGGCGGCCAGAGTCTCGCCCTCGGAGACCTGTTGCAGGAAGTAGGCCTCGCGGCCCTCGACATCCTCCGGGAAGCCCTCCTCCTTAGCCTGGACGACGGCCTGGGCGATAGCCTGACGCTGGCGGACGGTCTCGAGCTGGGCCTCCTCCTTCTCGGCGCGGTGCTGCTTGCGCTCGTTGCGGCGGAGGTCACGACGGAAGTTGGCGTTGACGCGGCGCTGGTAGTCGAAGTAGAAGAGGTAGGCTGAAGAGGTGCATGCTGGTTAGCGGACGATGGCCTTGTGCGTAGAGTGGACGATCCATGTGACAACGAGGCGCATGGTGCTTGTGATGCCAGAGACGACGCAATGCGGACAGCCAAGGGGCTGCTTGACAGTTTCTGATGATGCCTCGGCCGAGCTCTCGTTTACTTCCTCAAGCCCTGGCAAGGAGGTTGATAAGAAACTTACCAACAACGCCGGTCGCGGCAGCGGCGACGGATGCCGTCACTATCGTGGATGGTTGGACCATGGTGAAATGAAGATGGAACGAAGGGGCCTCGAAAGAGAAAAGGCGGCAACAAGAAATCCAAGCGGTGGATGATCGGTGGCAGACGTCGGAGCGGGCTCGGTCTAGGAGCTGGTCGTCAAAGAATTGAGGGTGGTGACGAGATGGGGGAGCGTCGGGGGGTGATAGGTTGAGTGTCGAGAAATGAAGCTGGTTTATCGGCCAGGGACTCGGTAGGCGCTCGATTGATGGAGCTCTGCTACCAATTTTTTTTAGTTGGTCTGGAGCCGGGGTCTCGCGCGCCAGTGCAGCACCACGCCAGCGAGGCCTTGTCCGATGCATGTGTTCGGCTAAACATCGCCAAAACCGTGAGCTCTGGCAGTGAAACATCCACGCCGACCCACGGATGCTGGACGGCCTGTAACTACAGGCTACTGACCCCCCGAAGCTGTTCCCCACACAGGCCAAGGCAATAAGTCTGAGCTGCCAGAGCTCAGTCAACGTCGACGACCTGAACCCCGGTCCCGACGAAACACCACCTAACTACCTATTCATTCAACCCCAGGTTGATGCGTCTCGTCACTGCCGCCACGCTGGAAGTGAATGTGAGCAGTGGCATCTCGACCACCACCGACGAGCTCGCCTCTTTCGCATCACGGCCTCCGGTCCAACACTCACCCGTTCGGCCCATCCAATGTCCTCCGAACGCAGTAGGATCTCCCTGAGATCAGGCCCCCGGCGGAAGGGGGGTCGCCCAACCATCAGCGCCCCGCGACAGATCTCTGAACCCATCCCACAGAATGGACCGTCTCCCTTGCGCAATGCGAATGGCCCTGCCAGTGGCCCAGCCCTTCGACCCATCAATGAGGCACCACCGCCTCCCCAGCAGCGCCAGCGCCCTCCGATTCAGCCTGGCGGAGGTAATGCGGTAGGTCGAGTGAATAAGAGAGACCATGCACAGAAAGCTGACGCGTGCTTTGGACATAGACCTCCGACCTGGTCAAACGACGATACTCAACGCGCTTTGGCAACTTGCCCGAGGCAGGCTCCGACGTCAACAACCCCCCCGTGCCCGCCTTCCCCACTCTCGACAAGTACCAGTCTCGCGAGAAGCGTGGAGGGCCTCCACCATCTCGAGGTGGCGCGGCACCCCCGATCGTCCTGAAGGCTCTGCGAGATCCCAATCTCAACGCCGATCAATGTGGGAAGATGATGCCCCATCATTCGCGACTTGACCACTGACCAAATGCTTCTCAGATGTCGCCGGGCTGCTCAGTGATGCAACCGAGGACCAGATTCAGGCGTACCAGGACTCTCTTCGACAGCTCAAGTCGAGAGCCCAGGCCGATCTCCAACAGAATGTGATGCAAAACCGCACCCAGTTCATCAAAATTGCCCACGAAGCCGACAAGCTGAAGGATGAGATGCGAACGCTCCGAAACCTCATGGCCGAGTTGAAGGCGAACACAACCTCTCTCCGCGCAGCAGCGGGTGGTCGTAACGAATCAACCAGCCTCAATGGCGAGCTGTCGACGGGCCTCAGCAAGAGGGACAAGCGCAGCTCCGTAGCCGATCGCAGCGCCTTGTGGAACTCGCAGATGCAGGCCCTTTACAAGAACGTCGAGGGGACGCAAAAGTTCCTGCCCAACGCCTCCGGTCGCCATGTCATACAGAACGCCGGCCAGTGGATCGAACTCGACAATGCCACCTACAAGTCCCGGCGCGCCACACAGATCTTCTTGCTGAATGACCACCTGCTTATCGCGTCGCGCAAGAAGCGCAAGACCGACGGGCCACCCCGTGAGGGACAAGGCAACATCATCAAGCTGGTTGCAGACCGGTGCTGGCCCCTCTTGGATGTGGAGGTTTTCGACATGGCTGGGTCGAGCGAGTCGTCCAGCACGAGGAGCAAGCTGACGGACGCCATTCGCGTCCGAGGCAGTGGCCAGGAGTCTTTTATCTACCGCACGGAGAAACCGGAGGATCCCGACAAGCCGTCCCTGCTTCTGAATGTTCGCAAGGCCGTGGAGGAACTCCGCAAGAGCCTGCAGTCTGAGATGGAGGCCAACAATAAGACCAAGGAGACGATCAACTACTTTGCGTCACGCGACCCGGGGCTGATGCTGAAGGCTGTGCTCCTGGAGACTCTGTCTGATATCAAGGACATGCGCAACGAGGTGGACGGCAATCTACACATCCACCGCTGGGTGGAGGGCCAGATGGACGAGCTCGACATTGAGATTGCGCTGCAACACTTTGAGAATGCCGTTGAGAGGGTTGAGAAGCTCAAGAAGCTTGCGAGGGGTTTGAAGAGCAACGCTGTGGCGCAGGACTTTATCAATTTCAAGGTCGAAGAGCGCTGCGTCAAGGTGGCCGATATGCTGCTCCGCGAGCTCGACATGTACCACAACATGGCCACCAAGACGAGGCGCATCGTGTCGTGGCTGACGAGACTCGGCTACGAAGACCGTGCGCGCGAGTCGTACCTCCTCGCGAGGCACGATGTGATCCAGCATCGATCAAGGTCAGTAATGTCTGCTGGTGGCTGAACAATGACCCATGCTAACCCAGAATGCCAGGCAATGCACGTTCCAGGGTGACCTCCACCAGTACATCTGGGAGATCTCGTTCTGCTACTTTACGCTCATCAAAAACACCGTCACCGTTTACCAGTCTTGCTTCCCGCCGCCCATGATGAGCACTTGCGTCAAGTGGGCCAAGGAAGAGGTGGAGGCCTTCAATCTGATTCTTTCTCGCCAGCTCAGCAGCACGGAGCGCGACGGCAAGGTGTGGTCCGAGTGCATGAATCGCGCGCAGAAGCACGCCTCCATGCTGGCCGAAGTTGGTTTGGACTTTAAGACAATGGTCGGCCAGGAGCTGCGTGAGTTTAAGCGGTCAGACAGCCCAGTAGGCCTGGGCTTGGAGTGAGGGATCTGGAAGGCGCATGAGGGGTCTTGGAGGTGCTGTATGAGCTCGAGGCTCGATATTTGTCGATGTCTTCTAACTCTTATAATGATTCTATGCAGCCTCTGTTCAATCTAGCCATGTCATCGTCAAGATTAAAACACTGTTGATCCGAGGGCAGTCTGCTGGAATGACGTCCTCTACAGCGATGCTAAGTGCGAGGGTTCAGGGGCACATCAGGGGTTGGTGCCAGCCGAGGGCAGCTGGCGCATTTTGGAGCTCCCTCGCGCGACCATCAACGCGTCTCTGACGCCCCATCTTTTCAACCTCACCTCTTAGACGGCTGTTCCAATCTCATAGTTGTCCAGACTTGACGAACAAAGATTGGGAAGCTGTGCTATTCGTACCAGACAGACGATTGGAGGTTTCTACGACGGTTAATGTAAGCATGTCCCCTGTCAACGATCGCGTTCACGTCAGCCCAGCCTTATGAAGGCTTCCTATCCCAATGTGAGCTTGGCATATCCTGTGATGAGTTCGCCATGCCGATTTCATCTCTAGGTGAGCACTGGGCCTAGCTTCAAGCCATCAGCCTCTTGTTCACGCAAGCCAAGCACCATGAGGAGCCGCTCACATCAAGCAAAAACGAGAAGCTTCATGACCGCATCACTGATGAGACCTCTAGATCTGATCCCGTTACCACCAGCTCTCTCAGTCTCAGCACTTCCTCACCGCCATGCCCTACAACACCACAGCCATCCCTCCCCGCAAGGAGGTCACAGGCCAGCCGGCCCTGCCCCGTATGTCCACCGGCCCACACGATCGATCAAAGCAGCCAGCCAGCCAGACAGAGCACTAACAAGGCCGTCCCAGTCGCTCGCGTCAAGAAGATTATCGCTCAGGACCCAGACATCAGCATCTGTTCCAGCAATGCAGCATTCATCATCACAGTCGCCACGGCACGTGCAGATAGATCCTCGCTGTTGTTGCGATTTGACGCAGCCAGCCGCTAACAGGGCGCAGGAAATGTTCATCCAGCACCTCGCCAACGAGGCCCACAACCAGGCCAAGCTCGACCGGAAGCCCCGCCGCAACGTGCAGTACAAGGACCTAGGTGAGTCCTACCTCGCCTCCCTTCAGTCTATGCTTTCTCGCAGTGATTGGCCACTATTTTGGTCGCCGAACGTAGCACTAAGCTGAGAAAAAAAAAAGCCAACGCCGTCGCGCACAACGACAATCTCGAGTTCCTCGAGGACGTCATCCCCAAGACGACAACGTACAAGAAGATCAAGGGCCAGGCCCAGGTGACCCGCGCCCGCGTCGCCGGCGAAAAGGTCGCCGCCGACGAGACGCTGCCCGCGCTGGCGGGCACCAAGAAGTCGCGCGCCGCCGGTGCCGGCACCGGCACCAACGGTGCTGCGGACACGGGGCGCTCCGGCCCGGTGGTGGTGCCAACGGCGTCAATGGCGCCGCGTCGCGCGGCGGCCCGGCTGCGGCCTCTGCTGCTTCCGCTGCGGCCATGGACGACCCCAGCGCGCAGCTGCAGGCTGAGATGCGGCAGGCGGCCGGGGCGGATCACGATGGCGACGTCGACATGACGGGCTAGTGGCCGGTTGGCGCGTCGGCTTTGCGGTACTGGGCGGAAAGGGACTGATGCGCGCGCGCTGTGGTTGACAGGGGAGCAGTATCAGCAGCAGCAGCAGTAGCAGCAGCAGTGGGTGTACGGAGTGTACAGTAACGACCTGTAATGATGACAACGAGGTGTTTTGATCATAAACTACCCAGGCCTCCCTCGGGACCTGTTTTTTCCTCTACCGATGCCGTTTAAACGCCGTGTGACAATGTCAAGTAGTAACGAAAAATGAGACTAAAAAAATGAGGCAAATGTGCCATCGGGGGCATCTGTTCCCCTCCTCCACAGCCCTTTGCATCCGTAATGTTCATGTCGAGAATCGACTGCCATCCTCCAGAGGATTCAAGCCACAAAAAGAAGGCAGGTTTATTCCTCCATGACATCAGCATCGAGGTGCACGCCGGGGGGTAATGTCCCCTCGTTGAGCATCTTCTCGAGCCGGATGATCTCCTGCAGGCTGTCGGCGCGCTTGATCATCTCCTGCAGACGCTTCTTCTCCTTGTCGGTGAGCTTGATGCGCGACAGGCGCGAGCCCTGCGCCTGGTCGCCGGCAGTGGCGGTGCCGCCCGCGGCGCCCGTGTCGAACGTCTTGGACTTGACGCCCATAATCTGCGCAGTCAGCATGCCGTGTTGGGAAGGCGGAGGGTAGGCGACGCACGTTGGAGGCGAGCGCCGTCGGCTCGTCGGCCGTGCCGAACAGGGCAACGGCCTGCTGGCGCTCGGCGTCCTTGACCTTGACGTAGTCGAGGAAGCGGACGCCGGGACACCGCCAGAGCACCCAGTAGCGGTAGTTCTGCGACGCGGTCAGCTTTTCCAGGTCCCCCATTCGCTCCGTCGTCAACATGACGCGTGCGCAAGGGGAGGGGAGCACGCACCTCCTTCCTGGTGACGGGGTTCTCGACCAGCACGAGGTGGGTTAGGCGGGCAAACTTGGCGAGGACATCGAGGTCGGCGAGCTCGGCGATCTGGTTTGAGGCGAGCACGAGGTGGCGCAGGTTCGGGATGGCGGTGGGCAGGGCGGGCTGTATGGAGGCGACGCGGTTGCGGGCGAGCAGCAGGGTGGTGATGCGCGGCGACAGGGGGAAGTTGCCGAGGGTCTGGATGTCGTTGTCGGTGAAGTCGATCGAGTCGTGGGGCTGTCTTGTCAGTCTTGTGTTTGTATACGGGGAAAGCCTCTCGGACCCTGGCAGAAGGGCGCAGGGACAGAGCAGAAGGAAGGGGAGAGACTCACGCCGGCAGCGCCCAGGTTCTCAATGGCGGGGATTCGGTGTCCTGTCTCGCACGCGCCCGGCGAAGGGGCCTCGCTATCAATTCTGGCTCTAGATCAAAAGTGTAGTATCTGTTCTTGTCGCAACGCACCTCGGAGATCGAGCTCGCGCTCCTTGAGCGGGTTCAGGTAGGAGAGAGAGTCCTTGATGAGCTCGGCCGTGAGCCGCATCGTGGGCGGTCGGTGGGGTTACCGTGGTGGTGGTGGTGGTGTCGTGTGCCTCGTGGCGAAGGTGATCGAGACTAAAGGCTCTGGGTGTGGCTTCTTCCGTTTAAATCGTGTACAAGCCGCTGAGGGAAGGAGGATAGTGGCGGCGACGGTAGTTGATTGCGGTGGAGGAATTGGCAGGGCTAAGCGTCGAGTGCGCTTCTCATGGTGGACAAGGCTGAAGATGCGGTATGCGGAATGTGGTGGGCGCCCAGAGCACGGAGCGGGCAGCAGCGACCAGACCAGGCCTGGGTCAGTCAGTAAGTGCAAGTGCCGCGGGGACGAAATTTTGGCGGTGCGATAAGATAAGAGCTGTGTGTATGTGGCCGCACTGTCTGCACTGTGTGAAGCCTCTGGATGTTCACAAGGACAACTCTCTCATGGATTCGATCTGATGCTTTTCGGATAAATGACACTCATGGATGAGGAGTTCATGCCAAGTAGCAAGATCCAATCTAACCCAAGTTCGAGGCCCTGCTGGTCATCTTGGTACGGATGTTGATGTCGTTATCACCAACTCTCAAACAAACATCACAGGACAACGGACAACCATGACTCGATCATCACCAGCAAAAAGCCCAGAATCATGTATCGGTATCTATCCATGTTCTACCCTGTCCCAAGCGCCAAACAGCAAAAACGCCCTCTTATGAGAAGATGAACACGACACCAGATCGATCAGCAGACACCGTCATACAATAGGGCATCTCCAAGACGGCCACGTCCGTAATCGAGTCGAGATGCGCCTTGAGGAGCTGCTGCTGCTGTACCGAAACGACCGTGGACCGCGAGCTGCGCCCGCCACCGCCACCCGCACCATTCTTCTCACGCCCGGCCCCGGCATTGGGTGCCGTGGGCGCCGCACGCGGGATCCTCTCCGTTTTGACCGTCAGCGCCGCCGTCGGCTGAGACGCCGTGAACATGGGCCTTTGCTCCTCGGCCGTGAGCCCGCTGTAGACGGTCGAGTTCTCGACGCGCGAGAGGTCCCAGAACCGCAACTTCTTGTCCGAGCTCCCCGTCACGATGAATGCGTGCCGCACGTCGCGCGTGTCTTCGCCGACCGCCGTGCCCGCGACCATGGCGCGCACGCCGCCGTCCGCCGTGCCGTGGCTGCCGCCGCCGCCGCTCGGCTCAATGTAGGTCGCATACCGGCCCAGCATGCCCTCGGCCCTGTCCTCGTCGACCTGCCACGGCTCGTAGCCCCTCAGCGCCTCCTTGCTGCCGCCGCCGACCCGGTAGATTTCGCGACACGTCGTGCGCTCGAGGTCCCACACCGTGACCTCGCCCTGACCCGTACCACCCGCAACGCAAACCCACTTGCCCCGGCCCTTACTAGGATGCACGCAGACGCGGTGGATGGCGCTCTTGCCCGGCACGCCCCAGCCCTTGAGACGCATCTTGAAGCGCAGGTCCCACAAGTCTAGGACGCCGTGCGAAGTACCGACGCAGAGCCAGTTACGCTTGCGGTCGATGCAGAAGCACGTCGGTGTGCCGTGATGCACCGGGTTCTCCAGCACATACAGCAGCGACATGGTCCGCAGGTCAATGGCCAGGATCCTCGATCTGTTCGTCGCCAGCATCAAGACTGAGCTGGCGTCCATCTTAAAATGCTCACACCACACGGCATGCTCGCCCTGCGGCAGCTGGTACTCGCGCAGCAGGCGCAGCTTGAGATATCGCAGAACCCCGGCGGCGCCGACTGTCTCAACCTTAACAACGTGGACGCTGCCGTCGCTGGCGCAGCTGATAAAGGTATGCGTATTCTCCACGAAACACAGTGCGAGGACGTGAGCGTCAGGCGCGTGCCTGTGAATCTGCCTCGAACGGTTGGTAATATTCTTCTCCAGCCTTGCCGTATCCCAGACCCGAACGGTGCCATCATCTCCGCCAGTAAGGAAGAAGACGTGGTCTGGCGACACGATGAGACGGTTGATGGCGCCCGTATGCTCCCCAAAAGTCGCCACAAGTCGTCCGGTAGGTCTCCAAGGCTCATCGCCCCCGGGTCCTGTCGTCTTGTTGACAGCCTCGCGGCGGCTGACAGGCGTGACGAGTGGTCCGAACTCGACAATGTCATGTGGGAACACATTGACGTACATGGCATCGAGCATCTTCAATATACTGGGGTCGTTGCCCTCGTATGAGTGATTGGCCTTCACATTTCCGCTGAGAGTCGCGGCACTCGGTTGGCGGTCCCCAACACCGGGGCGGGCGCCGGTATCCTGTGAAAAGGGCCCTTCGACCTCTCCAAAAGCATTCGTCCCCGTCATGCCCGTCTCAGGCACGCTCTTGTTACTCTCCTTGCGCCCCAGAAGACTCAACGCGCTTGCTTGGTGTCGCATGGCTCTCCGTGTCGCATAAGGCTGATCCCTGACGGAAGAATCGTCATCAACTGGGCTGCCAATGGTCAAAAGGCTACCTTGACCCGTCCCCACCCTCTTCTTCGTGTCAATCAGTCGTGTGCGCGAAACGTCACGAGAGGGAGGCCCTTCAACCACGCGTGTCCTCAAGCTGTTCAAGGTAGCCAGGCGTCTCTTACTCGCCGAGTCGTTGATCGTCATGGACGCATCGAGCAGTGCGTCCGCAATAGTGTAGGGCCCTTGCTTGACCGGCTCAGGGGTATCCGGCAGCTGCTGAGGCAGCTCTTGGTCGAAGAAGACCGTCTGACGGGTGATGCCGAGGCTCTGGAGGGATACCACTTCGTTAGTCGTGGTAGGCTCGCCGGGACTCTCAATGCCAGTCTTTGTGCGGCTGAGCCGCCATATAAAGTCTCGTAACGCTACGAGCTTGAACTCATCTTCGTGGCCCAAGCCAAGGTTCTTCAGCCTCGCCAGCCACTGGTCATCTTCCGTCGTCCTCGCTGACTGCCGGAGTGTATTGACGTGCAGGTCCTTGGACGACTTGGTCGCAAGGCTGGTGGGCAACGAGCTAGATACTGAGGGACGGAGCTCCTGCGACGGCGTCCAGAACTTGCTCTTCTTGGTCTTCTGCGCCCAGCTCAAAGCCTGGTCGAACGCAGCTCGGGATAGCGGTCGTTTCAAGGTGTCCAATAGCTCGAGCTCGCCGAATGCCGGTATCCTGTCTGTTTTCAGATACGGCTGAATGAGCGGCAGCACGATACCGATGATATCTGCCGGCGACAGCGAATTGGAGGCCTGCGAGAGGAACTCTGACGCCGACTCGCGAATCCACTGGTTTGGATGCATTGTAAATCTGCCAATGATATCGATCAACTCCCACAACCGAGCCCGGGACAAGAGCCCGAGACTAGCCAGCTGCGCCAGGCAGTGAAGAGTAGACTGCACGACAAACTCCTCGGGGTCGGTCAGCGCCTGCACCATGAGGGGCAGCATAAACTCCTCGAGGCTGACGCTGCCGACAAGCGCCGAGATCCCCACTATAGCATCGAAGAAGGCGCACTTCAATTTCCAGTCCCGGTCGTTGAGGTATGTGTTGAGGTGGGTGAGCAGAATGTCGTTGGCCTCAGCCGGGCCGAAGAAGATGCACAGCTCCGGAACCGATGTCAAAAAGGCACGCCGGACCGAGACATCCGTATCTTCGATGAGTGTTTTCGTGTGTGCTTCGAACATGGAGAAGAGTTCGCGCTGAGCATCATCGAAGAGATTATCAGCCAATACCTCTGCTTCTTTGCCTGATTCCACCTCGGGATCAGCCACAGTCAGAGCACCGTTGGCCTTCAAGGTCGCCGCCATCTCGAGGAAGCGCAATGCAGTCGACGCGAGGCTTCCCAGGCACGAGGCATACGTTGCTCGCACGAGTGGGCTCACGGGTGGGGAGGGGCCGAGAAGCGAAGTCTGGAAGCGCGGAAGAATGTACTCGATGAACACATGCGCGTTGACAGGGGAAACGGCTGTCACAAGCTGAAGAAGCTGCGTGATCGACCGGGTCGCCGCGATGACAACAAGGTCCGACTTGTCGCCAAGCAACAGCACCAAGTAAGGCAGCACCCGGTCCAACTTGGCCAAGTCGGGTATTCGCTCAGCAAATGCAAGCAGGATATCGCAAGCCCGGACCCTGGAAGCCGCGCGAGCCGTATGCCTGATACTCGACACGACAAGAGTCAAGAAGATAAGGGTGCCGTCATTTTTGGGACCATCCGGATTGCCCGTCACGTACTGCTCGTGGTTCGGAATGTTGAGTCGAATTGGGAAATGCCCAAGGCCGAGCTTGCTCGCCAGGGGTACAACCTGGGTGTCGCGCTTGCCAGGTTGATAGCCGAGGAAATATGAAATCTTATCAAAATCGAGGAAAATGCGGTCTATCCTGTCATCGGCCTCGCCAAGGTTTCTGGACGCGCCAGATATCGGGCTGTTGCCCGAAGAAGGGTCCGTGACCAGCTCCATGTACTGGTGAAGAAAGTTGTAGAAATACTCTGGGAAGACCTTGCCCTTCCAAAAGTCGAGATATTGCTCCGCTGAGTATCGTCTCTCAGGATCAAGCTGGACCATGCTCGATATCATTTCCCGAACGTCCCTGTCCGGTATGCGGCTTATCTGCGAGATGACCGGATCATACTCGCCCCTGCGGAACTTGTAAATTTGACTCAGGGTGAAGATGGGCGCTTCGAGGAAGACTTCGGCGATGACGCAGCCGGCGCTGAAGACATCCATAGCCCAGGTGAGCTTGGCCTCCTTAGTGCCCACATCATCCGGCGCAACGAATCTCTCGGGAGCCAAGTAACAGGTCCGCCGTCCAGAGGAGTCAAAGTAGTACGAGAAATCGCCGGGGTTGTCATCGGGAAGCAATATTGGTTTGATGGGCGAGGAAAAGTCAGTCAGGTACAGCCAGTTCCAAGACGTCACAAGGGTATTCTCGGACTTGATGTCGCCATGGTAGATGTCCCGCGCGTGGCAGTCACGCAGGGCGCAGAGCAGCTGAAAGGCGAGCCACTTCTTCTCAATGTCTTCGAGGAAGGGTCTCGTGCTCATGCGGTCGTACAGCGAGTTGTAGAGAAACTGACGGACGAGGTAGCCGTTCGTCTCGGTCTCGATGATGCGTTGAAAGGGGAGTGCGTTTGGGACTTCGGCGAGGGCCTTTCGCTGAGCTAGAAGAAGAGGGAAAGTCAACATTAGGTGGCACATACATTGGTGCGGGCGCCATGATGTCTCTACCTACCGATAAGCTCCTTCTTGTACTTGTTGAGCGACAGGGGTGTGTAGGGTTTGGCCAGGACCTTGACCAACACGACGCCATCGTGGTGTCGTGCGCGGACGCTCTTCATGAAGCGCGCCGTGCCGATGCTCCGCTCGTACACAAGGTCGGACAACTCAGGAACATCGATGCTGGCCGAGCCAGCATACGGCGTCGCGAGAGAGAAGCCTTGGCCCATGATGTCCGTCTGGCGCTGTGCCTATATGGTGCCTTGTGTCGGTGTGGCGGATAGGCCAGTCATCTTGGTAAGGTGGATGGCAGATGGTCAGGTCGGAGCTGGGCGCTCTGGGTTTTGGCCTCGAGGAAACACAAAAGCGCTGGTTGTTCGTCTAAGTCGGTCCTCTGCCCGTGCTGCCTGTTGTCGGTTTGCTTTGTCGTCAATGCTGCAGCTTGCTAGCTACCCGCTACTTAAGAGGTACCTGCATAGCGTCGTCGTCGTGGGACTGTGAATGGCTTGGTGGTTGGAGCTCAGTAGGTAGGCAGGGAGCACGCGTGCGGGGACTGACGTCGGCGGGACAGGTTGTCTAACCCCCGACATGGGGCGTTTGGAGGCTTGTGATTGGCTCAACAGACGCTCCACGCGTTGCTTGTCACGAGCTTCGATGGAGATGGCCCTTCACAGACCTAGCCTCATACAGACGACCTTGAAGTACAATTGTTGCACGTGGGCAAAGAGCACCGTTGAGCTACAGCCGACACGAACATCTTGGTCACGAGCGCAAGTTAAGACAGGTCATTTAAGTAAATTAGGATGGCATGAAGCCAATACCTTATGAAGATGCTTAGAACCTTCAAAAACTCTATCCTCTTCACCTCTCTGTCTAACCCTGCCAGTCATAACTTCTACAACGACGTGCAGCGTCTGGCAAGCCTGTTTTCAACATCGAAACGGACAAGTCAAAATTGAAGCCACAGAGGTGCTCTGCCCGACCTTTTCTCACCCCCCAAAACCACCTCTGACGCGCAGTCCGGGTATAGTGACAGGGCGGTTAATTCGATTGGGAGAAGAGAGCCATGCGCGACTGGTCGCACGACGAGAATGGACACGGAGAGCTGCCGTTGAAACACGACAGAAGCGGACCTGTATGTGCAACAAACGCCAGTCAAGAACGACGTGGCCCGCCTTCTCTTGACTGGTAGTGTATGAACATGGCAAGCTCGCCGCAAACAGAGAATGGTAGTATGAATCGTAAAAGCCTGAACGCCATAGCCAAATGCCACAAAAAACAAGGAAATGCTGTCGTAAAGACGTATCTCAAGCTCATCACAAGTGTGAGTGTGAGTGTCAGGGTATCGGATGGCCACTGGATCCCGTTTCCGTGGAGCCGTCACCTTCAATCGTTTTGCGCCAATGTTCTGGCAAGCAGACGCATACCAACGTGGGCGCCTTGTTCTCGCCGCTGGCGGGTGGTGATGTGTCGCGTCCGCGGGCTGATGTGCTGGTAACGCCGCTGTCTCGCTGTGCTTGTCGTCGGGCGTCCCACTCGTCGGCGCGCTCGTCCATCATGACACCTGTCGCCCAGCCATCGTCCCAGATGCCCACCACTTTGAGCATGTCGCCCCGTTCTAGCGAGAACTCGTCATTGGCTCGAGGTTGGTAGGCCCACAGCACGGCAACCCTATCGCCCGGGTGAATGTCGTCAGACGAGTAGTAGTCCTTGAAGAATGGCAGTTGCTCGGATTGTTGACTCGCCATGCCCTGGGGAGAAGACATGCCGCCCGCACTAGTCGGGGATTGCGGGTCTTCGCCTGCCAGGACCGAGCTGCTTGATAAGGAACCGTGCCTCCTGGTGGGGGGCGGGCGCAGAACACCCATTCCGGTGCGGCCATCGGAACCCGGGCTGCTGCCAAAGTCGGAGGATGAATTGTCGTCTCTACCACGGCCTGCCATGTACCCAGCGCCGGCACCTGCCGCGGCTGCCAGGCCCGTGTGGCGACCCCCGCTCGGCGATGAGTCCGAAGTACCCTCGAGAGCCGACATGCGTGCGATGCGACCGCCGGGCAGAACGTCAAACCCAGGAGCAGCGGCGGGCGCGCCCGTCTTCTCTGCCAAAGGACCTTGTCTTGAGGGCGAGGGCTGGTTGAAGACACTCCCATTATGGCTGTCGTTCCTTCTGCGGCGGCGTCGCAGGCAAACAATGCAGAGGAAAATGAGACCTGCGATGAGGATGAGGCCCACAATAGAACCAATAACAATTCCAGCAATGGCACCGCCGGAGAGACCACCGCCGCTTCCGCTGTCATTACCGTCATCCGATGGTGCCGAAGTACTGCTGGTGCTGGAAGTAGGTGAAGATGTCGGCGGCGTGAACGTCATGGAAGGGACCAAGGAGGGGAGGACAACATCGGCGCATCTGTTGTCGACATCCGAGTTATAACAGCAAGTATCCGTAGAGTTGATGCCACCGGATGCGCAGTAAGAGCAAAGACCGATAGTACTGTTGCCGTAACCGCAGTTGTTTGGTTCGTTGGCCACGCCTTGCACACAATTGGCAGTCGAAAGAGAGCCAGGCGGAATGTAGCAGTTTGTGAAGTCGGCTCGGATCAGGGAGATCAAATCATTGCTCGGGTTGGGGCAGAGGTTTCGATCGGATGTGATCAGCGCTTCGCTTTGCGCGTAGAACGCCTAGAACTCGTCAGCACAAAGCTTGTTGAATAGAGCCGCAGCAATGGGCGCTTACGCAAGTGTCCGCACACAGTGGCGGCGCATCATCGCCCGCCAAGTTGCAGGCCTGAATGGAGTTTTGCACAATGGCATTGCAGATGACCGAGGTTGTGAAACGTGGGTACAGCTCATTGGTGTTTCTCAGGTCGATGTTGCCGCATCCAAAATTTTGGGCGAATCTGAGCAGGAGGGTTAGTCATTTTGCTGTGGTTACGCGACTTTACTTGTCAGACTTACTTCTGCTGCACATAGGTCGTCCGGATGTAGGATCCCATTTGCTGATCGAAGGTCTCTCGACTGGAAACGAAGGGCAGGAAAGGGAAAATGTCTGCCACAAAGCCAGTCGTCGCGACAGAGGCGGACTGGAATGCCGGGCACATCTTGGAGCCTTGAAGTGAGACACATTGGCCGTTGCCTTGCGCAGAAACCACGAGGGGGGCGGATAGCAGAGACAGCAGAATTCCGGTGGTCGTCGATTGGGACCGAGTGTCGCGGCTCGAACGCGAGCGTCTCGCCGAGGGAGCGGCGCCTCGAGAAACCGCCATGGCGATGCGCGTCTTGGAGAGAAGTGTGATTGTTGAATTATAGGAGCTGATGGTCCCTGAAATGTAGAAGGTAGGCGGTAGACGTGATAGCTGGTAACCAAGAATTTCTCTGAAGACATAGGTTGGTCAATTTGATCAAGCGAAAAATAGAGAGCGGGTTCGACATCGAATCTGGTCAACTGCCGTCGTTCCAGCCCCGGCGTGCCAGCGACGGCCTTTAGCCAAGAGCCGGCGCGTGGAAGCGTGGCAGCCACGAGTGGCGAGCGGAGGGGGGGTGTGGACGGGCAGCGACCATTCAATCCAGCGACACGACTCAAGGGTGGTATGGGAAGGTACGAACCTGGTTTCACAGCAGCAGCACGAGTATGATTAAGATATCCCGAAAAAGAGACAAAGGCAGTAATCATCCGGAGAAGAGACGCGCAGAATAACGGTGGAAAGAATGCCAGGCGACTTCTGGACGTGATTCAGCTGTTGTAGTTGCCTCTGCCTATTGCAGCGGATCCGAGGAGTCGAGGATACTGCCGCAAGTGTGGAGCTGAACGGCTGAGGAGGCGGGCATGCGCTGTCCACTGTCGGGGCTAGGTCGAGCAGCCGTCGTCGTGTTGAAATGGGGGGGGAAGAAGAATAGATCGAGAAACTGGATGCGGGTGTTGCGCAAAGAATGGCTAACGAGTGTGTGGTGAGGGTGTACAGTGTACGATTAAGAGTAACAAAGGCGCGGATCTGGTCTAGAAGGAAGGTCGATGGCAGCGGTGGCCGGGCGATGGGGAACCCTCCGGTCTAGTCGTCGAGGTTGAGTGAGTCGTGAGGCTGGGAGACGGAAGAGACTTGAGGCTAGCGATGGTGCGGGTATGGTTCTCTTTGTTTGTCGCTCAGAGAATTGTCGTTGACAGAAAGGGGCAACCCATGAGAGGATATCTCGCTCGCTCCAACCTCTGGCGCGCGGGATGCCACACGGTACACTTGACGAGGTCGACGGAAGGAATGCACGTCGACGACCTGACGAGACGAAACAAGACGACACAGCGGCAGCGAGAGAGAAGGGAAATGGGCTGGGTGGGCGAGATCAGAGAGAGACAGGAAAGGGTGGAGGAGGTGGTGAACGGACCAACCGAGTAGGCAAGGAAGCCCCGGACCTGATTCGGGTCCAGGAACCAGCGCCAGACGTGAGTGACAGGGGTCCTGGCCGGGGTGATGATTGGACAGCATGAGGATACGTCCAGGTGGGGCAGGTGGGTGCAGTGGTGTCGCCCCGACCTCCTCCTTTCAGGGCATGCATCCGCTACAGGATCCCCCCGTCAAGTCGGCCCTAGCCTCTGCGTCGTTACCTTCAATACACATGTCCTGACAAGCACCAGGAACCCTGAATTGAGCCCTCTTGGCCTCCGAAACGAAGCAGCGGGAGGGATAGGAGACGAAGCAAAACGCAATGCGCACACAAAGAGCGGGAGGTTCCAGCCGGCCCGCGACCGCGACGGGGCCATGTCAGGGCATGCCATGGCCCGACACAGCTTCCTGGTATTCTCGTTGACAGAGCTGTCAATCTACAGGAGGTACCTAGCGAAGGGCTGGGCATGGGAGGCCGAGCGGTACGAGCGGTCGGTGTTCTTGGACACACAAATGTTGCACATTTGTCAGGTAAATGATGTACTCGACATGAACAAGTGGAAGAAGGCAAGCACAAAATCGCCAGTCTGCGGGAATATCTCCTCCATTGCAAACGAAACACACAATTTCATCCCGGGGAAACAAACAGTTCCTCGATCTCTCCCTTGCCTCAGTGTATCTCAGGTCAGGTCGCCCATCTTGCTGCTAGCGGCAACAGTATGATTCGACGAGCAATAGGACCGCCCAGGTTCCGCACAATGTGCCATACCCAGGTACTCGTATCTCCTTGAGGCGCTGGCGAGACGACTCCTATTTCTATCGGAGTGAGCATGATTGACGCGGCCTGCTTGTGTTTGTGCCTGGCGAGATGGCGGGCCTCAACAATCTCAGGTGTTTCTACAAGCTCGACATCGGTCCGTGGTGCACCACTTGATGAGAGGTACAGTTCGATTCATCGCTTCAGCAAAGGATCCTTCTTCTGCTTCAACTTCAGATTTGTCTCTTGTTATCATGATTGCACGACAGGCCCAGTCTGGCACCCGGACCTCGTCCGTGCTACCTATAACGGTCGCGATGCACAAGGCTGTGCACCCATCGTCCACACGGAAATCTCGTCTGATGTTCGCTCCCACGCTGCCGCCAGGGTCGTTTAGATTCTCAGTGGTATCAGGTTACACACCATCAGGACATCCTCCATTCCAGCAGGACGCTCGCGGAAAGCTTCAGATGGAGGCAACATAACGACGCCCTCTGCCCTTCTCTCTGGCCTCTTCAACCCCTCAAGAGGCGGTTGAATCAGCAAATGAGGTCGGCAAGGTCGAGTGATAAACAACAACCTGACAGAGGAGCGTCGACAAGGACCAGGGCTGGGTTCCAGGATGATCATACACGGCCACTAACGAAGAGGGACTAGCCTGGAAGAAGAAAACCCCCGGCCAGCCAAGGCCACGTTTAAGATTTGTCTTGGGTTGGCCTGCGGTTATTGGCTGAACTGTCCGGGGCTTGGGCAGAGCGAAATGACGATGCGTGTACCGTGGTATCGCTTCGTCGCGTCGCTGGTTCGCCGTCAGCCTGTCAGCCGCGAGCGCTGTCGGGTCGAACAGACGATGAGAGCCAATTTCCGCCAAGCCGCCCAACTACCGTCGTGTTTGGTGAAAATGACGCGCTCTACGTGCGGTTCCTCGCTCCAGGGACGAAAGCCTTCGAGTCATCGGCTGCTTTATTTTCCGATCACGAAATACGGCACCTCCTGACCAAGGTAGTAGTAGTAGGCAGGAAAGTCACTGAGGTACACTGTTATATTGGGTCAAGTAAGGGACACAAACATGGACGCTCGGCATTACGTCGCCCCTGAGTGATGAGCATCACATTCAAGACTCGGCAGTGGCCCCATGTCTCCCATCTCGAACCCTTCCCTCGACTATCTGAGACCTGGGCAACCTGTTCGACGCGCCGTCGACGCTGTCTTGCCTGGCCAGATGCGAACCCCCTCATTTGGGCCTGCGTTGCGAGGCCCTGGGTCGTGAGCTGGCACTTCGAAACAGCGATCGCTGTAGAATTGGACCATAACAGCCAATGCTATCACCGTGATCCCTGAATCACGTCCGCGTTCCTCGTTATGCGATTCGACGGGCAAGACGCAGGGCATCTTGGAATGCAATACGGGCTTCACACGAACTTTCCTCAAATAGTTACATCGTGAGGTGGAGGGCCCTACCAGCGGCATGACATGTATGGCAGTGTGACGTATATGTCGCCTTCATTCCTGGGAGCGAGCGACAGAACCACTGGCTTGGGTCGTGTTACCGCATGGCCTGCTGGTGGAGGCCGCAAGGTGCCATGGGGCGACTTGACAACCGGCCCTGCGTTCCCATGCCTTTCAGTCACCCCTCGGGGTCAAGGCTTGGAGGCGGCTTGCGTAGCCTGCCCACTACCTGGCCATCTGACTGACCGTCTGCGGTTTGCTGACAAGCGGGAAAGATGCCAAAATGCGGCACGGCAGAAGGAACAGCGCCCAGCACCCCTCACATCAACAAGATGGCCACCATTCGTTGCTGCGACCACGTCTTTGGGGGTCACAGCTTCGTGCTTTGCTTGGTACATGGCAGTTGTTAGTAGGTGGACAACGCGTTTGCGTCACCAGTCAATCTCTGGCACCAAGCAATCGAGCCTTCAGGTATCTTTTTATGAGCCATAAGCGAGCTGAACTCCACGGCGACCATAAAGGCCGGCGTTTTGGGAGCAGGAGCCCAAAAATAATTATTCAGCCTGCGCTCGTTCTCGGGCTCTGGCGCGTAGATTGAAACCGAGTAGGGGCGAGAGCAGTGCTCGAGGCCGAGCGTAATCGCGGGGTTTAGCGTCAGCACGGCCATCCGGCGCTTACATTGTCCGTGGTCATACTGGTTCACAGCAAACAAGGTGCCACCGACGCTGCTCATAACCACCGACCTCCGACATCACGACCAGTGACCCGCCACTTCGTCCAACTTGGACGAGCCTGGATGCCCGATGCACGCGGCGCCCGGTCCTTGAGTAGCCTGTTGCCGCATACACTGCGTGGAACTGTGTGGCACGTTCTTGTCATGTCATGGCATGGCGTAGCCAACGGGCCTGGCAACCGCCCTCTGGACTTAACGAATCCCGACACCCGACAAAATGCGGAGGTCAGTGAAGGGGTTTCTTGATGAAGAGCTCTGGTATATAGCCTGTAGCCGTCGTCTTCCCCTGACGACGAACTTGTCTAGACATACTGTATAGCAGCAGCGATCCCAAGCCATTCATCATTACCACGATTTCAGCCTCAATATCATCAACAACCTTTCCGTCTCCGGTGTGTCTTCTAGAACACTTCTTTCGCAGATCAGGGGCCCCTCTTGCCTGCATCTTGTACACACAAAAGGCGCAGAGGGTTGCAGTTCCGATACACCATCACGATATTTGTGCCGATAGTTGCATTCTCTTGGCACCTATCAGCCCTGTACTTATCCATCTTCGGGCTTCGACACCATGTCTGATCAGGTGCGTCTCATCCACAACGCCCATGGCGCGCTGACGCCCGCGACGTCTTAGCTCGTCGTCCCTGGCTTGACTAACATCATCCAGCCTCGCCCTCCATATCTCTCGCCGTTTCCTGTGGCGGGTCTCATCCCCAATACGTCCACTGATGTGCCCGTCTCCGCCGTCCTCCTCGTCTTATACCTTGCCAGCGTACTATCCAACATCCTCATCCTCCGCCAAAATAAGGGCCGGGGCCGCCCCTTTCCCTTCCAGGCCCTCCTCATCGTCTACAGCGTCTTCCGCATCGTGGCTCTCACTCTCCGCATCTCCTACGCTGCCGTGCCGGACAACATCAACCTCGCCATCGCCGCGAACATCATCTCCAATGCCGGCGTCATCGTCATCTTTGTCCTCAACCTCCTGGTCTCCCCGCGCCTGATGCGCCGTTTCTTCGGTGTCCGTGGCGCAACAGGCTGGCGTCGCAAAATCTCCACCATTCCCTTCTTCGTCGCCATCCCCTTCCTCCCCATCATGCTCCTGACGGTCGTCAACGTCACGATCCTCACCTACTTCACCAACGACCCCAAGGTGCGCCTTGACTGCCTCACCGCCCAAAAGGTCGCCTCCGTGACCTTCGTCGTCATCGCTTTCCTGCCCGCCCCTTTGCCGCCGCCGTCGCCATCCTGTCACCCCCAACGAGGAACAGCACCACCAGCAGCAGGCCGAGAAGGAGGCGACCGGCAGCCCTGCCGCCCGCCGTAGCTTCGCCCCCCGCGTCAACCACCCCGACGACCCAAACACCGGCACCGACCGCGGCTCCGCCCTCCTCATGGCCAATGGCTCCGCCGTCCTGACCGTCGGCGCCGCCTACCGCACCACCTCCATCCCCAGCCCCCGTCGCATGCCCGGCGGCCCGGCCTGGTACCACGAGCGCCCGGCGTAGTATTGCTTCAACTACATGCTCGAGCTCATCGTCGTGGCCGCCTACCTCATCTTCCGCTTCGACCAGCGCTTCCGCGAGATCACGGAGGAGGAACAGGAGGCGCAGGGCACCCTCGTCGCGCCCAGCTACACTGACAGGAAAGAGAGCGGGGAGGTCGTCGCCTCCAGGGCTGATGTCGAGCAGGGTGGGCCTTCGACCGCGGCTGCTGCTTCGAAGGACGGCGAGATTGTCTGAGGAGGAAACGCCGGAAGGATTGTGGCACGGGAAGGCGTTTGGCTGTTTGATACCACTCCACACTAGACTATAGAGAGCTCCAGCGAGCGGGGCTGCCACGATAGAGTTTTGTTTTATTCAATAATAGTTAATACATCGAAAGGCATCCCCAGTCGCAAGTCATGACGAGCAAGCACTCGTCAGGAAAAATGGCCGACCGAAAGGCCCTACAGTAGGGGTCGGCGCTGATCTACTGGTAAACCGGAGTGCTCCATCATTTGGTGGGCCATTTTCTTTTTGTCGACCACCTGCGAGGCAATGGACATGTCAGTAGCAAAAACGCTTACCATGGCTGATGCAGGCAACCCCCAGCCCATCTTCAATTTCCATGCTTCAGAGGTACAGACTGTAGGCGGAGGAATAATGCCAACTTGCAGACCCTTTAGGAGTCTGCCCACCTGTGGATTGCAGTGAGGAGATGGAACTTGTAATCTTTTTGTAACTGACGTGTTCCCAAGCGATAAGCATACAGGTTTTGCATTGGTGAAAAGAGCGCACCCAACATATGACTTGTCAATATTGGGGCCAAGTCAGGCGAATGGTCGGCCACGGGTCAGCCGACAATGCGAGCGGCTGAAAACATTGCAAGCGGCTGAAAACATTGCAGAGCAGACCAGACCAGACCAGAGCAGCCATCTCTCATCACAATCGATCCGGCGTGATATGTAACATGACTTCTCATTAGGCATCAGCATCTTCACCTGGCGCTGCTTGTCTATGATCCGTAGAGTATCTAGAAGTGCCGCCAACGATCATTATACGGGGTTGCCCTTGCGGTGAAACATCTACTGGTTTGCGCGAACCACACGCAGACAAAACGCTAGTGACGCTCCCATCATAGTTGGGACAGCAAATACAAGGCTCTTTTTGGGTGGATTGGAAACAAGTGCTGGCCCTTGGATTGATCCTATCATACTAGGGTGTCCGCGTACTGGCGCACGTGGCCCAAGGTCCAGCGCGTGATCATAGCCTGCACCTTTCCGTGGAGAACATGCAGAATGCTCACGAAACGACGGTATTTGGGTATACATGGGATTTGATCAAAGGAAGTAATCAGGCGTGCGTCTAGACACCATGGGCTCCCCAGCGCGAGGGCATGGGTCGAATTGCAGGCTGTTGAATGTCAGTCACGGGAGATCAGGTATTGCTTGCGCGGGCGCGAGACGGGTGGGGTTACTCACAAGGTGTATTTGAGGTGCTCGTCAATTTCCATAATCGCCGCCTGATTACCGCAACGGTAGCAGTAGTTGGGTGCTGTAAGAATTAGCCATTGCCGCATTGGAGCTGATGGAGCTGAGGGCAAACTCACCAGAGAAAATGGTGACAACATTCCGGTCTTGCGACCAATTGTAGCCCTCCATAACAAGCTGATGCGCACGTGCGATAAGGGTCAGGCCGTTGTTGTGGTTGAAAGCTTCGGAAATGTCCTGGCCGAATGTGTAGCCCGCACCACGGGGAGAGATTCCCCATCCGCAGCGGTCATCGGGGTCAGACCACAGGAGGTCGCACATGGGGCCCTCGTGGGGAACCTCCTGAATCCTGTCAAGGGCTCTGATGTTATCGAGAGTATCGATACTCGGGGAGAGACCGCCGTGAAGGCAGAAGATCTGGTTGTCGATGAGGGCGGTGAGGGGAAGGTAGTCGAAGAGGTCGGTGAAGAACTTCCACACGTTGGCATTGCCATACTTTCGGAGGCACTCGTCGTAAAAGCCGTAGACCTGGGTAATCTGACGCGACTCGTGGTTGCCGCGGAGAATGGTGATGCGTTGCGGGTAGCGGATCTTGAGCGCGACGAGAAGAGTCACGGTCTCGACGGAGTAGTAGCCTCGATCGACATAGTCGCCTGTCCATCAATCAGCAAGGGCGCAAGTAAATAGGAAACGTCTTGGGCGCACCCATGAAGAGATAGTTGGTGTCAGGGTTAGGGCCGCCAATCTTGAACAGCTCCATCAAGTCGTGAAATTGGCCGTGGATATCACCACAGACTGTGACGGGGCATATCTATGGTGCGGGCGCGGCAAGCTGGCGACCGGGCGGAAGCGGTGGCGATACGTACGACTGGTTGAACATTGGACTCCTCCTGTAGGACTTCGCGTGCCTGTACGTTGTTCATGGTCAGATCAATCATTCTGAAGGGTCACGCGAGTCTTTGCGATAAGATCACGATGTTTGTGTGTTCAGGCCTCAACGGGCGGCGTAGCTAACCTTTTCGCAGAGCCTCTGAACATCCGTCTCCGCCAGCTGCTTGCAGCTCATCAGGCTCTCGATCCATCCATCGAGAGTAGGTATGGTGGTTGGCTCCAGGTTCGCAAGGAGGGGGAGACTTCGGCTGGGCGCCCAGCGTCTTCCATGTTGGTGTCCATGTTTATTGAGGTCAATAGCTCGAGACGATTGGGGGAAAGTGCGGTGAGATGGAGCAACCGGGCGTATGCGTGTTCGTAAGCGTGATCGTCGTCAAGGACAGGGTCGTGGAGATCGTCAGCGAAGGAGATGGGAATGTGTTGCTTGGTCAGGGAGCTGATCGCGAGGTCGGAGGGAGAGGGACGGCTTGGGGAGGTGGTGTGTAGCACTGGGACGGATCAGGGTGTGAAGACGTGGGGCAATAGCCTCGTTGAGGGGCGCCCGAGCTTTCCCCGTTGATGCTTTTAATTGGAAATGCCGATGTTGGACGGATGGGGTGCGCGACCAAAAGCGTCTTCGTCGTTGTCGTCGTAGCCTGGTTGGTTGCGAGGTCGGAATCAGGGTGAGGTGGTCGACGTTGGGTTGTTGTTGATGGAGGTAATTGGCAGGAGAAAGGATGACGAGACGGTGCGATGCAGTGCGTGTGCTGCATCAACCAAGTGTTGCTTGCTGTGAGAGATGAAGGGATGGGGCCAGGGGCGGTGGGGTTACTGAGGTACCAGCACGTGCACCATAGTGCCACCACAATGCAAAGTCTCTCATTACCAGCGTAGCTCTGTCCTAGGAGTGAACGCAATGACCCCCCCGAACCCCTTGGTACCTGCTTTACCTCACCAGGTGGTAGGTGCATCGGTACGTCAAGGTCCCTTGGCCAAAGAACAGCTAGCTGCCTCGATCGAGCTCGAGCTCGACAGGTTGCCAATAACCCCCACGACCAAACCTCCGAGAACCGACCCCGAGTTGAAGAAGCAGCCCCTACCGACGTCATTCAAGCGTCAACACTGATTCGAGCTTCTCGCGAACATGATCGTGCCCTCAACACCATGACGTCGCACACCACTTCCTTCACGCAGACCCCAAACCTCAGCAGTCGCCGGCCGTCCATCAGCTCGAGGTTATCGTTCGCGATTTCCACTGCCGAAGAGGGCGGGGTCACGAGGCGTAGATTGCCGGCACAACAGCAGATTGAAGAAGAGATCGCTGAAATTAAGAGATATGAGGACTTTACAACAATAGACTGGGTTCAAGATGCCGCGCAGGAACAAGCGCGCAGGAAGTCCCGGCGCCGTCGCAGGGCTGGCCTTGTCGACAACGGCATGCCCGGATGGAGGTATCGCCTGTGGGAGTCATACGACGCTGCACAAGGCTGGCTTGTTGTCACCCTGATAGGCATAGCCATTGGTCTCAACGCCGCTTTTTGAACATCATCACTGAGTGGCTGTCCGACATAAAGATGGGCTACTGTACGACCGCTTTCTACCTCAACGAGAACTTTTGCTGCTGGGGCGAGGACAATGGCTGCGACGCATGGCATCGATGGACTGGCTTTGGGCCCGCAAACTACTTCCTCTACATCGTCTTCGCGACGATATTCGCATGCACATCGGCGACCCTTGTCAAGTCATTCGCCCCATACGCCGCAGGTTCTGGCATCTCCGAAATCAAATGCATCATTGCCGGCTTTGTGATGAAGGGCTTCCTGGGGTTCTGGACCCTGGTCATCAAGTCTGTCTGCTTGCCACTAGCCATCGCATCGGGCCTCTCCGTAGGAAAGGAGGGTCCCAGTGTTCACTACGCCGTCTGCACGGGCAATGTCATTTCGAGGTTATTCGCAAAGTACCGGAACAACGCCTCGAAGACACGGGAGATTCTGAGTGCCTGCGCCGCGGCTGGCGTTGCTGTCGCCTTCGGAAGTCCCATTGGCGGGGTTTTGTTCTCCCTTGAGGAGATGTCCAGCTATTTCCCGTTGAAGACCCTTTGGCGAAGCTACTTCTGCGCCCTGGTTGCTGTTGCTGTCCTGGCAGCCATGAACCCCTTCCGAACTGGCCAACTGGTCATGTTCCAGGTCAGCTATGACCGCGACTGACACTTTTTGAAACGTTGTTCTACATTGTCTTGGGTATCTTCGGCGGCCTCTACGGTGCCTTCGTCATGAAGTGGAACTTGCGGTACCAGGCATTCAGGAAGAAGTATTTGTTCAAGTATCCCGTACTCGAGGCAACTCTCCTCGCCTTTGCGACGTGCATCATCTGCTACCCAAATGTGTTTTTACGGATTGACATGACAGAGAGCATGGAGATCCTGTTCCTCGAGTGCGAGGGCGGCGAAGATTATCACGGCCTTTGTGAGAAGGAAAAGCAATGGTGGAACGTCTTCTCGCTATCTATAGCGACCGTCCTGAGAATATTCTTGGTCATTATCTCCTATGGCTGCAAAGTCCCTGCAGGCATATTCGTACCATCCATGGCCATTGGCGCTTCATTTGGGCGGACCGTGGGCATTCTGGTTGAAATGTTGTACCAGGCGAATCCGCAGAGCGTATTCTTTGCGGCTTGCAAGCCTGACGAGCCTTGCATCACCCCTGGAACCTACGCCTTCCTCGGATCAGCTGCCGCCTTGAGTGGCATCATGCACATCACGGTCTCCGTGGTTGGCATCATGTTTGAACTCACCGGAGCCCTGACCTACATCCTGCCGACCATGATTGTGGTTGGTGTCACGAAAGCAGTCAGCGACCTTTTCGGCCACGGCGGAATCGCTGATCGCATGATTTGGTTCAGCGGGTTCCCTTTTCTCGATAACAAAGAAGAACACAATTTCGGCGTCCCTGTATCTGAGGTTATGGGTGACTCCGTCGTCTTCTTACCCGCCGAGGGCATGGTCATCGAAGAGATTGAACAACTACTCGAAGAACACAAGTATCAAGGATTTCCCATTGTGGAAGATGCCAGGACCAAAATCTTGGCTGGCTATATCGGTCGTACCGAGTTGCAATATGCCCTTGAACGTATCAGACGAGAAAGGACCATCTTGCCTCAGACCAAGTGCATATTCATGCAGCCATCATCGCATGGCTCACCGAACCCGAACACGCCCTCTGCATCGGCCAACGCCGACCCGACACCACCTAGCACCGTCGATTTTAGTCGCTACATTGACAGCACCCCCGTCACTGTCCATCCCCGCCTCCAACTCGAGACGGTGATGGAGTTGTTCCGCAAGATCGGACCCCGTGTCATTCTCATCGAGTACCATGGCAAGCTCGCTGGCCTCGTGACGGTCAAAGACTGTCTCAAGTACCAATTCAAGGTCGAGGCGGCCGAAAATCCGCGCGTCGATCATCACCTTGTGGAGGGTCAGGAGAGACTTTGGACCTTTATACGCAGAGCCGCGGGGTGGGTGTCCGGCAAGGTTTCGAGCGCTTCTGGTGGCAGGATTCGTCTGAGTTCTGTTGATGAGCCACGGAGATTTGGCGGGCCCAGCAGCAGTAGGCAGGGCACCCAGATCATGGACGGCGATGAGGACGATATCCACGATGGAGGCGTGGAGCTTGAGCACCGCTGATTGTGTACGATTTCACGCTTTGAAAGTTATTAGATTTGCTATCTAGGTACATTGGTTTGGGCGGCGCATCGGAATTTGTTCTACTTACGGTACTTTATTCAAAGACATACGCCAACAGTGGCATTGGTCTGTATTCGTCACCAGTGTTCTATCAGTCTTACAATTTTTAACTGTCAACACACAGCCTGCCCTCTTTCTGATTTTGTGTCAAACGTTATCTTGTCTGTTCAGGTGCAACCAACTTCAGCTTGGTCATGATGTAGCGTAACCTAGAGCAGGTGTATGGAACCTCCTTCTTCCACATGTGCAAACACCATCAGCAGTCACATGATGTAATCTACCTCCGACCCTGCCCATTGCTTCCCTCAGTGCTCAAATCACCCAGATCGATGATATCTTCGTCGTCGTTGTACCCGTTGACCTTGGGACCACGCTCATCAACCGGGCTGTCCGGCACAAGTGCAGGCTGCTGCGGTACCGCCGCGTACCCGCCATCGGTGGCCTCCTCGCCGGCAGAGTCATCCTTGCGGCCGACAATCACATTGCCGGCCACGAGGAGAAAGGCGCCAAACCACCACATGGGCGGTAGGGACTCGGAGAAGATGACGAGGCCAAGAAGGGCCGTAAGGACGAAGTTGGACGACGTGTTGATGATGGACACGCGCGTCGTAGAGCTGCCTTTTGCGAGGGCCTTGGTAAACAGAGTCCACATGATGCCGTTGAAGAGAAGGTTGAGGCCGAAAAAAACCTGAAAGGTGGGGTTGTTAGATTGATGAGTTGCGGCGGAAGCCTAGATGGGGCTTACGGCTCTGAGCACAACTTCAAAGGCGCCTTCAACGCTGGTCAGGTGAAGGATCTTGGAAAGGCTCGTTGCGATGGTCGTTGTGAGTTGAGTAGTCGTCCTGGTAGCGTGAGTGGGTGAGATCACAAGTAAGAATGGTTTGGGCTAAGGCAACTCACAGCTTAGCGAAGACGCCGTTGAAGGCAGCGCAGGCGCCGCTCGCAATTGCGAGAACGACCCATTTGTTTTGCTCAGCCCAGCTCATCATGAATATAGGGCTTTGGTCCCCGGTCTGAGGCTGAATTGAGTTAATAGGAGCCCCAGGTCTTTGTTCTTGTTGACTTGGCTTCTGTTGTCTCTGGCGCAGCATCGGGCGTCGGGCTGATGATGCTTCGATGGGGTTGGTAACCGAAGGTGATCTTAGCAATTGCGGGCGGCGGCCAAACAATCAAGACGATTCTGGCAGATTCTAAAAGTCGAAAGCAAGCAATGTCGGCAACGAATGAGAGCGGCGTACAAAATATCAGAAGCTCAACCTTTGACCTCAATCACTGGCACAGCTTCGTTATGAGATGTTGTTGACAGACCACCGAGTGAACCGGCGGCTATCCAGATGTGGCATTGGACAGAGTAGCCGATATGGGTTTGCCGCGTTCCAATAGCATTTGCCACAGCGCCACCAGCGCCTTATCATAAACGCGCACCGATCATCTGAGCTGCTGCAAGCTGCGGGGGGATTTCTGGGGAAGGTCCATTCCGAAGACGGCCAAAAGTGTCCACCAGCATCGCATCACAGGCGGAACCTCGAATACGTACCAAGTAGCTGTCTACTTTCACTCGCTTTCGCTTTGCGCAAGTGAATCGACCCTCTTTCCATACCGTGCTACAACTTCACTTCAAGCATACACGCAGAAGAATCGGAAGCCGAAAAAACTAAAAAAAAACTGAGTGTTGCCAACGAACTCCACTGGATCGATGTGACCGTCATCCGTTTGGGTGCGTCACACGATCGATCAAGATCCCAGCCAACATGGAAGAATCACCATTAACAAAGGTTTGCTTTTCAACTGTCAACGGGCGCACCTAAATCTGACATTGAGACAGGCGCATGATCATGCGAGAGCTGCCGCGAATGCATCAACAACTGTTGCCATCAACGAACACACTCTTGCTGCAGGCGAGTTCGCCAACGCCGCCCAATCCACGACAAGCATCGAAGCTCTGAGGACACTCAAGCTCCTTGAGGAGCACCACCTGCGCCTCTCCGAACTCCTAAAACTCCCCGTGCGCCGTCTCGAGCGGACCGAATCCGACGAGAAGCAAGCAAACAACGCTACGGAAATTACCAACGATGCGACATCCAAGGGCGAACAGCCAGCAACAGCGCCACCTGCCAAGACAGGACCTGTCCCTTCTCTTTTCCAGTCCAAGCGATACCAGGCCGCCAGGCCCATGACGTCCTCCATCGCCAGCAACCTGGCCTCGGCCAGGGGCATCAAGGCTCGCGACAGGGGCCAGCTGGTGCCGCCCAGCGTTAGCAATGATCAGGCCCCCGGCAACCTCGAGGTGTCGCCACGCAGCGAAAGATCCAGATCCAAGATGCAGAATGTGCTCGATCAATCCGGCAGGCCTGGCTGGGTTCCCCTACAGCTGGACCATCAAGAGCGGAGACGCAGAGGTCGAAGGAACCGGAGGCTGAGGAGACAGCGGCTGCACCGAGCGATGATGGTTATTCTCGTTTCTACAACACCTTTGGAACTATCATGAATCGCCTTTCCGCTCCCTTGGCTTTCGCTGGACTGCCCCTCATCGCAGAGGAATCTGCCCTCCAGGAAGTTGCGGAAACCTGGACCCCGAAGCCTCACCACCTGTCAAGCGCACAAAGCACAAGTCGCCAGCACCGGCAGCCGAGCCGGATCTGTCAAAAATCTATTCGCGCGCGACCATGCGCGCCATGTCTGGCCAGAACCCCAACGAGTCTTTCTACGTGGTCCCTACAAGTGGACACACCATGTCATACGCCAACATTCTCAACTTTGCCGACAAGGAAAAACGTCGTATGGACGCCTCCCTCCATGTCGGAGGCGACAGCGGCCGTTTCGAAGATGACGAGGACGATTTCGTGGATGCTCGAGATACACCGGTCGCACCCCCCTCGCCCACGAAGCGCCGTGGCCGTGGCACCATGAGCCACGCCAACGAAGCCCGGTCGTTTGCTTCGGGATCTCACAAGACGGCGGAGGAGTTGGCCATGGAGAACAAGAGTCTCAAGGATGTTCTCGACAAGCTGAGCCGCCGCCTACACGCTTTTGAAGCGAGTGCCCAGAACTCAAGCCTTGCGCTCGCAGAGAGTATGCGTTTTCGGAGGCCAACTTCGCCCTTAGCCACCTCAGCTGGCGGCCCTCCCTCTGGGCCAGGGATCGAAGATACGACCGCTTTAAAGGCGAAGAACAAGGAGCTTGAGGAGCAGATGGCGTTGACTGTGCAGCGGATAGAGGCGTTGGAGAAGGAGAACCAGAAGATGGAGCGCACGCTGGCCAAGTACCGCGAGAAGTGGGAGAAATTGAAGGCGGGGGCGAAGGCAAGACGGGAGGCGCAAGGCAGCGTAGAAAATGCCGCTGTTGAGGAGGACCCCGGCACCAGCGAGGCTAGGGCCTGAAAGCAAGAGTCGCAGACCTGAAACTTGACAATCCATCCAGCCAGTAACACCATGGCAGTAGTCGTGACGGCCTCAGCTGTTATCATGCGCTGTCCTCACCCGCACTCCCATCGTTGCTGATGAAGTGATCTCCATTCCACCAGAAGCTCACGCTGAAACTGACACTCAAGCTCCTCACGTAATGCCACCATCCTATGGGGATGTAGAGCATGTCCCCCTCTTCCAGGATGCACTCCCAGTACTTCAGGCCTCTGAACTCCTTCAGTTCGATCTCATCCCGCGCCTCCTCGCCGTTGGGTAACTCGTCCCAGCCTTCGATCACGCCGACGTCGAACGCACTCGTGTTGTGCATGTCGATGCCCTGGTCATCCTCGCCTCGCGGACATAGTGCTTCGGTGTCATGGGGCGAGTAGAGCCGGACGTACTTGGCACCAACGACCTGGGCGAGGAGGTTGTGGTAGGCGTCCGTATGAAGGGGTGTGATGGTGCCGGCCGGGCCCAGCCATGCGTTGATCAGGGGAGTGGCGTTTCCGGCTTGTCCAGTTCGCGAGATAGAGGGTGCGGTGGTGGGCTGGTGTAGCAGAGGTCTGGGGTCGGTATGTCGTTGCGGAGGATGGGGAGCTGTGTGAAGAGCTCATGTTGAGCTAGGTAGCTGACCGGCTTCGGATCGATAGACTCGGTAGTCTTCTTTTGAATACCATCATCGCGGACCTCGGATTTTTTGGGCGCTTCGGGGCATTCGAGCCTATCAAGCAGCTCTCGAAAGGTGATGAGTTCCTGGCCCCAGTCCTCATCAACGTAGGTGCGCCCGACCTCTACCGGAACGAGCCTTCGACCGCCAAAGGTTCTCGAGAGGAGATATGCGGGCTTGCGCCATGGCCTGGTCGTCATGGCGGGCCAATCATTCATGAGCCCTTTGACAACGAAAGGCAGGAGCCCGTTCGGGCCGCGTGAGGTACCTTCGTCCATGTACTGCTGGAACTTCTGCATAGATATTTGGTGGAAAGTTTCCACAGGGTGCCGAAGGTCTGGTTCAAAGATGCGACTCCGAGGGAATGACCGTTCGCTATCCCATGACCCAGAACATGATGGCCCGTTATCCAGCCGTGGCCTTTTGGATGGACGGGATTCACTGTCGTTGTCTGACTTTGTATGGTCCACCGCCGCGTCCTCAAGAAGCTGAAGGAAGCACTCAACTGACTGCCTCCCACGCGTGATGCCAGCGCCACCGGCCAGGATCAGTGCCTTGTCAAGCGTCTCCACGGCCTTGTTGAGATCACAGTCGCTTAGCAGAGTTGATGCTGGTGCATCACTGGCTGGACTCGGGGGGTCGTATTGCGGCGATGAGGCGACAAGACAACTTAATTTGAGAAGACTGAGGTCTGTGTATAATTGACGCCAGCAGTACGGCAAACCTTGGTACACAAACTCATAGAACTTCTTGTAAGTCCAGTCGAGCTCCCGATCGAGTCGTTCCAGCAGCTCAAGCGCATCCCCTGTTGGATCCAACGAATTGGTAGGACTGAAAGCTCGGAGCGCCAGTGTGTCAGCTGCCAGGCGGCCCAGCGTCTCCAAAGCTTCTTTGGGCAAAGCAAGCAGTCCTTGTTCGGCCGGCGAGCCTGTCGGCATGTTGCTGCTCTTGTGTGCATCTAGTCCAATGTCCGTCACAGTCGCTTTGCACTTATCCATCAAGGCATCTCTGGGACTCCGCATCGCTTCCATCGTCGGAGAAGCGATGGACTTCAGGGCAATAAGGGAAGTGAGGCAGTGCAGGTCAGGCGATAGAAATTTAACGTGGTCGTCTTTTGTGGTTGTTTTCGACAATTGTCCGTTTCACGCTGCTGACCAATAGCGTACCCTGCAACCAGAAGCATTCGAGTGAGCTTCACGACAGTCTGCTGAACACAATGACAACTGCGGTCCAGGAAAGGAAAATCGAGTTACAGTACTACGTGATGATTTTCAACAGTATTTCGATTGAGAAACATCGTCTTGATTTCCGTATCCCATTGATCCACAGTCTACGTCCTGCGCCCCCGCATTGATGCATCGCCATGATTTGTGCCGATTTTAGAGCTGGCAAGGTCACCAAGGCTATCAAAGGCCTTACGAGCCAGATCAATTATTTTAAGCAGAGTTTTTTTGCCAGCTTGACAAGAAGATCATCTGAGACGACTTTCCTCTGGCGATGACGGCTTCTCTGTGGACCTCAGCCCCGAATAGCAGATCTGAATGAATCCTCGATGCCAAACTTTGTCAAGCCCCTGATGACTTTAGTTCATCCTCGATGTCAGCGACATCAAGGCAAAACCCTCCAAGTCCCTGAGCCCTTTATACCAAATGGATAGAGTCTTTCGCCAACGTGTGGGCCTGTCCTGGCATTTGATGTCACCCCGCCGCAACATTACGACAGCTGACCCTATGTTGGGTACTTGTGTGAACTTGCGAGGACACCCGCAGGGACCAACTGAACTCTGGACTTGGTTCAAATCCATCTGAAGGAACTCGGAAGACAGCACTTGTCCAATCGTGATGTTGGCTTTATCCCGTCTGTGTTTGATCCAAGTTAGCTACCTGATGGGTACCATATAGCATGGCATTGTTGCTTCTTCAACAACAGGCTTACCTCAACGGAGCTCGGCGGACAGAACCATACCCACAAGTCGTGGTAGGACTCTGGCTGCACAGCTTGCGACATGGACAGCATTAGACAGCGAACGGAAGGTATCGGCCTGACTTTTCCTGTCGACTTTTCCCCCCGCCAACCCTCCATTTTGCTGTCTGCGCATCGCCAGGCTCAATGTCGTCATAAGAAACAAGTCGACGGTGATCAGAGGACTGTTACGCGTCTGTCATTTTTGCGTCCATTTTTCGCATCATCTCTTCCTCCTCATCGCGGGCTTTGTCACCATTCCCAGTGTGGACCCCCCTCCTCCTCATTTCTTCGTCCACCTTTTCCCTCGTCACCATGCCCTCGCACATGAGACTGGGTAATGTCTCCTGTTGCTGCGTGACCCAGCCTTCCAGGCTCCGCATGCCGACCACGAGAAAGCCAAGCTCCTCCCGGTCGACATCAAAGACTTCCCACCACTCGCACTCCGGCATCTTGGCCTCGAGGTCCTTCGCCGCGTTGTATATTGCTGCCGTCGCGAGCGCGTTGGGTTGATGTGTCAGGTAGAGCATCTGTGGTGACAGCAGCGCTGTGTTCAGGTACTCAATCGTGCGCTTGCCAATCTTGCCTTTGGGCAGCCCTAGAAAGTCCAGCGTCTGCAGATATGTCACTCCCAGGGGTGTGGTAGCGACACGTGCGTGTCGAAGGACAAGGCGTAGAGTATGCGCGCCTCGATGGCGAGCATCCGATTCTTGAAGGCAAAGTATTCGTCCTCGAGTTGGTAGTAGGCCGTCGGGTCTTGGTCTGCTGGTGGTTTGCCGCCGTGAAAGTACGCAGAGCCGTGCGAGAGATGGTATGCGTAGACATTGGAGAGGTCGCGTTGTGATCGTGGGAAAGAGCCCATCTTGGCGACAAGGTAAAGGGAGGCTGCCGAGGCGTCCTGCGTCTTGTCAGCTTCGGCGCAAACTTGAAAGCAAGGCAAAGGGGGGTGTCATACGCTGAACTCATAGGCCATGGGAGGCTCAACAAGCCAATATCGGGCAAGAAGAACGTTGGCTTGGGCTGTCGTGGACTGTGGCAGCTCCAGGAGCATGCCGGCAGCCTGTGTCAGGCATTGTGTCGAGTAGAGGATGATGTCCTGGAGATCTGTTGGCAGCGAGCTGAAAGAAGTTCGACGATGTAATTGCGCGGCTGTTGCCAATGAATTAATCATGTGCGCCATGGCTCAGGGTATCGAAATCAACCTGTGACGCTTCTTTCTCGTTGCCGATCTCCAGGTTGTCGCCAGTGCCCTTCAGTCTGCTATCGAATTCACCTTCTCGAATAAAGAACGGGCAAGAAACGACGTCATGTCATTGGCCGGAGCTGTCTTCTCTTCAATGTCGGCAAGCGCTATCAGCCGCGCCTGTCGCGCGTCCGGGTTAGGGTCGAATGGCCCAAGCTCATCCCCACGTTGTACCTACCTTGCTTGCCTGACCTTCCAATCCGACCCACTAGCCATGGACGACGACAGGCAAGGCGAGGCAGCAGCTACGTAGGCGGAGAAAAGCTCCCAGTCGCAAACCAAACACCGTCAAACGCAGCAACGCACCCACGGATTCGTCTCGGGCACTGCGAGGAATACATTAAAAGGACACTCGGAATTCTTATCTCGGCTCTTCGAGGCATGAAAGCTACCGCCTGAATACCGAGTACCTGCCCGAGCCATCACGATTATCCCCGCATCTTCCGATCTCGACCTGCCAACCTAAGCCCACGCCATCACCCTTCGTTCGCCCAACATCCAACACCCGCGACCTCAATCCGACCGACTCTCCACAATGGACTACAGTGCATCAATGCAAGACGATAACCCCGCTGGAGCCTCGCCCTGGGGCAATTCGCCCGCCTCCTCGCCGCGCCAGGCCAAGACGGGCTTCGGCTCGGTTCTAGGCAGCGAACCCCCAGCGTCTCCCTTTCGCTACAATTCCACATCCTCCGGCAACGGCCTCTCTCAAGATCAAGAAGGCGGTTTCGAGAGCCAGGATTCGTTCCGGAGACCTGGTACGGCGAGCTCCGCGTCTGGGACCGATGCCGGCACTGAGGACCTCGAAAGCACCGAGTCGGCACCCGAGAGCCAACGGCAGGAGGCCACGGAACCTGCCGAGCAGCAGCAGCAGCAGCAGCAAGGCGGCTCCGACGCGCCGCACCTGCCAGCCGGTCAGGAATCTGGCAGGCCAGCGGCGCATGGTCAGCAGAGCCAACGGCCGCCGCAAACCCAGCAGCCGCAGTATAAGCTCATCGCAAAGATCACTGGCCTTGAGAGGACCGGAAAGAAGGATCCTCTCTTGAGGTTTGATGTTCATGTAAGGACAAGCCAATGCTATGAGATCTTTCGTCATTGAGTCTTGCTAACCATCGGCAGACTAACAACCCGAGGTTCCGAACCACACAATACCGCGATGTGCGCCGCCTTCATTCCGAATTCGTCAAACTTGCCGAGCATCTGATCTCCGCCAACCCAGATTCGCTCGTCCCGGCGGTACCCCCGGCGCTGACTTCGGCAGGCGCTGGCACGGACGAGGATGAGAACAGGGTCAAGGCGCTGATGCAGCGCTGGTTCAACTACGTTTGCAGCAGTGACACCTTGACGAGGGATGACGAGATGGTCCTGTTCGTCGAGAGCGACTTTGGCTACAGCCCCATGGTAAAGAAGAAGCAGCCCGCTACGGGCGTGCGCCGCAAGATTCTCAAACAGTTCGCTCCGCCTCCTGACGACACGCCAGAGCTTCAGGAGGCTCGGCCAATCGTCAAGCTGTTCTATCTGGGCAGCATGGATGCTGGGCACAAGGTAGACAAGATGGTCAAGTGCCGCCGAGGTGAGTTGGTATTTCCCATATAACGATGTAGCGAGTCACTGATGCGTCTCAGGTCTCGGATTGGCCGAGTCGGACTTTGGAGTCAAGCTCGGAGCGATGAACGTCCAGGAACCACACCCTGGCCTGTCCAACGCCTACCGGAAGCTGGGCAAGGTCATTCAGACCGTAGGCGACTACCACGCCGCTCAGGCAACGGCACAAGCCACAACCATTGGAGATCCCTTCCAGTACCACTCGACTGATGCCTTCATTGTTAAGGAAACCCTGACCAACAGGCAAATCCTCACGCGCGAGTTCATTCAGGCGCAGGAGAACACGCGCAGCAAGCTCAACGCGGCTGACCGCCTCAATGCGAGATCTAACGTGCGCCGCGAGACGGTGGACGAGGCCATCAGGGCCCTCGACGACGCACGCCAGAACGAGACCTACCTGTATCAGAAGACGACACGCGTCACCCACAACGTCGTGCAGGACCTCCGCAAATGGTTCGGACGGACGGCCGCCGACCTGCGCCTCAGTATTCGCGAGTATGTCCTCCGCGAGATTGACGCCGAGCGCCGCACCCTCGCGCTACTCGAGAGCGTTCGCCCAGACATTCGCTCCATTGACGCCTCCGGCGGCCTGAGCAGGCTCGGCCGTGAAGCGCACCCCGCAGTGCGTCGCACGAGCCTGGCCGCCAGCCAAGGCCCCAAGGGCGATGCTTGGAGCGGCGTGCCGAGGCGATCCGAGGCCCACCGCACCCTCTCGAGCAGCGTGATGCCCGGCCTACCCGAGGACGGCGAGGCCGACGATGCGCATGGCGCAGGTCACGGCAGCGCGGCAGGTGCTCGCGGAAGCCTGGCCGAGGAGGATGACGAGGACCGGATCGACGCGAGGAACGCGGCCAGCCGATTGGCGACGAGCACGTTCTGATAGCTTAGTGCGGTTGGCGGCAGGCAAAACGAAGACGGCGACGGTATGTCCTTGGTAGTGTTGTGAGTGGTCTAGTTGGTGTCGGCGGCAGCAGTGAATTCCCAAGCCTCATTGTTTCTTATCCCCCCTCTTTACCTTCCTTAGATGGAGTGATTACCACGAGGCCGATTGTTGATTGATGCCTTACGGTAGACAAGAGACTCGCAGGCATGACGTGTTTATGCTGTGTCTGTCCATGCATGCGTTGTTCCACACACCAGTCTATCTTTCGTCTCGCGTCTCGAAACGAAACAAGTCAAGGCATGTGCTTCCGTCTAACCCGTACCGCAAGCTCCGCATCTCGGTCGCGCAGCGGAAACTATGTCAAACAGGTCCGCGTTCCGAACCTTGTAGCTGGACGAGATATGACGAATGCAGAGGACAAAAGTATGCCTCACCCGGCTCTGCCTCCGGGTGCCGGTGGAGGGTATGTGGTAGCAGCCCACGGGCAGGATTGGCTGGTCGGTGCATGTCCGACCCGACCCCCTCCCCCCGTGACGCACAACAATGCTGCTGTTGCTCTCGTCGTCGGTCGCCTACCTACCCTGCCGTGACACGCAGGTTGCAGATGGGGGACCGCACGCGCATGCATGCATGCACAATCTTCCCTTGCCCAAGGTAGGCAGGGTAGGTAGGTACCCAAGTTATCTACCGCCATAGAGGGTCCATATTGCAACATCGACCGCCTCCTCATTCTGGAAGAGAGGCACAGCGGCCGCTTCAAAAGGGTACTATGTAATGTGGCAAATAGGGGACTATCACACTGTACCATGCCATCACATGCCGCTGGCCACCGTCCTCGGTCTGTTCCGATCGGTATAGATTAGCGGTGAGGCAGGCGCCAAGGATGTGTTGAACGAAGGATGGTGACCTGAAGCACTCGCCGCCCGCGCAAGAAAACATGGTCGGCTGCGTGGCACGGCACCTGGTATACCACCCACCTTTCGGTGAACGGCATTTACCCGTTGGGCATGGTTCGGACTGTGCTCTCCCAGCGCCCGAATCGGGAGCTTCCCAGGCCCCAACCGAGTACACCAACACTCTTAGATAAGGACGACCAATGATTTGGGCAGATGACTGGGTGGTCTCGGTCAGTATTCGCGCCGTAAAGACTCGTTGATCTACCCAAGATGTCGGTCAAGCTTTCTCCCAGCAGCATGCCGTGGTACTCGAGCTGCAGCGAGCGACAGCCTGTCATCCCAATCTTGTCACGATTGCCAGATACAGGCAACCCAATGTGTTGAAGCTTGACGCCAGCATGTGGCAATCTCATTGACAATAAGTCTCCGCGGCTGGTCAAAATGTCCGTTCCCGAATCGGACTTGCGACCGAGGAGAATCTCAAGCTCGTAGAGTCCTTGAGGAGTGTCAGTTTTCGCCCCCAGAGGATGCGTCGATGACTCGACCTTGACTGTCAGTCGCTCAAGGCTGCATTTCCCTTTACAGGCCTGACAAACGTGTCAAGTAAGCCAGCGGTGTTGGGTCAATCTATCTGACATCTGCAAATCAATCTGACTGCGTGTGTGTCTCGGGCTTGATCCCGGAGACCTGGTCAGGCCTTGCAGTTTGGTTTAGCCACAATACTACAGTGAGGAAAATGGCCAGAGCTTTCCTTTACGTCTCAGCATATTCCGCCGTTGCGTCGTTGACCACACTCAGGCCTCAAATGTCAGAAATCCCCGACTGATTTGAGGTGGATACCATGTTGAAATCGAACGCAGGGCGATGGCAGAGTGTTTACTGGCACAGCGGGTTCTCAGAGCCGGCGGCCCTGGTGCCAATGACAGGGTTACGTACCGACGAGCCGGAGACAAAAATATGGTTGTTCTTTGCTTTTGGACTCAAAGAGGGGTTCAAGGGGTTGAAGCCTTGGACCCCAAGAGATTCCCCAAATCAATTCCTCAAGAAAACTGGCGGCTAATTACTCCTCTTGTTGGAAGCGGAGAAACTCTTCCCCAAGGGCCCAGGGGTTGTGGAAATTTAGTCGATCTGGGACTTTGATCGATGCCGGCTGCCTATGTTATCATCGGTGTTGACGGTTGCGATCATGGAAGTACTGTTGAACATAATTTAGGTATGGGAGCATTGCACTTGTTGTTGCTCAGCAGGTACAACCGCTGTACTGGGGTCATGTTATGCCATGTGGCTCTCACCAAGCAGTGCCATATGCGCATGATGTTGCTGCTAGTCAATAACAAAAGCAGGCAAAAGATGCTGGTCCATGACCGTACTGCGTCATCTCAATGAGGATCGCTCTATTATGGACCGAGTCGGATCACTGGCAGTTTGGAGTACTACATGTAGTACTGTGGTGGGTGCTTAGAGCTGGTGTGACAGCTCTGATTCAAGGACAGCAGCAGGGTTTGGATGCAGCACCGTGCTTGTAATCCGATTCGCGGGATATTATCTCTGTACTCTTCGGGCGTGGCGACTGACTGGCTTCCTTAGTCGCGCCGACTTTAATAGCAGACGACATGGTTATCGTCATGACTCGATGTGGCTTTGCTATCGCGTGAAGGTATCGCGGTGAGTGAGGGCGGTGCCAGCGACTTCGATAGGCCGCAGGGCAGATCATTCCTAGTCGAGTCCCTGCGCGGACGGGCTACCATTTCCGAGGCTTCAGGGTCACTCACTCCTTTCTACAGGAGCGAATCGCATAGAAAAACGAGGGACTCCAGGAGGCATAATGTGTGCGACGCCGTCGAGATTTGGGGCAAGATTTATGCAAGTTGCATGGGTAGAGAGATCATCAGTAAGTGTGACCTTGAAATACTCGTCATCTCTTAAGCAAACACCCTTTCGAAGCATCAGTTGCACCATACCCAGGACAGGACGTGAGATGGCCTGCGCAATATGGCCACTCGTGTTCGCAGGGGGCATAGTGGCAGATACAAAGTTTCTTTTTGTTAAATTTCATTTCCTGCTTGACCATGTACCGTGAAGCGGTGGTCGTCTCTGCCGGCAGAGGGAGTAGCAGCATCCTCAGGGTCCAATATGGTATAATGTAGAACCGGGCTTCGAGGTCGCGAGCTTGGGAGTTGTACTTACTGTGCCTACCTAAGGTAAGGTAGGTAGAGACTAGGCTCGTAGGTGGGTTGAACCCTGTAGGTGCCATGTGTAGACGCAGCCATCCTCGGTGGCGGCGCCAATCGCTGTACACCCGCTGTCCACGGATAAATTGAAGTGGCCCGCGATGTTCCCTGGCGAGCATGGCCTGCTGTCGTGGTTCCATGACTGTCCGGCCTGATGTGTGGGGCGGTCAGGGGAGGCAGAGGGCTGGACGCGACCAGCTCTCCTGTCATCGGCGATGTCAGGCCCTCCAATCCGGCCTTTTCCTGGACCACCGTGACCGAGTCGTGCCGCGTGGACGCCCGCTGGCATTGTCGACATTGTCGACTAGGTATCATGGATGGGAAGACGCCGGGAGGAGAAAGCCCGGCACCTAAGGTACCTAGGTACCTTATCCAAGGTACGGTAAGTGTAACTGAATCACCCTCGACGAGTCCTTGACATACCTACCTACGCCTGGACTAGGTAGGTGGGGTTCCACAAGGCGGGAGGTAGGAGCTCTCCCACAGCGCACTTTCCAACCCATCCGTTGCCAGGCAGGTACGACTTGGGGAAGCTGGGGCGCTGTATGGGGTTTTCGTCCCCACTGGAGATGATGGGCGAGTGGGCCAGTCTTGCCTGTCTGGATCGCAAAGGCGGTACGTGTGAAATGCCGGATGGATGGTGATGGTCACCTCAGATGCCAGACGTCCTGTCCACAAAGTTCACTTTCATAAAACTCCCCTTTCGTTTCTCTCGGTAAGTCTTTGGGTTGACACTGACGACATGGATCTACGAGCACCCACAGAAGCAGACTCTGCTTCTCGTTCCACACGGAACTGGCATAACCTTGTCCCTGCGGCATCTTGTACTGCGATGTCGTGGTAGCACGCGCCAATCGAACACTCGACCGTTCGCACCTTATCCCGCCACTTTGACTAGCCAAGCTCTTTCCGAGGCTATTCCAGGCATACCGGAATACCCTGCGTCCAGCCATGTCGACAGACCATGAAACACGCAGACTCAAGCCATTTCGCGTAGCATGGAGCCAGAGATGCGGCGGCGGACCAGCTATCCCTGGAGAAATGACAACCTACATGGCTTGCATCATCGCTAGCTACACCTAAGTCGTCCAAGCCGCTTCGGCTTCCGAACATTTTCTCCATCTGGCCGACAACGGGGTAACCAGCAACAGCGCCTTTCATTGCCGAGACGATCAAACTCAGGTCATGTTATTTCGGAGACTTGATCTGCAAGCCTGCTTGCACGGCACCATTGATGGCCATTCGCATGCAATCCCAGCTAAGGCCATGCGTTTTCGCCGCATCACTTCCGTGGCTGGCAAGTCGCAAAACTTTTGAACATGGGAGCCATCAGGCACCGAGGCCTGATCATAGCTGGTCTAGTATCATGTTGACCATGAAATTCTCGTCCCGCTTCTGTGGTTCTCGGCCCACGTCTACCGTGTCATCTGCGCCCAAGATGGCGCGCTCGAGCTCGTCACCAGCAAACAACACCACTGGGCGACTCAAGCCTCTGCATCGTGCGGCGAACCCATACGGTCTCTCTTTATGCTTCTTCCTTAGCAAGGCAGTTCTCCTGCTCGTATCAACAGGTCCTCACATCTGCCAGTCCAGTTTGCGAGCCAGCCGGCCCCTGGTCGTCGTATGCTCGGGTGTTCTGACTGACTTATTTCACCGCTTTTCCAGCATTGCTGACGGCTTGCCCGGCTACGACGATGAGCATTTATTTCGCAATGTTCCCAAGCCTGCACACAATATTATTTCACACCTTGTCAGGCAACAACATGGGTTTGACCTGACCGCCTCGTAACCGCTCACTGGACGTGTTGCGAAAGCAATTGTGCGTGTTCTCATCCTGGACTATTTGACCCGCCGCCACCAATCGCCGTGCATATCATCATTCGTCTCTCGCATGGTTCCCCTCACCGCAAGCACAAGCACCCAGAAACCCAAATTTCGTGCGTCCCTGCAGCTTGGAGCAAATCTTTTTGTCTCCCGGATTTAGTTGCCTTGTTCCATCTTCAGAACTGTTACATGGGCGAGCCTGGTTGAGGTTGAGCACATGCAAGCCTATGTACTTACTTGGAGAGTCCGGTAGTGCAAGATTCTGGTTCGCACGCCAACAACAGCCATGGCACATGCGACTGACACTTGGCTCCCACCTTCCTGAAGTTGCGTTCCCAACGGCAAGAGCAAAAGCTATCGTCATGACAAGGGTCCAGCCCTGGCGACCGAAGAAGAACAGCAGGGCGACCGTCCTTTACTCCAACGGAAGAAGCCTTGGTTGTACCTTTTACTCACTACCTGGGCCCTGAAGCTTTCTGCCCCTAATCGACACAGGGCACCAACGATCACCAGCACACGGCAGCACTTACTCCTACATGCCCCTCTCACACTGGCCCGAACATCGCCGCCGTCCCCCTTTTCTGTTCGATGTATCCGCCATCGCCCCCTGTCGAAGACGACAATTGACCCCGTTCCAGTGGTTCCCCTTTGCAGGAGATGGCCCGAAATTGCACAGGAAGGAAGCAGCGCCTAGCTTGGCCCTGATAACTTGTTGATCGATGACTGGGCCAGACGTGCCGTACTTCGCATGCCACCCCTTCGACACGCGCAGATGGCTCCGTCTCCCCTTCGCCCATAGAAGTACCCCCAGCTCCGGTTCCCTTGTCGGCTCTGACGATATGATCTTCATCGGAAGGGTCGTGATGCTCCAGGACACTCGGGCAAATTGACGTGAGAAGTGGGGAGGGACCGCACTGCGATGCCGCACTCGCACAGCATCGATTGCCCTTCCACCATCCTGTCGTGCCGTCGTGTCAGTGATAAAGGTTCCCTCCACCCTTCAGATTGGCATGTGCTCGACTTTGATTCTCCTCAAATTCTTCATTCCAAGACGGCCCTGCCACCATTCTGTCATAGCCCCTCAGGCCATCCCACGCCGGTCCGCTCTCCTCCCTTGCTCACCCTCGACGTTTTTCTCCTTTCTCAAGGCACCTCAGCCAATCCCACTGAACCGCCACACCCCAATAGGCAGTCCAGCCAAGGGCCCTACTATCCCGACCTCCAGACCCTCCCAGCATCCCACTCCATCCCACGCCGCCAGCGTCATCCGTATTCACAATGGCCCCTGTTGCTACTGAGGAGTTCGCACCAATGCAACTACCCGTCCACAGCTCGAAGCTCTCTTCGATCAGTGCGTCTGTCTTGCATGGACCCAGAGACCTACGATTGGTATGTCGTCTCCCGTCTTTTCCTCCACGTGGGGGTTTGGGTATTGGGTTACACAAGATGCCTGTCCCCACGTCGTCGGCTGTCTCTCGCCTATTCTCGCCTAACGGTTAGCCCCCCATGACAAACAGAGACTGACTTCATGTCTTGCTTAGGAGACGAGAACGCTGGAGAACCCTGGTGTCGGCGAGCTCCAGATTTCAATTCGGAGTACAGGCATTTGTGGTTCCGATGTCAGCTATTATAAGAAGTTTGCCAATGGCGACCTCTGTGCCTGCCATCCTCTGTCCCTGGGACACGAGTCATCAGGAGTTGTCGTTGCCATTGGATCGCAAGTCAACGGCTTCAAACTTGGCGATCGCGTGGCTCTCGAAGTCGGTGTGCCGTGCAGCCAGTGCTCCACCTGCAGGAAAGGCAGGTACAATCTATGCAAAAAGTTGAGATTCAGGAGCAGCGCCAAAACCGTCCCCCACTACCAGGGCACCCTCCAGGATCGGATCAACCACCCGGCCAACTGGTGCCACAAGATTCCAGACCATGTTTCCTTCGACTCGGCCGCTCTTCTCGAACCCCTTTCCGTCGCTATCCATGCGGTCAATCGCGCCGCCCCGGCACCTGGCTCCACGGCGCTCGTCATCGGTGCTGGGACAGTCGGCCTGTTGACTGCTGCCATGGCGCGACAGGCTGGCTGTTCTGAGGTCACCATCACGGACGTAGATGCCGGGCGGGTCAACTATGCCATCACAAAGGGCTTCGCCACGCACGGCTATGTCGTGCCCAACATGCAGTCTGGCACCTCAACTCCGGCCGAGTCGGGCGTCATGACGCCTTCCAGCATCTTCTCAGTCCAGAGCGTGCAGAGCAAATTTGACGGCGCAAAGTCGCTTGCCGCCGAGCTTTTGGCCATCACCAAGGTGCCTGAGTACCTTGACGACGATGACGAGCATGACGGTGTCGATATCGCTTTCGAGTGTACCGGCAAGGAGGTCTGCATGCACACCAGCTTGTATGCGACGAAGCCGGGCGGCAAGGTCATCATGGTCGGCATGGGCACGCCGGTGCAGACACTACCTTTGTCCGTCGCTCACCTCAAAGAAATTGACATCCTGGGCATCTTCAGATACGCCAACACCTACCCGACGGGCGTTCAGCTTCTGTGCGCAAAGAACAGAGCCAACATTCCGAACCTCGACGACATGGTCACGCACCGTTTCAAGGGTCTCGAGAACGCGTCCAAGGCGTTTGAGCTGGCGAGTCGGACGTTTGACGACGAGGGGAAATTGGTGCTCAAGGTTGTCATCGAGGCTTGAGCATACCCGCCATACGTCTCAGACCTGCGGCACTCCTCAAAGATTGATTGGTTGGCTGGCATTACATCCAGCTTATGATACCCTGGTGGCAGGTGTTTTTACATAGGGGGCATGGGGACAGAAGGAGGAGGTCGCCCCATTGGGAGCGGACGGATGATAGCGCATATTTACGAACACAACAGGTCGCGAATAGCAGGCCTAGCAGGGAGGGAGTTTGAGGGTTTGCAAGGATACAGGGCACAAAACTAGATAGGATTCACATCAGGAGGTTATTTCTTTCTTTTTACTCTTACGCAAGCACTTCGGTGGACTGTTCAATTTCAAGGGGGGATTTTACGCTTGAACCTCAATCAACTTGAAATACAGAGGTTATTAGACGCCAGTGTGCCGGATGCAATATGTCGTGTACCGTCGTTACTCATTGATCCGTGATTTTTTATTCACAACGCGAGAACTCATACTCTCCCTGTCAGCTAATGACCATCTCTCTATTCTCCTGTTTCGTGTAGGTGCAATGTCATACCTTGAACCCTGAACGCCTTGCAGTCATGATGCCATTGTAGAAAATGCATTTCGCCCTTTTCCCTGCCCAAATCAAACCGTTTACCCTTGAACGGATCCCGTACGCTCAAAACATGATGTCCCCAGCGCCCTGGATACCGTAAGGGCTAGGCCTACCCGTGGGTATCTCCCAGGGTGTCCTATTCCGCTGGTCGCGGGCCATGGCCGAGTCGACAAGGTCGAATTTGCGACCCATGGACCGCACTTCCTGCACGCTCTGCATGACGTCATTGAGGAGGGAGACGAGGTGGACGTCGTTCTGCTCGCATACCACCTCCCTCCGGAAGGCCTCAACATCCGACGGCTCAACCAGGTCCAGTCGGCCGACGAGTGCGTGAATCTGTCGCAAAATGGTATTCGACGGCATCGTCTCGTGGTCGCCTGCAGGTTGTGCAGACATTTCCTTGCCCGAGATGTACGCCGCGGGCAGACGCTCGAGGTAGGTCATGATGAGGTGGATGCGTGACAAGAGCATCTTGGTCGCATTGGCCTTGGCCGTCAGCGCGGCGATCATCTCTTCCTCCTCAGGCGTCAGCGCCGCGTCATCCTCTACCGGGAGGAGGCTGTCGGCCTTTGCTTGCCCTTTCCGCCGGCGGTGTTGGCGTCCTTTCCCTTCTGCTTCTCTTTGGGAGGCTCGACGGCGGTGGCCGTTCCGCTGCCCCGAGCCACAAAGTCCATGCTGATCATCTCGGCCTCGCCCGTCTCGACTGTGTAGCCCAGCTCGCGGAAGCGTAGCTTCAGCGTAGACTCGCCGTCTTCCATCGTCTTGTCGCCTTCCGTATCGGCGGCCTTGGCGGCGTCGTCGACTTCATAGTTGCTCTCGTACACGGTCAGAGGGAGCTTGCCGCCTACGGAATGGTCGAGAACTTCCTTCGGGTGGAAGCCGAGGAGGATGGCCGACTCATTAATGTGGTTGAGGATGGTAGTGTGAATATGGGTGAGTTCTTGGGTCGGGCCCGTTTTGGGCAGGAGCGTGTACCAGCCGACAAAGTCGAGATTTCGGTCCTTGTGGACAGCACGCACTGCGTAAATGTTAGCAATGTAAGTGTGCGGACCCAGCTGTAGTTCTCACTCTGCTCTATCCGTCCAAGCACTCTAGGCAGGTCCAGACTGTATTTGTAGGGCGTGTCGGGGGACGGGGCAACATGGCAGTCAAAGGCGTGCTCGATGGTGACTTCACGGCCGTTGTGCTGGCCCATCAGGCCACCAACTATGGGCCACTCATGTTCTCGGAGGGTGTGGCGGGTGATGTAGTCGGAGATGCTGAGGAGCACGAGGGGGTGCAGGACCGCTTGGAGTTCGGAAGACTGATTCGAGATGAGCGGGTTGACCGACTTCAGGCCCGCGTTGGACGACATTTCAAACGGGACTTTGCAGCTGGACAATAGGATATCCCGGTCGAAAGCTGGAGGCTATGTAAGAACTGTGCCAGTCTTGACTATCGGCACCTGCTCGGGTCGGGCGGAGAGCATGTGAACAGGGGCGGATGCTGGTAGCTGGAGTTGGAGATGGGAGGTCTCAAGCTCCCATTTGGTACAGAGCTGCCTGCCATTCTGCCCCGCGTCCCGCTCTCGATTACGTAATATGATTGCGGGACACCTACCTGCTACAGCCATACCTTAAGGTATGCAACTACAAGGAGGCAAACATGCTGAGGTCCACCAGAGGCGGCCCGCCACCCGGGGCCCACCCTTAGCACGGAGCTCGGGGTGGCTCGCCGGACACTCCGGCCCCATAGGTTTTGTTTGCCAATGTTATCAGCCGCGGGCAACATAATTAAACAAGAGAATTGAGATGAGTGCTATTCAGGTCAAATTGAGTGACCACGCTGAGGTACTCCACCGTGAAGTCCACCTGCTCCTCACCTTGCTTTCTATTGAAACTGCGAATGTCTCCCTTCGAGAACCCCTTGTGATGGCATTTATGATGAGATGATCTCGACCTTCCTGGGCCATTTCCACTTTGCCGTCTCGCTTCCCAGTAGCGCTCGTATCTCAAAGCAGTGAGCCATAGAAAACTGCTAACATTACCCGAAACGTTGACAAGGCACTACGAGGACACCCAATTTCTCGCTTTTCTCCCAGAAACTATTCGATTGATTGAATAAAATATTGCCATTGAGAGCGCTTTATTGTCAGATCAGCCTTCTGAATAAATGATCATGGAGGCTCTTTCAACCCTTTGAACTCTTCAGAAGCAAGGAAGGAAATTCAAGTGAGTAAGAACTACTTTTGTCCGCATCGTTGCAGTTTTGTATGGTTGAAACCCTCTTCTTTCTGCGTCACGAAATTATCTTGCAAATCCTCAAAGATCCAGCGTTCCGTAAAGAAAATCTAAACAAAGAAGAGCAAGAGTAGGTGGAGAGGCACTCGCGAGATCCGGGCACCACAAAAATGTTTTGCTGGCCATACCTGATTCCCAACCATTGATTTTGTTGTCTTCAAAGTACGGATCCCAGATATACATCTTTGGGTCATGAGCCGCGTTCAAATGCGGCTTTGCTCATTTGGTGCGAATTCAATATTTGGACTTAACGTAAATTTGCATTGCCTCAAAGAACCCAGGCAAACGTTTGAACCATGACAACACCCTTCCTATGCTTGCCTGATATACTTTGTTTGACAGCGTTGCCGTGAATAACTTAGTAGGAAGCATACATATCATACAGTACCATCTGATTTAGCATGTCTGCAACCGTCTCGCGCTCCACAAGCTTTTCATCAACCTTCCCCTTTTCCGAGCTACCAGAACCGTCCTTCAAGAGTTGCTATGCTATCCCACATTTGATACTGCGGAATTTCTACGAGTATTCAAGTAAAGTGGCGATGGCAACCCCAACTGGCCCTTTCGTTCTGAGACCTGCAACACCAGCCTCAGTATTACCCGCGAAAAGGATGGACGATGAGCTTCAGATTGTAGCGGTCAACCCTGTGAAGAAGAGAAGGCTCAACAATCTTGGGGTTGCCCCTACACCTCAAGCTTTCGAACATAGCACATCGGCCGCTCCATCTCCACGACCTGCTCTGATGACCTCGGACCCCAAGAGATCCGGCCCCAAAATAGAGCAGAGAACCAGTACTGCGGCAGCGGTACTGTCCTCACAGCCTCCAGAATCGCCAAGCGCTTGGTCTGCGACAAGGACCTTAGGACCCGGGTTTGAGAAGTTGAATAATCTTGACACTCTCTGGATCGCGCCAGCCAGCAGCCCTTGCGATTCTCCTCCTCTGTCGCCAAAACAACTGCCGCAAAGATTGTTGCCTGGTTCTACAAGATCTCAATCAGTTCGAAAATTCACCGTTCCAATCAAGAATGAGGGTTGTGATGGGCTTGGAAGCCACGCGTCCAGAACTGGGATGGAGGGTCACATGTTCGCAATGACCCCTCCTTATATTGCTGAAGCAGCTCCAGACCCAGCAGAAGATGCAATGACAGCCATCCTTGCCGAGGCCACTGAATTTAAACCATATGGTACAACTGAGGCGTGTGGTTTGAACGACTGGCTTCTTGAATTCCGGGACACTGAGTGTGGGCAGGACGGACTACGGCACGAGGTTCGCGTCCCGCCAACCCAGATTGTTGACCACGTGTCACACGTCAAGAGCAATGACAAGAAGAACTACCACAGTCAGTCCTCCATGGGTCTCATGTACCAGTCTCCACCCCCTCAGCCATTGAGCCTCGCGTCTAGATTAGACTTCGGCCGCAGGATCAGCTTCCGTCAGCTCGACCGCCCCCAAAACAAAGTGGAACAACCTTCGGTGACACCTCCAAACCCATCAACGAGCCATGATGCAGCAGTTAGTTCGTACAATACTAGCTCAATGCAAGATTACAAAGATGGGCCAAAAGCTCAGGGGACTTGCTTGAAATGCCTTCAAGCCAAGCTCCGGCAACGAGCAGCAGCGATTTCGGCGAACGAGATGCAATCCTCTCTGGCACCGGGCTCCTTTCAGGCCTCGAGTCTGGCGCAACCAGCTTGGACACCAGGATTTAATATGAATAGCACAGTGAATGGGAATATAATGCCGGCTGCACATGGTCAATTGATACCTTCGCAGTTCATTGCCGGACTGGTGGGCTCCGCTCGACAATCTCAATTCCTTGGTCGTATACCTCTTGGCCAAAACACGACCAGACCTACTCCGTTCTCTTCATCAACGGACGATATGCTCGGTACCCGAAACTCACAGGTGCCGATCCATTCGACTCAAGCAACGACTAGCGGTAAACACTTGATTGTCGATATCGCAGACACATGCGCAGAAGTGTTTCCTTTTGAAGCTGTCGCTAAACGACACCACCAGCCCGTCCAGAAAGTCAGGGATGTCTTTAGCGCCATCATACAGGTACCATTGCTGCGCTGTCCCACGGACAAACGAAGGGCGGGTAAGCTGGCCACAGCTCGATTGAAGGAGTACACCCAGGCCAAGAAGAGAATAGGTCCAGACAATCAAGACCGAGGAGACAGGCACCGGGAGCTTGGTCAAGAAGATCAGTATTTTTCAGCTTGGGATGTTGCAAAGTTACTCGGCCCGACTGACGCACAGCCGGGACACCATTTCGATTCCGCTGGTCCTTGGTAAGATGCCATCAATCAGAGATTTAGCCTCGCGGTGTTGTACGGAAGGTTAAGATGGAGACAAGACGTGCAAAGTCTCAGTTGCGTCCTTCGTAGCCAATACGTACGTAAACATTTATGGTACTACATCGATTTCGCCCACAAAACATCGTTTCCTTTGCGAGCTTTGCAGAGAGCGGCATTCTTTGCGCGCACATAACGAGGTAGTTCCATCATGAGGTGCTCAAGCCTAATCATCTCCTCCTGATTCCCTGTTCTTCTGGCATAGATGTATTGTGTCATAAGCAGCTCATGGCGACTTTCGTAGGAAAGCTTCGTCCAGTGTTTGAGGGCACCTTGGTCGCACGGGGCGCATGTATCGTTGATGCAATTCTTCGTCACTCGTTGTGCTTTGCACCTCGATGTGTTTTTGCATATGCTGATCGATTTGAGAACATGGCCGCAGCCCATTGTGGTTTCGGTTGTTTGACACATCCTATAAGCACAAGTTTTCGCCTCTTCGTTTGGTTTGATGCTCCGTCGACCCTGTTGGCGAAGATTTGCTGCTTTATAGCTCTTGGGTACGTTGAGAATAGAACACATTGGATTTTGCAAGTTGTCCGTTAGGTGATTTCTTTGTTAGTGATGATGCGTTGTGTTTGACCACCCCCATTGATATCACATTAAGTCTGTATTAGAGACATGGCTGCATTCAGCACAGCTGTCCTGAAAGTGTGCTGACCGACATCAACATCCCGACAATGATAGACTTTCTGGACCGAACTTCATGCGCAAGACAGAAATGAAGCGCACAGCACGCCCAGGTAGGACATGCACGTCCAATTAGTGGTCTCCGGTCTGTTTCGTCAAGCCGATGCAGGCTGAACAACCCACGAAGCTAATGAAGCGAGATACCGTGACTACAGCCGATAAGAAAGAGAGAAGCCTCTCGACAACTTCACACGTATAATGTCGAGGTGAGGGCAAATTCTCAAGAGGTGAGGCAAGATCAAAAGCCAAGATGGTCGGTCATTTCTTGGAGGGCCGCTATCACCTTGTTATCAGTCCAGAACAGGACTAGTGCGGGGTATGAATCGAGAAATTTCGTCTCCGCCAGGCTCGCCCAGCAACATCAACACGAATTCAACAACGGGCCACAGCTTCTCAGACGACAAATCACGCTATTGCCGACTGCGAGAACATCGGTCCGAGCCCAAAACTCTCAAGAAAACTCCGAAAAAGCATTTCGGATCATCACAATGGGCAAGAAGAGGGAGAGAGACGAGCAGAACCCCGCCCATGACGGCGACAAGATGGATGAAGATGACTCTGAGGATGACGTGCGTTCAGCTTCCTGACAAGCTCCGTTGGCTGTCAAGCGCTAACATATGGGTTGAGTTTGACGTTGTGAACGTCGACTTTGAGTGGTTCAACTTTGACGCCGACATCGACTTCCACGGCACCAAGGCTCTTCTCCGCCAGCTCTTCGACGTGGACGCCGTCAAGTTCAACATATCCGGCCTCGCAGACCTCATCATATCCCAGCCCACCATCGGCTCAACCGTCAAGGTCGACGACAAGGCGAACGATGCCTATGCCCTCATGACAGTCCTCAACATGCACGAGCACCGCGACAAGCCGGCGTTCGCCGACCTCACCAAGTACATCATCGAGAAGGCGCAGACGAACGAGGCGCTCGCGCCCATCCCCGAATTGCTCACCAGCGGCGCTCAAGTCGGTCTTGTGCTCACGGAGCGTCTCATCAACATGCCGACCGAGATTGCGCCGCCCATGTACCGCATGCTCATCGACGAGGTCGAGGCTGCCGTGGAGGACAAGGAGCCGTACGAGTTTACACACTATCTCGTCCTCTCCAAGACGTACCGCGAAGTCGAGCCAGAGGCTGAGCTGCGCACCGAGCGCAAGGGGAAGAAGCAGAAGGGTGAGGATGGGTCCATGTGGTACTTCCACCCGGAGGATGAGGTTACGGCCAAGCACGCTGTCGCTCACGGCGCCTACTCTTACTCCCACGAAAACGAGGGCTCGGCGGAGAGCAAGAGGGCGTTCCAGGAAATGGGCATCAAGCCGCAGGGTTACTTGATGCTCGTGGAGGCGAGCAAGTGGAAGGGGGCTGTGGATGCCGTAGAGCAGTATCTCAAGCCGCAATGAAGAAAGATCCACTCGAGGACTACCAGCGCTTTGTTCGAACCTTTTTTTTCTCCTTTTGATTGCTTCTATCTTTCTTTTGAACTCAGGGGCCTTGATCTGCATTAGTCCGTCTCCTCGAGCCGCTGCATCAGGTACTCCACTTCGACCTCCTTCGTCAGGGGTATCACAAAATTCTCGTACATGGACACGACAGCGTCGACGTCAATCTTTGGCTTCACGTCCCCGATTATCGTCGCGTTGGACGGGTCTGTTCCGTACGTCGTGACCTTGAGCCGCAGCCTCTCGAGCACCTTCTTCTCCACCTCTGGCTTGGTGATGGCGTCCGCAATGCCCTTACGGTCCTCCGCCTTGATGAGCTTCACGAAACGCTCTCGCTCCGACACAAACTTGGACTCGGCGACGAACTTGCCAAAGTGGATGCGCCTGGACAGGGCCTGAAGGCACGCAATATCGCAGGTGGCGCTCGAGCCGTAGTTCTCCTGCGACTCGCCGCGGTCCTCGCTGCGACCAAAGTCGGGGCACATGGCCGGTAGGAGAGAGTCGACATAGAACCGGCGGATCTTGTCGTTGAGGTCGACATTGTTCGGGTGCAAGATCTTGGGGTAGTTGAGAGGCTTGAGGATGGGCTTTTGCACGACGTCTGGAAAGAAGGGGTATTCGTCGGGGGACTCGTAACGGCGGATGATGGACTGCAACCTCTCCTGCTCGCGCAGGTACCAGTCCACGAAGCTGAGCTCGCTGTCGGGGATGTTGAGGGCTCCAGGAATGTAGATGGACCTATTCAGAGCAAACTGAGCACGCTCGATGAGGTGATAGGTAATGGTGTCCTCGAGACGGCTGGCAGAGCTACATGTTACCTACTGGGCAGGACAAAGACGGTGGGAGCGAGTTTCTCACATCAACTGGTACCGGATCCGGTTGAGGTCGAGAGCTTTGGAAGCATCGTTGAGGTCGATGAGAGAGTCCATCACGGCGGGAGCTGGAAAGTGCCAGGGCATAAAACGCTGCAAGGGCCTCACTGAGGAACCGATCAGTTACACGCAGGTCAATTGAGGAGAGGGAGTCAACGTACGTGGCGTACTTCGTCAAAGCGAATGCGTGGAGTCAGAATTTCGGGTGGAGCGGAGGGACAGGAAGCGCCGCCGATGAAGCTCCGATGATAAAGGCGTGGGGTAGTATTCGTCGTAATCACCTACACCCAGCTGTCGCCAGCCGAAGAAGCCCAGCGCCTGAAGCTAAGGCCCTGATCGTCTCGAGCATTTGGTGCCAAAAAATCATCGACCTGCATGAAATGTGGCCCGTGCTCATGACGCTTTACCCGATTCAATAGGCGTTTTGCACTAAGTAAACGGCAGGCCAACATTTAACCAGATATTGCAGGATGAATGTACTACGCTAGCAGGGGCCCCTATTTTATTTAGACCTTCCCTAAATAGGAAGGGATTTTCAACTTAGTACTAATTAATCAGAGCACCCTTTTAGTGCTAAATAGATGCTATACTCCTAGCCCTATAATGCTTATATAAGTAGTTTTAGAGTAGAATATCTTTAATCCGGCTATCTAAAATCGAAGATAGAATAAGGGTCAAAAGAGGTACTTCTAAAATAGTACGCTAGTGCCGTTTTTAAGAAGTTACTCGGAACTAAATACATTTAGCGCTAAATACTCGAGACGATCAGGGCCTAAACTCGGTGAGCTTCGGTGGCCGTCATTGCTTGGCTGCGGGGTTCCAGGGTGTGTCGGGGTGGAGCAGCGCGTGCCTGTACTTCGCATTCAATTGCTTGCATCGCCTCAGCCTCAGCCGTCACATACGCGCATGAAGTGAAGCTAGGTGGCCCGAGCTCCCAAGCCGGGCCTTTACCGATCTGCGGGCCTGGTGCAGTGGATTCGGCTTCGGCTTCGCGCGAAAGCAAGTTGAAGACAGCAAATCCCCGACGTCAACACTCGCGCGCACCACAAATTTGCTCGTCCTGTTCGCGACCCGTGGTCTGCTCCCCCTTCCCCCGACGACCACGACACCCAGAGCACGGATGGCCGACGCCGATCACCAGTATGGCTACTATGACGAAACGGCCCCCGAGGACGACCAGCCTATTGTCTCTGTAAGTATTGCCGCCTCTGTGCTGCGCCTGTAGGGGCAAAGTTGCCATTGTACTGCCAGCAGCACATACTGATCGATGGAATTCGCACAGACTCGTGGCCTCGAAGCTTTCGGACGCAAGGTTACAACGACAGCGAGCCATCTGATGGGGCCCCTCTCGGAGGCCGGGCCTGGCAACCCCCAATACCAGAGCGCCATGGCCGAGGTCCACAAACAGTTGAAGCGCCCGACAATGCAGCGCAGCATGTTCTCCATGGCCAGGACGACGCCGTCCGAGATGGTTCGGGCTAAGCTGTCCAAGACGGAGATTCAACATCGTGCCTTGACCTATCTCCCCGACGAGCTGCTTGTCAACATACCTGACAACGACAACTCGTACTCGCTCTTCCAGGGGTTCCAGGCCAGCTTTCCGGAGCTCACCGACGAGGGCAAAAGCACAAGCGACGAGTGTCGAGGGGCAGGAAGTTGATTGATGATGGCAAGGCCACCCCAGGCACACTGCAGTCATTACACAACCTGAAACAGGAAAAGTCCTCGATGATGCACGAGCTGGAAATGCTGAGCGTCCGCAAAAACATGGCCAGCAGCGAGATCCGGGAAATTGACATCAAAATTGCGAACCTGGGCGGCATGCGCAGAATCATCCTGGAGAGGCTGGCTGGGCTGGAGCAGGATGAAGCCATCCTGGAGCACGATCGTGAGCACCCTCGACATCCCCTCGCCCGGATCGCCGTCATGCTAATTACTCAAAGTGATTGATGTGGAGAGTCGCCTCGAGGATGCGCAGCTACTCGTCGATGAAGCCGAAACGATAGCCCAGCAAACACCGACCCGAGAAGAGCTGGATCTCGCGGGTGACCACGAGGACGATGGCTTCATGTCCCAGTCTGTGTACGAGAAGATCCCTGCCTCCCCTAGCACGCCTTCCAAGTCGAAGAGGCGGAGAAGGGTCCGACGAAAGTCGACGCGTATCCTCCACGAACAGTTCGAGCCCGGTACCGCGATGCGGGAAATTCTAGCACAGCAGGACACCATCACAGCTGTCGACTTTGACGCCCCTTTCGGAACAATGGTCACGTCTGCTATGGATGATACCGTCAAGGTATGGGATCTGAATGCGGGCCGGTGCATCGGCATGCTCGAGGGCCACACTGCCTCGGTGCGCGCACTACAAGTCGAGGATAACATTCTGGCCACCGGTTCTCGTGACGCCACCATCCGGCTGTGGGACCTGAGCAAGGCGCACTACGATCCACAGGGCGGCCAGTTCGGCAAAGGAGGCGAGGAGGACGATGATGGCATCGCCTTCGAGAACCCAGATGATCAGCCGGTAGACCCGCCCGAGGGCAGCATGGACGACTGTCACCTGTTCACGCTGCAAGCGCACGTCGACGAAATCACGGCGCTCCCCTTCCGCGGCGACATTCTAGTGTCCGGCTCGGCTGACAAGACCCTACGACACTGGGATCTGGAAAAGGGACGCTGCATTCAGACGCTGGACATTATGTGGGCGGCGACACAGGCCTCGGCTACAATGGGAGACGACGGTCCTTGGCGGCAGACGAGTCGCTCGGCATCGTCGTCGGCAGACTTTGTGGGTGCTGTGCAGGTATTCGAGTCGGCGCTGGCGTGCGGCACGGCAGACGGCATGGTGAGGCTTTGGGATCTGCGCAGCGGCACCGTCCACCGCAGCCTCGTTGGCCACACGGGCCCCGTGACGTGCCTACAATTCGACGACGTGCATCTGGTAACAGGCAGTGCGGACAGGAGTGTCAGAGTAAGTCAACTGCCACAGATGTTTGTATGAGAGACGAGAATGTGCTGACGCATGGGCAGATCTGGGACCTGCGGACTGGGTCAATCTCAGACGCTTACGCTTACGACCACGGTATCACGAGTATGATGTTTGACGCCCGCCGGATCGTGTCGGCGGCAGGCGAGGATGTTGTCAAGGTGTACGACAAGCTCGAGGGCCGGCAGTGGGAGTGCGGGGCGGGCATCGTCCAGGCGGAGGAAGGCAAATCGCCAGCAGTCGTGGAGCAGGTGCGCGTCCGTGACGGATACATGGTGGAAGGTCGGCAGGATGGCATTGTAGGAGTATGGACATGTTGATTGTAGAGCCTGGGAGGCCAGATGTGTACTACATACCTTGTAAAAGTACTTATAACCAAGTAACAAAGATGCCGATGAACGGCTAAAGTGAGCCTTATTACAGTGCACTGGCTGACGGTCCAACTCAACATACTGACTTGCACGGTTCCAGAGTTGACCTCATGGATGCCCAAGCTCAATCCAGCAAGGCGTACGATAGGCGTGCGATCGGTTACTCTGACATGCATTGCGCGAGACACAGTTGAGACATAGCTGTTGGGCGGGACCTTGGCCGGGATGGCTGGCGGTCAAGACTTGCTGGATGCCTTGGTTCGGACATGCCAGGCTGATAGCATCCTGGGATGTTCATCCTGGGATGAAGAGAGGTTTCGCAGTCCAATGTTGCGACCATGTGGGCAGTCCATCGATAAGCGGGACAAAGGGCGCATCAGATGAAGATCAATAGAAAAACACAGCCTTGAATGGAGAAGAAGAGGCTTAGACTGTCGGTACTTCGGAGCAGGTGTCACGCTAAGCTTTGGAGCTTGGAGCAGCCAGCGCTCTGGACCTGCACGTGCCAAACAGTTGTCTCCCATGTTTCCATGCCCCCCCCGCGCCTTCCACTCGGTGCACACTGCTGATGCCAGGGATCTTCCCACTTCCAACCAATCCAGGCGCCCCCAACACCTGCCCCCCGCCCTTTTAGCACCAACCGCTAACAGCCCCATTATCCACTTTGGCTGTGACGGCGCTCTGCAACCGCCTGCCTACCTACCCTGCCTGGGGGGGACCTACCTTGCCTGGGGGGACCTACCAGCCTCACCTTGCGACCGTCCGGAACCTGTTCCACCTGGCACCTTTCCTCGCCTTGCATCTTCCCATGCACGTCGACTGGATTTTGCCTCGTGTGTTCACCCAGGGACCTTCACCTGTTTCTCCTTCAGCATACCTACAGTATCTTGATTCAAGCGTCACCGAACGCGCAGCATCCATCACATAATTGCTTCGTGCTCGTTCCACTTGTGTCTGACTCGGGCATTCTCCTGCCCTTACCTACCTTACAGTACTGGCCTGGGCTCGGGATACCAGGTCACTTCAATCGAGAGGACAACCATCAGTTCCCGTTGCCACTCGACCCCGATCCTTTCCAGCGCCGGGACCCTTTGTCGTCATGGCCTCGGCGGCGACGTCGCAATGCCATGAAGGGTCATCCCCTGGCAAGGAGCCTCCTGGGTTTCTTGATCTGCCCATTGAGGCCCAGAATCTCATCTTTACTCATGTAAGGCGCAGTGCTGCACCCTCGCACCCAGCCTCGGCTGGATCAGCCGCCGACCGTGGTTAACATGTCATGCGCAGTGCTCGCAAGCCGACCTCATCTGCCTCGCCCTCGCGTCGAAGCATTTTCGAGACCTCGCTGCCGCCCAGCTCTACCGCATTTTCCACATTGTATTTCCAGACGAAGAGGATCCCGCGTCCGATTCGCCTATCGACAGCCTCGCTGGTGGGCTGGATACCTTTGCCACCAGTGATTACAACTACGCCAGGTGGCTGCGCGATATCTCCCTCGACACCCTCAGCGCGGGTGAAAAGGCCGAAAGCGCCTACAAACCATACTTGTACAGCACAAGCTGCGGCAAGTTCCTCAACACCTTGCTACTAATCACACTGCGCAAGGCCAAGTCTTTGGAGAGATTCCAATGGAACATCCGGGTCGAGCTCAGCCGTCCCGTCTACCAGGCGCTCCACCAGATCACCACGTTGAAGCACTTGCACCTGCGACTCCAAGCCGGACCCTCACTCTTTGAGCCACCCCCTCCCCTTCCATACTCGATCCCCACTGCTCCTCACCCAAACCCTCCGATCAACGACTGGCACCCAATTACCATCAGCCTCCCTCTGCCACCACCGCCTCCGATCGGTCTCGGAACCGGCCTCGTCAGCTTGCCGTACGCCTCCACACCCGTGCTCCCCCCGCCAATGCCACCAGCACCCAAGGTCCATGCACCCAAGACTAAACGCAAACCTCTGCCAGCGAACGAACCTGCCACACTATCTGGCTTCAAAAAGCTCAGGTCACTCGCCGTTCTCGACATTGATAATCTGGAACTTGTTTCGGAGATCAAAAAGTGCGTGCAAAGCTCATTCTTGACGCTCAACAAGCTCAAGCTCTCCTTCTCTCCCAGCCTGGCCATTCAATCTCGGAAACCGAACCCCAATCTTGATCACGATGAGGACGATCCTGACGATGAATTCCATATCGTTCCCATGGCCTCGGGACCGCACTGGGATGACGCTGCCGCACCCGTCAAGGCGTTCCGCGCCCAGGAGGAGCGGAAGCGCCAGGAAGAAGTCCTCGCTAGTGTCTTTGGCATAGAACCTGCCTGGATCGACAAGGCTCAGAAGAAGATGAAGGACAAGAAGGATAGGAAGCTCAAACATGATCCCAAAGAGACTCGCTCTGGCGCCGAGATCTTCATGGAGCGTCTGAAGGAGGTGTCAGCCAAGCTGATCGCAGGTACAGAGGGCACGGAGCAAGACGATCTTGAGTCGCGGGAAGCTGTCTTAACTATGATTCAAGAAGCTGCTGAGAAGTATCTTCAGTCGAACGAAGCTAAGGAAGCGACCGAGACAGCAGCCAAGACTGAGAAGGAGCATTCTACGACGAAACCGTCGGATGAAGTGTCGACATCTTCCAAGCCTGCGAAGCCAAAATTCAAGGAAGCATCGCCTGAGGATATTGATGTTGAGGAACCCATCCCGGACGAGACTGACGACAACATCGAGACGAAGAGTGCGCCTGAGAAGGAAGCATCACCTTCAGCACCTCCCGCCACAGCAAATGTGACGCCTTCTAGCAGCACCGACAGTCGCTCACCAGATGCCCCCAAAGTCTCTTCCACCAAGATTCGAGAGACGGGCGGAAAGGACTCAACGACGCCGCAGAAGAAGGACAATGACGACCCCACAACGATGAGCGATTACATCAGGTCCACCCGTGGTGTCTCTCTACACTCATTCAGCGTTCACCTGATACCTGTCAAGGCATCTGTGCTCAAAGCTTCCCTTGACCTGAGGGTCCTGAAGAGACTCACATTGCTGAATGTCGGCCCTCAGACTAGCATATGGTCAATGCTCTCGAAGGAAAACAAAATCTCGCCATTGCCCTTGCGCAAGATCTTCACCGACAACGTGTCTATGGCTTTCCTGACCTGCGTGGCCCAATTGGAGGAGGTCACAGAGCTGTTCATGCTAGAACGTGCAGAGAATTACCGACCAGAAAGTTTCGCGCCAAAGACGTCAGTCAACACGGATAACATTCGCCGGCTCGTGTTACGACGTCACATCGGTACACTCAAGAGGCTGATGGTTAAGAATGATGTGGACTCGAGCTGGGATGCTGACGAGAAAACGGTGTTGTTGATATGCAACCGCGGAAAGCAGCTCGAAGAGTTGGCAGTGGGCATGGGAATTCGCGCAATGGTAAGCTCCGTAACAGACAAGTCCCTTTGGCCTCCCGCCTCCCTGGCTACCCTAGAAACTGTCAGTTGGAACTGACAAATTTGGTTGCAGCACACCTTCTTGCAGCATTTCCCGGGCCTGCCCAAACTGCGCGCCCTCAATGTCGTTCACTTCCGCAGCGATGACACTTGTCCGTGGGTCATGCGCGAGACACGTCGATTCTTGATCGACAATCTCTCTCATCATCCTGAGCTCGTGCTGGAGTGGATCTCCATTGACGATGACAGAGTTGAACGTGTCATACGTGGGCCGTTCCCTTCAGATCGACCCGACAGTGACAAGAAGAAGAAGAAGAAGGGCAAAAGCAAGGCCACGGCTTTGACCTCCAGCGATACGGAGACGAGCCCCTTCCCCGAGCTGCCCCTCAATAACTGGGACAACCCCAGCGACAGTGACGACGAGGACACGGACGTATCGGCGCAGTTGAAGTTGGACACGATTACGGACGTGCACTTTTACGACGTGTGGGGCGTCCGCATATTCAAGAAGGAGGTTATGACCGGCCGCCTCTGATGACGGTGACGATGAAAGTGTTTGCAAGTCGGACATGGACAGGGGGCGTACATGAGCCACGACGGTTTCTAATGAGTGCGTTGGATGCTTTTCTTGCGGCTTGAATCGATCGGCAGGTTCATCAAAGGACCAAGCGTGTTATGAGGAAATTTTGGGCATGGCGTGGAGAGGCTTCTCTCAGACTTTTATTTTTTTTCCCTCTCCATTTCAGGTCAAACAGCGGGGTGTTTTTCTTTTCGATAGCGTGAATGGTTTCGTGGGCAAATGAGATTAAAAAAAAACATATGCCTGTAACAATAGTCTGGCTCCTTTTCGGGATGAGACGATGGTCTGAATGCACATGATTTGGCACTGATGATCCAGTTTCGTTCCGTTGTCTTTCCGACTCGATTTATTAGGATGCTTGATGACCGGTCTCTTTCCGATACATGGACGACCCCATCTCTTGACAGACGTGGAAGACGATATCATTATCATTACTGAAGTAAGCCTATCCCCTATCCTGAAAATCACGTACCTGTTCGTGATAACCACGACAGCCCCGAGCCGAATCTATCTTGAGTGTGCTGGTTTCAAATCAAATCCCACTTAATGATCCCAGCGAACGCCATGCCTACCCTGCCCCTTTTCGCGAGGAACTCCTCCTTGGAGAGGCCCCTGCCGTCCTTTCCGTCAAAGTTGGTTACCATGAAGATGCTCAACCCTTCACCCGGCGCACCGAGATCAATGGCGTTGACATCGAGCCACCACCAGTAGCCATCCGTCTCCATCGGCACCATTTCCTTCTTGCGGCCGTCTCGACCACCAATGCTCAGGAGCAGCAGTGGCGGCTTCACGAGTCCGTACCGCTCTCACGTCCAGTGCTCGCCCAGCTTGGAGAACTGAAAGAACGCACGCACTCGCCGCTGTAAACAGAAATCTGCTTCTCCTGCGGATAGACGCTGCTTCCCTCAATGCCTTCCTGATGGGCGTTGGTGTACACCGTCGGTGTCTCCCCGTGGACGGGGCCAATGTAATACTCCTCCCACGTGGGCGAGGGCAGAGCATCTGACGCCCTATGGACGGGTCACCAGTTCGTGGCGGCTCGAGGGCAAGGAGGGCGACTTGACGCTTACCATTGACGTGGTTGTGCCGCCGACCACGGAGATGGAGGTGGTGATCCCTGGCGACGAACCGAGGACCGAGATTGTCGGCTCGGGAGAGTGGTCGTTCAGCGTGCCTTTTACGAGGCGGTATGAATGGCCTGTCAAGCCCATCTCGGCCATGCCTGTCTGAGGAGCGATGCCTTACACAGTGTCCCATTCCGATGATCCGGCAGAGTTTGGACTCCTCTGCCAAGGTCACAACTATCTCGGGTACCTTCACGGCGCTCCAGGTTCGTTATGTTGAGTTTACCAAAAACCTCTATAGATGTATGCATGTATATATGAAGGACCTCGTACTTATTCTGTCCATGAAAGCCCATATTGTGCATGCTGCAGTCCTTGACACCATACGACGACCGGAAGAACTACCTCATGATGGCTGCCGCAACCTGGTCAGATCTTCCAAACGAGCTCCGGTGGGTCATCTTCGACTTCGTAAGGAAAGGTCACGTAACGATAGAGTCGAACCCCTACGAGTGAGCCGCATATGCAACGGTGTGCAGGCAATGGCAGCCCGTCCGAGAGCCTCGAGACGGAGCAGGAGAACGACCGCGCGTTCCTCAAGGCGCTGGCGAGACTGCTGAAGCTGCTCGCGCCGTAGTCGACGTCGCCCGAGCGCCGCGGCTGCCTAACGCTGGACCTCGCCGTATACTCGCCTAGCGACGCGAAACACATGTCCAACGGCTTTCAGCTGACGGCACGCTATCCATATACGGCCGGCGTCACGCTGCCCACGAAGCACGTGCGGGTTCCGCGTCCCGTCCGCGAAGACGCGTGCCGGGTCAGATGCAGCATCTGCGGCAGGTACGGCAGGAGGTCGCGGGCCTTTGCCACCGTCTGCGTCCCGGGGCGTCCCACTTCGTTCGGGATCATCCGCGTCACTGGAGAAGAGGAGAACATGTCCCCGAGCGTCCGCGTCGTCACGACGCTCGTCATACGGTGCCAGTCTTACCGCGCCGTCAGCTCAACCTTCATCGCCAAACTCATCTGCACGTGCCTCGCGAACCTCGACGCGCTGCACAGCGAGCGCTGGCACTGCGGCAACGCATCCGACGGTGACCAGGTATACGGCGAGTCCCTCAAGAGACTGCATCTCTTCCGAGGCAGAGCCCGAAACGCAATGGATGGGTCCCCCCGGCCGGCCCCTTCGCCCTTCACCCGGCGGAGATGCTCTGCAAGAAAGCGGTGACGCTGCGAAGCCTGAGCGCGCCCTCCTTCCTAGACGCGATGGACTTCTTCGCGTACCTTCGGTTCAAGCCGGGCGCCGCAATGTCCCAAGCTCGAGTACCTCGTTTTGACGTCGTCCCCTCAGAATCACCATAGAGTATCGTGCATGGTGGACCTTCTCGATACTATAAAGTGGACTGTCAGGACGCACATGCCGAGGATGAAGAAAATGGAGATTCGGAATGGAAACTCTTGGACGGGGTTTGTGCTGCGATACTGCCGCATCAACGATGGTGGTTGTGCCGAGAAGCGTCGGTTCTTATTGAAGAGCGCGTTCCACTCGGACGTTTTGGAATCGATCACATCGCGATGGGCTCGTCAAAATCTCGATCTCGAGCTTCGAATCGAGGACACGTCACGGACAAAATTCCAGTGTCACTTTTATGTCTTGAAAACCCTGGAGCTGGTTGATCATGTGTTGGACCCGTTGTCAAGGTTCCAAAAGGAATGGGAACACAAACAGTGGTGTAGATTGCAGCCACGGCCAAGGAGGTGATGGAATACCTGATTGCCCTTGGTGGTCAAGTTTGGTACCTCCAATACGCTCGAGACACCTTCAGTCGCGGGGCGGATAGCAAAAGCAGTTGAGTAATCTCTGAACATATGCCGAAAATCGTGGCCGTAAATTCCCTTTTTATGCTCCCCAAGCCGTATAGGTTTCTCATAAATCATAACAAGCACCCTTTCTGGAAGCCACAGTCCGTAACTCGGGTAACTCAAATCCAGTCGCTTACCAGACTTCCCATTTTGCGTGCTTCCCAATGGCGCACAACCTATTGAAAAGGGCGTCCCGATATGGTAGACTAGTGACAATGTACGTAGCCCCCTTTTTGTTGACGATCCTGAGTGCATCGTAGACTGGGCCATCCGTCGCCCATCCGGCAGCCAGCTTTGCCTTCATGCCATATCCAGAGTGCTTCCTGAGCTGCTCAATGTCCTCAATGTTCACCACCCAGAGCGTCTTCAGGTCCTCCTTTTTCGAGATGGGCGTGCGGATGCTGTACTTATTGAATGCCAGAAACGGTTCATCAGCTGCCGAATTGACGTATACGTACCCAGCTGTCCCCTCATATCGGGCGCTGAACTCTACGGGGCCCACAATCTGCGACCCTCCCTTCTCCTTTTTTTCTTTCTTATCCGGCGGCAGCACACCAACGCGCTGCTTAGCATGGGTGGCACCCGTCTTTGCGCGGAGCTTGTCGACGCCAGCGGCAGCCTTGACGGCTTCCTTGGCGCTGCCCTTGAAGATATTGAAGACCTTCTCGCGCTTGTTGCCGTGGCCCACGGCCTGCTCGACTTCTGTGTCGTCGCCGCCGGCGTGGTCTGCCTGCGCGGCATCGTAGTCGGCTGTGTGCTGCAGCTCATCGGCGGAGACGCCGAGGGGCTGATCACCGGCCGAGGCATCAATAACGGTCTCGTCGATATCGATAGGTTCATCGGGCGGAGGCTGGTGGACACGCGCTGGAGGTGGAAACGGGGCTCGATGGGCCTCACCGAGGCGGAGCAGCGTCAGAGCGAGTTGGAGGTCGGTGGGGACGCCCCTGAAGATGGTGCTGGAAGGGTTAGCACGGTTTACGGAGAGTGAACTTGATCCGAGGCGTACTTGTTGAGGTGAAAGTAATTAGTCCAACCGTTGCTCGCCAAGTTTCTGTAGGCGCGGGAGACGAGGGGTTCGCCGAACAACAAGACACCAACGACAAAAGTCAGGCCCCTGACAGCGACATCGCGTGTAACCAGCAGCGACAGTGCAGCCAGGGGCACAAGGTACCATGTCAGTCGAATGCGGTGGTTTTGTCGATCAAACGGAGGGGTCGGTACCAGAATGCTACACACGGTTAGGATTTTCACGGCGCTCAAGCACGGGAGAATGATGTACTTGGCCAATCTCTCCCAGGTATCGGACGTCAGGATAAGGTGATGCAACAGCGGCGTCATCTGGTTCCAGACCTGTGGTGCCTTTAGCAACAGCACCCCAAAACACGAGCACGCGGATCAACGCACCACCTCCTCAATGGGTGCCTTCGTCTTGTCCTGAGACGGCCGATCCATACCCTCAGCCTTGTCTTTCACGACGGCCATGGTTGTCACATCAAATTGCGGCTTGAACCCGTCCCTGCTGCCGCCCTCCTGCTCGAAAGGCGCGCCGTGAGGGTCTTGTCCCATCATCAAATTGGTAGCGATCGCTGCGACGCTCGTCACAAAGTTACTCGCTTCGTTTTCCACAGCTTCACCCTTGAGGTTCTGTGGGGCGCCGGTCGCGGCATCGGTCGACCCAAGGATGCCGGCCATGGGCTTCGCCACGCCGCCGGTGGTCATGTCGACCATGGACAGCGGTGCCGGCGGAAAGAGCACGACTCGTACCCGGGGCGAGACGACGAGTGCAATGGTTGTGACGATGAGGAGTGGCATGAGACAATCGAGTGTCCAGGCGGCGAAGTACGTCTTGGCGGGTCGTCAGCACTGCAACGCGGCCACGGATAAACCAGCATGGGAGTTTATTTACGAGTCCAAATGCAGCTGTTCTTGCTGGCTCGCGCCATGAGCGGAGTCGAGCAAGAGTCTTGATGAGCGCGAAAAGTCCGAGCAGCTGGTGGCATTGCCCGAGTCAGAATAAATGAAAATGGCCCAGGACATGGCAGGGGAGGGGGGGCAACTACACACCATGCCCATGTACAGCCTCTCCACCTCACTGCGCAACTTGTTTGGCGAGCACTCTGAATCCCGGGCGACGACGAGATCGAGGCCTCCGTAGGGGACATGATCAGTCTTTTTGAGTTCGTACACTTCCTGTCATGGGTTAGCACCGATGGTTCCCGTGGCGGGCAAACGGGAGAGCGCCAAGCGGCTGTGACCTTGTTCAATCTTCGCACAAGTATCCAGACATCCTCGTTGTGCATGCCTTTGATCCAAGGTTTGGCGTCGTGCTCTGGCTTTTGATTCCAACCTAGGTCAAACACGGAACCATCATCGCTTGGCGCTGCGGCCGTGACCGCTAGGACGTCGGCTTTCGCCAGACTATGCGAGTACGTCTGTGTCTCACGGTGGGCCATGTTGCGAGGATTCGATCCAAATGAAGAAAGAAGTACTATAATAAGCTACTCTGGCATGGAAAGCATTTGCGGCGTGTGCAGCTTTGTTGCAATGCCATCCTGTCAACTGTACCTTATCAAAAGCTTATAAGAGAATCGACGGGCGAGAAGGTCCGGTAACTCTACCAGCAGCTGGATTGAACCATGACTGAGAGCTTGGAGTGACGTCCGGGGCTGTCATCGACGGGCCATACGTTCCAGCGTGGGACAATTTTTGCATCACCCAACGTGGATGGAAGTTGTTCCGACCCTGACTGCGGTGTGGAAAAGTGAACCGAGTCATCTGGCTCGCGCATCCGGATTTTTTGTGTGTCGCGATAAGGGAACATTCGGGATCCAGGTTACCCCCGGCTTGCTACACGTGTATTGCACTGCAATGACAGGCGTCTGTCCGTCCGTCTGGTATCAGATCAAGTCCGAATGGCGCCCACATGCCATTTCATCGGGACTGAGTTTCCAGAAAAGACACGACGCCGCAGCAGGGGCAGCGGGGCCGACGACGAGTTCGAAACGATGATCGCCGTGGTCTGAGCCAGGGAGGGGAAGAGATGGAGGGATTGCCCCTCTCGAGCTCGAGGCGTGTTCGAGCCAAGGGGGTCGATGACATAAGCTTTGCCGAGAACATGGGTGTTGCTGCTGTGCCTGTGCTCCCTGTTCTGTAACGTGCTGCTGTCCCGGAGATGTGCTGTGCTGTGCTGTGCTGTGCTGTGCTGTGCTGTGCTTTGCTGTGCGCTTTGGTGCAATGCGCCTCCTGGTAGCACTTACTGTACCTGCTGGTCCTTTCTTCCTGCTCGTGATCATTCCAACGCCATTTCTCGCTCCTCGCTCCTCTGACCTTTCCTCTTTCGCTGCTCTTACCCCAGGTCATGATGCCGTCCGGGCCAGACGGCTGGAAGGCAGGTGCGACCAACGAACGTGGCGCTTTCCTTCCATTTAACCATTTTCAGCTCAAATCTCCCCTCCCGGCCTCCCGATCCGTACAAGGACTTTCTAGGTCGGTCGAGTCTCTCCATCGTCAAACATGTCCAGCTAGCAGCTAGCAGCCCAGCCCGCCATGTGACGAGAAGCCATTCCACACGTGGCTGCAGCCTCGCCTCCCCATGAGGATTAGAGTCGGGAGCCAGGGTCCGAGTTGTACCACGAGTAAGACACAGAAGCCCTCCTCCCCTCCTCCCCTCCTCCACCGCTCGCATGTGAGGCGTCGAGGCAAATGTGCGAGGCAGGGGAATATGATCAACAAAAGCCAGGGAAGGACGGGAGGGAAGGACGGGAGGGGGGGGAAGAGGGCACGAAACGAACATGGGCGGGGCCAGGACCCAACCAAGATTTTCACTTGTGTGCGGGAGCGATGCGGGCTGCGCCGTCATGGGCCTGCAGATGAACACGATTAATATGGCTCTTAAGCTGGTCTTGTTCCTTCCCCCCCGTCCTCGCTCTCTCTTTCTTTTGCTGTGGGTGGCCCTGCCTTCCTTCTTAATCGAGATTGAGCCCGGGCCCCCACCCCTCGTCGCTCTCACCCTGGCACTCGTCGTCAGACCAGTCGATCCCGGCGTGGAGGGTAGATGGGACGCACATGCCAGTTTAATCAATTGCTGCTACGTTTTGGAAGGGAAAAAACTACTGGGCACTGTTCTCGACATCGTCACCACCATGCCGAGAAAATCAGACTGGCTCCATCGGGGTATATCCCATCGCTTGATTAAGCTTTTAGCGTGCCGTCCCACCGTCTCTGATGAGAAGGGGTGAGAAGAGGGACCCCGTGGAACCACTGGCAGGCACGACAGGATGGGGCCCGCTCTTCCCCAGTGTGCTCTGCCAGGCACAGACAGCTCCGTCCATCTGCCGGCTGCACGCATCTGGAACCCTCTAGGCTTGGTCACATCTGAAAGCGAGCTTTCGATTCGCCCGGGGACGAGGTTGAAGGACGACCGTGGTGGGCCGGGTGGTGGGGCTCGCCTTGGCGGTTGGTCGACCCAGAGGCACCAAGCAGGGGAGATCGCGGAGAAGGTCTCCATTCTTGGGTCACCGGCGGACGGGAAACCGTTGCCTCCTCAGCGCCAAGGCGACCAGGGAAAGGCGCGCCTCTCCTCCTCTTCCTCTTCCTCCTCGCTTCGCATCCAGGACCGGGGTGGTGGGAAGAGCGAAGGTTGAGAGTCAGGGTCAGACTCAGCACTCTCTTTCTCCTGTGGCTGTGTCGAGACTTGGCGATGGGGGCCTTTCGTCTGATGGACCAGACCGTTCCTGTATCGGAATCAGTTCGATATTTTCTGCCCAGCACCTGCGATGGGCGCTAGATGGTGAGTAGGCTGATCGAGGGTGGGCAGGAGAGAGAGAGAGGGTTTCAGAGATTGGTCGGTTTCAATCTAGGTGCTAAGTGGTAGTGAGATCCGATCGTAACCTGCTAACGAAGCGTGACAGCTCGTTAAGGTCAGTAGTTCGCAGACGGCAGAAGGAAGGCTTAGATGGACGCTGACGGGTGCGCTCGACCCTTCTGAAATGATCGATTGCCGAAACCAAGTCAGTTTCCGATGGGATGGGCGTCATACTTGCTACCACACCAGGCGAGTGAGCGGGCGAGTGTGGAACAAGCAAGCAAAGGCAAGAGAGCTCCCAGGTTGGAGACCGACCTGTCGGTCAAGATGTGCCGCTGGGCCAACCCTACGGCACCGCTCGTCCGATGCTGTGTGTAATATGGCGTACAATATCGAAGCATAAGCAAGCCTTTCCTCGACAGTCATAACTATCTCCGCGCCACCAATCACCCATCACACACCAACAGTAGTGCAGGGGGGAGGGGAAGAAAGGTGAGGGAGGGGGCCTAGAGAGATCGCCTTTGCCAGGGCTTGGTGACTGGGCATGTCTTGTCTACCAGGCGTGGTCAGATCCTCCCCCCTGCTCGCCGGTGAACCGGGTTTCCTCGTGAAACTTTTGACGCTAATCACAAGCCTCTACAAGCAATCCCCGGCAGACAACATCACAAGGTGGACCTTCGGGCCTTGGCTCACTCTACACTTCGCGGGGTCCCCGAGCCTGATTCTCCCTGTGTGTCTGCTATGCAGTCTGCATGCAGTCTGCACGTTGGCCCTCGTGTGTGACTGGCAATTTGGGGCGTTCCCCTTCACTCTTAATATTCCCAGCGAATCCCCCTTCCATGCCCCTGTTCCCTTTCCTCTGTTTTGCCCATTTGCCTTTTCGACATCAGAAAGAGAGAGATCAAACTCACAAACTCTCCCCTTGGATCATTTCGCCCTGGCCCCGTGCCGTGTAGAGGGCGCCGCCTCCTCGCTACCACGCGTTGCCTCATCACCCCTGGTATCGTACTCGACACGGCCGCTATGTAACCATGCATCTCACGGCACGCAAAGATGTTGAAGAGGTTCATTCCTTCGTCAACCCATGGACTGAACTGAACGCCGGCCTCTGGTCGCTCTTCGCCGGTGCGACTCTCTTTTTGGCCCTCCGACTCTGGGTCAAGGTGACCCGTCGTCACGGCCTCTGGTACGATGATTATATCCTGCTCGTTTCGTGGGTGAGTCGCGCGACTTCTCATTTACTCCAAACTCTCCGCGGCAGCTCTGCCTCCGCACTTGCTGGATACGGGCATCTCACTGACACGCGACACCCCAAAGTGTATCCTGCTCGCCAACAATGCTTTGATCGTTCACCAGTTCGCCACGGGCTACGTGCTCGAGAACTCGGCCATGGAGTGGGACGACCGCATGCACATTCTCATCAACATTTCATCATGTGGTACTCTCATCGGCCAGGCCCTGACCAAGACGGCCTTTGCCGTGACGCTCCTTCGCATGAGCAACCAGTGGCAGAAATGGGTGCTGTGGTTCTGCATTGTCACCATGAACTTGTACATGGTTCTCAAGGTCTTGTTCCAGTGGGCCAAGGTGTGCGACAAGAATGGCTACGACAACTGGTACCGCCTTGATTTCTGCATCAACTGGAGCTTCCGGGACAAGTTTAAGGAGGGCGGCAACGGTACGTGTCTTGCACTTTCTGCCAAGCAAGATTCGTATTTGCTGACAGGAGGAAACAGTGTACAACATTATCATGGATTTCGTCTTTGCCTGCTTCCCCTGGCTGATCACGCGATCGCTCGAGATGCGAAGGGTGGAGAAGGTCGGCCTCAGTCTGACGATGAGCTTGGGCATGATGTAAGTCAATCCAGCGACCTGAAGCCTGGCGTACCTTTCAGTCCTGACATTGCAAACAGTGTTGCCATCGTGTCAGCCATCCGTGTATCCTGGAAGGACAAGGGCAACGACCGCGACGCGTACTACATCTGTAAGTGTGATGACGATTGCCGTCTTTGGCGACATTCTTGCTAACGACATGCCAGATCGCAACGGCCTGTCTCAAGTCTGGTACTCATCTGAAATCACGGGCACCATCATCGTGCAGTGCATACCGATCCTCCGACCCATCCTGCGCGACATCCACGCGACACTGACCTCGAAGCGGCTCAACTCATCGGCCGACGCGCGCAGCACTGGCGTCTGGGGCAGCAAGCTCGAGACTAAGAGGGCATCAACGGTGATCATGGACGCCGACCGCAAGGACAGCGAACGTATGGAGCTGCGCGAGATCCCCGAGGAGGAGTCGGCCGAGGAGGACTGGAAGGAGAGGCACACGTCATCGTCGCCATCAGAAGCGACATCAGCGACACTAGTATCGCCGCGGACTGACGCCTGGCCGTTGGGCAAAACGTCAGGACCCGGGACAGCTGGGACACCCGGATCGAGGACTCTGGAGGCTGAGCCGGACGGCGCGTCGAACTATTCGAGTGTGGGATATGATGTTGAACAGAACGGACTGTCAGCGCCGCCACGGAGGATGTACCTGTAGTGTGTTTTGATGTACTTAGCGTGTTTGTCTGCTTATTCTTTGAGAGAAAAGAAAACTTCTTTGAATCCTGATCTCCTGGTCAGACGTTGGTGATTGCATAGCATGTTTGAAAGAAACTAAGAGACAAAAGACCCCTGGCGATCGATCTGACAGCCGTTGTGGGATCGACGCAGTGAAGAACGGGAGGGGCCCAACAGCAAGAGCAAGGGTTGGGTCAAGAGGCGAGGGGTTCCGATAATTTCCCATGACGCCAATCGCTGTGTCCTGCCCCCTCCATTCCAGCTGATGGATGGTCGCCAAGATAGCCGAGCTTTGACGAGAGGGGTTTCACGCCGGAATGCTGCGTTGTGAACGAGAGGCTGAAGACGAAGGGCAGGAAGCGCCTGATGACAAAGCCACGGTCGGGAACGTTGGCGCCACGGAACGCCTCAGCCTGACCAAGTTCGACGGGTTTGATTGGCCATGGCTTAACGACAAACGACAAACGACCCCCTCGACGATACTCGCCATGTCGAGCTTTGGGCCATACATCAGCCCTTTGATCGTGCACAATGAACGGGCTGTGGCCAGATGAATAGGCCAAGCCCTCGAAACTAACGCCCTGATCGTATGCCGCAACATGAAAACCCTTTAAAGGGGTCCCGAGGTCCAGCCCCGTCGTCCATCGACTGGAATGCCGACGTTGCCAAGGCGAGACAGGGAGGTGCCGGAACCGATTAGCTTTCGCCTCAACAGAAGACCGTAGCCTGTCACTCGCAAGACTGGAATGTCAAGGGTCCTCCTGGATCAGGGAAAACCGCATACTTGGAACTCCCCAGCCGTTAGACGCCTTCCAGGCGTCTCACCTTGCACACCTATTGCGGCCTCTGAGGCGCCCCTGTTTCCTGTTTCGGGCCGCCATGAGGCTGCCACGATGGCCGTTTTCTTCTCAGCAGGTCTCGAATGTGTAGTAGCAGCTTCGTACACAGCAGTTTGCATTCCCTGCGGTGGAAAATGATTCAGCTGCTCTGGCCACCGGTTCGGGTTTGTCGTGCGCTGCTTCACTGCACCATCGTCATCCTCCATTTCATTAACTGCACTTGCCCAGTCTGCCTAGCGCCACGAAGCCTGGTCTTCAGCTTTCTTGGTTCTTTCCACACTCCCTGTTTTTTCACGTCGCAGTTTCTTTGATTGGAGCCTAGAGCCGTTGGTCTCTCTCCATATCGTCCCAGGCCAAGAAAAGCCTGACAAAATCTCCATTCTCTCTCAGGTGGCCTGTCGTCTACACAGCCTCCTGTTTTTCTTTTCCTCTTCATCTCATCATTCATTTAAGGATTCGTCCGTTCTCCTTCCTCCTTCCTTCCTACCACGGAAAGGCAGAAGAGACTTGTATCATCATCAGTGTCATAACACTACCACTGCGAGCATCAACCCTGAGGCGCTCGTCTTCTCACAGCATTCTTTCACCTGGTCATTGTCGTGTATAGTGTCTGTTCTCTTATCTCAACACAAACCTCACCAGCCTATCCTCATCAAGGGGCTCAACAACGATTCAATATATCCAGCAATATGCATCTACCACGTCTGACTCTTGGCCTCGGCGCCCTCGCCACCATCACTCACGCCCAGCAGCAATATGTTCTGCACGACAACTACGACCGCACCAACTTTTTCAACGAGTTCGGCTTCTTCGACGCGCCCGATCCTACCAAGGGTTTTCAGCGCTACGTCAACGCGTCCGAGGCCAACGCCCAGTCCCTGGCCGGCTTTGCCAACGATGGCGTCTTCCTCGGCGTCGACTACACTACACCAGGCGACAACCGCCGTTCAGTCCGCCTGACCTCGAACAAGGCTTTTGATGGTGGTGTCTTCATCGCCGACATTGCCCACATGCCCGCCAACTCGTGCGGCGTATGGGGTGCATTCTGGATGTTTGGCCCCGACTGGCCTCACGGTGGCGAGATTGATATCATCGAGGGCGTCAACACGCAGGAGAGCAACAAGGTCACCCTCCACACAGGGCCCGGCTGTTCCATCACAAACGAAGGCACCGACCCCTCCACCACGCTCGACAAGAACGACTGCAACGCCGGCGAGGCCTTTGTCGGCTGCACCCAGCGCACGGCCAGCAACCTCAACTACGGCGACGGCTTCAACGCCATTGGCGGCGGCGTCTACGCGGTCGACTGGACGCCGGACCACATCTCGGTGTACTTTTTCCCACGGGGCGCCATCCCCGCCGACATCGCCGCCGGCACGCCCAACCCCGGCGCCTGGGGCCTCCCCGTCGCCCGCTTCAACGGCGGCGAGGGCTGCAGCATCCCGGCCCACTTCAGGCTGAACAACCTCGTCTTCAACATTGCGCTGTGCGGCGAGTGGGCTGGCAAGGTCTGGAGCGAGAACCCCGAGTGCTCGGCGTTGGCGCCGACGTGCGATGACTTTGCGGCGAACCACCCTGGGGCCTTTTCCGAGGCGTACTGGCTGATCAACTCGGTCAAGGTGTACCAGCCGGCTGTGTGATCGCAGTGGCTGACTCCGGGGAGACGTCTTGTTCGAGTCTTGGTATTTGGAGCTCTTTACATTGTAGCGGCTAGGGGGCATGGCATTGGGAACTCGGCGTTTGATGATTATGATGAGGGATACCCGTACTTTCGTTTTATTTTTCTCGGCAGGTACCTGCCTCGGCAGAAGAAAGATGTAGTCAATCAACAGTTCAAACATTGAAGTCGCAACAGAAAAAGCAAAAGTGAGATTGTGCCTCATGGTGATAAAGTTGGTGAAGATTGCCATGATCATGGTGTTCAATTCCCACGTCACGGACTGTAGGCAGCAACACGGTGGGGGCGTGACCCGCACTGTGTCGTTTGACAATATGCTGGGTCTGCCATATGACTTGACCAGGACGTACAGTGTTCAGTCATGCTCTGACTGTACCCAAGGCAACTGCATCGCAGCCTTCCAATAGTACTCACTCACCTCAACCAGCCAACCTCATCCAGCAAGCAGTGCTGATTGTTCATCCACCGATCCATCAACTGCCATACTTCAGCTTTCATTCCTTCACTGTTGCACTTGCGCTAGCGTGGCTCAGAAGATGGCATCCCGCTTTCATGGGTACATTCCCGTGGGATGCCTGATTGGCGACGACATCATCAATCCATCACGAAATACAGCGCCAACAGTCCTCCACAACTGGCATATACCAGGAGAAGATACGTCAGTAAAGAGAAGGACGCCCGAGGGCTGCGCGGTGCCTCCGAATATCCGTGCTAGGTTCATGATTCGAGATGGCCTTTCACGTCTCTATGAATCAAATTGGATCAAATTGGAGCACATTGCACTATCCGGCTCGGCAGAGGTTCTCAGAGTATACATCCTTCCCGACGACGTTGACAACAATAATGTCCCGAGATCAGATGTCAAGCTGCAGAAGGACCGTCGAGCCCTCTTTACCAGGCTCGATTTTTCTCCAGAAGCGTGGAGTGGCAGACCTGGGACAACCCCTCGATCAAGTCCAGAGCCCGCAGAATGCACCGCCGAAGAAGAGCTTTCTTTGCTAGAGATGTTCAATAACATTCCCTCTCCTGACCCGGACCCGGACACGATTGTTGACCCTGCCAGCCGGGAGCCAGTCGACCAATTACTCGTCAGCAAAGTCAAAGGTCTCAAAACATCACTCTATCCCTACCAGCGTCAATCCGCAGCCTTGATGGCCATGAGGGAAGCTCAGCCTGGGAAAACGCTCGACCCTCGACTTCTCCGAGTGAAAGACCAGGTCGGAGAAGATTGGTATTACGATACCGCGGCGGGTGTTATCCTGCGAGAGCCGCGCTACTACGACGGCGTCCAGGGCGGCATCCTCGCCGAGCAGATGGGCGCCGGCAAGACCCTGATCTGCCTCGCTCTGATCCTCGCGACCAAGTCCCGTTCGACACAGGTTCCTGCCCATTGCCTCCGCGACCGCACTGAGACGGGCCGGATCAGATCGCTTGCTGACATGGCCGCTGCCAAGGTTACAGCCGAAGGCATTCCATGGAGATATCACTTTGGTGCAGAGTCGGGCTTGGAGCACTCGGTATGTGTCAAGGTACTCACTCGCAACCCCGGCTTTTACCGGCTGCCCTCATCCAACACTTCCCGGCGGGGTCGCACCAGCACCGAAACATCGTACGCAAGAAGAATCGCAATCAGCCATTCTTCGCTGATTGTTGTACCAAACAATCTGCTCAAGCAATGGCAGGGGGAAGTCAAGTTGCACACAACGGACAGTCTCAGTGTTCTTGTCCTGCGGGACAAGGGTCCCGTACCTGCCGTCAGTGAGCTCGCGCTCTATGATGTGATATTTCTCACGCACTTTCGTCTGGAAAGAATGGTCAGAGCTGGCACTTGGGAAGAGAACCCCTTGGGAGGCATCCTCTTCAAGCGATGTATCGTCGACGAAGGCCACAAGCTCGGCAACTCTACCCATAACGCCCGGAGTGATTTCCTCCTTGGACTTGACAACATCCACACATCGTCCAGATGGATTGTCAGCGGTACACCCTCCAAGGGGCTCTACGGAGTAGACGAGCAGGATCCAGAAGATCAAGAGGCTACCAAATTGACAGCGGAGCAGCTGAGAGTCACGGAGAAGGGCGACCTGGCAAGGATAGGAGCGATAGCGACCCTCTATCTCAAAGCCCGCCCATGGGCTAACAGCGGCCTCCATGGCAACAAGTCGCCCTGGTCCGTTTACGTCATGCAGCCAAGACACCTCGCCAGTGGCGCCGGCCGCAGTACGGCGCTGCGGGCGACGCTCAACTCGCTCATCATCCGGCACCGTCTCTCGGAGCTGACACATGTGCTTCCGGACGTTGACGAGAAGACCGTCCTCCTCGATGGCTCCTACCAGGACAAGCTATCCCTCAACATCTTCTCCATGATGATCGTCGCCAACGCGGTGCAGTCGCAGAGGACGGACGCCGACTACTTCTTCCACCAGCGCAACCGCAAGGCCCTGCTTCAGCTAGTACACAACCTCAAGCAGGCGAGTTTCTTCGGAGGGTCCTTCTTCTCGCATGATGAGATTGCAACATCTCTCGATACGGCGGTCACCTTTTTGCACGATAGTAAAGTGTCAATCAGCAGCGAAGACCAGGCCCTGCTCCGTCAGGCTATAGACGTGGCGAAGCTAGCTCTTCAGAATCCTCTCAAGAGCCTGAGCAACGCTTTCCACGAGATGCCTGTCTACGTCCGAAATTTCCTTCCCGACGGCGCAGGAGCAGGGTGGTCCATTGACCACGCGGCGGACGACCCAGTGTGCACAAACGCCCCGCTGATCATGGCCGCGCAGAAGCTCATCCGCCCCGCTCTCAGTGATGAGACGGCCCTCAACAGTCTCCTCAACGGAGGACTTCTCGCCGCAGGCCGGCGGCACCGCGATCAGGTCGAGTGGGAGGCCAAGGAAGACAGCATCCTTCGCGGGTCGGCGGCGGCGGCGGCGAGAAACAAGACGCTCGCCGGAAATACGAAGCTCGGCGACGACCAGAGCGTCAAGAAGCTGCGGACGAACGCCGTGGAAGCCTCGCTTGGAGGTGAACAAAAGCGGGGTGATGTTGATGTGATCCCCGAGGCGTTTGCCAAGGCGGAGCTCGTGGCTACGGCGTCGGCGAAGATGACGTATCTACTCGATGCAGTCATTGAACATCACGAACACGAGAAGATCATTGTCTTCTATGAAAGCGAGAATACGGCGTGGTACATTGCTAGCATGCTGGATGTCGTTCGTTTCCCCAAGTCTGGATGACAACAGGACGATAGACACTGACTGACATGTAATAGATTCAGATCGAACATCTTATCTACGCCAAGACGTTGACACAAAAGCGAAAGGCACAATACATCAACACTTTCAACAACGACACCAAGTTTCGGTATGTTGGCTGACACTCTTACATGTCCGGATGCTAATGGGAATGCATCACAGCGTCATACTCATGGACATTACGCAAGCTGCTTATGGCCTTGACATGCGAGCGGCGTCGCGCATTTACTTCCTGAACCCCGTCCTCAACCCCCAGGTAGAGGCACAGGCCATCGGTCGAGCGCGTCGTATCAGCCAGCAGAAGGCCGTTTCGGTAGAGACACTAGTACTTCGATGTAGTATCGAGGAGGTCATTATCATGCGAAAGCACAAGATGAGTCAAGCAGAGCACATCAAATGTAAAAGCATTCTCGATGATCGGCCATTGTTCAACTACATCCTCAATTCTGGATTCCTGCCAATGCCAGAGGGCCAGCATGAAGGACTAGCGCAGACAGCATCTCTGAGGCATCCACAGCCAATTTTCGGCAGGGGCTTCGGACGAGTTGTGCACTTTGACGAAGACATTTGGACGACCGATGGGGCTGTACCCCGGGCCACGGTATTGGACGAGACGCCTGCACGTAACGGGGCCACAGGGACAGCGAATGGACTGGCAAATCGAGCGAAGCGGCCACATGGCGAGGTCATGAATCCCGGGAAGCCGGGTGAGCCAAAGGGGGAGCAGGCAGAAGAAAGCGAGCCGGTCTCAAGGCGCATACGCTTCGCCTGAGCTAAGAAGGAGAGGCAGGGTTGGTTGGTTGAGTGGTTGAAGGAAGAGTTAGGATCCGCGATCTCACCGTGCTGTCTGTGAGATTAGAATGCGTTTGCAAGTTAGGCGTCTGGCGTTTGCTTCACAACGAGCCGGGGGCGATGTCTCGAAAGAGGCTTTAATCTGATGAGTATGATCTCGCTTCCGATGGCAGAGCAAGTCTCGACTCGCCCCTTCCACGGAAAGGGGCAGCCAATCCCATCAGGAGCAGCGGACCCTCCCAGCCTTCCAGATTATCGGGGTCGTCGACCCCACTGTACCGCGTACCTGCGTTGACGGGCGATACTAACCCAGAAGCAGAAGCGCCGGCCCTTTGCCACACAGACTTGGGAGGCAAAGGGTACGCCTTGTCGTCGGCTCGGTTGGCATGGGTGAGGGTGAGAAGAGTGCGAGATAAAGATGGTTCGGTGCAGCCTGTCCGTCGAATGAACGAGCACATGGTTTGAGCTTGGCCGGCGGTTCCAAATTTGGCGTGACCGGACCATGGGTTCGTGATGAGCTCGCTAGAGGTGCGATTCGCTTGGTGGGAAGTCTGTGAGGCATGATGCAGCTCGTTGGGTGGGTAACTGGCTGTGCATGAGGATGGGGCTGGCTGGTGCGTAAGCTCGCCGCATGGTTTGGGTGTTGTGCATCCGCCTAATGGTTAGCGCCGACAGCAGCGAGGAGGTTGGGAGCGGTCTGTCCCTGAAAAGACCAGAGCAGAAGATTTGCTGTGATGGTGGTGGAAGGGGGCGGACCACAAAGAGGGACGTGTGCATGACCACGGTGAGTATCGAGTCAAGGGTCTTGGCGGAGTGCATGGTTGAAAGAAGAAGGTGATTGATTGTCTCTAGGTAGGAGCTGGAGGGGATGATCTGGGAGGATGAGATTCGAGGGACTTGAGACTTGCCCCAGCAGTCACGACCTCCTAGATGCAAGGAGGAAGGAGCTGTCGAGTCCAATGCTCGACTGTGACTGCCTTAGGTAAGGCAACGGTTGCCGGGCAGACCCAGGCAGGACCTTTGCCAGGTACCCCGCCCTCCACCAGAGCTTGCGCCCCCACTTCGTCACAGCTCCTCTGTACGCTTCGATGGCGCGCCTCACGCACCGCGGTGGATATCTCTTCCAACATCTTGATCGTCATCACGATGTTCCAAATGCCATCACATCATCCCATGTCATGGCCCCATGTGTTGCCAGGGCCAACCCCGCTCTGCTCTACGCCCGGACCCGCAACTCGGCCTATTCACAAGACGCCAGTCTGCGAGTGCAGCGCTACATGTTGGACAGGTTGCGTTTCAGAAGGCATGCCAGAACAAGAAACTCTCGCCGGCAGCCCGCCCTGGTGTCGAGGACAAGGAGGGAGAACTACTGCTCATGGCCTGGCCCTCCTTTGAAGCTCTCGAGGCCCAGCATTAGACAGCTTCCAGCACGGCCATGACAGAGACTGCTGGAGCATCCAGCCCTGAAGCTGAGCAACGCGCCGGTGGTACTGAGCTGTGCTGCCATGATCCACAGCATCGAGAGACAGACTCATGAGGAGATGCCTCGCTCAGTCATAGCGCCCAAACACGCACATGCGCATGAGACTGCATCGAGAAGCTACTTGGGTCACCCATTGTCAGGTCAGCGGCAGGAATCGTCTTCGCCCCATATCGCAGCTAGGGTGGCAGTCCCAAGCGCCGGGGTGAGAGTGGGATGTAGACGCATCGCGAATCGGCGCAACTGGCCTGGCCAAACCTTCCAGCCAGCCTCTCTTTTTTCGGCCTCTCCACACCACGACCCTGCTTTGACTGCCCGGTCCTGCCAACCCTTTGCCATCACCGTAAAGGCTCCGCCCCGTCTGTCGTCTTGCTTTCATGCTGACGACATCTGCCTGAAGTCGGCATGTGGACGGGTCTGGGCTGTCATCCAAACGCCGCAGTCGTTTGAGGGTATATAACTCTCCGTCCCCGGCCTCTTATTCAAGCACGGCCGAGACCTGCCGATACGACCCTGTTATTGAGTCTGTCCCCAGACTGTCCTTCGGCGAAACTGTTCAGTCATTCATTACATTTCTCTTATACTGCCAGGACGTGTATGCCAATTGGAAGAACCGGCCTTTCATTTCTTTACTCACCTAGGCTGCATCGCCCAAGCTGATCGATCCTAGTGTGCCCGTAATAACACAACCAGTCAGGGCACCCTGCCCACAAGACGGCGCAACGACAGGTCATATCCCATGTCCACCGCAACCATGAACGGCCATCCGCAATACTACCTTCACGATGCCCACCGCCAGTACCAACAGCAGATGGAACAAAAACGCCGTGGCCACCAGGCTGTGCTGTACCGCAACTCGCTACCTGTGCTCGACACGAAGCAGATCGAGGAACTACAGCGGAACATCGAAGCCGGCTCATTTGGTCTCAAGAGTGGCCAATCATCGGTTCGGTAAGTTTTGTGTGCTTCTCTTCTTGTCTCGATATCTTTCGAGTGCTTCATTGGCTCTTGCCTTGCTTTCGCTGTTTCGACACTTTTCGTCTACGCCTTCACACCCAATTACCTGCCTGGTCAGTCCGTCCTCGGTGTCGGGCCAGTTACCGGCCGAGTACGAACCAGATGACAGAGGAGGCAAGACTGTGAGGATCATGAAGCCGGGGTCAACAGACGCCAGGGTGTTTAGTTGAGATTGGCGTCTCTCCTGTTGTCTTTGCATCCACTCACCGCCGGTCGCACTCCATCCAACGGTTTCCCTATCAGTCTAATCACGAATCCCGTTTCGAATGCCGCCTTCAGCACCTGGTCTCGCGTTACATTGCATTACTTTTCCTCCGGGTGGGAACCACCTAGCGACTACCACGTCCCTCAGGGTCTCACTTGCACTGCCCGTCAGGACGATCATTACACTCAGCTGTTTCGCCTCATCTTGAGGACATCAGAACATCGACAGCATGCAGGCAAGCCAACTCATCATGACTGCAAGAGCGATGCGCATGATGACAGCGTGAGGGACTTGTTTGTCCAGTCATCCTGGCATGCCAGACGCCGAGCGAGAAGCCCCAAAACTTCATGCAACTTTCTCGTGTTGCTCGTCACCCGCCCCTCTACTGGGCCGCTGGGCCACTGGGCGAGCGCGCCGAGCGCCGAGTCCACCCCTGAAAAGGGGACCAGGCCAATACGGAAGCTCGCAATTTCCACTAGCGACAAGGGCTGCTTCGACGGTCGAGCCAAACCTCCAGCTCCCACCCCAGAGCCTTGCGCTAAGGCCGCCCGTTGTCTACGATAATGCCTTCGCCAAGTGGCCGCCACGGAGCTTTTCGCTCTGCTGTGCAGGGTTCTTCCGTCATCCCACAGGCCCTAAACTGCAACGGGGACGAATCTCAGAACATCTCAATCGAGAATCTGAGCGCCCGTCCCCGGATCCTTTCCTTTCCTGCCCCCAGGCGCGCTACCGCACGTCCGCCAACACCTACTAGCATGGGGGTTTGGCCACGCGCCGAGCCTTGGGAGAGATGGGATGGCAGAAACGTGCACGGCAATTTGCCTGTCTTGCTTCTTCTTGTTCCCTTTTAAGTCATCGAGGCATCCCCCTGCACTTGTTGCTGTGCCGGCACCTCTGTCTCTACTGACGGATGACTGCTCCGCGAAATATCTTTCTGCTTGCCCTGCTTTTTGCTATCCTGCCTGCTTGTGCTTGATGATACCATCTTTTTTGCATTGCAAGCACCAACTCTGACATTTCACCTTGTACAGCAAACCTCGCAAACTTCAGCACAAAAGACGATATTCTGCTTCGCCAGCCACCTTTTACAACCTCAGAGATGAGAGCCGCCTGAACGTGCCCCCACAATCACGAGATTCCATCATGGCTACCACAACCATGCCCAACCGGGGTGCCCCATCATATTACGGTGCTGCCACCGAGTTTTATCCCCTCGAACTTGATCAGCCTACCACCGGCTTCATGACAAGGTCACAGCGCCCGAACAACAGGGTTCCAAGATCAGCTCATCCAGGTTTTGAAAACTCGCCTTTGCACCACAAGAAAATGGGCGGCCCCTATGATCCAGCAACACTGAATCGGCCGAGGAAGCTGTCGTCAACCGTAACAGTCACGCCAATCATCACGCCCAACAGCGACGACACAGGGTCGAGGAGTATGCCGGGTAACGAACAGACCAGTGTCCCAGCAAAGGATGCAACACCTTACACAGCATGGCGGCCGGAGTTCCGACACCAGCAGAGTCCCGTTAGGACCATTTTCAGGACGCACAAGAGACAGCCCCGCGAGCTATTCGCCGCGCTGCCTGAGGAGGTCTTCGGCATGGACCTGGGCCAGCAGAAGGAGACTCACCTAGGCAAGGGGAGCGAAAGATGCGCGACGTGCAGGATGAGAGACTTGTCCTCGATATCAATGGCTTCGCGCAAATGTTATCAAGCGGAGAGGATAGCATTGGAGGGTTCTCGCGCAGGTCCACATGATGACCGCCAGCTAACCGTGCCAGGTATGACGACATTCAGTTGAATGTAACAGACTCGCCTGCCATGAATAAGCGACACAAAATTGCCCACAGCGCCAGGCTGGTCCTTCTGCGCCGTACATTGAGGGCCAACTCCGAGCTTGCTGCCATTGTCCGCACATTGAAGGTGCCCAGCCAACCTATCAGCTCCACTAAGGAGGAATACCACAACCTCATCGCCACCATCGTTATGGAGTGCCCCAATTTTGAACATCTCGTCGGCCTCCACCCTCGGTACGACCACACCTTTAGTCGCCTCTTCCATGCTCTTTCCACGCGGGTGAACCTTAAGCAGATGGACTGGATCATCGACGCACCCGCGCTACAGGCACCACAACGCCCAGGATCGCGTCCTGGCTCTAGTTCTGGCAAGTCGGCTGGCTTGAAAATGGAGCGCAGGATAGGACCCAATGGCATGCTGGAGCCTACCGAGTGCGCAGCGTTTTTCGACTACCATGTCAACTGGAGCAACCTGAAGACTCTGTCCATACACTGCCTCCCAGGAGCAACTCTTGCGCCCGGTGGTCTGATTGTCAAGATCCTGGGTCAGCTCCCCGCTCTGGAGCACTTGTATCTCTCCAGGCTGTCACATGCCGCCTTCAACGACCAGACGCTCTCAGTACTGCCGCCTCTGAAGACACTTTCCCTCGCCCATACCTCGGGCATCACAAGCGCAGGCCTTTCTGCCTTTGCGACGTCGCAGGCTGCGCAGGGTATGACGAGATTGACTCTTCGTCACGTCAACCTCGACTCTCTGCCAGCATTGGTCCGAATCTTCTCAAACATGCGTTATCTAGAGGTCTTTTCTCTGGTCCAGACGTTCGCGCCGACACTTCCCGAAGACACAATGATCTGGCTCATGCCATACCTCGCCTGTTCTTCGCTTCGCAGGCTGCATTGGGACATTACTAGCCACTCGGCTGCCGCAAGCGCTGCCGACGCCATCCTCGCGCGCAGTATCGCCGCGGACGGGTTCCCGTCTCTCGTGGCCTTGCGGGCCCCCACCGATCCAGAGGGGATATTCCAGTCGCTCTGCCGGCCAGTCGAGCGCGCCGAGATTGCAAGCGATCGCTTCCGCACCCCGGCGCAGAGTGCCGAAAGGCAGAACACGTTCCCCATGGGCGGAAGCAACACACTCGCTTCGCTGACTAGCTCTAGTAGCAGTAGCAGCATCAGCAGCGGTGCGAGCATCGGAGGGAGGAGTCAGTCGCCGATGACACCGATGACGCCTCAAACGCCGTTGACGCCATTCAGTCCATCGGGAGGCAGCTTCCTCCGCGAAGCGAGCGATCTGCGCGAGTCACGCTTGGCGGCGCAGGGACGACTCGAGGCGGCGCGCAGTGCACCGCGGTTTGTGGTGCAGGTTGTCGACGAGGAGGGTTCTACGGTCGAGGACTACGAGATGGCAGGCTTCATGGGTACGATCGGCAGCCAGATTCGCTACGACTCGATGCCTGACGCCGGCGCGCGGGACGAAAAGGGTGGTCTCGTGGATATCGACGATGTGATGGGCGAATGCGGTGAAGACATCAGCGAGCGTGAGGGCTGTTTCGGACGGTGGAACATGAGCACGAGCGGTAACGTCGACCGCCGGGAGAAAGAGAAGTGGTGGCATACGGAGAGGGGGCGATGGACGAATGTTGAGCTGGCTTGAGGCTGCTCCGGCGAAAGAGAGAGAGAGAAAGATGGTGATTACTGACTATTTAATAGCTTATTTGGATTCGGCACGGGCATAGGGTATGGAAGCGTGGATCTGGATGGAATATGTCTCATGGCTCAGAAATGGGCAATCTGATACCCGGCATCTTGGATGTCTGCTGTCTTGATCTTGATAGCACTTAGCATAATATTACGACTGAGAACAGTCTGATGGCAAAAAGGGCGGTTGACTTTGGAGGTGATGCACGTGATGGTATCTTAATTTTAGGAAGAGACATTGAGTGTCCGAACATGTTGCAACTTTGATCTCCACTGTGCATGCTGGTCAGATTGAACATGATAACCTTAATAGGCCCACGAATAGCGGTCATACTGTAGGGAGGCAAGACCTCAAGCTTTGGTCACATGGAAGCAGATGCGAGCGTCACGCACTACGCATCACGCAACGGGTGTGTCGCCCCCACCCTGACACGGCCCCACATGGCTTAGGCACCCCCAGGTTCCCCACCCTAGCGTCCGGCTCCAGGCACCGGACCTGTGACCTCACCTCTACACCTTCAACCCCAAGTGACCTATCTACCTGCATACCTCGCTCAAAGCTATCCGTCCCCCTTCTTTGTTACCTACTCCCTTGACATTCGAATCAGCATATTCTTTGTCAAACCAGCCTACAAAGGGTTGATATCCCTTTCCCCCCTCCCCCCTGCCCCAGGCTCGAGGCCTCCCTCCCCCACTCGACCCGCCACCGCCGGTAAGCCAGATACAGCATATTGCACAGCACCGACAGGGGCAACTTCGCTTGAAGCAAGAAGCCAGAAATGCCACCCAAACGCCCCCTTCGCATCTTCTGCTTCGGCGACTCCCTGACGGCGGGATACTCTGGCTTCGGGAGCTCATACACGCCGTACTCGGAGGTCCTCGAAACGAAGCTCGCCGCCGCGTTTCCAGACGCCGACGTCCGGGTGCATGAGAATGGCATGCCGGGCGATATCGTCTCTGCAGAAGCGTTCAACAGGCGACTGAGGGCCGAATGTCAGTATTTTCCATCCCCGACCATTTCACAGCATCTTTATGAATGGGATGTGGACTGAAGCACCTTATCATAGTGGACGAGGCCAAGACGCCGTATGACTGGGTCCTCATCCTCGGCGGCACAAAGTACGTCGCATTTCATCAGTCATCATGTCTGGCCCCAGGGGATCAGAACGGGGGGGAGGGGGTGGTGCTGACACGGGCAGTGATATTGCGTACAAAATCGCCCCGGAGACCATCGTTGATAATCTCAAGGAGTCATATCGCATCGCGCTCGACAAGGGAAGCAAGGTCCTCGCGCTGACGGTGCCGGAGACGCATGCCAGGGCGCGGTGGGTAGTGGATGCGCGGCGGGCGGTGAATGAGGGCATCATGGCGTATGATGACCCGAGATTGTGAGTTTTTATTCACATCACTTTATCTTTTTTTTTTCCAGCATGCCCCTCGCGTTGTTCAGCCTTTTGTTTACCACATCCGCTACGCTGAGTCCGCCATGACGCCGCTACATGGGGCAAACGTACATTCTCCATACCAAATACCCCCTACCGACTGCCCTACCAACTGCTGCCCTTCCTTCCCACGCCCTTTGCCCCATCGCAGACCGTTGCCAGGCCCCGGCAAGATGACTGACAACGACCCCAAAAGCTACGCCTTTGACCTCGCCTCGGCCATCCCCTACTTTGCCCTGCCACCCCCGAAACGCACACTCTACTGGGACGACGGCGTCCACCTGACGCCCAGCGGCTACGAGTGGATGGGCGGCCACGTCGCCGACGCGCTCATCAAGATCATGATCGAGGAGGCGACGGCGGCGGCGGCTGCAGGCACAGGTGCCGGCGGCAGCCAAGGCACGCGGCGTGCCAGGAGGATGCTGCGGTACGCCAAGGACGAGCTGCTATTCGAGGAGGAGACGGGGGATCCGAGCCTGATTCACGAGGGCTATGTCATTGTGCGACTTAAAGACCTGAATTGAACGGGTGCTGCCTTTTTCTGTTCCTGCCTCTTCTTCTCCCTGTTCTTCGTCAACGACTCGCTACCCGGTCATGCTGTGTGTGCCGTCATTTCAATCGTGGCCCGTTTTTCATGTACACATTGCCGTCTAGACGTGAACCAGGCCAGGCTTGATGCTGTTTGTTTCTTCTCGTCTCTTTTCGTTCGTGATGCGCCAAACACCGATCCCCTGAACGCCTGTGTGCCTGTGTGCCGATTTTCCCTATGATGATGCGCTGACATGGTTTCACCTGCTTCACACGAGGAGGTTCTTGGCCACAAAGTCCTGTTTCCAAAAAGTGATTAGATTCCTCCGTCGGCAGCACAAACACGCAAACGGGGCACTGCACTCACGGGAAACTCCTTTTGCAGGGCATTGGTGACGTTCTCAACCTCCTCGGCGACGCTCTGAATGTTGGCGTCCCACTGGCGCATCTCCTTGCCGACGACGACCTCGGCGCGGCCGCTGCCCTTTGGCCAGAGGCCTCGCCGCGCTCGAACCAGATGATGCGGTCCATCTGGTCGATGCGGCCGACGAGGCGGCCCTGCTCAATCATGCGGGCCGTCGTCTCCTCGGCCTTGTCGGCGTCGAGGCCGAGCAGGACGCCGAGGGAGTCGATGCTAATGGTGGCGAAGAGACGCGAGGCGACGAGGAGGTTGTGCACGACGACAGCGCGCGCGAGGACGGTGCAGCCGTCGGCCGTGGTGGCGAGCTGGTGGGGCTGCAGGCCCGGGGCGAACTTGTCGACCTCGTCGCGGCTCAGCAGGCGGTCAAAGTGAATCTTCTCGAGGATGCCAAACTCGTCGAGGGCGGCGGCGCGCTCGTCCTTGTAGAGGCGGCCGAGGGTGCGGGCGCGCATGGGGCCGGCGGGGGCGAGGATGGCGCACTTGACGGCCATGCTCAGGGAGTGCTGGCGCTCGTCCTCGGCAATGGCGGGCGACAGGCTGATGTCGTGGTAGCGGGCGCCGGCGTTGAGGAAGTCGCGCTTGGCGTCGTAGACGCGGGCCTGGCTGAGGCGGAAGTGGAGGTCGAGGTCGCGGGCGTCGTGGGGCTTCTCGTCGGCGACGTCGTGCATGATGTTCTTTAGCTTGTTGACGTACGTCTCGGCGGCCGTCGTGTCGTCGACCTCGAGGTAGTTGCGGGCGATGCGGACCCAGACGCGGGCGCGGTCGGCGGGCGAGACCTTGCGTTGAGAGGAGTCGAGGGGCATCTCGGCGAGGCACTTGGCCGCTTCTAGGAAATCTTCGTTGGCCTCGTGGGCCGTGGCCATGAGATCACGGATCTGGGCCGTCTCGGAGAGGTAGGATGAGGGCTGCTGGGTTGTGAAGAGGTGGAGCAGATCGACGCCGAGATCTTTCCACATGTGGTGGTTCGCGAGACCTTTGACGGTGGCGAGGAAGGACTGCAGGAGGGCTCTTGTGCTGACAATGCCCAGAGACGAGTCGAAGAGGGCATCGAGGATGGCCTTGAGGTCGCCTGTTATCGTGGCCGGAGAGGAAAGGTTCTTGATGTCGGCGACGATAGCCTCGAAGGCGGCGGGCTGGTCAGAGGCAGAGCGGGCCTCGGCGAGCTGCTCTGCAACTTTGTCCGAGGGCGCCATGATGGCGGTGTGTATGTGTTTGATTTGTTCTTCTCGAAGAAGCTTGGTATTGGTGTCGGGTGTCAGACGGAAGCAGTCGCGGCGGTATGGCTTGCAGCCTGCTGGAATGGTGTATTCGTGATGGTAGTCGTCATGTGAAGCGAGGAGTTGAGGGTCCCAAGGTCGGTGTGGGGTAGCTGCACCTGCCTGAAGCTCCTTCGGCGGGCGGGGCATCAAGAGGTCCTGCCGCTGCCCCTCTGACCCTCTGATTCCTTGGTCGTAGCAGCATCTCCCTGAAGTGCCGCCTAGAGTGAGACACCTAAAATGAACGACAACCTTCCATCCTGCAACTACAGCACCACGTACTTGGATTCGCCGACAGCTTCTCTGCCTCATCAGGCAATGTCACAATCACTTCACTTGTGGGCTGTGCTCGATATCCACCAACAAATTGATACCTCGCAGCCATGATACCTGAGTATTCGAGCTCGAATACCACCTCAGGCTGACGGCGGCACAGAACCTAGAGGGCCAACATCACCTGACAAAATATTGCCTGCATCCAAAGAACCAAAGCCTCACCCACCCTAGGTAGCCTCCATCGCTACTCCCGAGAGACACTACTATGCAACGATCAGCAATGTATGGACGCAATCTGGGCAATCCCCCGCCAAGGCACGCCCTTCAGCAAGGAGCCGGATCCTCCCTAGCGAAGACCGACGCAAGCAAGCTGCTGCATCGGCCATGTCATCTGCGTCGCCTCCTCTTCCCGGTGAACCCCATAATGTGGGACGGAGTGGGTTTTCCGTAGCCTGAACGTTCAAGGGCTTATTGCGAGCAAGTTTCGCTGGCTCTTGATTGGCGACCCCGACATGTTCGACCAGATGTTGTGCGAGCCCAGGGTGAGGCTAATCTAGGATCGCAGAATCGTGCTCAAGCCGAATATCCATGCCATGGTGTGCTCGCTTTCGGAGCTATATCAAGTCCCGTTTTTGCCCTGCGGATTATACAATGCTCTTGACAACTCGTCGAACTCAATTCTTCTTCAGCATTACAGAGCAAGATTTGCTGCCTTGCCATTGATCTTATCCCCAACACACACTCGCTCACGGAGCCAACTTGAGTCACCGCGATGAAGCCCACGCTTTCACTGTCGGCGCTCTTCGCCACGGCCGCCGCTACGGCCGCCGCCAGCGATGCTCCGGCCAACGACACGCGCCCCGTCAACTTTGGCATGGTCCTCTTCACCGGCTTCCAGGCCCTCGACGTCTTCGGGCCCCTCGACATATTCAACATTCTCTCCTTCACCCAGCGCATCAACCTGCACATCATCGCGCCCACCCTCGAGCCCGTCCACACCTACCCCCTGGAACCCGGGCGTCGGCTCCCGGTGGTCCGAGTCCGTCAACCCTACCCACACCCTCGCCGACCCGCCCAAGGACCTTGACGTGCTCTTCGTCCCTGGCGGCGCCGGCACCCGCGACGCCAACATTGCCGAGGTGACCCAGATCATCGACTACGTCCGCGACGTCTACCCCTCGCTCCAGCACATCCTGTCCATCTGCACCGGCGCCGGCATCCTCGCCCGCGCCGGCGTCCTCGACGGCCGCAACGCCACCACCAACAAACGCGCCTGGGCCCAGACGACGGCCCTCGGTCCCGCCACCAACTGGATCGCCAAGGCCCGCTGGGTCGTCGACGGCAACGTCTACACGTCGAGCGGCGTCAGCGCCGGCATCGACGCTGCGCTCGCCTACGTCTCGGACATTTGGGGCGAGGACGAGGCTGTGCGCCTCGCCATCGGCGCCGAGTACAACCGCGTACTCGACCCGGCTGATGACCCCTTTGCCGCGCACTGGGGGGCCGAGGACGTGCCGCCCGTGAGGGAGGCTTGCAAGAAGCACTGAGGTTGGTCTACTGCTTTGCTCGTTGACGCTGTTGTCGTGAGTGAGTGTCTGGCTCTCCTCTGAGTGTTACTGGGACAGACAATGTGGGTTTCGTGGGCTTGTGGATTTTTCTTCTTGTACGTATTGCTCGCAAGGACGTGATCAGTTGATGGTGTAAATGAGATATATGATGCATCATCTTGACAGGAATCTGCTCATATACGGTTTTTGTAAGTGCTCAAGATCGAAGATCCGACATGCAAAATAGTCCATTTGAGCGTTCATTAGTCCTGGTGGAAGGAACCTTCCCCGTGACCTCCGAGCATCATCCAATGAGTGACTGTTGAGACGCGATCCCTCCTGAGAGCCGAGTGCAAAAGGCAAGCAACCTGCACTTTTTCACAACCAGGCCGACAAAAATGCAAAGAAAACGAGGCACGACGAAGCAGAAGGTTGTCTCCGCTTGTATTTCACTATTGGTGTACAGAGTGGCATATCGGGTATCGTTGCCGTACACACGCATGATACACATCAGCCCACAATGGCCTGATTGTCGACGCACCACTACGTCCCATCGGCTCTGCTCGGGATCACCCGCGGTCCCGTCCTTTCGAAAAAAAAAAAATTGCCGATCCATCTCATCTTGCTATCTTTACAAGCTCTCCCACCCCGGGTTCCGTTCGTCCTGCAGCGTTTCTAGCTTTCACCGGGGTTCAACTTTTGTTGCGTGCTGCGCTCTCCTGCCTCCAGTAGACAGTCTCAGTGCTCCAGCACAACAGGCTTCCCGCTCTCCCACGCATCGAGGCTGTCCCGAATGTTGACCCAGTACCGCAGCCGCACAGCCTCCCTCTTGGCGGCCTCGAGGTCGTCGCCGTGAAAGGCGGCCTCGAGGACGTCCTCGCTGGCGCGAATGCGGGCGTCGTTGACGGCGCGCAGGCCTTCGAGCTCGGCCTCGGTGGCGGCGTCCTCAATCTCCTCGCGCGCCTCGAGCACGGTCAGCAGCAGGCCCGGGTCGCCGTCGACCTTGAGCGTCTCGTCGTTGGCCACGTCGGCGCCGCGCAGGGCGAGGAGGTACTGGGCGCGCAGCAGCGGGTTCGAGAGCGTCTTGTAGGCCTCGTTGATGCGCGCCGACGTGGCCTCGGCGCGGGCTTTGTGGGCGGCCGGGTGCAGGTCCGGGTGGGCCTTGGCCTGGAGCTGGAGGAACTCGCGGCGCAGGGTGCGCTGGCCGATGGGGAAGTGGCCCGCGGGCGGCGGGCCTGAGGGGAGGGTCTGCGGGAAGAAGTCGTAGTGGGTCGTCGGGATCTTGGACTGGGAGGGGGATGCGTCGGCAGCGGTGGCGGAGGAGGAGGCGGAGGAGGAGGATGTCGAGGGAGAGTCGGGTTTCGTGAGGGTCGCCGTTCGGGAGAGCCAGCGCGCTTGGGGGCTCAGGGTTTGTCTTTGGACGGCGAGTGATGTGCTCGAGAGTGATGTGCTCGAGAGTGATGTGCTCGAGATGCTGCGGCATGCTGGTGCCAAAGGCGAAGACGCAGTCTGTCGACGACACCGAGCGCAGAGGCGGGCGGTGGATGTGATGTGTGTGCGCATCATGGGTGGCGAGGGGAAAGAGGGCGCAGGATGCCTGGCGGTAGAAGACTGTGTGAGTTGAAAGCGTGATAGTATCGATTTCCAGAAATGGCCGTGGATCTGTCGCAGGGAACGCAAGGCTCGACGAGGCTATACTGGATGGAGTCAGAAGGCTGCGATGTTGCCGTGGTTGTGATGCTTCAGAGAGCTCGGCTCGAATTATCGAGAATGACGAAGACGGGGCCTTGGATGCCCATGACGCTCCACACTTTTTTTCTTCGGCGCCTTGTTGCTCGTTGTCGATTGCCGCCTTGAGCCGACAGAGTCCGACGTCGGATTCTGCTGACATAAGCTGCCAGGGCGCCTTGCGAAGGCAGAGTAGCAGCAGCAGCGCAGCACTGCAAATGACCTACGAATGCCCGGCGACTCGCTCCTGACCAGCCAGTGCCCCATAGTGTGACCCCCACATTGACCCCCAACCACCCTCCCCGGCCGGTCCCTCTCTCTCGCGCCCCCCATCTCAACAACCCCACGGGACAATTGCCGCCGAGTCAATGGGTTGACGGATCGTCTCTTCTTTCCTCGAGGCCCGGTCACGGGGAACGCTTCCACCTTGCTTTCACTCCCTTCAATTCGCTTGAAACCGTTTGCGGGCAACAGAAACACCAAAATGGCAACCATCTTTGAGGCCGACGAAGGTGAGTGACGGACGGCCTCTCCCCCATGAACATGATCACATCATGTACATACACCCAGACAGCCCGACTGACTCGATCAGTCGCCAAGCACAACACGCCCGAGAGCTGCTGGGTCGTTCTCTACGGCGACGTCTACGATGTGACCGACTTCTTGTCCTCGCATCCCGGCGGCACCAAGATCATCCTCAAGCTCGCCGGCAAGGACGCCACCGAAGAGTACGACCCCGTCCACCCGCCCGGCACCCTCGAGGAGAACCTCAGGCCCGAGGCCAAGCTGGGCAGGATCAAGCCCGACTCCATTACCAAGGCGGCGCCCGTCGTCAAGGCCGTGTCCGCGGCCGACGACGCCAACGCGCCCGTCCGTCTCGAGACGCTCCTCAACCTCGACGACATTGAGGCGGCGGCGACGAAGCGCATCTCGACCAAGGCCCACGCCTACTACTTCTCCGCCGGCGACGACCTGTGGTCCAAGAGCTTCAACAACCGCGTCTACCGCCAGATCCTGCTGCGGCCGCGCATGTTCCGCGACTGCACGCAGTGCGACCCTCGACCACCATCCTCGGCCACAAGGTCGGCCTGCCCATCTTCGTCGCCCCCGCCGCCATGGCCCGCCTCGCCCACCCCGACGGCGAGGCCGGCATCGCCCGCGCCGCCGCCCGCTTCGGCGCCATGCAGTGCGTCTCCAACAACGCCTCCATGACCCCCGAGCAGGTCGTCGCCGACGCCGCCGCCGGCCAGGTCTTTGGCTGGCAGCTCTACGTCCAGAACGACCGCCGCAAGAGCGAGGCCATGCTGCGCCGCATCAACGCCATGCGCGACCGCTACAAGTACATCTGCCTGACCCTCGACGCCCCCGTCCCCGGCAAGCGCGAGCTCGACGAGCGCCAGGCCTTCGTCGGCGACGACGCCCCGGCCATCCAGTCCGCCTCGAACGCCAAGGACGCCTCCGAGACGCGCCCCGGCGGCGGCGGCGTCGGCCCCCAGCTCTTCTTCTGCACCGCCGCCGACCTCACCTGGAAGACGACGCTGCCCTGGCTCGCCGCCCACACCGACCTGCCCATCGTCCTCAAGGGCCTGCAGACCCACGAGGACGCCTACCTCGCCGCCCGCTACGCGCCCCAGGTCAAGGCCATCATCCTGTCCAACCACGGCGGCCGCGCCCTCGACACGGCGCCGCCCGCCGTCCACACGCTGCTCGAGATTCGCAAGTACTGCCCTGAGGTCCTCAGCCAGATTGAGGTCTGGGTCGACGGCGGCATCAAGCGCGGCACCGACGTCGTCAAGGCCCTGTGCCTCGGTGCCACGGCCGTCGGCATCGGCCGCGGTGCGCTCTACGGTCTCGGTGCCGGTGGCCAGGCCGGTGTCGAGAGGACGTTTGAGAGTGAGCCCCTTGCCTTCCATTTACTCCCCTTCTTCTTCTTCTTCTTCTCCTCCCCCTCCTCCTCACGTTCGTGCGCCCGAGGATACATGCTGACATTCACCACAGTCCTGCAGGCCGAGATGGAGACGTGCATGCGCCTGCTGGGCGCGAAGACTGTGGCAGAACTCGGCCCAAGATTTGTGAGTAGTTACTTTTCTTTGGGCTCATGACCTTGACAATACTAACGTTCCACTACAGATCAACTCCCGGATGGTCGAGAGGGATATCTACGATGGCGAGCCGGGGCTCGACAAGGGCGGCCTGTGGACAAAGTCGAAGCTTTAGATCTTGTATTGAACATAAATGCCATTTGCCGTTTCCCATGTTCGTTCGGCACTCATTTGGCGTGAGATTGAACTCAAGTCTGCATGCCTCGGCTGCCTATTCGCGTATCGGTCCCACATCTTGGTCAGCGGCAACAGCCATGCCGATTCCATGGCGCATCTCTCCAGCCATCTATCCCAATAGACCTCGCGCCCTTTGTCTCGTGCGATGATAGAAGGCTGACTCGCCTTGTCCGTGCAGACCCTAAATGTATAACGAATTACCGGACAGGTGTGACGAGTATATGGACTGCCTAGAACAGTTGACCAATAATCATCCATGTCAACAGGTTATTTGTCGATGTTGAGAGCACTCGCGATCGATGAAGATTCCGGATTCAGCCCAGTGGCAGCATCAAACTGCACAGCTCAGGCATGCCAGCCTCATCCTGCGTATTGAGGCCTTCATTCAATTGAGTGTGACGAAGACGAAAGATCGTGCTGACCGCCAAACCATCCTCTGCAAAAGATCGTCTCGATCGCCCAGCCTAGGATCACCTCACAGCATCACCACCGTCATCGTCACTAAGTAGTGCGCCTAAATCGCGGTTACCGCTAGGCTGTGTTCGCTGGCGGTGCCTCAAATGCGCGGCAGTCCGACGTCACACAACTTGATCGCAGCCGCAGCTGACGGCAGGAACGTCAGCACTCTAAGACTGAGAGCTGCATATTAATAAACATGCCTTCTCCCCAGGCACCGAGTCTGCGAGATCACTCGATCACTTGAAGACTTTGAACGTTACCTCGATTCACCCCAAGGCGCATCCGAGACACAAAACCATGTTCGGCAGAGACGATAACCACAACTACACCGATGGCGCTGAGCCAAAGAAGTCCCTGTACCAGCGGTTCAAGGACCGTAAAAGGGCGGCGAAATCTCCGAGGCGGACGTGGCCAAGTACACGGGGATGAGCAAGGCGCAACTCGCGGAATGGGCCAAGGACCGACCAGGCGTCGGGGGCCAGCAAGCGGCCGGTAAGATCAACGCGGGGGGAGCGTCGGGTTTCGCTGGCATGAACGCTGCGGATGGGTACGCCATAGGGATTCGAGGCGAGGACGGGCCCACAGGTTTCCCAAGGAAGCACAGTCAGTAGTAGTAGACGAGTCGCTTCATGTTTGGTTGACGAGATCGGATCAGGTAAGAAGATGGTGTGGCGGATGGTCTCGTGCTTCACATGCGTTGTCGCTCTTGTGGTGCGTGTCGACGGATCACTGACTCGTCTGGCGTTGACAGAGGTCGAGAACGAGGGCAGCCGAGACGAACAGGATGGCGGATCGAGCAGCTGAACCACGGGCGGGCGAAGGCTGAGTATTTGTCACATGTCGAAGACAGGGCAAGACGAATTAAGTTTGGTCGTGTCGAGCCAAGCAAAGTGGAAGTGAGATATTGGTTGCTTGACCCATGTCGGGGAGAGCTTTCACGGTGGGAGGCGCCGTTGTGTAATGCCACCCACCACAACGGGCAACCTCTGACCCGCAGGCAAGAGTGTTCGGGGGCGCTGCAGGGCGTAGGGCCTCAAGCAGGGAAGAGGGGCGGCGCCGGGCAGGAGGGGCAGGAGAAGGGGGGGGGTTACCAATTGTAGGAAGATAGCTAAGGTAAATGGAGGAAGGGCCTACCAGTAATAAGGAGCTCCACTCGGGGTGCACCTGGCCCATTTCGCCAAGTACAGGGCAGAAGATCCAAGATGTGCAGGCGACACCTGCTGCTGTTGCTGCTGTCGCTGTTGCCCATTGCCCGTTGCCCGTTGCCCGCTGGTCGAGCCTTCTTTCCCGGCTGGTCTCCCCGCAGCGGGTGTGCGGCACCTTCCCCATGTGCCATGCAAAGTAGCAAGACCAATTAATTGCTGGGCGCTCTCCTGCCCCTTGTCTGACCTGTCTGAGGCGAGATGCGCTAACCAGTGGGCCGACCAGCGTTGGGGAGCCAAGCAAAGCCCACTACCCGTTCCGCCCTTCCATCGTTCCATTCGAATCCTTCCCCTGCCCTTTTCTTGCGCCTCGAGCTCTACTCTTGTCTGCTTCGATTTTTGCCTCTGACTGTCCGCCACGGCGCTGTCACCGGCGTCTCCCAGTCTGTGCCATCCCGCTAGACTAACAAGTACTACAGTAGCACTAGGCACAAGGTTAGGGACCTGGTTTGCCCAGGCACCTTACTCGTGAGGCCCTCCTCTACCTGTCTTTGGCCAGACTCCGAGACCACGATAGGCCCGATCCAAACCGTAGCCAATCTCGAATTTCGTCCAATGCCTCATCTCCGAACTCCGCCGCCTGGCCCTGATTTGCCCCTAGGCCTACCTTCTTCCTGGTCGACCTGCCCGCGCATTCAGATCTCGTGCCACCCTCTAGCCCGTCGCTCGCAGCGCGCGCAGTGCGCAACTCGCGTCTCCCGGATCTGGTGCCTTGCCCTGTCTGACCCATTTCTGCCCCCCCCCCCCGCTATCCTCCCCCCCTTCAGGTTTCTCATTGCGACTCCATCGCGAGACCCACGATCCCCTTCGGTTCTGCGCTCTTCGGGATCAGAATCCGCTTTACCCAGGACACATTGCTGTCCCTGCACACGGTCGAGTGGGCTCTGGATGGGCCCTTCAGCCCAACAAGAAAGATATCATTGTGTCCACAGTCCCCAGACTGGGCAGTATGGCCGGGCCATAGTTGTGGGCGACCCTCTTTGCCGATGTGTCGACCCTCCTTCCCCCCATTCTGCCGAACAACCTCCCCCTCACCGACACAAAGACTAAACTTGGGATCAACATAGCAGCGTCAAAGGAACGCCACAGACACCTGTCGGCATGCAAAATTATCATGTGCTTCTTCACGAGATGCCGAGGGACTACTTAGTCAATACAGCCAGCACTGACAGACAGCTTCTGTGCGCAACTGGCCCCCCCTGCGTCGTCTGCGCCGTCTGCAAAGTGACAGGGGTCTCGGCGGACGTTCCCTGCCACCCTGGCCCTTTGCGCAGGCAATAATGCGGGGGGATTGCTTGAAGATGGTGTCGAGCAGGTTCGGTGTGCTGCCCAATCGGGAAACCCATTCCCGGTCCTGTCTCGTGAGTGGATGGCAGTTGGTCAACGACCTTGCCCAATGCGAAGATGAGTGCGAACGACACGGGCAGAATGGGGCTAGGCGCCTCCTCCTGTCGCTCCTTTTCGACCGTGTGTTGGCGCGCGTTGGTATGGTCGGGACAGCGGACGCCAGGTAAGACACGAGACACCAGACGAAAAAAAGTAGGCGAAAAAAAGAACAAGGCATGTGTCGTGCTTGTCTCCCCCCCTTCCACTTCACAGAAGCCCAGGAGCATGTGGCGATCATCAAGCTACTACGCACTACCAACACGGCCCTTGCACTTTCACCTGCTACGTTGTACCCTTACAGTGACGGAACGTACCAGAGGCCTGACAGCAAGAAGCCCGTGCCTTTCTTTTCTTCTGATTTGGTAGGCAAGCAGGCACATACAACACAAATCCAGCCAGGCGCCCCAGACGCATCCCCGTCCTACCCCGGATGGATCTCTGAAATCTCCTCGCAGTGCATACCCATCCTGTTGTTGCCATCTAGATATTAAAGTCCCCCAAGGTCCCACCCCCTCTCATCTCGTTCTTCCCCTTCCTCCCTTGTCGTCCGTTTTTCCTTCACTGGGGCTTCCATCTGCGAGTACGAGACGCGAGTCCTGCTGTATCAATAATCACGACAACGTCAGCACATACTCACACATACCAGCTGTCTCATCGTCGAAACTCACACACAATGGCGGACAAGGTTCAGATGGCTCAGCATGAGCAGCCCATTGAGAAGCGTGGCAAGCGCAAGTCGTGCATGCGACACTGCGCCAAGTTCTGGTGGATTTACCTCCTGGCCTTCATCGCCATTGTTGTCCTTGTCGTCTGCTTGATGTAAGACGGGCTACCTGTTCTGCCGCGCCTCGCTAGCTCCGTTGCTGACCCTGTCACAGCATCTTCGTGGCCATCCCCAAGATCGCCCAGAGCAAGCTGGACCACGCTGAGCTCACTGTTGATGGCATCATTGTCACCAAGACCGAGGAGGACAAGTTCAACATGGCCATCAACTCGACCATCCGCTCCAAGGGCGGTGTCAAGGCCAAGATCGCCCCCTTCGCCGCCGTCATGTACCTCGAGGACATTGAGTCGCACATCCCCTTTGTCCACCTCGACTTCCCCGAGACCGAGTCCGTCAAGATCCAGACCGTCAACACCACCCAGGAGGTCACGATTCCTGACATGGATGCCTTCACCACCTTCAACACCTGGCTGCTCGGCAACGAGACCCTCCGCGTCACCGTTGAGGGCAAGACCCACGTCAAGGTCAACGGCATCTCCAGGAAGTACGGCGTCACCTTCAAAAAGACCATGGAGCTCACCGGTACGTTAAGCCTGACCCTGCTATTTTCTGGGAGCGGAGAGAATAACTGACAAAACGTAGGCCTGAACCACTTCAAGGGTCTTGCCGTCACCTCGAACCGCGTCAACATTACCCACGACGACAACGGCGACAACTTCTTCGGCTGGGTTGACGTTCCTAACCCCTCCGTCTTCACCATTGAGATTGTAAGTCTTTCCGACGTGTTTTCTTGGCTCCAGGAGAAGGCACCTGCTAACATCATCTTCAGGGCAACGCCTCCTTCCACACCTACTACAACTCGTCCAACATTGGTACCGCCTTCCTTGACGACCTCTTCCTCTACCCCGGTATCAACAACGTCAGCATGCGCGCCAACATCAGCACCGCCCCCGTCGTCCGTGCCATGGGCTCCGAGCCTTCGTGCGACACCGGTATCGTCGACTTCCAGTTGGGTGGCCGTGACGTTTTCAACAACGGCGAGAACCTTGCCTACTTTGGCGACGCCCTCAGTGCCTCCAACCTCACTGTCCCCATTGAGTTGGCGACGGCCTTTGAGAGGGACATTGGTCTCACCTTTGAGTGCTAAATCACTCAATCGTCTGCCTGTAGTAGAAGATGTGCATATGTCTGTTTATTAATGAGGAGGAAACCTTGCATGTTTGGGACTATGATACCAGAAGAAGAAATTGACTCGTGGCTGTACCACCATTTACAACCCACTTGCTACTTGCTTGGTGATGTGATGGACTGTGGCAAAGTGTGTCTCTGTGCAAACATAGGGTTGTCAGTGTTACCCCAGACTGGCAACCAGAGTTCCGGGATTGTCGGCGAGACATGGCTACATGGTCGGATAGGCTTGGGATTGCTAACGACTTTCGGCTGCCCGTTAGCGTGTCACGTTGGTCAGCCAGATCCGGTCGACTACGACACCCTGACGCAGCGCGCGCTGATCATCAACTGTTGATCGCGGCGCACCTCGGCCGCGCTTTGGTTCCGAGCACCACGGGTGCAACTGGAGCAGTGCGCACCGTCAAGCAAGAAGTCAAATTTCTGGTGAGCTCTCCCAATTTCCACCCTTCCCTGAGGCTACCCGTCCCATCATTTTATCACATCAGCTCAACGGGATTGTATGAGACAACAAGTCGCTCCGTGAAGCCGTTGATGCGTTGCGCATGCCCATGATCCGTAGATGCTCGTCCCGCACGCTATCAACGTCCTCGGCATGTCACATGTAAAAAAGAACACCAGATGCCTCATCCTGTGACCCTAGTCCCGGTGTATCCTATGCACACGACATTCGTTCCTCGGGATTCCCCCCCTTTCTCCCCACACACCCTCCTCCTACCATGCCCCAGCTTTCCTCTTGCTACCCCTCAATCCCCCCGCCTCATTCCCGCTCGCCGGCGTGCCCCCACCACTGCTCGCTGCGACGAAATCGACCCCCGTCCGCTTCCCCGCGCTCCTCTCTGCCTCCCTCTCCTTCCTCGCCCTCTCCTGACTCAGCCGCAGCGGGCCCCGGAAAGCCCAGTCGGGAAACCCACGGCCTCGGCCGCCGTCGCCGTCACCGTCGGCAGCGGCCCCCGTGGGATCCCACGTGCCGGCCGACAGCGTCGTGACGTACTGGGCGCGCGGGTCGTCATCGTGCCCGAGCCCGACAAAGCCGAGCAGCTTGTCCATGAGGGCCGGGTTGCGCAGCGCGGCCGAGGCCGTGAGCTTGGCGTTAAAGTGGACGCCCTTGCTGTTGAGGTCCAGGAACTGCTGCGTCTAGGCCGTCAGGGCCGGCGGCGGGGAGCCTGGCGGCGAGGGCGGTATGTCGAGGTTCGGCGTCGGCGGCAGCGTGAGGTCGCGGAGCAGGGCGCGCGAGGCGGTGTACGGGGAGGCTGGGCGGGCTGTGGCGGCGTGCTGCGGCGCCGAGGGCGAGGAGGGAGACTGGGAGGGCTCTGGGAGGTACGAGGGCGCGTCTGCGTCGGGGAGGGAGGGGCCTAGGGGCACGGAGTGTTGCTGGATGGGACCGATGGGCGGTTCCTCGGGGGCTGGGGCTTGTGGTTGTGGTGGTAATGAGGATGAAGGGGTTGGCTCTGGTTCTGTGGATTTGAAGGGCGCGTTGGCGGGTTCGGTCTGGTGAAATTGTGAGAAGCTGTTGTTGGGAGGGCCTTCGTGGAGATGACTTACCTTGACGGCCTCGACCTGGACATTCTCTTCGTCGTCTTCATCACTGCTGTATCCGACCAGCAACGCCATTTTGAAGGGTCTCTTTGCGTCAGGATGGCCCCAGATTGATGATTTGAACGAGCCTCCGATGTTGAAATGATAAACCGACAAGGTGTTGTTACACGCAAAGTTGTCGTGTGAGACGGTCGTTGACATGAAGTCGAGTGTGAGAGATGCGCCACAGCAGGTAGGAAAGCCGCGCCCCACTCACTCTCCAGCCACTTCGGATCGTCTCCCAAAATTCAGGCAAGGCTCCACCAGTACCTAAACGTCACAGGTAAGGACTCTATCGGAGGCTTCCATCACTCCTCCACCTTTGCAACCATACAAGTTCGCCGCCATCACTCCCCTCGCCATCCATCACCGGTCGCACCGGTATCACTCTCATCAGAGGGTTGCTAACTAGTATCACTCGACGCAACGGCCACCGCGCCCACGACCGGCACCTCCTAAGCAACCCCCCTTACCCAGAAGAAGCCTCCGAAGTAGCTCTCACCACCTGTCTCGCTGAGCCTCGAGAACCACATCATGGCTCGGACCAGGGACTCGCGCTCACCATCGCCTGCAGGAAGCCACCACAGCTCGAGACGTCGCAAAGATGATGATCGACGCGAAAGCCACCGCCGCGATGACGGACGCGACTACCGTCGTCGCGACCGCACCCGGAGCCCTGCCGACGTGAGAACACACCGCGGCCGCCGCGATGAGGACTTTTCTGACAGGACCCACGAGCAGCGCCGATACCGCGACCGCGACAGTGACCGCCGCCCACGCGATGACCGCGACGCCTACCGCCGCAGAGACCGCTCCGTAGATCGAGACGACGGCCGACGTCGACAGCGGCGGTCGCGCGAGAGGTACCCCGACCGCGAGCGCGATCGCTCCGCCGACAGACGAAGATACAGGGATGGCGACAGGGACAGGGACTACCGCCCACGCCGCGACGACTCGCGGGACCGCAACCGCGGGCGTCGGGAGGGTACCGTCGAGTCGCAGCCTCGCAACAGACGTGACGGCAGCCGCCCACGAGGTGCCGCTGGCCCTTCCTCTGCCGGTGCAGCCGGCCATGAGACTGCGAAGCCCAAGCCTGCCACTGCTGCGCCCGCGCAGTCGGAAGCCGACAAGAAGGCCGAGCGCCTGGCGCGCCTCGAGGCGTGGAAGAAGAGCAGAGAGACCAAGAAGGAGACTGAGGTTAATCCGAGTCAGACTAGGGACCTCCTCGCCGAGATGGACCAAAAGTCGGTCGCCTCTCCAACCGTTGCGTCCCCCGCCGTCGCGTCGCCCTCCGTTGCCTCGCCGACGTCGCAAACCATGTCCGGGCCTGCGTCCCCTGCCCCCTATGCTGGCAAGTTTGATCCAAAAGCCATCGCCAAGAAGTCAGCGGCGTCGTCTCACAAACACGGTACTGCTAACGGCGTCCTGGGCGCTTTTGACGCCCAAGTCAGCAAGACGGCAGCTCCAGTGAAGCAGGACTCCAAAGGTACGCATTCGCACCGTGCACCCTCGCCCGTGCAACCCACTGACGGCCATGGAACAGCATTCGCACTCCCGGCAAACCGCGGTAATATTAGCACGTTCGGGTTTAGCAAATCCAGCAATGAGAAACCTCAGGCCAAGCGAAAGCTCGTCCTCGACGAGGAAGACGACACCAAGAGGAAGCTGACCAAACTGCCTGCTCTCCCGCTCGAAGCCGACGATACCCCTACGCTGACCAAGACGAGGGTGATGATGGCGACTCGGACGGCGACATCTTCGCCGAGAACGAGGAAGAGGCCGCAGCAGCGGCCAGAGCGGCGCACGAGAGGCGTGAGCGAGAGATGAAGGTCGATACAGACGAGGCACCAGAAACGAACGGCACCACGGAGGAAAAAGCTGACGGCGATGAGATGGAAGTTGATGCTACCAGCGCTGAGCCTTCGGCGCCAGTCGTTGAGGAGGTGCAGCCTGAGCCAGTGCAGGAGGAGCCTCAAGAAGTCATGAAGGTTGACGAAGAAGAAGAAGACGATGACGCCGATCCGCTCGACGCTTTCATGGCAGACCTACAAGAGACAGGATCGAGGCCGGCGCCCAAGGCAAGGACCAAGCCCGCTCCTGAACCAGAAGCTTACTACAGCGATGACGACTTTGCGTACAGGGACGAGGATCCCAACGCGAAGAATCCTTTGGCCGTCAAGCGCAAGAAGAAGGAGATCCCTATCGTCGACTACAGCAAGATTGAGTTTGAGCCCGTTCGCAAGAACTTCTGGACTGAACCCGCAGAACTGAGCGTCCTCACAGAAACGGAGACTAACGATCTGCGCCTCGAGCTAGACGGTATCAAGGTGTCTGGAAACGACGTTCCCAAGCCTGTCCAGAAATGGGCGCAATGCGGTTTAACACGGCAGACTCTGGACATCTTGGCCGATCTGGGCTATGAACGACCCACATCCATCCAGATGCAGGCCTTGCCATGTCTCATGTCGGGACGGGACGTCGTTGGCGTCGCGAAGACGGGTTCCGGCAAGACCATGGCTTTCCTTCTCCCCATGTTCCGGCACATCAAGGATCAGAAGCCCATCAGGGGTGACGATGGCCCCATCGGGCTCATCATGACGCCGACGCGCGAGCTGGCAGTGCAAATTCACCGCGACTGCAAACCGTTCCTCAAACCCATGGGCATGCGTGCCGTTTGCGCCTACGGCGGCGCGCCCATCAAGGACCAGATTGCTGACCTCAAGCGCGGTGCGGAAATTGTCGTCTGCACGCCGGGACGCATGATCGACCTGCTTGGTGCGAACCAGGGGCGAGTGACCAATTTGCGCCGTGTGTCCTATGTCGTCCTGGACGAGGCGGATCGAATGTTTGACATGGGTTTTGAACCTCAGGTCATGAAGATTTTTGCCAACATGCGCCCCGATCGCCAGACCATCTTGTTCTCCGCGACAATGCCAAGGATCATCGATTCTCTGACCAAAAAGGTCCTCAAGTCGCCGGTGGAGGTCACGGTCGGCGGCCGCAGTGTCGTTGCCCCTGAGATTACGCAAAAGGTCGAAGTGCTCGATGAGGGCGACAAGTTCTTCCATCTGCTCGGTCTTCTCGGCGAACTTTACGAGGAAGACGAGGATGCTAGGAGTCTCATCTTTGTTGAACGCCAAGAAAAGGCAGATGACCTGCTCAAGGAGCTCATGACCAAGGGCTATCCGTGCATGTCTATCCACGGCGGCAAGGACCAAGTGGACCGAGACTCGACCATTTCTGACTTCAAGAAGGGCATTGTCCCCATTCTCATTGCGACATCTGTCGCCGCAAGAGGTCTGGACGTGAAGCAGCTGAAGCTGGTCGTCAACTACGATGCCCCCAATCATCTCGAGGACTATGTCCACCGTGCTGGACGTACCGGTCGCGCAGGTAACAAGGGAACGGCAGTCACATACATCACCAGTGAGCAGGAGAACTGCGCACCCGGCATCGCCAAGGCCCTCGAGCAGAGCGGCCAGCCGGTACCAGAACGGCTCAACGAGATGCGCAAGGCCCACCGAGACAAGGTCAAGGCTGGCAAGGCCAAAGACACTTCTGGCTTTGGCGGCAAGGGCCTCGACCGACTCGACGCGGAGCGTGAGGCGGCGCGGCTGCGCGAGCGCAAGACGCACAAGGCCGAGGGCGACGACGACGACGAAAAGGAGGAAAAGCCGGCGGTCAAGGAGAAGGAAGAGGAGAAGCCGGCCGTGTCGATGATCCAGGCGGCCACGTCTGCCATCATGGCGCGAAGCACGGCGAAGCCCGACGGCGACGCCAAGGACAAGGAGTCGGCACAGGCCACGGGCCCCGGCGGCAAGCCCCTCGATAAGGTCAGCGCGGCCATCAGCGCCATCAACCAGCGCCTCGGCAAGGCGGGCCAGCTGCGCTCCGGCCAGCCCATTGACAACAAGGGCCCCGACGCCGGCGCGTACCATGCCACGCTCGAGATCAATGATTTCCCGCAAAGGCGAGGTGGGCCGTCACGAACAGGACTAACGTTGCCAAGATTCTCGAGGCAACGGGCGTGTCCATCACGACCAAGGGCACCTTTTACCCGGCAGGTAAGGAGGTGCCGGCTGGCGCCGACCCAAAGCTGTACATTCTCGTCGAGGGCGACACGGAAGTCGTGGTCGGCGCGGCCATGACCGAGCTGACCAGACTGCTCAGCGAGGGCGCGGTGGCGGCGGATACCGCGGACCGCCGTGCACCAGCGTCCGGGCGCTACAACGTTGTGTAAAAGCTAGGACTTGTCACTGGGTGGCGCTTTTTCTTGGAGGGCGTTTTACGGGATACCAGACCGGCAATAATACAATGCAACAGGTTATCAATGTGCGATGAGTTCATTCTCCAGTGACGCAGTGCCACGGCGACGACAGTCCAACGTTGACAGCGGGTGGAGGTTGCAAATGCTGCAGCCTTCAGGAGTTGTGACGGCCCATGAAGCACAGAGCCGGCAGTCATCCTATCCAAGCTGCACAGCATTCACTCACAGATCCCGATTGATGTTAGCAATCCTTGCATATACAGGAGCAATACCATGCTCCCAAGGTATAAATGGGGGCATCCCACGTCCATGGGGGGATGGAGGAGAGAAATAAAAACCAAGATCACCGCTCCGTAAATGCCACAACAGGACAAAGAGGCCGCTTCCTTCCCAAGGCGCTCTTGTCCATAAACCGCCGACGCCAAGCAAGCACATTTCGCAAATGCAAAAGAAAAAGAATCGAAATGTCCAGTCATATACGCCCAAATCACCAGGGAGCCTACCCTCGCCTCGCGAATCCTCAGTTATAGTCTCGCGCCACGGCCGCCGCGTCCGCAGCCCGATGCTGCCTCTCCTCGGCGCTCAGCTGGTTGAGGGTATCATTGCGCGTCTGTTTCTTCTGGGCGTTGAGCTGCGCGCCGAGCTTGCCCGTTGGTTTGCTGGCGGCTTTGGCACGGGCCTAGAGTAGGAGGGGAAGAGTCCCCCGTCTGTCAGTGTCTCGATCAATTCGGTGGGGCCGCTCGTAAGATCGGGTGGGATGTATGTATGTACGCACCTCGGCTGCCTCGGCGGCGCGCTGGCGCTGGTCGTCGCGACCGGCGGTGGAGGCTTCGGAGCCGCCTCCGCCGAGGGTGCGCGGCGGGCCGCCGACCTTGGGGACCGGGGCGGTCTGGCGCTGGGGAGGGGCGGTGCCGAGGGGTCGACCGGGAGAGGCGGAGTTTTCGGGCTTCTCTTTGCCGCAGACGGAGCCCATCGTGGTCGGGTGGAGGGGGGTCTTGTTGGTGCGTGAGGGGGATCTGGTGGTTGACGAGGCTGAGCGAGGTTGAGGGTTGAGGGTATCGTGAGAGGTGCTTGTAGGGTTGCAGTCGCAGGCGTGATGTCACTGTCGTCGCAAATCGCCAGTAGCAAGTCGCAATGGATATTCAGTATACGAATGGTGAGTGGCGGTTGAGTAAAGATGAGATGGAGCTGCGATCAGAGAGTGCAATGGGGAATAGCAATGCTCTGCGAACCGAGGACATTGCCCGCAATCAGCCACTTGGAGGGGACGCGCAAGTTCCGGCGAAGCTGCCAAGAAGGACCTCCCAAGCCTCCTTCCTTGGCCACGAATGGGTGGTGACAATTGGGGGGGTTTGTGCAGGCACGGGCCACCAACCAGGCTGGTTGGTCCCTGCCATGCGTGCCACTGAAGGAGGGGTCATTATTAAGGCAGGCTCGATCTGGCAGTCGCCGACCGATAAGCATCATAGGCAGGCACGATACGATAGATGCACCAGAAAATGATTCTGACAGTCGTGTGCTCGCTGGACCGACAGCAGCAGCATCTCTCGGTTCACGCATGACCCCATCCCAGCCCTCTGCCACAAGCAGCCCGCAAGGTGTTCACTTTGCGTCTCAAGTACTTTGTTTGCCTCTCAAGTACTTTGACAATTTCCCTCAGAAAGATACATCGCCAGCGACGCGGGCCTTCGATTCACATACCTTACCCACCCAGACACCGCACTCCTCATGCCTCTGGCTGCCAGGTTCTACATCGACCCCTCCACACCCCTCCAAAGCACCCGCAAAGTGTGAATTTCCCATTGATCATAGGGAAATGGCATCCTCGTACCTGAACGGGCGAACCAACTTTCAGGGGCGTTGCAGCCACCAGGCTTTATGCGCAGCGGGCTGAACTTTTGTCGGTGGGGTTGGGGGCTGCACTCATTGACTTTCATCTGCGTCTCTCTCGAGATATTGGGGCAGGCATTTGACGGAGGCGGAACGGCGTGAGCTTTGGGTGGGCTTTCGGAGCTTGCTTGTCCAAGTGATGTCGAGCTCCGAATCCATGGACGCAGAGGATATAAAGGGAGTGCGTCCTGCTCACCAACCCGGAGCGTTTCTGGCATCAAAGACAGACAACCTTGGGGCGCCCGAACAGACATTCGACAGCACCTTGACAGCAAAAAGCACTTCTTCGTCCTAAGCCGCCCGCCCACGTTTCGGACACTTTTGTTCCTGGCCTACCACCTCGTGCTCTCCCGAAGACCCGAACCTGCAGGCAATACCTACTTGCCGCAGCCTGCAGTCTCGGCTAGAGAGATCTTTGAACCGGCGACGTCGAGTCCCATCATTGCGAGCCCACTCATTCGCCGCCCTACTCCTCTGAGCACTTTGCTGCTGGTCCCTAATAAGGCCTTAGCATCTGAGTTGGCACCCTAGCCCCGAAGTCAAGTCGTCGATTTTCTTTCGACCATTCCGTGTCCTAGGTACTTGTTGCACACGCACGGTAAGCTCCCAATCAGAGGTACCCACTACATTGCACGGCATTACGTCGACAGGGGTCCTACTGCAACTTCAACTCGTTAGCCCCTCCTCTCTTCTCATCGCGCAAGCCATCCGGGTTCTCACTGACCTCTCCTCTTGGCAGGCCCTCCGCGCCCACACCCGCGCCCGCGCCCACGCCTACCCACGCAAAGGCAACGGCAGGCGCTCATCAGCCACCTGCCTGTCCACCACACTGCGTTGTCGCTTCCAACGGAGCACACGGCGGTCACGGTGACGGCCCACGGTCGGGGTGTATTCTTTCCCTCTGCCCACTGGACTTCTCCTGCCCCTCGGTCCCGTCCCTGATCACCACCTTAGGGTCAGACGGCCACCGATTTCTTCCTTCGTCCGCCCGTTGCGGATCTTCGTCTTGAAACCGGACCCTTTCCTCTCGATCCCCCATCCGGCATTTCCCACCAGAGAGCATCTCTTACCACTTGCTTTCTCAATATCCATTCTTCTCAGCACTGTCTGACCATCCGTCTGTGCCTGCGGAAGATCTTCCAGGCCACCCCCTCCCCTCGGATATCTCTCATATTTCTACTCCCAAGTGGCCCTCTACCGCCTCTGAGCACCAGCTCGGCACATCTCAGCCATGGACGATTCCTATGGCATTGACATGGAAGACTTTACGGCTTCCGAGCAGTTGAACTTTGAAATGTTCACCGAGCTCGACCCGACTCCCAGCTTTACTCAGGCCTCTGAAAGCCACAACCACTTCTATCATGGCTCTGGCACCTCCCACGATGATACATGCATTGACCCCAATGCCAGCTTCATGTTCTCCTCCCGCTTGGACAATGATGCGCTCATGTCCCAGTCGTCTGCTCCCCCTCCTCGGTCAGCCCCCTCAGCAGCAGCAGCAGCAGCAGCAGCAGCCGCGCCTCGTCCTCGCCAGTCTTCCATGCCCACGGACACCAGCTCGAACGCCAAAAACGACTTTGACTTCCATGGCTTCCAGTGGACCAATGCAGCGGCTGCGAGCTTCAACACTCTATCTGACCCCAACTACGACCTCCTCCCCAATGCGACGGACGAGGCTGCTGCCTCGCCCGAGGACGCGTGTGCTGCAGAGTGCACCAAGCCCGACTGCGAAGATGCCTGCGAGGACCCGGACTGCGAAGTCGACTCCGAGACCTGCGCTGACGACTGCGCTGTCGACTGCGAAAGCGCCTGCGATGACGAAGAATGCCAAAAGGCCGGGTGTCCTGAAGAGTGCGACGAGGAAGCCTGCAACCCCATCACGCGTTGCACAGAGGATCACTGTTCAGACAAAGCGGAAGCTGCACCTGATGATGCGTCTGCTGCTGCTGCCAAAATCCTCGAAGATTTGCAAAACCCTCCCGTCGTCCGGCAACAGCACCGTCAGCCGCAGCAACCACAATATATGCAACTGCAACAGCAACACCTGCAACTACAACAGCTTCCACAGCAACACCTGCAACCGCAACAGATGCAACAGCAACAGATGCAGCCACACCAGATGCAGCCACAACAACAGATGCAACAGCAGTTGCGACCACGACAACAGATGCAACAGCAGTTGCAGCCACAACAGCAGGAACAGTACCTTTACACGCATGGCATGAATTTTGCCTCCCAGCAGACACTTCAGTCCCCGGCTCTCCAATCCTCGCAAATTCCTTGTTCTCGCCCAGAAGGTGGGATGAGCTTCTCCCAGATGGACTTGAGTTCCGTCTCTTTCGAGCAGGCCGCGCCACAGGTCGACATGATGGGCAGGTTTATCGATACTATGCCTCTGAACCCGACCATAGATCCTTTCTTCGAGCATATATACCAGTGTCACGATCCAAATCAACCCCAGTGCGTCGAGCCATGCGTGCTCAGCACCTTTCCCACGCAGTACGCACAATGTCCGTTTCCCCAATGGCCCCAAGACCATCTGAATCAGAATGCGTTCTATCAAGGAGACCACAGCCCGACCAGGCAGAATACCAAATGCAACACCAAGTTCCGAACGGCTTCGCAGCTGGTCGCACACTTTAACGAGCAACATCGGCCAGCCCTGGCTGCCACGAACCACACGTTCGCTATCCCACAATACAACATACATCACCCGAGCCCGGCTCCCGTGACCCAGACAATCAAGGGCATGACTTTTCGTCGGGGAGCAGGCCACCTCAACGGTTCCCCTACCTCGGACGCGATGCAGCGACCACTGTCTGCCATGACAGCCTCGTCCACCCTGACAGGCGATAGCGCCCAAATCAGCACTCCAGTAACACCTGTATCAGAAAGCTTCTCTCGCACGAACAACCAGTGTCGCTGGTTGTCTTATGGTCAGGTCTGCGGATTGACATTCAGGGATGAAGAAGAACTTCATCAGCATGTCCGCGATCGTCACACCGCACCCTTGAACAAGGAGGTCGGTGGATTTCCCTGCCACTGGGAAAAGTGCGTCCGCCAAAAGAAGGGCAGCGCCGGCAACTTTTCTCAAAAGTCCAAGCTCGACCGCCATCTACAGGTCCACACCGGCTGTAAGCACAACTTTCCCGTCCGCATCATGACCACCGTGACCACATGGATTAACTCGTTGTATAGACAAGCCTGTCAAGTGCTCGATTTGTAACCTTAGTCTTTCCGCCAAGCAGTCGCTAGACCAGCACATGCGTATACACACTGGTGATGAGCCATGGATCTGTACTTGGGCTGGTTGTGGTGCATCCTTCAAGCAACAGAGTGCTCTCAGTAAGTCTTGGAGCGAATACTCGTCAATGACAGGATGAAGCTAATCTTTTTTCTACAGCAATGCACACAAGGACGCATACAGGCGATAAGCCCCTTGCCTGCAATATATGCGGAAGAACCTTCAGCGAGTCGTCCAACCTGTCTAAGCACAGACGCACTCACAATCTAAAAGGTGACCATATCTGCGACCTATGTGGCAAGGACTTTAGGCGCCTCGATCAGCTGCGCCGACACATCAAAACCAAGCATAAGAATGACGATGGGAGCGGTATGGCTATGGCCAAAGCTGATAGTCACCAGTCAGGGCTTGACCTATCCTTCCAGTCAAGTCCTCAATTTGACGACCTTGACGCGATGCTCCAGGGGTTCCCTAAGTTTGAGAATAGTCCTCTCTGATGACTGACGAAGTTGACGATAGGCAGAGATGCGGTGTCCCTCATGGTGTTTTTTTCGTGTTTTCCTTTGGTTTCTTTCAAGTCTCGGGGCAGGAAAACGGTCGGCATTGATCGCGGCGTTACGGCTTGGCTGAGTCGCTTTGGGTGGGTGGGCGGTCTGCCTGTGATTTCTGGTGTTCGATACCCCGTGGAAACGGAGTTCGGGGGCGGGGCATTGGGTTGGTCATCTTGTCTTTTCCACTCTGTCTTTTCCACTCTGACTGCGATTGCAGTCCGGCTAGTGTTTGTTTGGGGTTTCTAAGCATCTGTACGGGAAAGGGCGATGCAGCTGTGGTAGGCAAACCGCCTCAGGCTCGCTCGCCCATTGTTCGGTGACTGCTCACGCAGTCTTGCTTGGTGTTTTTGGTGGCTTTGGTTTTAAAAAGGTTGACGCACTTATGATGAAACAGCCTCTTGCAGTCTGGTCATCTGAATTGAATCACCATGAAACATGCTTGTGTTTGCACTCTTTACTGCAATGGTGCGAGTGACTTGAGTGTATGTGACCAAGGCATGGCCAACAATCCCACCTCTTCACTTGGCCTTTGCAAGCCGGAGGGAGACTGTACCGCAATGCTGTATGTTCCCCGTCTGATCTGACATAACATTATACAATCTTGTCAAGATTCGCATCGCAGGGTCCGCACGTGCAGTTGTTACATGGGTAGGGCTTTACTTGGGCACGTCGTTCCTGACAGTCATCACCTCGCTGATGGGAACCCAGAGCACCTGACGTTTACGAGAGATGGGGGGGCGGGGGCAGAAGGGGGACACGGGGGAGGGCCAGGATACCAGGACTCATCATCATACTCTAGGGCATCCGAATCTTGGTCCCTGGGACATGACAGCAGCAGGGGGCTCAGTCGGCGCCTTGGGGCTATTACGATCACCAAGACTCGCCGCAGACAGCTTCCCCCTCCCTCCCCCCCTTTTTTTTCCGGGGGCGCTGGTGATCATACCCCTCGGAAACTGTGATGTCATGGCTTGCACGGCATGATCGACAAGGGGGGCTGTGATTCCTCTAGCGTAGAGTGAATCTACTGTTGGAAGGGGATGTCATGTCAAATAGGGTTCAGGGGGTTCGTCTTCCTGACGAGCATTGTTGGGGACAGAGGACGGGGGCTGGCGAAGCAAGACGAGACAGAGGGTGACGAAGCTGGAAGAGTAGGTCTCAACATGCGTTAGATGGTCGGCCTCTGTTCTCGGTCGTTGCCTGCACGAAAAGTGAGGCTGTCAAATGGGTCGGGCATCGGAATGCAACGTGGGTTTAGCAAGACGGAGGACCGGCGCTTTGCTCGGGGTCGGGGGCGTATATGGGAGCTTGGGACGCCACGTTTTGCTTACCGGTCTCCTTCTGGGTTTGTTTTTGCATCGTTTGTGGCGTCGAGAGTTATCCTTGGCAGTGAAGGGCGTCAACTCTGTCGTGTAGTGGTAGGGCAGTGTGTCGAGCGTTGTTCCCAGCTCTTTTGTGTCTAAACCGCTCAACTGGTTTCGGGGAATTGTCTATGTAATTTGGGTTGCACGTCGTTCATGGGGCTTGGGGGACAGACATGGGCAAGGGCTTTGAGTGTAGATGCTTCAGTTTATGTGATCAAGGACGTTGTTTTGCATTGGATTCTATGCTCATTCAGTACCGCGGTTTGGAACGTGCTGGTATCACCCCTCTTGAAAATGAATTTCCAATCTGATACAAGCAGAAAACATCCAGAATTGCCCATAGATTATGAAGAGATTTTGACACTAGTCCGGGCATTCTTTTTCCTTCTGTGTTTGTGTGATTTTCAGAAGCTTTTGAGAAAGCCAATGCCTCGTACTGCAACAAGAGCCCTAGAGGGGCTCTCATCGTGAAAGACGCGGCCCGTGCAAATGACCGAACAGAGCTCGGAGTCCGGAGCATCGCGGAATTGTTGAGCTGGCAGGCAGGCAAAGTTGCTCGGACTCGGCTGCCCGTTGGGAGGGCGGTGCTCGGGGGCGGTGGTTGAGGCTTCGAAGGTTCAAACTGTAAAGACACCAGATTACTCCAGATATGTTCCCCCGTTTTCCCGGAATTGGCGCGCCACGCCTCGTCTAGCCTGACTTGGCCACACAAATCATCGTCCCGCCTTTTGTCGCGCATTTCAGTATTTTCGTCTAATTCTGGGTGAGGGTTGAAACTCGATGGATATGCGAGTACACCTGAACTCACTTGCGTGTGCTTCGAATAGTGAGTGAAGTTCATCTACCCATGCAACTGTAGTCTGGTTAGCCCTACCCGTCTGGAAAATGGTAAGGCTGACGGAAGGAAAGACTGTATATATCGTCGGTAAGTGTGGCAAACACATGAATCATTAGACAATATGGATCTCTATGGCTTGCGTAAGGCAACTGCTCGATGCCCGCAGCATCATTTGAGGGGGGTGGATGTAGCACACAGGAACTGCTCTGAGTTTCATGTGAAACGTGGCTTTTCCGCCTTCTCCAGCTGGAAGTACCGTGTTGTGTGCAATGTCACTTGACCTACCTGCCTGGAGAAGGTACAAGGGATACTTGTTATCCAACGTTCCTCACACTCCAACACCCCATGCACACTATGTGGCGCAGATAGTCCTTCTCCCCAGAATGTCCACAATAGGGAATACGAGACGGTTAGCTTGCATGTCACATTCGGGAGGCACCGGCCATGCTCGATGGTGACCGCTGGAGCAGATTCGAGCCCGGACAAACGCTTGATCACGGCGTAGAAAGCGTGGAACGAGCGAGTTGCGGCCTCGTTTGAACAGCGGGATGAATGAGAGATGAAGAGGGAAACGTAAACCATTTTTTTATTCTCTCTCTCTTTTTCTTTTAAAAAAAAGAAGAAAACGACTGCAAATGGCTGCGATGTTCATGGCTGGCCTCGTACATGCCCTCGAACGTCCGACACGGCGTAGAAAAGGAGGAAAGCACCACACTAGCTTGAATGCAAACGATACCTTTCACGGCCGGAACATGGCTCACACTGAAGCCCCCCTGATTCCTGCCACTCAACTAAAACCCGTTGGAGACGTCGTCTTGTCACGTAATGAGAAGGTAGACTCCACGGGGGACGTGTATGGTGCACGATGCCTGGTGACAATGCAGCCTCCTTCCGCGGAATGCAAGTAAAGAGCCGACAAGCTAGAAGTGTGAGGATCATAGCATCTGCTACTGCAGCTTCGGATCCGGGCCTTCTTTTACGGGCATGACGTGTTCTTGGTCCGGAGTGTGGCCGTTACCAATGTGGACTCTTGCAACGAGGTGTCGACACTGCACACGTCCGCACTTTCCTCCTCACTGCTTGCTTTCCCATATTCCTCTTCTTTCTTTCTCTTCTTCCTGGCGGCTGCTTCTACTACTCTTTTTCTCCTGGATTAAGTGGCGTTTTGATGGCATCCTCGTTTGAGGGTGTTTTGATGCATAGGCACTGCTGAGGTAGCACATGGAAACGAGCCAGTAAGGGACAATTGGGTTTGGTTTGGCATTGATTCATTTTGGGACGGAAGTCCGCATACTGGGGAACCAGATCTCTCACACTCGGGTGATTGAATGGATGTGCACAGCATGCCGCAATTACTGGAGGATGGTCACTTGGGAAACCAGCATTGGGTTTGCTGCCTATCGAGGCTACCTATGCAGCATGCGGGGAGAGCTGCTTGACGATGGAACCCGCTTCGACGTGATCAGAAGGGAAGGACAACTCATTGCCATGACGCCTCAGCTCAGATGGATTCTGGTACTGGAACAGCTCCTGATGGCGCTCAGCCCAGATCGAAAGTGGGCTGAGGAAGACGGTTTGGAGGAGCTAGATTTGGCACCCAAGCCCGCAGATGATGCGGCACTAACACTCAACGAGGAAACACTCCAATCCTCACTCATGTCCACCCTACATCAGCAAGACGTTGATACCAGCCCAAGCATGAACAGTGTCGGTGTCGTGGAGGACGCGGCCAGCCGTTTCTGAGGTTGGCTTATCACAAGTAGATATCCCTGTTGTACCTCCAGAATGCCATTGAACAGCACATACGACCATACCTACTGGAGAATTCGGGATCCCGTCCGCTCTCCCCTAGACAAGCCAGTAAGGGTCGGACCAGTAGTTGGGTGGGTGACCACCAGCGAATCCCTGATGTTGTATGTTTTTTTTGTTGGCCTTTTTTGGAATCAGTCGCTATAGTGCGCCTTGGTGGGATACAGCAATGATTCGAGGTTCTAATCGGGTGCAGCGAAGCTCGGCGACGAAGTGAGGTGGGGGCGGAGGGCATGAATGGGGCCGTCAATCTTTTGAACCTTGACGTGAAGGTAAAAGCTGGGCTGATGCTTGTCTTTCATGGCATCAAAATGTAGTTCCCAAATAATGGGGCACGGGATATATCGTGTGATCGGCTCAGCCATCTGCCTACGCCCTCAATGCGGTTCGCTGGACATTGATTCTGCCGAAAGGCACTTCAAATCATGGATATCGCAAAGGTCATTATACTTCACCCTCTAAGCCTTGCTCCTGTGATGCGCGTGCGCCCTAAGAATGATTGCGTGTAGCGTTGGGAGGGTTGCCGTTGCTGTCCGAATACAAGGGTGGCATGCCGATGGGACCTTACGTTACTACCGCCCATTGAGAGCCTCTCATATGTAAACTGTGCATTTGGGTGTGGGTGGCAGCCCATATAACATGGTCTTGATATCAACTTCAGCCCATCTTTGTCACTCATTGGTCTTGCAACGATTGATGGACCCTAACATGTAATTTCTCTTGATGTACTTAGGAATATTTGTGCACTGCACTTTGGTATTCTGGTCTTCTTGACTGATCAGCACATACAGCTGAACCAGCTCTTACCCCTGGGTTCCCTCGACCAAACCAAGTCCCATGCCAAGGTTTCTCCGTAATCCGTACTCTGGTCACTGACGATGAGCCCATCTGCCACCGGGCTTGTCACAGGAGTCACGATTGGACATTCTCTCGAACGAAAGCTTCCATCTTACCACCGCTTGATGTGTGAATAGCTACCGAGGTTTATCTAGCGGACGAAGGTTATTACTTTGGCACCCCAAAAACCACGCGTCACGAGCACCGGGGTTCGTTCACTCAAGCTGAGTGATGCCGCAGTGTGCTGAGTCCAGGGAATTCTGTGCTTATAGCGAAGGTCATGTAAATTACTGAAGGGCCTGACAGGCTCAAAGGCACATCAAAGCTGTATTGATGCCAATGGTAAATTGTAAGATCGGACGGAAGATCTTCGTCTGTTCCGGTCATCGAGAAAGCCACCGAGACAGCGGCATCATCAGTACCGCCTCCGACGAACAATTGCAGGCTATCCTTCACATACGCAACGTGCTCCCTGTGACTGATGAAGTGGGTATGGGTATGTCAGCCTGGTGTAGAGGGAAAGCCAAGGCATGTTGAGCTCTGATACGCGTGTTAGGTAGTTCCGTGGACAAGAAATCTTCGGCAATCATCACTTGGCCCCGGACATTGGATGCTTAACATGAACTCATTGTCATATTGCAGCAGGCGATTCAGCTGTGCACCGTACCTGGGTGCAACGGACCGTCATGCAGGCGAGACAAGACATCCCTCTTCGAACAGCAACGCGCTGCCACGCCAAGACACCATGACCATCGTCACACATGTCGACTGAAGTCGGAAGGGGGCGTTGTGAATTTCAGAGCATCTTATTAGCTCTATGCAATGGGCGGCAGCTGTCCTGCTACCTAATCCGGGCCAGCGAGACCCGAACAAGTTTTTTATGAGTCCTGACCCTCGAGAATCCGTTGCGCGTTGATGGGGAATAAGAAATCATTTATTTCCTCTGACCCGTGCGACGCATCGAGAAATCGGAGTCCCCCTTGCCAAAAACGTACGCCGATCATTGCCGTCCCCAGCCCTTCGTTACCCAGACACAGGCATCACGCTCAAGCAGACTGGCAGCGGTGTTAGCGGGACGTGGTCTCAACATCGTGCGGGGTTGCGGTGGCAGTGGTTCGTTCGAAACGATGCCCCCACGCTACCCCTGGTGGATGATGCTCACCTTGACGGCGTACTTGCGCTGAGGGAAGTGCTGCGTCTTCTTGCGCTGCTTCTCGGTGACCCTCTCCGCGTCGGCCTTGGACAGCCTGCGGCGGATGGCACGGGTCTGCTTCGCGCGGAGGTCGAGGGGCGCGTACTTCTTGTTCTTGTAGAAAAGGCGGAGCTGGTGGCGTTGCTTGGCGTTGATGACGGTCAGGACGCGAGCGATGGACTTGCGGATGTCTCCACTATATTCCGAGCCGTGGTCAGCGATGAGTTCCCCCGTGCGGTATTGCCTCCCTCCACGGAGGAGTACCGTCCTTGGAGAGAGCAAAACTTGAGAAAGAGGGCGGAGCGTACATCTTGTTGAGCTTGGAGCCGGAAGAGGTGATCTTCTGGATGCGAAGCTGGCCGAGCTCAGTCTTGAGCTCGCCGAGCTGCTTCGTCAGGTCCTCCTTGTTCTTTCCCCACAGCTGGGCGGCCTTAACCTTGGATGTCGACTGATTCATTCTCGTTAGCGAAAAGGGTTCCTCTGGACGCTCGCGAGTTATGTGCAATGTGTATGTGTATGTGCGTGGTGGTCTTTGGATTTTTTTTTCCCTCTCCCCCTTCAAGATTTGTAGACAGGCGCGGGGCGGATCGTGAAATCGAGGGTTGCGGGTTCGGCAGGAAAGTCGATCGAGACGAGTTCGCGGGTCGGGTGGAATTGTGGAAATCTGCTTCAACAGCAAGGCAACGGACTTACCATCTTGGCCAGAGACACGGATTGATCACTGAAGGACGGGGGTTAGTGGTGAGTCTCGTGATGTCGGGAACTGGTCGTCGTCAAGGCTGGCAAGGCAAGTCTGAAGTCGGAGTCTGGCGAAAAGAGATTTTGCCCTGCCCTAATTGTGCGCTGCGGGTCGGTGCGGGCGGTACGTACTGCAGGGTGTGCGTGTCTGAGTGGGCGGTTGTGGTGCCGGGGTTTACGCGGGTTCCACACACAAGCGTCACGTGTCTGAGGCTGGTGACGGCAGATCTCGAGGCGACTTAGGTAATCATTCAAGATGCACGGTCCACGTGAACGACGCACCCTGCCTCGGACCCGGAGGCGGCCAACACCAGACGTCAATGGTCTGGCTTAGCCTTTGGCCACTTGTAACCCTCGCATACGTATACAGACATCATCATGGCAGCGAACTCTGGAAACACGGGCTGGGCCCAACTACGTCAGCAGGCGCGAAGTCTGGAGAGTCAGGTTTGTCGGGAATTCTCCTCTGTGTGCTGGTCTTGTCCACTGACGCCGATCAGACCGAGACACTATTCCACACCTACTCCCAGTTCTCGACGGTATCGACCATCCCGCCCAAGCCGACAGAAGACGAACGAACGACCGAGGCAAAGCTGCAAGATGTGCTCGAAAAGGTCCGTCGCGCAGCGCATGCTTTTCAGCGGGACGAGCTCACCAAACTAACCTTATTCATCAACAGCGCGAATCTGTCGTCTCCCAGCTGACCCGCCTCCTCGAGTCGGACCCGACCCTCACCTCCTCGGCCCTGAAGCAGAACAACCTCTCGCTCCTTCGCGACAAGCTCGCCGACCACAAACGCGACCTCGTACGCCTCCGGGCGACCCTCTCGCAGGCCCGCGACCGCGCCAACCTCCTGACCAACGTCCGCTCCGACATTGACGAGTACAACCGCGCCAAGCAGCAGCAGGACCCCGGTGCCGCCGAGGCCGAGTACATGCTCGCCGAGCGCTCGCGCATCGACAACAGCAACTCGATGGCCGACAGCGTCCTGAGCCAGGCCTACGCCGTGCAGGACAGCTTCAACCTGCAGAGGGAGAGCCTCGCGAGCATCAACCGCAGGATCACGCTCGCCGCGAGCCAGGTGCCCGGGATCAACTCGCTCATTGGGCGGATATCGGCCAAGAAGCGACGGGACGGCATCATCATGGGGGCGTTCATCGCTTTTTGCTTCCTGTGCTACTGGTTCATCCTCTGAAGGGACACGAGAAGGGGGGTTCCCTTTTCTTCCTGGCGCGCGTTGTAGATCTGGTTGTAATGAGCAAGTATGCTGCTGCTTTGGTGCTTTTTGAAGGGGAAAAGACTATAGCATGTTGGGATCGGGGTAAAGGGTTTGCGAGGGCGTTGGGTGTTTGTGGTTTCAATACACACACACAGAGACACACATCCTGGATGTATCATGCGTGTTTCCTTTTTACTTATTTGACAGTGTTGTACAAGTATGCTAGGTACATTGTGGGAGGGGAAAGATGGGAGGGGAAAGATGGGAGGGAAAAAGATGGAAGAGGGTATATCTATCTACCAACCAACAGAAACAGCCGGCCACGGCCAGGCATTGATGAGATCTGGCGCACTTTTAACATGAAAGGACATTATTGCCCGCCCATTAGATCTGCCCCGCCGCCTTGAGGGCGCGCAGGTCCTGGCGGTCCCGCTCCACCTCATCGAGGACGGTCCTCGCGCTCTTGACGAGGCTCGCCAGCTCGTCGGGCGTGGCGGCGGCGCTGGCGGCCCAGCGGACGCGGCACAGGTGGTCGACGAGGTAGACGTAGCCGACCTTGCTGTTGAGCAGGCCGATGGCCTCGCTGATCTCGGGGGAGACGGCGCGGCGCACGAGAAGGTAGCGGCCCCATTCGGAGGCGGCGAGGCGGCGGCGCAGGCTGCCCATGAAGAGGCCGACGAGCCAGGCCTTGAGCGCGTTGTCCTCCATGTTGAGGCGCACGAGCTGCAGGCGGTCGCCGCCGGCGCCGGCGAGCAGGGCGTGGAGGGCGGGGTTGGCGGCGGGGGCGAGGAACGAGTCGGTCTGGTCCTCGGCCCAACGGGCCTGGGACAGGGCGACGATGGACGTCTTGCCGTGCAGGACGTTGGTCGTGGCGCGGAAGCGGCCGTGCTCGGGGTCGAGGGTGTCGCCGACAAAGTTGGGGAAGAAGAGGGAGACTTCGGCTTTGAAGGGGCGCGGCGGCGCGAGGAAGGACTTGCCGTTCTCGAACTTGAGGTTGCTCCAGTCGCGGAAGTAGGGGCGGGCCATCTGCGCCTTTCTGTGTGTGTGTCTCTCTCGTCAGTAGGCTGAGGCGGCATGGAAGGGCCACGATACGATAGAAGAAAGAGGTCGGGCCTGGAGGAGCAGGGCAACGGAGTGAACGTACAGCTGCCGGCGACGGGCGAGGTGCTTGTCGTAGTTGACAAAGTCATCGCGGCGTTCCTTGATGGTGCGCGGGTCGTAGCCAGAGTTGTCGTTGGGGTGAGGAGGGCCTGGCATGCCGATGGGACGAGGCAGAGGCTCGGGTGTGAACGTGTCGAGACGGGCGCCATAGGAACGAGGGGCTTTGATGGCGGCACCGGGAAGCTCTGGCTTGGGCTTTTGCAGGGGGACGGTGCCCACCGGCGCAGATGGGGATGAGGGCGTTGAGGGTAACGGCGCGGGCTTCTCGGCGAGGCGGCGGGCGGAGGTCGTGAAAAGGCGCTGCTGCCATTGGCAGAGGGAGCAAGCGACGAAGCGCCGCGGGTTCACGAGTCGTGAAGCCATGGTAGGCGTCGCGATGGGGAAGGTAGATGGATGACGAGCTCCGAGCTACGAGCTACGAGCGATCAGCCGTCGTGCTTGGGGACGTTGAGGAGCGCTGGGATTTTCCGGCAGAAAATTGGGGCGCACTACAGGAGCCAATTGGCCATTCTTTCTGGTCTATCAGTCGTGAGCTACGGCTATGGTCACATCGCTACACAGTGAGACAACAAAGAGTTCACGATATGGGACCATCATGATGCTTTCCCATTTGAGCAACGAATCCATCAGGGTCAAGTCTTCCAAACGTGCCCTCAGCCGATGTACGATGTAGCAGGTCAGCAGGGGAGGGCCGGCTCCGGGCGGGTGCCGGGCGGCGGGGGTGGAGATTGGTGAAGGCCGACGTAGGCCGCGCGCTGCTGTAGTGTGCCGTACAGTCCAGGTGTTGGGATGCGAGGTAGGGCCAGACCAAGAAGCCAGAGATGCGAAGTGAAGTGAACGTATTTAACATCAGTCATGGCTAAATTTCTGCTTCTGAGAAATCTTGGCCCAAGTTTCGAGATCAAGACATCGAGATCAAGGCATCGAGATCAAGGCATCGAGATCAGACATCGACCACCTCATCGTCCACTAAAGCATACCGCAGTCCCGCCTACGCGGGGGCGCCCTGGCGCTACTGGGAAGTGGATGCGGAGAAAGGCGCTGCCAAAAGGTAAAGCCGAGGGTCTCTTCGTCTCCCCCGCCAGACCGCCAACACCGCGGATAGCCGCATCCTCGAGAAGGCAGATAGGTCCTCTCCCCTGCCTTTTGTTGGGCGACCTCGAAAAAAAAAAAAACCAATCGCCTTGCTCGTTGCTGTTTGTCCTCCTTGTCATTGAGATTCCTCGTCAACAGCATCAACCGCCAACATGTTCCTGTCCAAGTCTATGAGGACGCGGTGGAGCGCCTCCAAAAGCGTCGCCCGCCTGGCTGTGGCAAGCAGAGCCGGCCTCTACCCCTCCTCCTCCAACACATCTTCTTCGCCTTCGACGAGGCCCTTCCACAGCTCTCGACCGCTGCGCCTTGTCAAGCCTGTGCTGCTGGCCGACATTGGCGAGGGTATGTTCGAGACCTTTAGCCTACCCTCCTCGTAAGACCTCCACTGACTTGACAACGATGCAGGTATCGTCGAGTGCGAGGTCATCCAGTGGTTCGTCGAGCCCGGCGCGCGCGTCGAGGAATTCTCCCCTCTGTGCGAGGTCCAGAGCGACAAGGCCTCGGTCGAGATCACGAGCCGCTTCTCCGGCGTCGTCAAGAAGCTGTACTATGAGGCTGGCGACATGGCCAAGGTCGGCAAGGCCTTTGTCGACATTGACATCCAAGGCGGTGCCAAACAGGAAGATCTCGACACGCTGATCGCTCCCGAGGCCGTCGAAGAGAGGCCGACGCCGAGCGTGCCTCAGCCAGAGCCAGCATCTGCGCCAGCGCCGGCAGCAGCAGCAGCAGCACCAGAAACCCCAAAGCCAAAGGGCAAGTGCGCCGCGCTCGCGACGCCCGCCGTCCGACACTTGTCCAAGGAGCTCAGGATCGACATAGCCGAGATTGACGGCACTGGCCGCGACGGCAGGGTGCTCAAGGAAGACATTTACAAGTTTGTCAAGACACGCGAGGCCGCGCCAGCAGCAGCAGCAGCACCACCACCACCACCACCGGCAACGCCTCGCAGCGCCCCCCCGGCGCCCCTCGTCGAGACCCGCGTCCCGCTGACGAACACGCAACACCAAATGTTCAAGTCGATGACGCGGTCCCTCGCGATCCCCCACTTCCTCTACGCCGACGAGGTCGACTTTACCTCGCTCGTCGAGCTCCGCACCCGCCTCAACCGCGTCCTGTCGACGCAGCCGCAGCACCAGGACACGAGCGTGGCCAAGCTCTCCTACCTGCCCTTCATCATCAAGGCCGTCTCGCTGACGCTGCACCAATACCCCGTCCTCAACGCGCGCGTCGACCACCCGGCCGACCCGGCGCAGAAGCCCGCCCTCGTCATGCGGCCGCAGCACAACATCGGCATCGCCATGGACACGCCCTCGGGCCTCCTCGTGCCCGTCATCAAGGACGTCGCCAACCGCACCCTCCTCTCCATCGCCGCCGAGCTCGCCCGCCTCCAGTCCCTCGCCCTCGCCGGCCGCCTGCCCCCCGCCGACATGACCGGCGGCACCATCACCGTCTCCAACATTGGCAACATTGGCGGCACCTACCTCTCCCCCTCATTGTCGAGCGCGGGGTCGCCATCCTCGGCATCGGCCGCATGCGGCCCGTCCCCGCCTTTGACGACGCCGGCCACATTGTCAAGAAGCACGTCTCCAACTTCAGCTGGTGCGCCGACCACCGCGTCGTGGACGGCGCCACCATGGCCCGCGCTGCCGAGGTCGTGCGCCGCCTGGTCGAGGAGCCCGATGTCATGGTCATGCACCTGAGGTAAAAGAGGGCCCTTTTTTTTTTCTCGTCAGCGCGGTCGTCGGGCTCGAGACATGCCTCGTTTCTTGCTCGCCTTCTCCACGCGAGTGTTTCGCAAGAGACAGATGCGTTTCTTTGCTTGCTTGCTCCACCAAATGTTGCGCGAGAGAGAGACAAGAGGCGGAAACAAAAGGCTAGGCCTGTGCGAGAGCAGACGCCCTGTCGTTTTGCCTGAGAGAGTCCGAGAGGAGAACCACCATGTGGCGCGTTCGTCTGCGCATGTGCCTGTGTGCACGCGTGTGTTTGTGTGTGTCGGCGTCACACCCACCTGTATGGGGCGCCCTGGGGCGGGGAAGGGGAGGGGGGCGGAAACAGAGGATTGCGGGGAGGGTGGCCATTGCACGGCCCCTCTGCGCAGAGGAGAGAAAAGAGACGATTGCATCATGAGAGGAAAGATAGATAGACAGACAAGGGGAGAAACGGGAGGCTGTGGCCAGGCGAGGCGAGGCGAGACAAGGCGAGGGAGAAAAGATGATGACGGGTGGCCGAGAGCGAGCCTGGCCGCCGCCGCCGCCGCCCCTCGATGCGCATAGCTGTAGACAAAATTGGAATCGCAGGCTGCAGATGGTGTTGTTCCATTTCTGCACGCGCAGTGAGGCAGAGGTCGCTGCCCCTCTCTGCTGACGGTGACATGCAAACAAACCCATATTCATGCCGGCCACCTGCGTCTTGACCGGTTCTCGCTAACGTGACCAACCTGCATGGGCACGCAACGGTCGGTTGACTACGCCCCCTCACCGGTGTATGGGGAAAACTGGGAGCACGGGGGTGCGCCAGATAGACGGGGTACCTCATGTCGCAGGTATCGGCCTCCAAATGCGCGACGCAATGCGACGTACCCCGAGTCTGCAGCCAGCTCAATCAGTCACCAGTCCCGCCAATGTGCGACATGTCATTTGTCCGATGCCATGAGAGGGATCCAAGTAGTATTTGCCGCCGCCTTGGACTGGGCTGAGTCGTGAGGCCTCTCCAACGAACCAACCCAAGGGTCCAAACCAGCAGCACCTGGCCTGACCTGGCCTGTCCTGACCTGGCCTGTCCTGACCTGGCCTGTCCTGACCTGGCCTGTCCTGTTCTGCCCTGCTCTGTGTCTCGTAATACAACAAACAAACACACCATACAGTTATGCCGTGCCACGTCGTGCCTGCCAGCGCAGCCCTGTCTGGCGTTCCTGCGCGATCCTGCACTGAAGACCTCGTGACCGTGACGATGATGATTGATGACGTCCCCCCTCCAACATGTTGTTCCTCGACCTTCCATTACACAGTGTAACCCGACTTGCGTCGAGCCTCCACATGACCATCCGAAGGGGGATCTTCGTCGGCAACGTCGCTTCTCGACGCCAACCCAATCGCCGAATGCAGCCCTGGACTCCCGAACCCTTTGCAACGCCTTGTCCGTCTGGGACCCTTAGCCTTTTTGGCACCCAAAACTCCGAGCTCCCACCCAACAGAAAGAAAGCATGAAACCTGATTTGTGTGTGCTACACGCCACAACTAAGCCTGTGATGTCCATGTCCATGTCCCATGTCGTGTCTCGTCGTCCACTACTGTTGCTCTTCCTCCATTATGGCTGTCACCCGGTTGAGTGCGTCCCGCTTGACTTCTTCCATGGTCCGGCTGACGTCCACCGAGATGACATCCCGCTCGTCCGCCTGAGGAGGCTCCAGGATGCTGAATTGACTCGACACCATGTTCGCGCCCATGTAGTGGTTCTGTCGCCTCTTGACGCGTTGCAGGAGAACGTTTTCGTCGGCGTCTAGGTAGATGAAGTGGATCAGCAGCGAGTGGTCGTAGTAGCCAGCCACACGGATGACGTCTCGGTACTTGCGCTTGAGCGCGGAGCAGGTGAGGACCACACCATCGGAGCCATTGGCGAGCTGGCGGCGAGACTCTTCGCGGAGCGCGGTGAGCCAGTCCCAGCGGTCCGCGTCGGTCAGCGGCGTGCCGTTGGCCATCTTGTCGATGTTGGCTTCAGGGTGGAACTACACTGATAGTTAGAAAGTGAAACATAGCAGCTTGCAGACTGTTGGACATACGTTGTCGCCCTCCACGTAGGGGACCTTCAAGGACGAGGCAATGTGCTCGGCAACGGTGGTCTTGCCGCATCCCGCAGGTCCCGTGACGAGCCAGATGTGGTGATATTTATTGTCCAGGTTTCCATTGACATGCCCAGACTTGCTCGATTTCAGAGGAACAGAAGACTGGTTCGACATGCCGCCAGCCCGACTTGTCGGTTGTTGTCCGTTAAGGTGTCCAGGAGCGTCGTAGGAAAGCATTATGCCGAATGTTTCTGATGAGGTGGGAGGGTTGATTCGGCTCGTTGGAGCAATAATTTGCAATTGTTGATCGAATTCAAACTGATTATTCGAGTTGAGGCCTGGCGACGGAAGTGAAGATGCAGAGAGTTTGGCAGCGTTAACCTTAAAAGCAAAAAATGTCGAGAGACAAGTGAATCCGATTCTTGGGCGTTCGAGATGGCTTTCGCAAGGTATAATCAGTATGACGTTGAAGGGAAGAAGACCTTCAGTTAGCCTCGTAGGTGGGAACGCCGTTGCTTTAATAGTTGTGTAAGTGAAGCAAGCATGACCAGCAACTGACGGGGTCGGAGAGAGGGGGGTCTATTCGTGAAAAGAAATGGGACGGAGAAAGCCCCCAAGCGCTTCACTCTCGGGGGAACAGGGGGCGAAGGGTGTGCCGATGTGACAACACTGGGTACGGCCAAAAAAACGTTCGCTAGAACTTTCACCAGCTCAGGTGGTTTGTGCCTGAGCGGTGGTTGTGGTCGGGTCCCTTGTCTCTCTTAGGGGAGAAGAGGAAGGGGGGGGGGGAATCGATCGAGACAAGTTGACCCCGTCGTGGCTGGAATTCTGAAGTAGCAGATTTTCGGGTTTCGACCAGTGACCCAATGAGCGCCCAAAGCGGCCCCAACTTGGAAAAGCCGGTCACTTAGTCGGGGCTTCCGGGGGCCCAGTCTGATGGGGGTGTCAGAAGTAGCAGCCTGGTAGGCCGTGGTACCGCCCCAGGGGCCACATGTACCCCCAACTCGAACCAGGGTATGGTCGTCATCTGGTTTTCGGGGATGGGGTCGGCGTGGGATGTTCAGGAGACGAGGCGGGGCATAGGGGCGGGCCCCCTGCGCGTGAGAGTGAGTGGATGGTATTCGAACAGACGGACGGCTCAATGTTCTGGCGGTGACAAGTGTGATTGATGGGCTTGACTGCAAGAAATCCGGGGAAGCCAGTGATGAGGAGGGCCAATCTATTTGCAAGACATTCTTCCATTGCTTGTTTCATTGTCCAAACAAGCAAGTCCGGCCACCAGAGTCCGATGATGGGGTTGAGCTGTCACCTGCCGTAATAGAGGGTGTTTGCCAGCGACTGAGACACACTGTTCCGCAAGTTGGGGGTCTTTCGGCGGAGAAGACTTGATTGGGAGATGGCGTTCGGGCACGTACTGGAAACCAAGTCCAGGATGGGGGAGAAACAGTCGGTCTGATGCCTGGAGCCCTGGAAATTCTGGCCCTAGGTGGACAGGACAATTCGTGGACCGAGGCGTGGGCTCAGCGACTCCCTACCCCAACAGCAGCACGGCGCAGGCATCAGACGATGACGACGGCGACGGCGACGGCAGGCAAGCAGAGTGTGCTTCGTAGTCGTGATACTCAGCGCCCGCGACAAGCGACGCGCCTTGGCCAGAAGATAGAGAGAGGGAACCAGGACTGGAAGAGGTGATAAGCCGGGGGCGAGCTGAGATGCTTTCGGCTGGCGGGGACTGTGAAAGAATGAGCACTGCTACCAGGTGCTGCAGATTTCGAAGGCCTCGCTCGGGCTTCAATTGTGGGGGGGAGGGACATCAAGCTCAGCCAGGCAAGTACGAAAAAGGCGGACAGGGCAGACAGGGAGGAAGGGATGAGTGAGGGGTGCAGCTGCAGGCTGCATCTGTCTGCATCTGCTATGATACAGCGGGGTCTAGGGTGCCACTGCCAGGCGCTGGGGAAAAAGGGCAAATGCGCAACCCAGCGTGCAGGAAGGATCACCGGGGGACGCCTTCCAAGCCTTCCAGCTTCCAAGCCTTCTTCCCTGCAACCCATCCCATCCGTCTCGGGTAGCGTGGTTCTGCGTGGGGGTAAAAGTATTCGGACACGGGGGCCACGCCACTGTTTGCACCCCCCAAGCACCGCCCTTTGCCTTCGTTTCCCCAACTCCCCCGTTCCGTTGTCACCAGCTCTTGGGTCTGGATCGGGGTCCGGGTCTGGGTCTGCGGCTGACTTGAATGTGCTGCCCTGTGTGCTCATCACACGCGACCTCGGGGCGATGCAGCGGGCGGCAAGAAATCCCACGCAACAATTCTCCGAAATGTCAACGATGGGCAGCTGTATTTTCTGAATCTGACACGAACTCCATACACATGTTTCTTGCACGACGCATCACTTGACAGCTGGTCATGAATGGGTGATTGTTCGCATCGCAACAGGGCTGCCACGTGCCGCTGTTTGGGGAAGCCTCCAGACAAACCCGAGGTATTGGATGCTTCCAGTCATTCCTTCAGGTCATTTCCGTCGCTGTCCGTCTTTCACGCCAGCCAACAAGAAATAGAAGGGTACAGACTCTCTCCACAGTGTACTTTTGCATTCATCCCTTCATTACATCATGCCCTCCTCGATGTGTCTCCGGCTGGCCGCATGCATCATTGTTCAGTAGTCCTCTTGTCTCCTTTTGTTGCTGGACTGAGCCGAGCCGAAGAAGAAGCAAAGGGTATCCGGACTCGTTGAAGTAGACCCCCCCCCCCCTCCAAACCTTTCGACAGAGCTGAGCCCGCCCAGGCTGGAGCACCTATGACGGTGAGCACCGCCAACCATGACCTAATGGTTGCCCCAAGATGGGCCATGTTGTGGAAGGGATCCTTGTCGCAGCCCTGCAGCTGGACTTCGAACCAAGGCCACGAGTTCGTAGCAAACCTGAGGACGCCCCATTTCCCATTCCCTGGCTTCGGCTCGGCTGGGGATCCGGCTGGCTGGCAATGGGGGGCCTCTGACGCGGGACTGTTTGGTCTCATGTACCTGGGACTTTTCCTCCTTTGACCCCCCCATCCTCTCCATAGATTGTCGCGGTCTAATCCGCGAGACCCGGCGAGCCCTCCCACGCTGCCAATCAAGCAATCAATGTGTCGTGCGTCGTGAGTCGCGGTATTCTTTCCGGGATCCAGGTTGTCTCCGCAAGCCTCCGCTTCGCCCCCCATTGACCCCCACGCAAACCCAACGAATATTGTTGTCCGTCAAATCCGTTCCTTCACTACGCCCCATCGTCAGAACACGAGAATCTACGCGGACTTTAGGGAAAAGCACGGTAGGAAGCCGACACGGCTCACCGCTCAAACGTTTCATGTACGATACCACGTCAGTATATGATGTCCCGCATCGGGTCTCCTGCGTCAACCCTATCTTGGTTCGAGCCGCAGAAGGCTCGACCGTCTCGCAGAGCGCTTGTTGGGGGTCTTTGGGTCCTTTCTGCAGCAGAGATCGGCAAATGTCCGGATATCCCACCGTGTATTTTGGCGAAGCGAGGCCTCAGATTCAATAGCCTTCGGAGACTGGTCCCGGTCACATTGACGTGGCTGACCGTCAGCAATATCCGTCGTACAGCATATACTACCATGCTCTCATGCCATGGCGAAGCCTGAGCTGGCAGACGCAGTCAACAACCCAGTCTCTGGCCTGTCACCACGGCTGTTCGCAGTCATGGGATCATCTGCCGTGCGTCCGCCGAAGGCCACTTCATCTACTGGATATTCAACTGGTTGGTAGGCCCCTCTCGCGTGACGGGCGACGGACGACCCGCCTGCTGCAGAGGATAACACATGGCTGCCCAACGTATTCCGGCTCGCGATCTGCCCGACGCACCCAGCCGCGATGGCCCGCCCTAATGCTTCTTCAGCCGTTACATCTGAGGGTTAGCAGCGTCACTGTTCCAGTCGACGTGCATCTTGATCGTCCCGTACCTTGGCAAGCCTTGCAGGTGCGGCGGTAAGGGTGTTGTGAAGTCGCGTAGGAGTTACTTTTTGTACCAGCGAGAGAGCGCATGTACCTCCAACAGCATCTCGTGTAACAGTTGCTTTACCGGTGTCATATCGAGGAAGCCGACCCCTTGTAGTGATGCTACTGAAGCATTTCATGTAGGCTGTCGTGCCCTGTACATCTCGCCCTCAGTGTGGCTGCAACCCCGCGTTGGGCATTGTCCATTTCATCTTGCATTGTGGCGCATTACGATCACGTGACTCAAGGGAACACCATCTATCCGTTAGGGTGGCCGAGTTCACGTGCGCCGACAATCGAAACAGCCGCTCCAGTGGCCGATGTCAAACCCATATCAGTCTGGAGCACATGAGAAGCCTCATCCTGCTGTCCGAAATGACACGAGCTCCGGTTCCTGTTGAGCTGCATCACCCAGGTCAGACAAAAGAGTTCAGCCTCAGTAATTGGCAGACCCAATGATCGGCGCTCAGACCATCAAGATGGCTGGTCCTTCCCCGCTTACACGCGGTTGGGTTGGCCTGAACCTGCCCGCACGCATCGCACCGAGCTGCAGTCAGATCCATTCAGCTGGGCAAGAGCCAATAACCTTAGCTGTGACCGCCGACCCCTCCTTCCCAGTGTCACTGTCATGCGTTCTTCAATACTTTCCAGGTTACCCTCTTCGAGAGCCCTGAGAGCTTCCACATCCCTTCACACAAGACCCCTGATCAGTCTCCCTCACACACGAGCCAGCTGGCAGAGATTTTTCACCACAACGACAACCATGAACACCCAGGAACTCGCGCAGTACCTGGCTGACGCCCCTCCCAGCGTCGTGAGACTCGAGATTGAGAAGCATTTTGAGCCTCTGACCGACAAGCAGAAGCGTTACGCTCACTTTATCAGCAGGTACGCGAGAGCGGGAATCGCAACGCTTTAGGATGAGGCTCTGCCAAGCTTCGTGAAGACCATCCACCACTAACCCTGATGCAGAGCATCCCTCGCTGGTAACCGCATTGTCCTTAGACAAGTTTCGCCAGAGTCGGAGGCCATCTATGACTTGATCATCAGTCTGCACAACACGTCTGGCGGCGACTGGGAGGCCCTCGGCAAGAAGGCTGGAATCAATGAGACGCAACTGACGCAGTTCCTCGAGTACGCTGCTCAGTTCCTCGGCAACAGCGGCAACTATAAGAGCTTCGGCGACTCCAAGTTCCTTCCGAGATGCGACGAAAGCACCTTCGCCGCCTTGGCGAAGACCAGCTCCAAGGCCGAGGCTTTCTACAAGGCTACCAATGGCGGCATCTTCAGCGCTGACAAGCCTGGCCTGCTGCACCTTGGCTTCCCAGACAAGGGCCATCTGACGACATATTACCCTGATTCCCCGGACATTACTCAGTCTGAGATTGAAGCTGTCTCGGCATGGATGGAGAAGAAGGGTCTGTTGCCCGAAAACAACCGTCTTCGCAAGGCCAAGGACGGCAACTTCGAGCTTCTCATTGCCTCGGCTGTCACCAGTATCCCTAACGAGGGCGGTGATATTGGCAAGGACACTCAGTTCACCGTGGAGGACGGTCTACTGAAGGGCAAGACAATCAAGCTTGTCTATGGCGATTACGCTGCCGAGATGAAGGCTATTTCCGAATATATCAGCAAGGCCGGCGAGAACAGCGACAACAAGACGCAGGCAAAGATGCATGCCGCCTACGCCAAGTCCTTCCATGACGGATCTCTCGTATCATTCCTGGAGAGCCAGAGGCAGTGGATTCGCGACAAGGGCCCCATGGTCGAGTCGAACATTGGCTTCATCGAGACATACCGAGACCCGGCTGGCATCCGAGGTGAATGGGAGGGGTTCGCAGCAGTCGTCAACCTGGAGCGAACTCGGGCCTTCGGCGAACTCGTCAGTTCTGCCCCGGCTCTGATTCCACTCCTCCCGTGGGGCAAGGAGTTTGAGAAGGATAGATTCCTCTCGCCGGATTTCACTTCTTTGGAAGTTTTGACCTTCAGTGGATCCGGAATCCCCGCAGGTATCAACATTCCTAACTATGATCTCATCCGTCAAAGCGAGGGATTCAAGAACGTGTCCCTTGGCAACGTCCTCAGCGCCAAGGCCCCGAACGAGAAGATTCCGTTCATCTCCGAAGCCGATCTTGCTGTTTACCAGAAGTACCGGGACCCTGCCTTCGAGGTTCAGGTCGGTCTGCATGAGCTTACGGGCCATGGATGTGGCAAGCTCCTCCAGGAGACTTCGCCCGGTACCTTCAACTTCGACAAGGAGAACCCTCCCATCAGCCCCCTGACCAACAAGCCTGTAACGACTTGGTACAAGCCCGGCCAGACATGGGGTTCTGTTTTTGGCAGCCTTGCTGCCTCTTACGAGGAATGCCGAGCTGAGCTTGTGGCCATGTACCTTGGCTGCGAGTTTTCTGCGCTCAAAATCTTCGGCTTTGGTGATGGGAGCGTTGACATGGATGGCGAGGCTGGTGACGTCCTGTATGCCGCCTACCTGTCGATGGCGCGCGCTGGCCTAGTATCTCTTGAGATGTGGGATCCTCGAAGCCAAAAATGGGGCCAAGCTCACTCGCAAGCCCGCTTCTCTATTCTGCAGTGTTTCCTCCAGGCCGGAGATGATTTCTGCGTGCTGGATTACAAGAAGGACGACCTTACCGATCTGGAGATCAAGCTGGACAGGTCCAAGATTCTTACTACCGGCCGTGATGGTATGTTACTTACCTTGATATTTCTGTTCGTTTGATGGCTACTACCCGAGACTAACCACAATATCTCTAGCTGTCGGCAAATATCTCCAGAAGATCCACATCTACAAGGCAACCGCCGACGTCGAGGCGGGCACTGCCTTCTACAAGGAGATGACCAATGTCGACATGGACTTCTGGGGCACCAAGCTCCGGAACGTTGTCCTGCAGAACAAGCAGCCGCGTAAGGTCTTCGTCCAAGCCAACACGTATCTCGATGAGGCTACAGGCAAGGTTAGCCTGAAGCACTACGAGGCATCCCCGGCGGGCATGATTCAGAGCTGGGCGGATCGCGACGCCTGACTGCCCCAGACCGGCGGGCGACGTGGGCACATGATCGGCAAGCTGTGACGTGAGTAAGCGTTGAATTATCAAGCATCAGATGCGGGACAGGCGAAGTTGGTATCATCAGGTCATGTAGAACTAGCATGGGTAAGGCAGCGGGGCCTCCACTCAAGGGCGTGGGGTTATCTATCAACAAGGGGCTGCACAAAGCAAGCAGCGTAGAGAACGAAACAAACTTTCGAGAATCCTTTCGCATTGTGTGCTTCTGGGTATCGTGGACCGACCGCCGACTTGCAGCCAGCCCGCCGAGCCCAACGAATGCCCTTGACCCTCAAAGGACCATGGAACTTTTTTGTGGTTTGCTTTTGCTTTGCTTTTTGAAAATGCCAATTCGACCGACCAGAGGGCCCGGGTGTTTTATCTTCGTTGTTGATTGTGAAGAACCTCATTACAGACGCCAAATGACCGATGCCGTCGAGTTCTCAAATGCATTTTGGCAAAACCAGCCCTGCCCTGAAAGCCCGGATCTTCGTTTGTCCCTCTACAAGCTCTAGCCTGCCTTCATCAGCCGCCGACCCCTAAGACGAAGCCACACAACACCCTTCCCAAGCCGGATATCCGCGTTGTTCGTCATGATGTGGCACGTTTACCACTTCATCTCGTGGGGCTTGTCGCCCTTTCGCAGGCTGAAGGTGCTGGACAGGTAGCTGGCGAGCAGGTCGACCTTCTTGATGTTGGCCAGGAGAGCCTTGTCGATGGCCTTCTGGTCGGCAGCGCGGCTGCTGTTGATCTCCTTCTTCTGTGGGCAATTTGTGAGCATTTCTTTTCCTTTTTCCGACTCGCAATTTTCGTTTGGTTCGAGCTTACCTTGGGAGCCTCGCCCTGCTTGAAGAAAGCCTCCTCGCCGGCCTTCTCCTTGGCCTTCTCGGCGGTGAAGTACTTGGGCGCGGAGACCTCCTCGAGCTTCTTCTCGTCGACACCGGAAACGTCAACCTTCTCGGATGTGGCAATGACGTAGCGGGAGTTGACCCTGCGGAGGGGGACGCCGTTGATCTTGAAGGGGCCGGTGACGAGGAGGACACCCTGGTCGAGGGTCTTCAGGAGAACGACACGCTTGCCGCGGAAGCGGCCGGCGAGCAGGATGAGGACGGTGCCAGGCACGAGGGTCTGGCGGGGAGTCCAGGGGCGGACGGCCTTGCGGACCTGTGGGCAAAATGTGTTAGTCGTCTGTGCTGCCATGTGTGCTGGGAGGGGATGCTTGAGGAGCGGCGGATGCGTTTGTTCTCGTGCGTGTGCGCAGCAGCGCCCGAGGTCGCTGAAGTTGGTCGCTTTTGGGGGGTGAAAGGGCAGACGTGATATTCGACCTTCATAGTGCTCGCCTCGCGCGCGCAACCACTCAAGCGAATTGCCCGAATCTCGCCCCCAAAATTGTCCCAAAATCCATTGCGCGTTGGCCCGACCGATCGCGTCCGCACGCTCCGTTGCTGTCCCGCTGCGATATCTCTGCCGTCACCGAGGACTCACCTTCTTAGCCTGGGGCTCATCGTCGGCAGGGTACCACTTGGAGGCCTTCTGGGAAGAGGCGGGGACCTCCCGGGTGCCCTTGCCGAACTTCTTGGTCGTGGATTCCGCCTTGGTCGACATTTTGAGGGGATCGCGTCGTCCTTTCCGGGGATTTCGTCGAGGGGTTGGGGGTGAAAGGGACGAGGTTGTCGTGGATGCAGGTGAGTCTGGTCGGTTTTGCCGAATCGAATTTTTGAGGGCCACTTAGGCGAAGTGTGCGAAGACGAAAACCTGCCCTTTGGCGCTAAGCCCTGTATGGAATGGCGCGCACCGCCATATTTAGTGGGGTGCTGTGGCTGGTGTCCATGACTCTGAGCTGATAAGATAAGAGCTTTTTATGGGTCCATGCCAGACTGGGGCTACAGGGCGAAGGTGCGAGAAACTGCTCGAGGGTGCTCGAGCTCTGGCGTGACATTAGGAAGGGAGTTGTCAGTGAAGATATCTATCGCGTGTTGCTCTTTTCCGCTGGCTTGGACCGCGGCGAATTCTTCTTTCTTCTCAGTCGCAATTATCTCTCGTCGATTGACCGTTTGTCTGCGCAGACACGATGCAGGCTCGAAGACAACTCATCACATCCGCCCGGCGGTTCGGGCTCACTACTTCTCCACTATCAAGATCATCTCGGCCACTGCTATCAAGGGCTGTCCTCAATGAAATCACTACCCATAGCGCTCAACGCCTTCCTGTTGTCGCCTTCAGGGCATATGCATCAGGCCGCGGGCCGCATCCTCCGGGTGGCACTCACCGCATGGACATGGGTGGAGGCGAGCCCGAGAAGCCAGCATTAGAGCAATTTGGTATCGATTTGACACAGAGAGCGAAAGACGGCAAGCTGGATCCTGTAATTGGGCGAGACTCAGAAATCCAGCGAACCATTCAGATTCTTTCGCGCCGTACTAAGAACAATCCAGTTCTCATCGGAAATGCAGGCACAGGCAAGACTGCCATTCTCGAAGGTCTCGCCTTGCGAATCGTTCGGGGCGACGTTCCTGAAAGTATCAAGAACAAAAGGGTCATCTCGTTAGATCTTGGCTCCTTGATTGCTGGTGCCAAGTTTCGGGGTGACTTCGAGGAACGTTTAAAAAAGTCCTCGACGAGGTTCAGAAGGCCGAGGGCGAAGTCATCCTCTTCATCGACGAGCTACACACGCTCCTTGGTCTCGGCAAGGCCGAAGGCTCTATTGATGCCTCCAACCTGCTGAAGCCAGCACTCGCAAGGGGTGAGCTCCAGTGCTGTGGTGCGACTACGCTGGACGAGTATCGACAGATTGAGAAGGATGTCGCTCTTGCGAGGCGCTTCCAACCCATTGTGGTCAATGAACCCAGTGTCCAGGATACCATTAGCATTTTGCGTGGCATCAAGGACAAGTACGAAGTGCACCATGGTGTCCGCATCACTGATGGCGCCTTGGTTGCTGCCGCCACCTACTCAAACCGCTACATCACCGACAGGTTCTTGCCAGACAAGGCCATTGATCTGATGGACGAAGCTGCAAGTCATTTGAAGCTACAGCACGAATCAAAGCCCGAGGACATCATGGCTTTGGACCAGAAGATCATGACGATCCAGATCGAGTTAGAAAGTCTACAGAAAGAAAAGGATGTCGCCAGTCGCGAGCGACGCGAAAAGCTCGAGACCGATCTCAAGGCACTTCAGGAGGAGATATCGGGACTGACAACCCGATGGGAGAAGGAGCGTGCTGAGATTGAGGCCGTCAAGAACGCGCAGGAGGAGCTCGACAAGGCAAAGGTGGAACTAGACGTTGCTCAGAGAGAGGGCAATTTTGGTCGGGCTGGTGAGCTGCGGTACAGTGTCATCCCCTTCCTGGAGCAGAAAATCCCCAAGGAAGAGGACAAACAGGATGGCTCCCTCATTCACGACTCGGTTACCGCAGACGACATTGCTGCTGTGGTGTCCCGCATCACAGGGATCCCCGTCTCGAAGCTCACTTCTGGCCATATTCAGAAGCTGGTTCATATGGAAGATGCCCTCCAGGCGTCAGTCCGTGGCCAGGACGAGGCCATCAAGGCGGTGTCGAATGCTGTACGTCTTCAACGAGCGGGTCTCAGCGGCGATAATCGGCCCCTAGCCAGCTTCTTCTTCCTGGGCCCAACAGGTGTGGGCAAGACGGAGCTTTGCAAGAAACTTGCAGGCTTCTTGTTCTCGACAGAGTCGGCAGTCGTTCGGTTCGACATGTCCGAATTCCAGGAAAAGCATACCATCTCCCGTCTGATTGGTGCTCCATCTGGCTATGTTGGCTACGAAGACGCTGGCCAGTTGACAGAGGCTGTTCGTCGCAAACCCTACGCCGTCTTGCTCTTCGACGAGTTTGAGAAGGCCCATCGCGATATCTCTGCTCTCCTGCTCCAAGTTCTGGATGAGGGCTATCTCACCGACGCCCAGGGTCACAAGGTCGACTTCCGAAACACCATCATCGTCTTCACCTCCAACCTGGGTGCGGATATTCTTGTCGGAGCCAACCCCTCTCACCCCTATACCGAGACGGAAGACGGCGACGTGAGCCCCGACGTGCGCAAAGCCGTCATGGATGTTGTGGCCAGCGCGTATCCGCCCGAGTTCCTCAACCGTATCGACTCCTTCATCGTTTTCAAGCGGCTCGCAAAGATGGCCCTCCGCGACATTGTCGACATCCGCCTGCGCGAGCTACAAGCTCGTCTCGATGATCGGAGGATCACTCTCAATGTGTCTTCCGACGTGCGGGACTGGCTCGCTGAGCGTGGCTACGACCCACGCTTTGGTGCTCGTCCGCTGAACAGGCTCATCACCAACGAGATCGGCAACGGGCTTGCAGACCGCATCATCAGGGGCGAGCTTAAGATGGGCGAGACTGCTGAGGTGGTTATTAAGGAAGACGGATCGGGACTTGAGGTGAAGAGTAATGTTGCGGGTGCCGAAGCAGAGGGATCTACTTCCGCTTGATCGAATATGCGAGGTTTGTGGTAGAGGTAATGGCGTAACGACTTTGGATGGGGGCGCAATGGGCATTCCGCCTATGTTGTAAATACTTGTAACATCTTTGTATATCATTGCTTATTCAAAACTAAGATACCACACTTTTCAAATAGACTTTGCTATTACCTTTGATATGTAAAGCTAAAGCCGAATATCGTGACGCAGATTAGCGATTGGTGATCGAACCATCCCGTCAGCACCGAATCCAGTCTCGATACTTCGAGGCCAAAGTGGCAGCTTCAGCCCATGCAACCCAACCCTTGTCAGATACAGTGCAATCGAATGCTATTACACAGTTAGCGCTGGGCATTATTCTGCCGAAATTTCCCGGAAAACCTTGTACGAACCGTATGTACTAAGTGGAATGCAGTGTTAAAGGGATATTGCTTGGAAACAGTGAGCTCCAGATAACGGAATCAAGACAGTATCACGCAGGCGCAACAATCACGCGTGACAGATTCTGAGTTGGCATCGCGCCCGTGACATCAGCAAGTGAATAGAGTCAGATGTTGACCATGGCGCATCGAAACCGTTATACACGCTCCTTCCAAGCATTTCGGCCCAGACCCAGCTTTTTTCATGGCATGCAAATCCCCAGCCCCGTCGTACGCCGTCGTAGCTCCATTTAGGAGCAGTTGAGTAGAGATAAAGACTACCCTGTCTCGAGAACTCCACTTCTGCTCACATTACACCACCCTCTTCACCTCGAAGAACCTGCGCAACCACCAGACCTGGAAACCCGCCTCGCCAACGACAAGAGTGATGACGAACAAGTTCCACCACTTGACACGGCTGTTGGTGCTCTCGGCGGTGTTGCGGTGCGTGCGCTCGCGGATGACGATGTAGGATTGCTCATCCTTGACCTGGGCGAGGAGCTCGGACATTTTGCGGACTGAAAGACAAGGTCAGCTTCAACACGTCCCAGACCGGACCGCTTTTTCTCTCCTGTATTTGCACATACCTTCCTTCTCGAGCGGGTCGCTGGGCACGTCGGATTCGCTGACATAGACAACGCCGTGAACGTTGAAGGAAACTTCCTTGGTGTGGGCACCCCAGTGCTCGTTTCCGAAGCAGTAGGTGTACTTTCCGTCGTGTTTCGCGTCAAAAGTGTAGTCGCCGTTGGAGATGCCATTTTGCTGGGTCTCGAACTGGCCCCTGGGGTTCTGGATCTGTAAAAAGGGGGGTGGGTCAGCTAGATCGTATCTTCCATCGCAGGAAGCAGCGCGACTGCGGCCGGCGCATTGGGGGACGTGGAGCGTACCCAGAAGTTGATGTCGAGGTTGCCGGCGCTGCCAAACTCGCGGTCGCCGACCTGGAAGGTGACGGTCATCTTGTCATCGCGACGCAGAGACTCGTGGAAGCACTCGCGGCCGTGGGCGGGGAGCTGGATGTTGTGGGCGAGGGCGGACTGGAAAAGGCCAGCTGCGAGGAGCAGCTTGGCGATGGAGGCGAAGAACATGGCGGGCAGATCGAGGGCACGAGATGGCTGCCTGGCGAAGGGGTTTCGACCGAAAGGAGTGTGGGGGTTTGAAGTTGTCGTCGTGGCAGAAGCCTTGGTTGGCGAGATCAAGAAAGCCAGCAGACGCCCTGGAAGTTCTGTCGTAGCTGTCTCGACATCCCTGTCGGGACACCTTTCAACGGGGGGGTTAGCCAAAGGGGATTAGCGCGCCAGACGGCCTGGGCCGAAGTTCTTCCTGGGTTCGTCGGGAAGACGAGGTATCTAAGGGGGCCGTGGCCGTGGCACGTGATAACGAAACGGTTTCCTCTAGTTGTGTCATTAGCCTGTGGGTGGTGGCATGCTGGAGGCTGGAGGCTGGAGGCTGGAGGCTGGTAGGCAAACAGGCAGCATCAGTGGCCTGGACACCGCTCAGGGTGGGTCTCCAGAGTTTGAAGGTGCCCGTGCTGGCCTGTTACAGGGAGCGTGGAGGACCGCTCACTGCACCGATGATGCCCTGGAAATGGCACTGACCAACAGCGAGCGTAAGCCCGACCCTGAACCTGCGCCCCCATTCTGCCATCCTGGCTTCTGGCTGGGGGAAGGAGGAGGGAGGGGCTCCAGTCCAGTCCACTTCTCCATCACGCTCTGCTCCTGCCTCTGCCTCTGTGCTTTGCTCCTGGCTCCCGTCCTTTCTTCACCGACATCGACACGTCAACATCCCACGATAAGCTCCATTGAGCCCCCAAGACTCTGTCCCGTCGGAGCCCATTTGCGAATTGTAAGTTGCCGCCCATGTACCATCCTTGATCGAAATCCCTCACTCGTCTCGCGCGCCGACCCTTCCCCCGACCTGGCCCGTCCCTTTGCTGCCCTTGTTGGCTTTCTCCTTACCCCATCTTTGCCCCCTTTATCCCTCCATCTCGCCTGCTCACGTACCCATCCCGCGACTGGTCGAGGTCCAAATTGCCCCCCCTTCCTACCCAGCATCACAAGCGCTCCTTGAACCATCAGACAAAGAGGGCAGACATCACGGTAGCCTAGCCTCGAGTCGTTGCCTGTTGTCAGAGCGCTCCAAATCTTGTCTCTGCCTCCCCCCCTCCTTGACCTCCAGCCTGTCCTCTTGAGAACCCGCCGAGATACCAACCTCCGATCCGACTACGTCGCCGCATCATTCATCATCTCCGGCCTGGTCCTTTTAAACCAGTCTACATCGCACTGTAGACTTGCGCTTACGCTCTTTTCTCTCCAACAGATCCCTATCCATCCTTGCCTCGTCACATTCAGCCGTCGCCGACGCACACATCGCCATCATGGGTCTCGCGTTTTCTAAGATCTTCGACAAGCTCTGGGGGAAGAAGGAGATGAGAATTCTGATGGTCGGACTCGACGCCGCCGGAAAGACCACTATCCTTTACAAGCTTAAGCTCGGCGAGATTGTCACGACTATCCCCACCATCGGTACGGCTGCCTCAATTTTTTTCCCTGACCCCAATGCCGCCATTTTACCCCTCACTCTGTTCATCATGATATGATGGTGGCGGGCGGCGGGGGGATCGAGGGACCCTGAATCGCCATTCCCATAGTACTTGGAGCGCCCGTGCTGACCCCCACTCCCAGGATTCAACGTCGAGACTGTCGAGTACAAGAACATTCAGTTCACCGTGTGGGATGTCGGTGGTCAGGACAAGATCCGTCCTCTGTGGAGGCACTACTTCCAGAACACCCAGGGCATCATCTTCGTCGTCGACTCCAACGATCGCGACCGTATCGTCGAGGCCCGCGAGGAGCTCCAGCGCATGCTGAACGAGGATGAGCTTCGTGACGCCATCCTTCTGGTCTTTGCCAACAAGCAGGATCTTCCTGTACGTCACCTCGCTGCATCGACCACCTGCTCGACGCAATGGTCAGCCGTCACTTGCCGCCGCGCACCAATGCTGACCCCTCTTTTCACAGAACGCCATGAACGCTGCCGAGATCACAGACAAGCTCGGCCTCCACAGCCTGAGACAACGCGCCTGGGTACGTTGCTTTTCCCTCCTTTTTGTCACCGCCCCTAATCCCACACACATGCTGACCGCCCTCGCCTCCAACAGTACATCCAGTCTACCTGCGCCACGTCTGGAGATGGTCTCTACGAGGGTCTCGAGTGGCTCGCCACCACCCTGCGGAAGGCTGGCCACCAGTAGATTATCTACCCTTACCATCCCACGCAGTTAAGAAAAAGAGCCGCATGAAAGCCTCCAGCACGCTCGCACCTCGGCCCATGAAAACCACCCCCTCCACCTCTCTCCGTGGCTCCGGATGTTCTTTGTTTGCAAAGTTATCGGTCACAACGCAGTCGAATAGTCCATAAACCATCGATCGCATTTCTTCCTCTAAGGCTGTTTCGCTTCCGTTCGGTTCTTTCGTGGCGGTTACGCGACCTTGCCCTCTCTCTCTGTCACTCTGTTCCGTAAGCTGGTTGATGCCAGTTAATGCCCTCCCATCACACCCTTTTCTCCTCGCCAGGTCGACAGCCTCAGAGGAAGAGGGCGGGTGGGCCACTCGTCATTTTCTCCGCTTCTGAAAACGAAAAAACATCAAAAGGTCGCACAGCTCGCGCACGCTCACGCTCGCACTCGCATTTCTGGGTCTCGATCTGGACGATTGGGAGGGGGAGGCGTTTCTTTCAGGGCGGGGATTTTCTGTACTGTCTTGTTCAGGCGTCCGTCCCAGAAACTGTTGCTTTTTACTTTCACTGCCTCGTGTGTGCTCTGATCGCGTCATGGCCGTTGTAGAAGTGCATGCCGTGAATGCCATGATGTGGGCTCGACCGGAGCCGGGTGTCCTGCGTCTCGAGTGATGATGTGTTGTGTTTGTCTGTCATGTTGTGAGCTTAGCTCAGTACTCGGCTTGTAGGCGACCGAGTCGTTGCCAAGGAACCCAAACAGACACGGAAGTGCATTTCTACCCCGTCAGGTGAGAGGGACTTCGTTGTGTCAATGGCTAGGCATCCTCATGGTCATGATACCACAAATTAGACATCACCACAAATGTGGTGACAAGGGAACGCCATGTTCCAACGCAGATCAATGTACCAAGGCTTCCTTTATATTCAGACAACCCCAGCTAGCCTGAGCGACGCCATCATGAGAACCATGTCTATCCAAACATCATCCAAGGAACCATATCTACCCGGTCCCGATCAAACAAACCAAACACCAAGACGCCGTGCCATGGCAAAAGAATTCCAGAGAAACAGCAACGGGGGGGTGGCGCGGGACAAATCAAGATCCCGGCCCAGACTGCGGAACCTCCTTGCCGCCGTTTCCGCCCTCTTGCTCCTCCTCCTCCTTCTGCTTGAGCTTGTCCTCGGCCTCCTTCTCGGCGGCCTCCTTCTCCTCCTCCTCGGGGTCCTTCTTGCCCTCGACCGGGAGCTCGACGTCCTTGACGGGGTGGATGAGCATGGGCGGGAGGCACATGCGTCCCTCGCCGCCGCGCAGGTGGCCGACCGTCTTGCCGTCCTTGGTGGCGTCCTCGACGAGCTCAAACTCCTCGCCGCCGTCATTGTTGACCTTGAGGCCGAGCCAGCGGCGGTAGAGGTTAGGGCCGAAGCCCGAGTTGTAGAACCACGTGAGGCCGCGCATGTTGTGCTCGCGCTGACCAAAGACAGACATGCGGCCACCGCCGCTGGCGCCGTTCTTGCCGGCGTTGAGGACGGCGCCAAAGTACTCAATGGGCCACTCGCGGTCGACGAACTGCGGGTGCGGGGCGAAGACGGCCTTGTAGCCGTGGTGGAAGGCGGCCGTCGCAGGCCACATTTCGGGGAACGCAAAGTGCTTCTTGTGGGCCGTCTCGCGGTGCATGGTCATGAGGAGGCGGCGGGAAAGGCGCGAGGCCGTGACGATGTGGGCGCGGCGCGGCGGCAGGGGCTCGGAGCGGTTGTTCTTGTTGTAGCCCGTAATGTCCTCGGCGAGGCCCCAAGTGGTGCCTTCCGGGTCAAAGATGGGGTTCAGGGCGATGAGATCGGCCTCCTCGCCGATGCCCCAAGCGCTCTTCTCCTTTTCGGAACCGGTGGGCGGCTTTGGGTCGTTCTCAGTCTCGAACCAATCGTCCTCGTCAGTGGGACGCTCAGGACCCCAGATCGGCTTCTCCCCCGTTGTGGCCGGCTTGTCATTGCTCTTCGCGCCGGGGATATCGTGCCAAACGTTGTCGGCTTTCGTGGTGCCCATCTCAGTTTGGACGCGCGACATCTGGCGGAAATCCTCCCACGAGCCGTGGATGCTCGGGATGTAGAAACGAGAGTTGCGCTCCCAGAGACCCTTGCGAGGCTGCTCACGCGTCCAGTTCTCCACCTTGGACAGCAGGTCGTAGTGGTGACCGGTGTAGCGAATGTCCATCTCCCACGACCAGTAGTAATCGTACTCGGGGTGGTTGTAGGCAAAGTACTGCAGGGCCATGGTCAGGCCACGGTACACACCGTGGACGGGCAGGTCTGGGCCCCTGCTGAACAGGTCGTGCATGCCTTGGTAGATGGAAAGCATCTGCGTCTCGGTCCAGAGTGTCACCAAGCCCCTGAACTCCTCAGGGATGCTATCCTTGATGCGTTGTTCGTACGCTTCATGATCAGCCCAGATCGGGTGAGCGCCGTCGTTCTTGACTTGGACCAGCAGGTGGATATCGTAGCGGCCGCCAGAAGCGAGGGAAAGCTCAGATATGATGGAGCGAATGTTCATGATGTCGTCTTCACGGAAGAGGTATTCGTCCCACGCCCGGATGACGATGGCAGTGCGAGACCTCTTGTCGGAGTCGGCAATCTGCTCGACCTTGTCCGTGGCCCCGTTGGTCTTGGCAGGTGTCATGGTAGCGTTCGACTTGGTATCAGAAGGGGCGGCAGCTTCGGCGTCTCGAGCGGCCAGGGAGCCAGAGGACGAGCCATCACCAATGTAGAAGCCGTGGGACGAAGGTGTGCGTGCGGGCAGTGACTTGTACCGAGCCTCGTTGCTCTGGTAGCACCGTCGCTGCGCATCAGCCCAGTTCACCTTGGTGTAATCGACTTTGGAGTCCTCCCAAACAGACGAGGAACCCTCGAGCTCGCCGTGCTCGCCGACGCCGAGACCCCCAGCGCGGAGAGAGTAACCAAAGCCGTAGGGCCCGTATCTTCCGTACCGCTCGTAGCAGATGTCATCAGGCAAGCCAAGAAGCTCGTAAGAACCCAGGACATTGTCGGGGAAGCCCTGGGGGCGGCCCTCGTAGTAGCGAAGCGCAGGGACGCGGACCTTGTTGTCGGTGTCGAGGAAGCACTCGTGGACCTGCTCGGGATTGGTCGTGAAGATGGAGCCGGGGTGGTTGACAAAGAGCTTGCTCTCGGGCAGTCCACGCTTGGAAGCGGCATCGTCAATGCGGTCCTCTGAGGTCTGGGTGTCGGTGACGTTGACGTCGAGGGCGTCCAGGGGCAGCTCGTCCAGCGAGCCCGGGTACTGGGGCTTGTTCTTGGAGACGGGGGTCAGGGTCCTGATGCCGCCGTAGTACCTTGTCAAGAAGTCAAACTGCTCCCAGAGCGGAGGAGGGTCGGGCTTTTTGGCGACCTTGCCTTCGGCTAACCTCTGGTTCTCGTTCTGGCTGGCGCGCACCAGACTCATGATCATGATGCCGATGAACAGAACCAGACCCAGGCACATGTAGCGCACGATCTTGTTGGGCAGCCTGTAGAATTGTAGGCGGCCTGGCCGCTGGGGGCCGACGCTCTTCCTCGGCAGCATCAGGGCATCGCTTGTGTGGGACGAGGCCGATTGCCTCGAGCTCCCGGTGCTGGGGAGCGACTCGTCGGAGTAGATATCAGAGTCATCGGATGATGCATAGTAGGCTTCGTCGTCGGACAGTCGCTCCTTCTGGACCTTTTCGTAGAAGGGCAGCTTCGAGGGCCGTCCTCGACGTGTGCGGAGGGGATTTGAGAGGAGACCCATTATGGTCGACCTGCCCGTGCTCACTGCAGATGGAGGCGTCAGAGGAATGTTCTGCAGTACGCTGTTGTCTGCACCCACAGATCCGTTGGAATGTAGTCAGATCAACTTTGACGTCGGGCAACGGCCCTTGGAATGGCGGGGCACTCGGTCGAGGGTTTGTTGCAGTGGTACACGGAAATGGCTTGTGAATGTACGAGTTTCTGGGTGGCAGATGGGCGGCAGGGTGGATATGTGGTACAAGGTTAAAGTAGGGAGAAGCTCTCGCGATATGGCGGAGAATCAGTCAAGGCTATCTGACCTTGATGAGGCAGCAGTCCCAGCAAGCAGGTGCCAAGTTCGGTGGTCATCGGTCATCGGATGGAAACAGGAAGCCTGGCATTCGGGTCTTTGATTGGTCGATCATGCTGGCGACGTGACGGGTCGTTGTCAGGAGCAACGGGACATTCTTGACCAATCATATCTCTCCAGGTGTTCCGCCACGTACCGAAGTACCATGTACACCAGGCTCCCATCAACGCACCAGCCTCAGCCGGCCGCCAATTCTAATCATGTTCTGCCTGGGAGAGGCTCAGTACAGTCGAAGAGTAACAGTATCTCGAGAAATGCAACGTGACAAGGTTTCTCGCAGAAGCACACACACCATGTTAGCGGATTCAGCGTCATCCGTGGAGAGCCGCGGAGGAAACGTGGGAGAGGAGCGTTGACCGCCCTGATCGCTGCGCGTACTGTCTGCCTTGCTGTCATGTCATGACATGTCTGAGGTGAGGCATGTCAACCAAGACAAGAGAGGGCTGCATCTCGCAACTTCGAGACGAGCTCATCGGGATCGCTCGCTAGGTCAGCAAGGCACACTACATCAGCGAGGTCTCTCTGGATCGACGTCCCTCTCCCGAGGCATCCGCATCGCCGTTCCATGGTTGAAGGGGCCCAACAATGGGGGAATCCACCGCAACGGAAACCCCCTCAAAGATAATGCTCTAAGCCTCGTGTCCAGGAACCATGAGGGTTTCGACTAACCTGCGGCCCTGTCGCCCGTCTCCGTGAGAGAATTTTCCTTGCCGCTCCGGTTCGTCTTCTTTTCCAGGGAGGGAGCAGGTATTTTACCTTACGCCGCCGTTTTGAAAGGGGCTGATGGCTATCTTGGTGTGTGCCATTTCTGTTTATGAGAGTTTGTCGATCGACGCACAGGTTGATTGGAGAGCCTACTCGACAGAGTCTACTCATGTTCCGCATCGGTTGAGACTCTCGGCAAAAGCCAACACTGCCCGACATAATGAGACACCTATCGATGTCCTTCGAGGCGCCCAAGCATACAGGAACATCAGACAACAATACGCACAGCAAAACCCACAAAGAATCGACGACCCTAGTGCGACAACACCACCAGTCAGTCAGCCCCCCACCGACAATTCAGCAGACGTTGAACAACCAACCGGCATTGAACGACGAGACGGTGGACCACAGTAGGAGAGCGTTCCTCGTGTGGCCTGGTGTTGGCAGCTAACAGGCCCCTCACGTGGCAGCTGTGCATCGGCCTCGTTCGCTTGGGGTCCCGGCTAGCCAAAACCATGTCTTGATCACCATCAGCCCAACGTCATGTGGTTCGCCTCCTCGCCAAGCCTCTTTTCGCCAGTCTCTTTCCTCCCCCCGCCGCCCCTCGACAGGTCCAGTCATAAACCGACACAACAGTGAATTGCAACATCAGCCCATGTCTTCAGACGTCGTACCCTGGTCTGGTCCCTTGTCGTGTTCGTTGCGGCCGGCGTTCGGTCTGACCTCCCCGGTCTGCAGCGGCAGGCCTCTTCGTGACTTGTGAGCATCCAAGTGGACTACAGTACGCGCTTGGGTAAACGTTATGCGCGTAACACCGCCTTGTTCATCAACCCGAGCGAGCGACCGCCCGTTGTGTCCTGCGCTTCCCAACAATGAAACCCCCCCTCTCCTCTCGTCAACGGCACATGCTTGTCTACCTACCCTTGGTCTCTTATCTGACCTTGCACTAAAAAAGGCATGTATGGCATGTTGGAGGGACCTGGGTTCTCAACCAGCGCCCCCCTCTCCGACTTCGCGCTGAGGACCCAGCTTTTCCGCCCGAGACCTGCGGTCTGCGGTCGAAGCGTCCACTAGCATTTGACGTAAACCAGCGTCACCTGTGACATGATCCGCTGGCCTGCTGCCTCCGGCCTGCCGCCTCCCTATCGTCCGACCGAGACCCTACCGAGAATCCTGAGTCCTGGCCTACCCCGCATAGAAGTGTGTGCCGCTGCCTTTTCCCACAGGTCGCACGAACGATACTGGGCTACCTACCGTCTGCCCTGACCTAAGGTACCTGACCCTGGACCGCTTGGGCACCTTTGCAAGTGTGCGCGCGTGCTCTCTCTCCCTCCCTCTCTCGCACTCTTATGAAACAGACCTTGATCCCCTCTGGTTCCTCCTCCTCCTCTTTCCTTTCATCTCACTCTCTCTTCCTTGGACTTGGTCTCTTCACTCTCGAGCCTGTCCCTGAAGACCACTCGTCAGACAATGGGTCTAGATGGCGAGCATATCAGTGCCCATGCCTGTCTAACATCGCCTGCCACCGTGGACATGTCACTCGACCCGTGTCCCACGACGCAGCTCCATGAGCTTCACCATGACCATGATGCCCACGCCACGTCTCTGCCGACCCCCAACAGCGAGGCCCTAGCCGTCGAGCGTGAACTGGACATGGACAGCCTCGCCGTGGCCTGCATCGTCGCGCAAAAGCCCGTCTCCGTGACCCTTGACGGCCCCACCATCTGCGCCCTGACCGTGTTCCTCGTCTGTCTCGTCCACTGCGTCGACACGCCGCTCGCCGAGTGCCTCATCGCCTCGGTGCCCCTCCTGCTGCTCATCCACAACGACTACAACAATTTCCTGGGGCTCGGCCCCGGTGGCACGCCGCCTACCTTTCAGGGCTACGCCCGCATCGCCTGGCTCCGCCTCTGGGCCCTCCGCGATCCCTTCACCCCGCCCGACCCGGACCCCACACCGGGCCGCCTGCCGACCCGCGGCCGTCTCCTTGCCGGCAGCAACTCCCCGCCAAGGAGGAGCAACAGCGTCCACGGCGGCAGCAGCAGCAACACCAACGTGGACACCCTCCCCTACCGCCCCGGCCCTCGCCCCGTCGTCGCCGGCATCGCCCCGCAGCGCCAGCTCGACCAGCACGGCGCCAAGCCGCAGTACCGCGCCCTGCGCCGCACCCTCGAGCACCTCGCCGCCCGCCGACCCGGCCGCTTCGGCACGGCCCGCTCGTGCCTTGAGAAGCACGGCCTCGGCCTCTTTGCGCGCCACCCCGTCAACGTCACCTGCAACGGCGAGGTCTGCCACGTCCACGACTCGGACCACTCGCTGCACATGACGCTGCACCCGGACGACATTGCCGAGGTGCTGCGCAAGGGCTGGGGCCAGCGCCACCCGCTCGCACGTAAGGGCTGGTTCGGCGCCATGCCGGTGCCCGAGGAGTTTCTCATGGTGTACGCGCCGAGGGGTGAGTTTCCCGTTTCTTTTCTCTTTGTGTTTGCCAGCTCGGAAAAAAGAAACGAGAAGAGAGAGGGAAAATCATCAAAAAGATGTTGAGAAAACAAAATCTCGATTCATATCGCACTTACGTCTCCTCTTTTGGCGTCTTGCTGCACCGAGACTTCTTCACTGGCCTGCCCAAACATTGCTATACCTTGTTCCACACACTAACTTTGCTGACCTGAACTCAGACGACCAGGAGCTGCAGATCGTGTGCAGAATCATCGAGGCGGCCATATGGTACGTCACTGCCGAGAGTGAACAGATTGAGGTGCTCTACAGGTCGCGAACACCCTCCATCGCCTCTTCCAAATAAGGTGCTCACCTCTTTTCCTGGTGAGTTTTTACAAGTTAAACCCGAGAGAGCTTTCATGGCACCCCCCAGCTCTTAGTACTACGCGACATGCTTGATACCTAGGGTAGGTATGTACCTACCTGTACTTGAGCAGCCCCCCCTCCAGAATGCAAGGGAAAAAAGAAGAAGGAAAGGACATGTGGCTATAAATACAAAACACAATTCATACATGCTTTCGTGCGTGTGCCGTGACTGCAAGGCTTTGCGCGTCCCCCCGCCACCCCAAAAGAGTCCCAACGCTACTCGTCCTCCTCGTCGGCCTGTCCGCCTTTGGATCGCCGAAACTTCTCCCGCCCTGTCGCCAGCGACGCCTCGACGACGCGCCCGTCAAAGCTCCGCCCGTTCATCATGGCAATGCAAGCCTGCGCCGCCTGCGGCTCGCGAAACTTGACCGAGACGATGCCGTCGGGCTCCTCGTCAAAGAGGACGACGTTTGTGACGGCGCCGAGCTTGGCGCACTCCTCGCGCACGTCCTCCTTGATCTCCAGCAGCGCCGCCGGGTCCTCCTCGAGCTCCGCCAGCGTGAACATGTGCCGCAGCACCACGAGCCGGTCCCACTTGGACGCCGAGGCCGTCGGCAGCGCCGACGTGTCGTCGTCGCTCCAGTCGGCGAGCTTGGCGTCCAGCTTCTGCGTCTTCTTGATGATCTTCTGCCTGTCCCTGTCGCGGTCCGCGCGGCTCTGCTGCTGCTTCTGGGGCAGCGGTGCCGCGCCCTCGGGCGCCTTGCCCTTGGCGTCGGCGGCGCCGTTGTCGTCGTACGTTGTCTTCTTGTAGCTCGCGTCGGCGGCCTGCACGCGCATGCGGCCCGAGCCGCGGCCCGACGGCTCGATGCGCAGGTCCGTGTCGTCGAGCAGCATAATGGCCATCTCGACCGACTGGGGCTTGAAGAAGACGACGAGCGCGTCGCCCTTGAAGCCGCCGTCCTCGTCCGTGTACACCTTGATGCGCGGCCGCCCGCTGTCAATCTCCTCGGCGACGACGCCGGCCTTGCGCGAGAAGAGCTCGTGCACCTCGTCGACCGTCGCGTCGCGCGGCAGGCCCGTGACGTAGACGGCCGTGTTCTGCCGCGGCGCCGGCGGCGCCTTTTGCTTCTTCGCCGGCCGGGGCCTCTTGGCGGGCGCCGCCTCCGCCGGCGTCTGGCTGCCGCTGTTGTGGGCGCTCTCGTCGGGGTCCTGGCGGAGGAACGGGTCCTGGTTAGTGCGTCTGTCCGAGGGGGTCACGGTTGCTGCGGAGCTGCTCTCGTAGCGATGAGAAGAGGAGGAGGAGGAGGAGACAAAGGAGAAAGAGGGTCCGGCCTGGGCGAAGGGCTGGCCTCGCGGTCCGGATTCGTGCACGGCGGCGCATACCTCGTTGCCGTTCAGCGGCGCATCTTTGCGTTTCCGTGACGCGCTGACGTCCTGGGCCGTGGTGGTGCTCCCGCTCTGGGCCAGCTCGGCTAGGTGGGCGTCCTGTTGTTGCAGCTCTCGTTCGTTGTCGTCGTCGTGGTCTGGGGGAAGGACCCATTTTCGTGTGGCCCGGTCGAACTCGAGCTCGGTGCCGTCCTCGTCATTGACGGCAATGTACTTGTTATCGAGGCGAGAGAATGAGATGCGATCGTCCTGGGCGAACGCGTCCTCCGACGTGGGCAACGGCGGATGCATTGTTGCGTCGGCCATGATCGCGGCTGTGGGTAGGCTGAGGGGTGGGAGATGGAAGATGGGAGATGGGAAAGTTCAGAAGCCGGGATTGAGATGCCTGAAGCTGCAGGAGCTCAGGGACGAGAGTGACGTTGAAGAGTGGGGGCGGCTGTTTGCGCGAAAGTGGGGGTCACATCGGTGTCTCCCTTACCTTACCTTACCTTAAGTAGGGAGAGAAAGGTAGCTTCAAGATGTTCTCGACGGGGACGAATTGGCAGACTCGTGAATACATAAAAGAGAAGAAGGCGAAGAAGGAATACAGTTGGACAAATTGCCATCTGTTTTTCAATCTGACAGTGAGGCCACCTGACCGTCAGACCATCCAACTCACAGGGTTCATGCACCCTACACCTCTAACACCATGAGGCCTCATCGAACACCATGAGCCTCATCTAACACCAGCCTCATCTGCACACCTGACCACCTTTTGAATGGCTACAGCCACCGGCTCATCGACCTACTCCTTCTTTTCCTGCACAGTCTTCTTGACGCCTTCGACGAAAGCCTCAACAGCCTCGCCACCACCGAGGGGCATCCCGCCGCCCTGAAGGTACCCCCCATTGGCGACCTTGATCGTCAGAGCCTCGGCGATCGTGGGCAGGCCGCCGTCGCGAATGGCCATCGTCAGGCTACCCAGCCCCTGGTGGAACTGAGGACTCCTGAACACCCTCTCCAGCACATTCTTCTTCTCCGCGACACTGAGGGACGCCATGGCCGCGGCCGCAGCGTCTGCCGTCGGCTCCGAATCCCCCAAGTCCCCAGACCCAGTGGCGAGGACCAGGATTGCTGGCGGCAGGAAGCTCAGCAGGCTGTCAATGTACTCTTCCGACGCTGTGCGCAGCATGGGGATCGTGATCTCGTTGGGCAGAAGGTGGTTGAGATACGGGAAAGCCTTGTCGGCGCCGCCTGCGCGCTGCTGCTGGCCACCCTGCGCACCGCCGAGTCCGGCGTTCCCTTGTAATGACTGCAGGAAGTTCCTGACGGCAGCATCGGCATCCGTGGGCGCCCCGCTCGCACCCGAACCAGCTCTGCAACAGTGTCAGCCTCGCTTCCTCCTCAACAAGCTAGCGCGCCGTGATGTCCATGTGCCAAGCAAGAGTAGAGTCCCGAACCATGAGTCTTTTGGGTTGTCTAATAAAGTACAGCATGCCCCTGCCTCCGGCATTCGTCTTCAAATTCGCCCCCGCCCTTCCTCGAGGCCCCAATCTGAACGAGACCATGGACACCGAATCGCCCGCGCGGAATCACTGCCAACACGACCATGGGTATGACCTACGCTCGTGCTCCGTCACTGCCGCCCTCTCGGGCATCTTCGCCCTCTTCTCGGACATCTCCTCCCGTGGCGTCGGCGCCGGCACCGCCGCCGCCGCCCCTGTGGGCAGCGCGGCCGGACCTGTCGTTGTCGGCATCCTCCATCTCGTCATCGTCGTCATCATCGTCATCGCCCTGGTTTCCGCCCGACACTGGTGCGAGCTCGCGCTGCACGTCGACGTCCTCACCCTGCAGCAGCTCGTGGACTATGTCTCCAATCTTGCGGTCCCGGGGGCTGAACCAGCTGGGATCGCCGCTGGGGGACTGGGGCTTCGACTGCAGCCAGAAGAAGTGTCGGGCGGAGGAGGAGGCAAACTTGAGGACGAAGATGCGGCCATTCGCCTTGGAGGATGCCTTGTCGCCGCTGTGGTGTGGGATAAACTGGCCGTCGGTGGGCACCATGACGAGGTCGAGCTCGGGGTCATCCATGGGTTGATCGCGTTCGCGCCAGCAGAAGTGGATGAGGTCTGCAAGATTGTCTTAGCACCAGCAACGCCAGCAAGCAAGCAAAAGCAGGCTGTGGATGAACAAACCATCGTCGGAGTAGAGGTAGATGTAGCCGGGCCTGGGCTGCGGCTTCACCTTCCTGGGGTTTCCTTCGGACTGCAAGGCAAGAGGAGGTCAGTGAGTGGCGGTCGACAAAGCGGGTCGATGGATGGGTGTCTGGCGGCTCACCTCGACATCGCACATGCCGGCCTTGAAGGTGATGAGTGGCAGGATCGACATGGTTATAGGTCTGCTGTGCGGATTCGATGAAATTGGGAAACAAAGTCGAGGGTCGCAGAAGGTCGAAAGGTGGCGGTAGAGGTGGATGATGTCGCCTGCAGGTTACGGCGTTGAGCACTTGCAATCAGTCGTTGGGTGGATGGAGCTTGCGATGGAGTTACGTAGAGCTTCGTGCCTGCCACTGCCACAGCGACAACCTGACGACCTGCCAGCCAGCCAGCGCCAACGGGCCGGCTGCTGGCGGTCGCCTGCAGCAATCGAGCGAGCTCCTCTCGGCTTATGTCATCCTGCCCCACCTCCGAGTGGGTGGTGGAGCCTTGAAGAGCCTCCCTGGCGCAGGCACAAGGCGGCCCGAGTCTATTCCGTGGATGAGGCGACAAGGACGGGGGGCAGGAGCGGGGTCCAGGTGCTCAGCAACGAGATTTTGACTGTGCTGAAAAATTTCGGTTCCCTCATCTGAACCCCACGTCAAATCTACCACCTTTCCTTTATCAACACCTCCTTCGCCCTTCCAATTCTCTCTACTCTTTCTCTCGCCTTTTCTCTCCACGACTCGACCTCTATCCTTTCAAAATGGGTTTCGCCGATCTTGTCTCTGACGCCGGAGCTGCCAGTCAGTCCAGTCGCCAGCCCCTCTGAGGTGTTTTGTTCAGTCAGCTAATGAGCGCGACACCGTAGCCCTCAACGGATGGCTCGCCACCCGCTCCTACATTGTTGGGTAAGTCACAGTCTTGCCATCTCTTCCGGCGCCTGTCAAGCTCCTCGCGACGAGGGCGGCAGCAGCCTTTTCTCTCTCCTTGGCTTCCATGATGAACATACATGGTCCGTGTTTCCGAAGCGGCCTCAAGACCCGCTCCATGTAGAAACAACCACGCTTTTAGCACTTCTGATCTTTTGCCAATTTTCCTTGCTTTTTTCTCCATTTGCTCGGCACAGCAAACACCGAAACTTTGAGACTGACAATGTCCCAGCCACACTCCCTCGCAGGCCGACGTTGCCGTCTTCAAGGCCCTCTCTTCCGGCCCTGACGCCGCCAAGTACCCCTACGCCGCTAGGTGGTACAAGCACATCGCCACCTACGAGTCCGAGTTTGCCTCCCTCGCCGGCGATGCGTCCAAGCCCTACTCCGTCTACGGCCCCGAGGCTGGCGAGCTCACCCTGAACCCCGCCAAGGCCCCCGCCGCTGAGGAGGACGAGGACGACGTCGACCTGTTCGGCTCTGACGACGAGGAGGAGGACGCCGAGGCCGCGCGCATCCGTGAGGAGCGTCTCGCCGAGTACAAGAAGAAGAAGGAGGCCAAGCCCAAGACCACCGCCAAGTCGGTCGTCACCCTTGACGTCAAGCCTTGGGGTATGTTTTCACCAATTCCACCGAAACGAGAGCCATGACTGACAAACAAATCCAGACGACGAGACCGACATGGCCGCCCTCGAGGCTGCTGTCCGTGGTATCGAGAAGGACGGTCTGGTATGGGGTGCCTCCAAGCTCGTCCCCGTCGGCTTCGGCATCAAGAAGCTCCAGATCAACCTCGTCATCGAGGACGAGAAGATCTCGCTGTCCGACCTCGAGGAGGAGATCCAGGCTTTCGAGGACCACGTCCAGTCCACCGATGTTGCTGCCATGCAGAAGCTGTAAGAAGCTTGAATGAATGATGTGGAGGGATGAATTTTATGAGGCATGATCGGGGTGGGACTGGGAGACACGATGGTTCACGCAATACCCAGAGGGGGATTGAATGAATTTGCCTACATAGACATTCCATGCTTGGAATCATGAATGCAAAAGCAATGAGAGGCAAAAAATCAATAACCATGTAACCGTGCCAGGTGAACTCTGTCTCCGCCAGTGAAGGAGTCTTGTACCTCATTGGGCCGCATGCATGTACAAGGTGTAGTGCGCTAAGCATTACAATGGAGGGGTCAGTGGGTCGTCCCTGTGGTGCAGCACAGTAGACGCGCCTCGAGCCGAGTCGCGACCTCGAAGACTTCCTCTGTGAAACCCGCCCTTGCGCCACCGCTCTGTTCTGCTGCATCCTCCTTCCCTCCCCGCGGCATTACTCGTCTTCTCACCCGTCCTAGCTCAGATGTACGGCGACCTCGGAAACAAGCTGGTAAGAATCCTCCTCCGCCTCGACGTCCAGCACACCGCAACCTAACACACGCTTCGCCACCACCAGGTGCTCCAGGCCAAGCGCACCCAGAACCTCGCCCATCTGCCCCCCTACCAAGCCGAGATTGTCCGCGCCGTGACGCGCGAGGTCCGCGACCTCGACAAGGATGTAGCCGAGCTCCTCGCGCCTTACCAGGGCACGTTCGACCCGGCCGAGCACCAGTCGACAGCCTGCACGCTCCTCGTCAACCACCTCTCCATGCGCCGCAACAAGCGCTGCCTGCTCGCCTACCACCGCACACGCTCCGACAAGCTCGAGGAGCTCGTCTGGAAAGACGCCGACGTGCTCGACCTGTCGGGGCAGCAGGTGCGCGAGGGGCCGGCGGGCGGCAGCGGTGGCGGTGGCGGTCCCGGTGCCAAGGTCAGCAGCGGCGACGGGTCGACGAGCAGCCTGAGCCCGCAGGAGGAGGAGTACGTGCGGAGCTACGGCGACCTGCTGGCGGCGTTCAAGGGACAGTGGACGGATATCGATCTGACCGGGAGCCTGGAGCCGCCGCGGGATCTGTTCATCGATGTGCGGGTGCTCAAGGACGCCGGGGAGATTCAGACGGAATACGGGTAAGGGGATTGGAGGTCTTGCCTCGCACTGCCTGCCGAGGCCTTTTTTTCTTTCTTTACGTTGTTGCAATGACCGGCTGACTCCCCTTTGACTGCAGATCGATCACGTTGACGAAGAACAGTCAGTTCTATGTACGACAGGGCGACGTGGAGCGACTCATCACGCAAGGATACCTGCAAAAGCTGGATTGAAGGCATGCTTTTTTGACAGTTGTCACCTGATGCATGAGAAATGGAGTTCGTTGGTGCAGGACGCGTCGCCCGTGATGGCCCAATGACGCGGCGAACCAGATCATCACAAAGCGGGAGTACGCATCGCTCTCGGTGAGGGGTTCAGGTGTCAGCTGGTTCACCCGAAACAAACGACTCGACGCTCCAGAGGCATGCCGAGACGAGGCGTGATAGACCCTTGAACTTTCGTGCGTGGCCACTCGGCGGGCTCGACAGGAAGCTACGAGTGCAACGCTGGCGTTGGGTTGTGCCCAACTGCCGGTCTCGGACGTTGTACGCGGCACAGAACGTCCGGCAGAGGAGACGAAACGAGACGTCGAGATGACACCGGAAGCTGGAGCCGGGGCGGCCGGGCGGGCTGGGCGCTGGACGGTGGGCACTGCCAGCAGCGGGCAGGTCGGCGACTGGTGGAAGAAGAGTTGGATACCAAGGCAAGCAAGGGCATCAGGGCTACTTATTTTCTACAGCATAACATGTCAAGTCAATTGAATGACATCAAATGACTAAAGATCACATCTCTGAAGTACTGCATGTTGGGGCTCCCATTGTTTTTCATACATGATTGCGTTGACAGAAGAAAATGACATGTATGGAGAGGACTACACATGGTTCGTCGACTGCCTACCTAACTGCACCTTACGATACGGGCCAGGGCAACCCTAGGTACCTTGGTGATCACTAAGACCGGCGCTGCCGGACGAGCCCCGCCGCTCGTGGGCTGCAGCGACGATCCTGGCCACTGGCCATGTGGGCTCACGGGCCAGACGGGCTGCTGCTGTGTTCAGCCCTTTGCATCAGGTAGCGCGATCACGAACGAGCCCGGATTTTCCTAGAGAGTGTGTCGTGCTTGGAATGCCATTGTAGCGGTCAATTGCGACATAGATAGGGATGGCGTCGTTGTTTTGAGTTGCTGACGGCGGCCTTGTCACAGAGGTGCAGAGAATTCATCACCGAAGCCTCTGGCTGGCAGTTGGCCTCCAGGGGGGCCATGGGGAGTCTCCGGGGCAAGCTATTGGCCTGTGTGGCAGGGTGGCGGCTGAATGGCGTCACTGAGGCTGCTTCGTCTGCTGCACCTGCTGCTTCGTCTGCTGCACCCTGCTGCAAGCCCCTGCTGCAAGCTACTGCTGCCCACGCTGCCCTCATGCTGCTGGCTGCCAGGACCAACCTGGACCTGGACCGCGACCGGGACCTGGACCAACCTCAATCTTCAGGTGCGGGGCTCAATTGAACTGAACGCGCGCTGGTGCCTCATGCAAATTTGCCGGAAGAACTGAACAGGCCAACCCAACCCAAACAGGACCGAGTTCCACGATACCGGCAGACGGAAGACCTCAGCCGGATCCCCTTCGAAACGCACACAATCTGTGTCCTGTCAAGACAGGTTGACTCGATGGAGCATTCATATGGCATTGGCATGTTCGACCTAGGTACGCAGGTATCCAATTCAACTTCAGGGACCACCAAGAAAGACATCAGCATCGCCCAGCCGGCCCCATGGCTTATCCGCCCCATACCCTTCCCTAGCGTTCCTACGTCGTCTCCCCCATCCTCGTCACACCTTCAGCTCTCCATTGCATAACAGTTCCCACCCCCATCGTGTGCGGGCGCTAGGATGGCCCAGAACTAATCCCTTTCTGTAAATACTTTTGCCTGCTTCTTCTTCAGCCAACTGGGACCCGACCGACCTTGGCTTTGACTGGCTTTGCCTGGCCCTGCAGCAAACCTTCCTCCTCCTCCTCCGATTCGGACCTAATGCTCTGCCCCTCGCCGCAAACCCTCCATCGCTGTTGCAGTTTCCAGTGAGCACATCGTCCCGTGGATGTCGCCATGTCGTCACCCAATTATGGCTTCTCGCCATGGCGGAGGAGAGCTTCGTCACTGAGCACCCAGACCCAACCTACCGACGACGCGCAGCCCACGCCCATCAACCGCCCGAACCGCAACTCCCTTCCCCCAAACTCGGACTCTCTGAGGCAGCTGTCCTCGTCCACGGGCCAGAGAGAGCCCATACGGTCCTTCATACACGGCTCAGTTCGAGACGACGTTGGTAAGTCGCTGCCGCCAGTTGCTCTACCCCACAGTCGCAGGAAACGTATACTAAGACGCACGCCCACCTCCCTACAGCACCCGTCGACAGCGCCGAATACCTCCGTCACGTCCGCGAGGACACGGCAGAGCTAGCCTCCTACCTGCTCTCTGACAAGAAAAGCAACCAGAGCCCCGCCTTCCTCTCGAGACGCCGCTCCCAGCAGTCCCAGGCGCAGTCCCTCCTGCCGAGCGAGGACGACGATGCCGACTACGGCTCCGAAACGATACACGAAGTCTCGGAGCCTCCTTCGCCTCACAACGAGATACAGCCCGACGACGAGTTGCCCGACGAGGGGCCCTCCATCCTAACGAGCTTGCTGCGCAAATCTCCACCACAGTCCAGAGGGGCGTCTTCTCCGTCGCCTGAGCCGCGTGTCCCCGAGATCGAGACCCCGGCGCTCGAGCAGAAGAGGTCGAGGTCGTCAGAGCGTCAACGACGGCAGAGAGGCAGCATGGGAGGAGAAGAGGCAGAGTCTACGGAGCGGACGCCCCTGCTGGGAAGGGTGTCCTCTGACGGACACGGCACCAATGGCCGCACTACGGACGATGTCGAGGGGCAGAAGCCACGGCCGCGAAGACAGTGGCTCAATGGACTGAAGACTGCGGGTCACAATGTCGAAGCCAGCCTGGCGCGGACTGCCAAGGCTGCGACGAGTCCGCAAATCTGGAACCGCAAGTCGCTGTGGGCGAACGTGGTGGTTGCGCCCGTCTCCTGCCTGCCTGCCGTCATCGTGGGGCTGCTGCTCAATGTCCTCGATGCTCTGTCCTATGGTAAGACTGCTCGACAAAATTCTGCAGTAAGTAGCATGCTAACCACTCTACCAGGCATGATTCTCTTCCCCCTCGGCAAGCCCATTTTTGCCGGTCTTGGCTCGGCTGGCATTTCTATCTTCTACGTGAGCACCATCGTCTCACAGCTCACCTTCTCGGCCGGCAGTGGATTCAGGGGTGCTGTTGGCTCCGAACTCGTGAGTATTTCCTTTTCCTCTCCAGCACACATGCTCTGACACACCTCAGATCGAAGTCGTTCCATTTTTCCATAACATGGCTCAAACTATTACCGACATCGTTGGTGAAGAAAACCCTGACGCTGTCATCGCTACGACAATTACCGCATACGCTATAAGTTCCATGGTCACTGGACTTGTCTTTTACCTCATGGGCAAATTCAATTTCGGCTACATGGTCGGCTTCATCCCTCGACACATCCTGATCGGCTGCATTGGCGGTGTCGGATGGTTTCTCGTTGCTACTGGCTTTGAGGTCTCCGCCCGCATGAGTGGCAGCCTCGAATACGACTTGGAAACACTGCGAAAGCTCTTCCAGCACGACACAGTACTACTTTGGGTTATTCCTCTCATACTGGCAATTGTGCTATTCTACGGTCAGGCAAAAGTTGCGTCCAAGTACTTTCTGCCCTTGTACATCACGGCTATTCCCATCATCTTTTACTTCTTCGTCACAGTCATTGACACTCTCGATGTCGACCCTCTTCGCGACAACGGCTGGATCTTTGAAGGGCCGCCAGCCGACGAACCATGGTGGTATTTCTGGACACTCTACAGTACGTTCCCAAGAAGACGCTGTCGATGACTTGGCTAACACTATTTACAGAGTTCCACCTCGTCCGGTGGGAAGCCATCCTTGACACAATTCCAGCCATGTTGGCGCTGACTTTCTTCGGCATCCTTCATGTTCCCATCAACGTCCCTGCTCTTGCTTTACAGACGGGCGAGGACCATGCTGATCTCGACCGGGAGCTCAAACTTCATGGATACTCCAACTTTCTGTCCGGCTGTTTCGGTAGTATCCAGAACTATCTGGTCTACGCAAACACTGTCTTCTTCATGCGGTCTGGAGGCGATAGCCGACTTGCTGGTGTCATGCTGGCAGCCTTGACGTTTTGCGTGCTGATGGTCGGGCCGATGATCATTGGCTTTATCCCGGTAATGATGGTCGGCACCCTCATCTTTGATCTCGGATTCGAGCTGCTTCTGGAGGCCGTGTGGCTGCCAAGGAAGAAACTGAAGCTGGCAGAATACCTGACCGTGAGTGCAGCCAACGTACGTGGACTGGTCGCAGGCTAACAGTTCCAGGTGATCGTAATCGTTCTCATCATGGGCATTTACGACTTTGTCATTGGAATTGGTGTTGGTATCCTCCTAGCCTTCATCTCGCTGATCTTCCAGACATCGCGCGTGCCGGCGGTTCGTGCCAGCTACAACGGCGACATCGTAGGGTCTACAGTGCGCCGTAACCCCGGTCAGCATCGATACCTACAGCAGGTGCGCCGTCAAATCTACATTGTCAAGTTGACGGGTTTCCTCTTCTTTGGCACCATTGTAAGCGTCGAGGAGAAGATCCGAGCTCTGATTGAGGACGATGCTTTTTCAGAGAGTCCTATCAAGTTCCTCATCTTGGACTTGTACCACGTCAGCGGGCTGGATTACTCGGCTGGAGAGGCGTTCAACACTATCAGCCGTCTGCTCGATAACAAGGGTGTTGTGCTGGTGATCAGCGGTGTCGACGCAGAGACCGAGCTGGGACGCAACCTACGAGCCGTTGGTCTCGGCTCAGAGTCGGTGGAGGTAACCATGCTTCCGGACCTCAACTCTGCGCTTGAGAGCTGCGAGAACGAACTCTTGAAGACCCTCTACGCAAACCAAGAAGAGCTGCATGCCGCCACGCGCAATACCCCTACGGCGAGCCTCGACGTCCCGGTCAAGGCAGACGTGAGCTCCCCGCTGGATGGCGTCTCCATCCCGCCCCGGCGGTCCCACCTACGCACCGCCGCCTAGAACGCCCTCACCAACACGGAATCACAGCAAACGACGCGATGGCAGAGCTTTAAGGAGCCGCTGCGTCTCATGCTCCAGATCTTCCAGGGCTTGACCGAGAAGAACGAGGACTTTTGGTTCCGCGCCGTCCCCTACTTTGTGCGGCGCGAGTTCGTCGCCGGCTCGACCCTCTACCGGCGCGGCGAGACGGCGAGCGGCTTCTATCTCGTCGAGCAGGGCATCCTGCGCGCCGAGTACGACCTGCCCCAGGGCTGGCTGACGGAGAGCATCGTGGCGGGCACGACGTGCGGCGAGCTGCCGTTCTTCTCCGAGACGGAGCGCACGGCGAACGTCCTCGTGGAGCGGGACTGCGTCGCCTGGCTGATGGACACCGAGGGTTGGGAGAGGCTGCAGAAGGAGGAGCCGGACGTCGCGAGGGAGCTGTTGCGCATCTCGCTGAAGCTGACGAGCGAGCGGCTGAGCTCTATTACGTCGTATATACTGACCATGGCGGGCTGAGCCGTGCCGCCTCGGTGAAACGGATAAGAGGGAGGGGAGATCCCAGAAACCATGTTTGTATGGTGTTGTATTGGATGGAGCGGGACACCGATGTGCTTGGAGGTCATTTGCCATCTTCATCAGCGTTTTTGTTGAGATAGTTAAGAGAGCACAGAGAGGGCTTTATACCCAGTTTGACTAAGATTAGAATCGGTTCACGTCTGAAAAGCTCGAGTCGTTTGTGTGACATTTCATGGTCGTGCGTTTCGATTTGTCTGTACTACGTGCCATAACAAGTTGTGAAAAAGAGAAAAAGTCGTCTAACGCCGTCGCTGCCCCCAAGTTCATATCCCGACCTCCCCATTCATGTCCGTCCGACGATCCCATCGCCGAGCAATCATTCATATAATTGACCCATCCTAGCGCTCCCTCCCTCTTATCTTGTCTGTCCAACTGTCGAGCAATCTTCGAGCGTAGCCACCATCGCAGCTCTATCGTGCGTTTCCAACATGCCACCAGTCTAACTCCTCTATGACTCTTGAATCTAGACTCTAGTGTCCGTCCTGTTGTCTACCTCCATGTCTACCACCTGATGGGTCGCGCTGTGCAAATTGTCCTTGAATATCCCGTCGTGCTCCAGCTTTGGCCACTCTTCATGTGACGCTTCCGGCTTCTCGTCCGGCTTTTCGTCATCGTCGAGGCTTTCCTGGCTCTTCTCAGACCCCTGCTCCTCCTTCTCGGACTGCTCCTCGCCCTCATCATCGCTCACGTCAAACTCACCAATCACGTCCAGCTTCAGCCGCGGGTGCTTGAGACACGCCGCCTTTACCTCGGGAGGCACTGTGCCCTCCCCGACGACGATCCTCTCGAGCTTGGCGGCGTGGAGGTCAAGGTGCTCAATCATGTGCGCTTGCAACTCGGTAACTTCCTCGTCGCGGCTCAGCTCGCCAAAGCACTCGAGCGTCTCGAGCGAGGGCGGAAGGCTGACAGGCTGCTGCCTAAGCTTTCTGGAGGTCTTGCCGAAGAGCTGGTAGTCCCAATTCATGCGCAGCGTGGTCAGCTTCTCAAACTCGCGCAAGGCGAGCGGCTTGTGACCGGCCAGGGAGGGAAATCGATGGTGACGGTCTCCAGAGAGGCGGCGGCTGAATCGATGGCGACCATGTAGTCGCGAAACATGTCGGAGCTCTCCTCAAGTTCGGGCTGAGGGTCCTCGAGCTGGGTCATGACAAACTCTTGCAGGGCCTCGGGGAAGACAAGAAGGTCGGACAGGGCGTCATCGTTGATGTCGCACTCGACAAGGTGCAGCTTCTTGAGGGCCGTGGCGTGGGGCTGCTCCATGAGGTCGAAGCCGCGGTAATCGAGGCGCGCGCGGCGGAGGGTCAGTGACTCGAGCGTGGGGTGGGCAAAGATGTGGATGTTCTCGCGGAGGTCCCAGTAGCCATCCTCGGGGCACTGGTAGAAGAGGGAGGCAGACTTGAGGCAAGCCAGATCAAAGGGGCCATTGAACAGCTGGCCGATGCCGTGGAGGAGGGACACGGGAACGGAGATGTCGAGCGTCTCGAGATTGGACATGGCGGCAATGGCGCGAGGCAAGCTATCAAAGCGAAGAGCAGCATCTTGGGGACGGTAACCGTGAACAGGGGCATGAGCGTCGATCGTCAGAGCTGTGAGCTCGTGTGAGGGGTAGGCTAGCTTGACGTGCTGTATGGCGGAGCCACGGCGTGGGCGACGGCTGAGGGACTCGCTGAAGAGCAGGTGCAGCTCGGGATTGAGAAAAAGAACCGTTTTGTACAGCACAGCATCAGCGAGGGCGTGATACCGCTTGTTGAGTCGCGAGACGGCACAGAGATCACGCTTCGACTGTTGAGCGACAGCTTCGAAGAGGCGGAGAAGAACGCTGTCAGGGATGGCGGCAAGCAAGTCCGGGTGGACCACCTTCTCGGCCCCGTTCCGATCTCGCGTCAGGGTGGAAGAGCAAGCCATCATAAAATGTCGATGTGTCTGGCGATGAAATATTGAAGAGAAGTTGGTTGGATGACAGCAAGGTACGGCGCGTAGCCTCGGCTGATGGTATGCAAGAGTTATAAGGCAATGAGCGCTAATGTACTACCAGATCGTCAGCATCGCAGTGAAGCGAGGCCGACGTGCTTTCAGGTATTCATAATCGGAAGTATGTGATACTTGGCGGGTAGGGTGGCAGGACTGCCAAGCAAACTTTTGAGGAGAGGCGATAGAAAAGGGAGATGATGATGGAGGTGCAGTTGATATGGTGTCCTCAAATGGATTAAGGTATGGCGGGAGGGCGATCAGATGTTGTCAGGCTGCCCGCACACGCACACGGGGTTGGTTTCGAGGTGAGCTTGAGCTGGAAGCAGGAAAGGGAAGGAACCAGGGAGCAGCGGCCCCAGACCGGAAAAGTGGGGGTGTGGCGACCACCTAGACATGGAAATGGCAGTAGCAACCCAGGCCGTTCATCCACTGTTTCACCCATTGGCGGCCCTTTCTCTGAGGTGTCTCCTTGTACATCTTGTAGGTACCTTGCCTCACTGCGACTGCCTCGCCGGATGACTGATTTTGCACTTGCCACTGTTTCCATCAGATCAATATCGGGTTTCGTCCAGAACACGAGACGCCTTTTTACCCTGTCCTCTGTACTCGCTGCCTTAATCGCGCATTAAGCTGCCGTGCAAGTGTTGCCGAAGAGGCTCTATCAGCGAAAAACCTCTTCGCCCAAGGTTCAGACCATCTTGCTGAGTGAGACTAGGCACCTGGCCGGGCATCTTTCACTCAACAACTTAAAGTACGCACCACGGAGTTCATTCGCACCATCTCTGTATGACTGCCAACCGCCAGTCCCGCCTTGCAGGCGGGCGAATTACCAAACCCTCGCCATCATCCTCGTCATCCTCTCTGCCTTCCTCCAAGAAAACGCCAGCCCGAAGCCCTCAGCCAAAAAAGCCTCCACCATCCGATTATGAAGAGGACTATTTTCAAGACCACCTCGATGACCAGGGGCTCGTCCTAGCCCTCGCCACAGACCTTACACTCCGAGACGTGCCGCAGGCGATGGCCCGCGCCCGAAGCACCATGTTCGGCCCTGTCCCCGGCATGGGCAGCAAGCGCATGGCCAAGACGGTCAACTTCCATGCTGGCCTACCTGGCTTCGTCAGTGCCGGTCACGTTCATGCTGTTCTCGGTGGCAGTCCGACGTCCGTGGAGCGTGAGGTCGCTACGCTCGAGGGCCGCGGCGTCTTGAGACGGTTGAGGGTTCGTGGGAGGGGCGAAGTTCTGATTCGGCAGGATGAGTACGAGGGGCTGGTCAGGCGTAGCTCCAGGCTGGACGAGGACACGAAGGGGCTCTATCTCAAATTCCTCGGAGAGAACCCTCGCGCGGGCATCATGAGCGTAGACACGTGCGACGAGAAGCAAGGGGATGCGTTGGTCAGAGCTGGCTTCCTCACAGGAGGCACGACAACAAGAGACGAAAACGCTTCTCTTGGGGGTTTCTATGGTCGACCAGAAGACAAGACGTCTCTCGCGAGCATCGCCGCCGCGTCACGCGCTGCCAGCGGCAGCATCGGGGCAGTCGGCGGCATCGGGGCGCTGCAGAATGCAGGCGGCAGCAGCGGGGCATCGCGACTCGGCCGGGGAGGAATCAGTCCAGAGCCCGAGTATCGCATTGCCGCGCCGGGTCACGGTAGCTATCTCAAGCTGGTCTCCGCGGCGGTAGAGCATCTCATGTCACTGCTTAGTCGGTCCAAGTATGGTGAAATGCCGGAATACCTGTTGCGAGAGCGTTGGGACGGCGGTATCGCGAGCGACGATGCCCGCAAGATGAGGCGCGCCCGTGGTGAGTTCACTGGCGTGCTGCCGTGGCAGACGAAGAAGTGGCGCGAGTTCTACGGCCTCGAATTCGGTTGGGTCCTTGCCGAGGCCATGGGCACAGGACGTCTCGAGGTCTTCGAGACCGGGAGTGTCGGTCGCGGAGTGCGCAAATTGCGTGACGACTAGACAAGGTGACGCCTGCTTTGGAGAACATATCTGATGTCCTATATTATACCCCAGAAGTTGCAAGCTTGACTTGCATCGAATAAATTCCGATTTTTTCGTCTAGTTTGCCCCTTGCCCCTGCATTCGGTCCGCTGTGAGGATTTGACAAGGCTGAATAGTCGATACCACCTTGCCGGGTGGATGAGTCGTACCAAAGTCTAAGTGAAAGCTTCAAGCTGTGACTCCTATCTGCCGTGTTGCCCCAGCTCGGTGGCTCTTTTGACGACACTCGAGGTGAGGCACATAGTCACTTCAGGCCGACTTGTGCCATGTAGCTATCGGGGGGGAGAATGTCATAACACGACTCAAGATACGGCATACTGCATCTGCAGTCAAGACCTGCCCGGAGCTGCTCAATTCCAAGGTTGCGTGGAGCCCAATCCGTACAATCGCAAGCTCATACGACTTGGCAAGCCCGAAGCCGTGCGACCGGAAATCTGGGGCTTGTATATGTATATGTATATATATATATATATAATTATCAAGAGCTCTGACTGATCTGACTTCTACAGTAGGAGATGTTGCATTTGACCTGTCATGGGAGCCCGGAGCTGCTGGGCGAGGTATTTGTCGTGCAAGTTCATAGTTATGGTCGATTCTCTAATAGTTGCGACAACAGAACTTCTCAAATTCAAGCATCCACCTCAGTGATTCTTCGCCGGATTGCTAAGGACAACCTGTACGGATGCTTGCTGGAGCTGTTGAATTGAAGAACGAATTGACATTGAGCCACATGTATGCTCTCGCCGGCCCCCTCATAGGGCAAAGGGCGAAGCATCCCAGTCAGTAGCTTCAAAATGTCTCGGGAGACTACACTGAGGTTGGCGTGGACAGCCGTATTTTCGCCTTCGCCGTCTTCCGCCGCGCGCCCCGAACAATGAACGCGTGGTGTGGTAGCTTTATCCGCGAACGGCATCATTGGGCAGGGGCCAGGCTGGGGCTGGGTGCCGACTTATTCAGTAGTGAGATGGCGAACAAAGGAAAAAATATCAAGCCAGTACTTTTGTGAATCCGTTTTGGGCCTTAGAACAGTCCACAGCCAAATACGTGGGACTTTTTTTTTCTTGTCTATTCATCTGATTCAATCAATGGGGATGTTGTTGCTCTTCCTCGTCAATCGGTGCACAGCCCTCAACTGTAAGAAGTGACCCCTCACTGCAATCCAGATCCTCGAGCCGACCTCGGCACTTGCGATCTGTCTACGTTCGATCTAGGGCCGTGGATCGTGCCACCGACCACGAAGTGCTCCACCCGGCGGCGGAAGGCCAACAGCGACCAGGTCTGCAGCTGAAGTTGCGGCGACCCCCTTTCGATCCACTGTTCTCGTGAGGGAAGCGGTTTAGGAATAGGGTGACTGACGAAGCCGACGGCCTGTCAATACAGAAACGCGGCCGCGTGAGACGCGCCAGTGTCACATTCGGGTTTGTAGTTCTGCAGGCCATGTGCTTGTCATTATCTTGCGAGAGCTCATGGGTACAGCAGTCGACATCCTCGTTAGTCGTCTCATGCAACTGTCACAGTCGAGTTGCGCCCTAGGCCAAGAAACTTATCACATCAGGCCCTGGTCGATAGGCGCACGGGGCACGCCGTTGGCTGGAGGTGGCGGTGATGTGATGGGCGGAGGGAGATTGCGGTTCTCAGCACCCGGATGCCGATAGCCTGGAACTCACTTCCATTCGGCGAGTGTACTGGGCACATCGCACACTTCGTCAATGATCGAGGCCATGTTGTCCAATAGTTTGGGGGTTGGGTGCAGGCGTGGGCGCGGGCTTCTAAATGGGCCGCATGGTCATCCTTTGAAGGCCCGTTACTCGTGAATCTGACGACTGTCTGTGTGGCCGAAGGAGACGAGGATCCGACTTGACGGGATGACAAGAGGAACTGTGCCCACTGCAGTGATCAACGCCCACTAGCAATGTCGGGTAGTTCTGGGATGACACCTGCCGACACCAGGGTTGCATCGCACCTTGCATGCGCCTGCATTGGACTGATCTCGTGTGCGTCTTGCATGCCATTCTTGTGGCGCCACTCTGTTGAAGCGAAGGAGGGACCAAGGCAGATCAGCTCCTCGTTCTTCAACGTTTGACAGCTTGTGTGGCAACCTTGAAAACATGTTCTTCTTCGACTCAGGTGTTGGGCAGGCAGTGCGTGCCACACGTGTCTGATTCCAGCAGCAGAAGAGCAGGGGAAGAGACTTTGTGTCGGCGGGCGAGAGCCAGGCTCTGTGCCAGCCAGCATTAGATCCTCGGAGTTTACTCCCGCGGCGCGCTGGTGCAATACCTCGCCGGGTTATGCAAGCCCGCATGGCGATCTTGAACCGTGTTTGGAGCTCTTTGTTACCTTTTGGGTTTGTAGCGCGCTTTATGGGTGGAGAGACTTGTGCATCTCATTAAACGCAGACGACGGTCTGGACGGAAGGACGGTATAAAGGGGGGAAGAGCCGGTACTTTTGGGGTTGGATCGTGCCCTCAGCTGTGGCACTTGTCCCGAAGAAGATGCTACTAGGCTGCCACACCTTTGCGCGAACCCTGTCCATGTAGCACGATAGCCAGGGGCGATTACCTGGAGACTTGGGTCATCAAATTGAGGTGGTGAAAGCTAAGCACTGTTTGGGCCATCGAGGGGTGGGCAGAGATTTCCAGGATGCCATGCCGGGGTTGTCCTTCGTCGTGAGTCGTGAAGCGGACGCGTCTTGGGCCGGGGAAAGGCTAGGGGGCGAGAGAAGTCGTCAGGGGTTGGATGGACGGAAGGATGCGAAAGTCGAGGGTCTTTGGTTGATGGGTCGGGACGAGACAAGCATACGAGTGAGTGGCCGAGCAGTTGGCAGGGACACCAGGGACACCAGGGACCCCAAGGGGGGGAGAAGGGGGGGAGAAGGGGGAAGGGGAGGGCGAGACCTGGTTGATCGTTAGATGTGTATGATCGAGAGATGTGATTCCTCCCTCCTCCCTCCTCACTCGTCCTGCCTACATCGTCGTCGTTGCCGTCAACGCATCGTCTTGTCGTCGAGTCGTTGCTTGCCACGACCATCCGTTCCTTTCGCTGTGTGCCTACGAACCAGCCATCAACCAGTCAACAAACTATCGAGTATCGTCTTCGTCTTCAACGAACCATTTCCTCTATTCCAAACAGCCAGCCGAACGCAAATTAATCGACAAGGTCTCGCCGTCGTCCGTCGACTGTCCTCGCAGGCGATCAGTGCACTAATCGTGTGAGGGGGGGAAAGCGCAAATCCCGAATCGACCTCAATCGAACCAACCCGACCCGTCTCGCCTGCCCATTCATCAAGATCGGAAGTCAGGCCCAGCCAGCTCTGTCCCGCTCGAGCCTAGAGCCCAAGGATCGGACGAAAACGACAGGAAAGCACACCCAAGCCGCAACGTCTAGTGTGCACAAACTCCCGCTTTTTGGGCAGGCACCACCACTCTTGTTACCACGGCGGGATCTCCTTCCTTCGGTTTGCGCTACCACCTGGCGCCTTCCTCTATTCGGTCCAGACGAAAGCAGGAGGCACAAGACAAGAGCAGCCGCAACCCCGTGTACCTCTGGCCTCGTTATTGACGTCGGCACGCTTCTACTCCCGTTCTTCTTGACAGAAAGAACATTTGCGACCTCATCTCACCTTGACACCGCCCACCGTCCTCGATTTGCCCCGTCTGCAGCCAGTCCCTGTCTCGACAAAGCCATTCATTCGTCCGCCCATCCCCAAGCTCCAACCACCTCGTCGTACCTCTTCCTTTTGCCGAAACCCACTCAGCAACGTCGCCCACCTTTAACCCCCGACATCCGCTTAGCAGAAGAAAGCGTATTGTCGAGACCTCACACACACACATCCTCTCTCTCGCTCTCTGCTCTCTACGCATAGCCAAGACTACTCCTGCCGACCGTTGCCTCGAATCAAGAGAGCATTCGGGCGCCTCCAACACGTCACCAAGGGCGATTGCTTGCTGTCTTGCATCGCAAGAGGCGAGTCAGTCCTACCTCACCGCAGCTGGCCTGGCAGTCTGGATCTCTGCCACCACCTCCCTCCCCGCCTACCATCTGATCCACAATCAGACGTTTGAAAGACATCATATCACCAGGCCCCCGCCCGTGAGTCTCGCCCACCCGCCTCTGCCACTTGAGCGGGCAGCCGGGGCGCTCTTCGATCTGTTCCTCTGCGACTCTTCATGGCCCTCCACTCGAACCTCGTCTGGTAACGATTGTCACGAACAGCCTCATTGCACCCTGCGGTCAGGCATGAGCACTGGGAATACCTGAAGTCCAATCCGACCCCAGCACAGCCCAACCACTACAATGGCAACAACGCTACCCAGGCCATCTCGCCCTTCCAACGGGCCGCCCACAATGGCCCTTCCCGCCCTACCTATCGCCAAAACTCGCAAGAGCACAGGCAACATTCCAACACCTGCAAGCAGGTCCATTCCCAACACTCCGAATCCCAAGAGCGGGCTCAGGGCACCATCTACGAGCTTCGCACCACCGACCTCCCCGCCCCGACATCCGCACTGCCACAGCCAAGGTCGTCATCTGCTCTGGGCACGCCAGCCCGGACACTTCGAAAGACTGTGAGCATCAACTCGTTCCCGCAACCACCACGAAGTGAAGGGCGGGTGAGCAGCTTGCCACCGAGCCCTCTCGGAGCCGATTCCCCAAGAAACTCGGTCCGAAAATCGCGAGCTTCACTCGCGCCCTCATACTCCCATCTCAGCAACGGCACCCCGAGCCTCCTCAACAACAGCGGCGAGGGCAAGTCAATATCTAGTGCCAGTGTGCGCATGTCGGATGGACTCATTAGCATCTCGTCTCCACCTCAGAGCAGGAGCTCCTCGGCGCAAGATTCATATTCCACCTCAGCAACCACCTATGACGATCCTGTCGACGGAGCAGCATCCAAGGGTGCCGATGCAAGCGACAAAAGATCATCCAAACTTGAAGGCAAGGGCAATGTGCTCGTCAGCGTCCGTGTGCGTCCCGACGCCAATGGAAGCGACAACAACAAGTCAGAAGGCGAATGGATGGTCGATGGCCGCAAGTCGCTTGTCGCATATCGCGGCAAAGATGGAGGAGACCACTACTACGGTGAGCGGGTTTCGAAACCTTCGCTCTCGCGCGCTTGATGCTAACTGGGTATCAGACAATGTTTTCTCGACACATGACGACAATGGTCGGGTATATGACCACATTGCCAAGCGCTTGGTGCGCCGGGTCATGGAGGGCTATCACGGAACTGTCTTCGCATACGGTATGACTGGTACTGGTAAAACTTTCTCCATGCAAGGCACGGCATCATCTCCTGGTGTCATACCGTTGGCAATTACGGATATCTTTTCGTACATCCGTGAGACGCCCTCGCGTGAGTTCCTTCTGAGAGTCAGTTACCTCGAGATTTACAACGAGCGGATCCACGATTTGTTGAGCATGTCGACCGCCGGAGTAGGCGTCAATGCTGGGCAAGAGGAGATCAAACTCAGGGAAGACGCCAAGCGCGGCGTCTATGCCAGTCCCTTGAAGGAGGAAATCGTTCAAAGTCCCACTCAGCTGCTGCGAGTGATCGCTCGTGGAGACCAGGCGCGTAGGACGGCGAGCACGCAGTTCAACGCCCGAAGCTCTCGCAGTCACGCCGTCGTCCAGATCGTGGTAGAGAGTCGTGAGCGCATTCCGGGCAACACGGGAGGCGAGAGCAAACGCTCTGGCATGCTTCCTGGCGGTGTGAGGGTATCGACCCTAAGCCTGATTGATTTGGCCGGGTCAGAAAAGGCCGCCGAGTCGAAGGAGAGACGAACCGAGGGCTCCCACATCAACAAGAGTCTGCTGACTCTCGGAACTGTCATCTCAAAGCTCTCCGACAGCAAAGACAAGGAAGGAAAATCCGCCGACAAGGACGGAAAGCATCTCCCTTATCGTGACAGCAAGTTGACCCGGCTCCTGCAGGGAGCTTTGTCCGGTAATTCTCTTGTCAGCATCCTCTGCACCATTCAGATTGGCTCTGCAGGTACCGCAGCAACGTCAAACAGCCACACCGCGGAGACAATCAACACGCTGAAATTTGCCTCTCGAGCCAAGAACAACATCGTCAGTCACGCCAAGAAGGCCGAGGAAGCACTGGGCAGTGGTGGTGATGGAGGTGCCAGGGTGTTGTTGGAGCGATATCGTATGGAGATTGCCGACTTGCGACTGCAACTTGATACCCAGGCGAAGGCGAAGAAGCAGCAAAACGCCGAAGAGGAGAAGACGCGCGATGTGGAAGAGGAGAAGGTCCGAGAGCTGGAGGCTGAACATCGTCACGAGGAGCAGATGCTCGAGATGCACTTGGCACGAACCGCACTCAAGGAGCGCATCGATCACCTCAACCGCCTCATCTTGAGCTCCAAATCGACCGGCGTCAACAGCGGTACCTTTAGCTCTCTTGGCGTTCGGTCCTCCATGCTTTCTTCCAGGTCATCAATGGCGACCCCGAGCAGCGGACGGCCTCTGGTCGAGAGGACATCCTCTATGACCTCTGCGACGTCTACCATTGGGCGCCGATCAAGTGGCGGCGCTAAGCGACTTTCTGGTGGTGAAACGGCACCTGAAGACGAGGACAGTACGGGCGAGTACGGAGACGGCACCGCATCGCTGACAGCCCAAAACCGTGCTTTGCAAGCCGACCTGGCGGACAAGACGCGATACATTCAAACGCTAGAGAAGCGATTGATGCAAGCGCGGCGGGCCAGTTCGTCTCGGACATCTATTGGATTCTCAGCGCCGAACAAGGGCATCATGGTGGGCGAAGACCACAGTGTCTCGACGCTGTTGAAGGACAAGGACACGGAGATTGCCGACCTCCGGGCCAGGTTAGATGACAAGGACCGCATGCTCGCTGCACTGCGGAGTGCGGCCCGGTCTCGGGACACTGCCGAGGGTACCTCGGATAACCGAACCTCATCAATCTTCGACAGCATCGGGCCGCCCCCTACGAGTCCTCCCGCAGCTGCAGCAGGCCTTTTTCCAGACGGCCGCAATCGACGAAAGAGTGTGGATGAGATGAGCAAGATGCTGGACGAGATGATCCACGAACGCGTCGAGAACGGCCAGATGGTGCGTGGCAATCGGGGCAGCGTGCGTGTCGTCAATGAACGCAGACTCGAGCCCCTACCCGAGCCGGCCACTGGGTTGGAGCCACTTCGGCAGAGCCCGACGGTGGAGGATGCGCCCAAGGTGCTTGTGGAAGCGTGAGAGTGGGAAGATGACCCACTTGGAGGTACGGATGGCAGATGGCAGACGTGATGAGGTTACTCGATATCCCCTGGTTTGAGGAGGACAAGGAGGGGTGTCCATGAGAAAAGGCGTTTTGGTTTGGCCATTTTATACTTCTTTTTTCTTGTTTCCGCGTTTATACCCGACTTTCGTTTGCGGGCCCGCTGTGGGCGATACAAGTTCATTCTTACCTTCGATGGATGGGTTTTCAAAGGGGTGGACGGTATGTGTTCATTTTGTCTGTTTGCTTGTATCACGCGAGGTCAACGGCAAACACGGAGACGGGAGACGGCGACGGACGAATGTCATGTCCAGCATCGAGCGCCTCTGCCGTTTGCTTTTGATAGGGGACGACTCGGGAAAGCATAACGTAGACATACATATACACATGTAAACATAGCACCGAGGAGACGACAAAGGGCTCGGGGCAGCTGGGGTTCCGCTTGCTCTTTATGACTGGCGACGCCCTGCTGACGATGCGCTCACGGGGCAAAGAGCAATGGTCTAATAATGAGTTTTCTTGCATCCAGTTCCATACCTCGTTTCTACTGTGCTTGTCCTTCTGCCTGCCCCTGACACCATGCTCGTTCTTGGCTTCCAAACGCTTGGGCAGTGCTCGCTATGAAGAGTATCGATCCAAACAAAGGCAGTCCCAGTAGGCTGTTTGGCGAACGGCCTTGAAAGGGTGTGCTCGCTTGTCTGTGTCGGGACGGGATGACGTGCATGCGACCTGGACGCCCACTGCGACTCTGACGGTGAGGCACGGCCCTTTTTTTTTTTCTTGTCAGGATACGGGATAGGCAGGGGGAAGGTTCCAAACGATGGGATCGTGTCTCGCGCGGGACGGGTGCGATCGAGGAAGAGATGGATGGGATGGGTGTGCATTTCTGAGAACAGACGCTCGCTGTGACCTCAGTGTGGGGGACGAATTCTTCTCGTGATCTCTCCGCGTCTCCCGGCTCTGGATTGCGACGCGGCGGGTCTGGGGAGAGAGAAGGGAGGAAGGCGGAATGCGGAAGGCGGGGCAGGCAAGTTCGTCAACAGTGCCTCTCGCTTCACGTCGGAGGCGTTTCTCCCTCTGGAGGTTTGCGAGGTTTGCTGAGCAATGCGATGGTTGCTTGCTTGATTCCGACTCGGGCGGGTGGGGGGTGTGTGCCTCGTTGTGGGTTGCCTTTTCGGGACGGACTGAGTGGGGGCTGCATGATCAGGATGGGCTGATGTGCATGCTGTAATAGTGAGCTCGGCTTCAGTGACTACATGGGTTCTCGTGCGAGTTCTTGTTTGGAGGTTTTTGTCAGCATGTTCGTGAGATCACCGCGCCTGGTGAAGCTTTGGGTGGTGACAGCTGGACGTGGCGGCATGAAGGGGAGGCTGTGAACCCAATCAACGCGTCTCAGAAGCACCGTGGCTGCCGTTGTCTACTCAAGCTTGACACATCTGAGCTTACGTCTGCTTGAACTAGCAATAAGTCTACGCCTTCAACACGTGCCTATGGCGGATGATACTGTGATCTTCAACAGTCATCGTCATGTCCAAATACGGCAGCCAGCAGCGAGGACCGCTGCCCTCCAGTTTGGATCCTGGGTATAAAATTACGAGTCCATCCAGTGATACTGAATACTCATTGGAATAGTACCATCATATCACTCACAGTCAGTCAAGCCATCAACATCTGCCCTTGTATCTTCCGCCTCTATACACCCGCCTCCCCTCCCTTAAACACCAACATGCGCGTCGCTATCGCAGGCTCTGGTGACTTTGCTCGCTATCTCAGCGAAGAGCTGGTCGCTGGCGGCTTTCAAGTCACCATCCTGACACGCTCCGTCAAGCCTCACTTCGAGAATCGTCCCGGCGTCACGCAATTTGTCACGGACTACTCGGTCGCATCCGTCGTCGAAGGCATCCAGGATAGCACCGTCCTCATCTCCGCCATTCTGGACTATGGCGCCACCTTCATCGATGTCCACCTCCGTCTCATCGATGCGTGCAAACAGAGCCCTGCTTGCAAGCGCTTCATCCCGGCCGAGTACGGCGGAAATCTCGAGAAATTCTCAGACCAGCCGGGCTTCTACTACCGCGTCCACGAACCTGTGCGCAAGGTTCTGCGCGAGCAGACGGAACTCGAGTGGACTCTCATCGCCGTCGGCTGGTTCATCGACTATGTCATGCCCAGCCACAGCCGCTACCTGAAGGATGCTGGCGACGCCTTCCCCATAAACCTTGCGGACGGCAAGATCCTAATTCCCGGCACGGGCGATGAGCCCCTCGATGTTACCAGTGCAAGGGACGCCGCAAAGGCCATCACCATGCTGGTGCAAGCTCCGAAATGGGAACACCACACCAACATATCTGGAGAGAAGACGACCTGGAATACTGTAGCTGCCCTGATGCGGTCAAAGTATCCCGACTTGACGGTGGAGTACCGCAGCCTCTACCAGCTGATAGAGAATATTGTCTCGAGCAAAGACGATTTCACAACTATCATCGCAGAATACCAGATCTTCTCGGTGAGCCAGGCCGGATCTTTGGACCCCGCCAAAGTCGCCGCACACCGTGATGCGTATTTCCAGGGGGTTAAGTTCCGGTCTGTGCAGGAGATGCTGGAGGACGCTGAGAAGCACCCGGAAAGCATTATTTGAGCGCCATAGTATAGTTCCTTTTCCCCTTTAGCCTTCTAAAATAAAAGCAAGTCAAACTGAGGCATTCCTGCCAGCATGTGAGGCCATGGTTCAGGCGCTGTATTCGTGGGCGCCCCGTCCCGTGTCTTCCAGATCTCTTCCGCAGCTGACTGAAGCACGTTCCAAGTCTCGAACCCCAAAGCTGCCCGCCGGGCAATGGACGCTCTCAGTCTGTCACGCATATTCATGGTCCTGGCTTCGAAGGCTACCGTTGCGTAGATCCAAGTACTGGGGTTTTGGTCTTCGTTTGTAGCGTCAAGCCTCTCGATAAGTTGGATGCATTTTGCCACCAGCGCATCAATATCTGCTTCAGACCCACGTCGACCGGATGCGCACTTGAAGTAGAGTAGGCAAGCGTGATAAAACAAAAAGCCTTGATGACGGAGGGAGGCCTGCTCCTCACCTTCTGTCGTCGTGTGATCAGAGACTGGGGGCGTGGACAAAGCAAACTCCATCTCGAGCTGATCCAGCTCACCAACATCCATGGCACCACCAGATAAAAGAATCGTGTTGAAAGACGAGACCAAGCTCAGTAAAGTGCTTGAAAGCCCCTGGTCCTGGAGAAAACCATGACCTGCATAGTCAATTGCCAGAGGACCAGGGACTTCAACGTAACCAACATATCGGGATTGTATCAGAGCCAAGAAACCAGCATATGATTGATATGTGATGGATGCCGAAGTCGATTCAGTCCACATCTCTACTCTCGTGTCTTCAAGTAGGCTGCGAGCCACCTTAACCACCTCGCGCCAGGTGCCAGGCGTGCCACTGATGAATTGCGTCAGTATCCATAGACACAAGGTCCCGAAGCTTGCCAAGCGTTCGCTGGGCTCGGCACGATGCATATTGCGCATGAGGTGGAAGTAGCTTTGTCGACGATGCTGAAGAACTAAGACATTGTTCTCCAAATCATCACCTCTAAGTACTGCCTGATGTGTTGCTGAGGCGGCGCAGACGGCGTGGAAGAGGGCAGCTGTGCTGCTGGAATTACTGTTCGTTATGCGGCTTCCCTCAAGTGCGATGGGCGACAGGACGGTGAGGTAAGGGTTAGCCGGGGTGCGTATCGGCACCCATTTGTGACTAAGATGCAGCACCCAGTGGCTAATGAGCTCCCGGTGACCGGAAGAAGGGAATATGTCCAGTGCTCTCGATGGATGGCCCAAATAATCGACTGGCATTAGACGTGTGTCAGAAGCACTATTAAAAGCTTGGGTTTGCCGACTGGTTGAGACACTGGATGGTCCTCTTGGCCGTGGAAGCGACGAAAGCGGCATTCCATGCCGGGTTGGATCTGCCTCGCCGTGGCTGGCTTCATCATTGATGGAAGCACCCAGAAAGTCCGCCTCGTCTGCTTCGATGTTGTTGAAGTAGAAACCTGGAGGACTGGGGCTGTTGAAAGCATCCGGCTGCATGTGACCACTTCGTTGTGGTATGATGCTCGTAGTCACAAGAATGGAGGCATCGTGCGCATGCAAGTCGTCTGTAGACTGGGCTCTGCGTCCCAACGAAGCAACACTGACCGCTTCCAGGGGGCTTAGGTATCTCCTGTCGGATGTCGCTGTGGGACGGGGCAGTTCATGCTCCTCCCTTACATTTGCCAACTGCTTTCCTGCTAAAGCTTGGATGTCGACCGGGTCATGGCTTGTGGTAGGCTCAGTAACTTGAAAGACGGAGAAGGCACCTTGATTTTGCGAGCCCACGCTGGGAGGGCCGTCCAGTCGGTTGGGTTGACGGTGATCAACGTAAGCCCATGCACGCTGTGAACGACTGCGGCGGTTGCCCGTGGTTGGAACCTTGCCAGGCTGGGTGACCCAAGCTAACCTGACTCCGTACCCATGACAAGTGAACCCTCCAACCGTACAACGTCTGCAATGAGGGCGTTGTTCGTCGCACTTGACGTGCCGATCACGACAGGTCCAACATCCGGTAAACGTCTTGCGTCGCCTGGGGCGCTTCAGCTCGAGGTGTTTTTCTGGGTGGGTTGGATCTTGAGTCGCAACAGGCCGTAACCCTTGTACTGGCAAGGTAGTGGGACATTTACTTGTGTGCGGAGAACCCATTGATTACCGTCGAAGAGATGAAAGGCGATCGATGTGACGTTAGCATTGATGGCTGCTAATGACGATGTTCGTCCGTTGCTTTGGAGTTGGATGGTACTGGAGTCAGGTCGCCTTGGGGTGCTTAGTAATTAGGTTCGCAGCAAAGGCAGCGAACAGACAAGACTTTGAACATCTATCTATCTACTACATAAGCAATTCTCCCAGCTCGAGTCGAAGGCAAAACAATTGCCATCAATCGTCCCAGCCACAAATGAACTCTCCTCACATGCTACAACGTTCACTGGTCCTGGTCCTGTCGGCAAGAGCCCTGGAAGTGACTTGGTGGCGACTCTCGTCTTTTCTCTGTGCTCGGCACGAAAGCTCGCGTCCCCGGTCAGTCTGCCATTTCGAGCTGCTTCACCCCACTCATCGGGGGGTCGGAGCGGGCGACAGTGTCGAAAGGGAAATCATTATCTCGGTTGTCGTTTTTTTCTTCTCCGCAGTCAGACACGACGATCGTGAGATTGCCCAAAGAGAAGGAGGAACCTCTGCTGGGCCCCTGACCCTCCCTGTTTTCCATTAGCGAGGAAGCCACAAGTGAGGTGATTTTCCCACTCCTAGCCACTGCACCAGGCGCGGGATGATCAAATGTGGCAGGAGGCCCTCGAGTAGCGAAGCCGATTGGCAGGAGCTGCCCTCCTCGGGCCAATGGGGTGCCGGTTGCCGTGAGGGCGGTTCCAGCCGTGGGAAGAACCCCGACATTCTGAAACGAACTAATGTGCAAAAGGTAAGGGATGCCGTCGAGGAACCTCAGGTCAATGTACTCTTTGGCGAGGTCCTGTGCCAAAAGCACTCGTATCGCACGTACACCGTGGCTCCCCAGCACCTGCGTCGCTCCAACCTGCTTCCAACTAGTGCCCACAGCCTGTTGGGCTCCTAGTGGTGGTGCCTGAGGGCGGCTTTCTGGGAACAACGATTGTCAGGCAGGATCTGGTCAAACGACCTTCTCTCTTTCGAAGCCTTCTTCGGACGAGGATGTACGAGGCTGCTCTCTTCGCGCCGCGCTTGCATTTTTCGGATGTAGGGGTGGAAAGGACAGGGCAAACGGCCAAACAGGGGGGGAATACAAAGACACTTCTTTGCCCAGATGGTTAGATGTTCAACCCATGACGAGCACTGGCCAGCGTGCACTCCCAGTTGCCAGCTTCACCTTCACCACCACGTTTGGGCTTGGACGTTGCTTCTGTGCTGTCTGCCGTTCATCCCGCCGGCTGACGGTCACGACTTGCCACCACCGCCATTTCGAGGCCTGTTTCACCTTCGTGTTTATACTTGTTCTTTTCATTCATTCATTCCATCTCTTCTCTGCACATCTTGCTGGGTCTCGAGCTTCTTGAAGCAGCACGACACCAGACGACAGCGACGTATCACGATTACCCGTCCATCCAGTCATCGGTCGGATTGACCCGCTCCGCGATTCAATTCGAGACTCACTACTCTTTTGAGCCATCAAAACGAGGCAGCTGGTACTGTGAGATTGCTCCAACTAGGAGGGCCGGCCCTATTATATCCCTAGCATCAACCGTCTCGGCATGATCGTCGCCCGGATCGACCGCCTGTCATCAACACGTATCGTCGGCCGCTGATCACCTATTCCCCTTGTCAAGCCTGCGTCACCCACCCACACGCAGCCCAGCCGGCAGTCGTCTGATGTCTTGTTCTTCCCCGCAAACCTAACCAACAAGAGGATTCTTTTCACCAACCGAGCCCCTCGCTCAGTCTGCTTCTCAACTCCCACCGCCTCGACCACAACAGCAGGTTGTACAACGTCTGAGTATCATGAGAGTTTCTCTTGACGGGATCACAGTGTCACTCCCTAACATCTTAACTGAACTTTTGCCCACACACATTCCTGAACCCATATCATTCTGCTTTGCACCCCTTTGAGGCCATCTGGATGCTTCCTCGAGGCTGGGCTATCTATCTGAACGTGCGTTCAGACATCTCACGATATCTTGACATCTCACTTGCCTTGGACCGACACGATGGCCATGAGAGACAAGATGCCGGCACCTCTGGATCTGAGCAGGTCTAAGATCTTCACTGGGTCCCCGCGCATGAACCTCAGACGAGCTGCCTCTTACAACAACGACAGGCATCATTACGACAAGGCGCCGTTGTCTTCAACATCATCCCGCTTCAACTTCAATCACCTCCTCTTCACTTCGCCTCCGCCGTCACCCAGTCTGCCTGCCCTGGTGCCGCGACCGCGAAAGTCACCTACACATCCTCGGCCGAGCCGGATGCTTCGCGGCCTCCTTTGGCTCACTTTCTTTCTACTCATTTTCTACTTCGCTACTATCACCATTCGAGGCAATGTTCCAACGGGCATCCCATACCTCACAAATGAGCAAGAATTCGAGATGATTGGGCAAGATGATCTACCCGACTTTGCCACCCCCATCATCGTTACAGACACGTCCGGCAGATCAAAGTGGACCGTCTCGATCCCACCGGATTTCGAATTTCCACTGGGCGTGGAGGACTATGGAGAGATGGTCGGGAAGTGCCGTGAAGTAGCCAGCCGTGTAAGGGATATGCGGAACAAGAACCCGCCCCCGTTCCAGACTTCCTTGGGCGGGACAAGCCCCTCGGACAAGTACTTCATCGACGTTCCTGATGCCGAGAAGGCTGGTCTTCTTCCAGGACTGGCTGAGAAAACTGTTCAGGCCAGTCACATCATTGGAGAAACCGGGGAGTCCGTCGGAAAGAAGGCCGTTTGCGAGAGCACCATGACCTTTGTGCTCGAGACGGCAGACGCTGGCCTGGGCAACACTTTGATGGAACTTTGGCTGTTCTACGGACTTGCTCTTGAGCAGGGAAGGTCCTTCTTCATCGATGACTCAAGATGGGCATATGGAAAGTACACCGACATCTTCCAACCCCCTCCCGTTCCAAACTGTCTTCCTCCTCCACGCCATCAGATGCTCCCTTGTCCGACACAGGCCCGGCACTTGGTAGTTACTTCGGCTACTGCCCGAAGCATGTGGGCGGACTCCATCAGCAAGCCCTATCCTAGGCAGGGAAGCCACGGCGATTCCTCCGTGCGAGAGCTTTACGACCTTGCAAGAGCTGGCTTCGAAGCCCTGTTCAAGCTCAACACGGAAGATGCCAAATATGCAGAGGATCGAATGAGTCTGTTGGCCCGAAAAACGCGGACACAGGGCTCCTCCCCTAACAACGGCATGGTCGTTGGCGTGCACGTCCGCCACGGCGACTGCCACCCCTTGGAGTACCAAAACCGCAGCTCCGACTCCCCTATCAACGCCTTTGCGGACAAAGGGCGACACATCATAGAAGTCAGCTACCAGGGTGCTGGCAGGGGTGGTCAAGATGACGTCCCTGCCCAGGAGCACTCCCTCATTGTCATGGCCTCTGACGACCCCACGGTTTATGAGTCGGAGGAGTTCAGGGGTGCTCATCAGGCGCAGGACCGCATCCGCCTAGCCGGCAAGCAGGAGGTCCAGAAGAGCAACCCAAACCCTCGCGTCATGCACCACTTTGTGGACGATTCTTTTGGCTGGGAGGGTGGCTTCTTCGCACCCATGTTCTGGAGTCTAGGGCAATCTGGCCAGAGCCCAGCCGACGGAGTTGCAGGGCAGGCCAAGAAGCCGCAACCCACGGCAGATGCGGTACGCCTGCGCAGCTACATAGGACGCGCGTACATGCTTGACCTCGCTGTGTTGTCAGGATCGAGCGACGTTGTCATTTGCACAGTGAGCGCCATGGGCTGTCGGCTGTTGGCAGTCATGATGGGGTGGGAGCGAGCCATGGAGAAGGATGATTGGGTCAATGTCGACGGAGATTATGGATGGACAGCCCTGTCATGGTAGGCCGCGTGCTTCTTGAGTGGCGGTGCGGTCGGAAAATTATGCGCAGAAGCACACAGAGGTGGTCAGTCGTCGATCTGTGGCAGCCGTTGGGCGTCATTATTTCTTTATTTCGAAGGATAGAAGAGGAGAGGAAGCCCCCCTGGCAGGTTGAACATTGTCGCCTGCGTCAGAGGGAGGCGAGTCATAGCCGGCGTCGGTCGTTACTAGTACCTTCAAGGTAGTTAGTTCATTACAATACCCGTTATTTCATATGCAAGCCTGCGCGTCACTGCAGTGTAGTTCCGGGATTCTGGTGAGCTCGTCTCGAGGTCGGTGAAGCAGGACGTACAAGACACGTCAAGTAGCCGCACTTCATGCTCGACAGGTCGAGCGGAGGAGTCTATGCAAGGTACGCGAGGATAGCTTTCGGTACCTTGGTTTGTCGTATTCGTTTTCATGTTCTTGGCATGGGGAGGTGAAGAGAGGCAGTCACGCTTTGGCTTGTCCGGGATTAGGATACTGAGCCTCGAAGTCTTAGTTCGTCGTATTCGTATCAGCTCTCGGGGAACTTCAGTTACCCCGAAACAGGTGCATATGTGTGGGGAGTAACGTGCAGCAGGATCGTCCGTAGAGGGGCGCAGCACGGCATCTGAGGGCGTCGTCACGGAAGACAACTTGAGTTAGTCGTATTCATATCCCAGAGGAGGAGTAGGACGACTGCAACAGAGGCAGTTTGATGTTCACTGTTCTCTTGGACGACAGCGGCCATCCGCATGCCGGAGAATTAGTGAAAAATGTTGGCAATAACCAGCCGTGATATGGCAGTCGTGAGGTACCCAGAGTTTACAAATGCTATACATGATTGAGGGCAATGCCGATGTCGAGCAAGGCGTTCTTGATTGGGATAGCTACAGACCAAGGCCACAAGACGGGATGACATCTGGTTGGTATCACATGCCAGTCAGAAGTCGATCTCGCCCTCCCACTAGTAGAGTGCACACCACGATCTGTAACTGCAAAGCGGTCATTGGCCACCTGGTATCAACGTCAACAAGTGGCAAAGCCCAGGCCACTGGGAGGGACAACGAGATCGACTGCGGCTGGCAGGGGTCAATTCTGGGCAGCGCAGCCTCAGCGATGGGTCGGGGGCGGACGGGCTACAAGATGGCACCGAAAAGAGTCGTCTTCTTATTCGGGTGGTACGATGGCCTGCGGCGACACACATTGCTGGGAAAAGTCAGCAAATTTCCTAATGGGTTGATCAAGGAGAAAGTCGCAAGTTATCAGACGATGCGCAGACGGGACAAAGGCCCTGGCCGTGGACGATACGAATACGCTGGAGCCATGATTGGGCACCGGAAGGTTTGACCGCCTTTGCCAGAATGGGGACCCTGGAATCTTGGATCGTTGAGGTGGAGCCCCTGCTGTGGATGTTAGCGGCTTGTAATGGATGGGCTTTTGCGAATTGGCAGCGCCCCTGAACCCCCTTGCGCCTCGCGTGTGCGGTCCCTTCCCCCCCCCAAGGAAAATATTGCCGATATAATTTAACCCATCGCGCGCCCTCGAGACATACACCAACCCCACCGTCTCGCACCACCTCCTGATCGTATCGACGAGCCCATTGACGACCACGGCCACGATCCACGAGTAGACGAGAAACGACCAAGTCCCGTCTGTCACGGCCACGGCGACCTCACCCCGCCGTTTCACCTATTCCTTCTTTCCTCCCTCAACAGATCCGCCAACACCATGGGTCTCCTTCAAGAGATCACCGGCCCTGCTGCGCAGCAGTTCCGGACCCTCGGCACCGCGTCGCAAGTCGGCGTCGTTGTCTTCGGCGTCGTGTTCCTCTTCGTCGTCGTCCATGTCGTCAACCAGCTCCTGTTCAAGAACCCCAATGAGCCCCCCATGGTTTTCAGCTGGTTCCCCTTCATTGGAAACACCGTCACGTATGGTATGGACCCTCCCGCCTTCTTTGAGGCCAACAAGAAAAAGGTACGCCCCAGTGTTTCAATCATCGTGTGACGACTTGAACTGACTCTGGAATCTCAGTACGGCGACGTCTTCACTTTCATTCTCCTCGGCAGCAAGACCACCGTCGCTGTCGGCCCCCAAGGCAACGACTTCATCCTCAACGGCAAGCAGCGCGACGTCAACGCCGACGAGATTTACAGCGTCCTCACCACGCCCGTCTTTGGTCGCGATGTCGTCTACGACTGCCCCAACGCCAAGCTCATGGAGCAGAAGAAGGTTGGTGCCTGCTTTCCGTTCCCTGTTGCCCCTCGAACAGCAGCTGACACGCTCCCCCAATTTCAGTTCATGAAGATCGCCTTGACCACTGAGGCCTTCCGCTCCTACGTCCCCATCATCTCCCACGAGGTCCAGAACTTCTTCAAGACGAGCAAGTACTTCAAAGAACAGTCTGGCGTCGTCAACATCCCCCAGGATGGCCGAAATCACCATCTTCACCGCCTCCCACGCCCTTCAGGGCTCCGAGATTCGCAACAAGTTCGACACGTCCCTCGCCGAGCTGTACCACGACCTCGACATGGGCTTCTCCGCCATCAACTTTGCTCTCCACTGGGCGCCCCTCCCCTGGAACCGCAAGCGTGACGCCGCCCAGAAGGCCGTTGCCCAGATCTTCATGGACACGATCAAGGACCGCCGCGAGTCTGGCCGCACCGATGGCCTCGACATGATCTCCCACCTCATGCGCTCCACGTACAAGAACGGCATCAACGTCCCCGACCACGAGATTGCTCACATGATGATCGCTCTCCTCATGGCCGGCCAGCACTCTTCCTCCTCCACCTCGTCCTGGATCATGGCCCGCCTCGCCCAGAACCCCTCCGTCATTGACGACCTCTACAAGGAGCAGGTCGAGGCCTTTGGTGCCGACCTCCCCCTCACCTACGAAGACCTCTCCAAGCTGCCCCTCAACCAGGCCATCATCAAGGAGACGCTCCGCCTCCACGCGCCCATCCACTCCATTTTGCGCAAGGTCAAATCGCCCATGCCCGTCCCCGGCACCAAGTACGTCATCCCCACGAGCCACAACCTCCTCTCGGCTCCCGGCACCTCGGCCACCGACCCGACATACTTCCCCAACCCCGCCATCTGGGACCCCTACCGCTGGCTCCCCGACTCGCCCAATGCCCCGACCTTTTCGCGCGCCGAGAGCGCTGACGAGGAGAAGATCGACTACGGTTACGGCCTCGTCAGCAAGGGTGCCAACTCGCCCTACCTTCCCTTCGGCGCCGGCCGTCACCGCTGCATTGGCGAGCAGTTTGCCAACGTCCAGCTGCAGACCATTACAGCCGAGATTGTGCGCCTCGTCAAGTTTTCCAACGCCGACGGCAGCAGCAACATCAACGGCACCGACTACGCCTCGCTTTTCTCGCGCCCGTTGGAGCCCGTCAACATTCGCTACGAGAGGCGGGACAAGGCGTGATTTTGTTGTTGCTGGCCTGTCCGCGAGAGGTTCCGGCAGTAATCCTTTCCATGTGCTGTATATAATTTAGGGTTGGGAGAAGCTCACTCTGTAGAGCTGCTGGTATAGACTTTAATACAAGATGAAACGAAGACTTCACAAACGAGCATACAATGACTTTTTTTCTTTTTTTTTTTTCGCTTTTGCTTGATGGAGTGATTGCAAATGCAATGACCTGACTGACAGTGAGGTGCAACTGTCCTGCCCAACTCGATGTGATTGGCGTTATGGAGATGTCATGACGATACGAGACTACCCCCGTTTGAATGCCCATGCCACTCATCAAGGGGGTCAGTGCGAGACAGACTTTTGGAAAATTCGCGTTCATTGAACTTTGTGCAACTACATGTACACCGCATCCGCCGCAAGCGAAACTCACGCTGCATGGTCTCCCGAAGCCCAATGTCGACCCCTCCACCTTCCACTCTCCTCCGCCTGTCCGGGCTTCCCGTCTCGCAACTGCCCGCCCCCTCCGCCACGCCGGAAACCCAAATCTCTTTCCTCCACGCCCTGCTCGCCCCCGCCATTCCCTTCCTCGACTCGGCCGCCCCGCGCGCCGGCACGCCGTCCACGTCCTGGACGCCCAAGGGCACGAAGCGCTTCAAGGTCTCCGCGGCGGCGGTCGAGACCTCTGCCCGCGTCGTGGACGGTGAGACCTGGGCGTGCCGCCGGAGCGTGCACGCCGACGCCGCGACGCGGGGGACGGCGAGCTGGCGCGAGTTTGCGGGGTGTTTTCTCGAGAGGCACCGGGCGAGCGAGAGGGCGTTCACGCCCGGCGTCGTCGACAGCCGCGAGGGGGCGCGGTGGGAGGTGGCGGGGGTCGAAGTGGACGTCGCAGGCGAGGTGTGGGTGTGCGAGGCGCTGTGCGTTCAGGAGATGAGGCACGCCATGCCGGGGGGATTGCTGAGGGACCGCGTGTTTGGTACGGTGATGGTGGCGGCGGCGGCCCGGGGGCGGGACGAGTTTGTGGTCGTTTCGGTGCCGCTCAGGGATCTCCAGGGTTCGGATTTGGGTGGACTAGTTAAGGAGAAGGGTGTCATTGTCGGAGCGTACGTGAGCGTCGAGAGGATTCGCAGGACCGAAATGGGGCAGATCGAGTGGCTCATGGCCACGGCATCGGATGCGAAGGGCGTGCTGCCCATGTGGGTGCAGACGAGGGCGGTCGTGGGGGTCGTGGCGAAGGACGTTGAGCTCTTCTTGTCGTGGATTGCAGACAGGAGGGACAAGGGAGAGGCTGCCGAATGGACGAGTACCCGAGACGCTGGTCAGTAAGTCGGCAATCGCAACCCCGATAATGTCGTTTGTAGTTGCTTTGGTGGCCTTGCAACGGGGAAGTTGCGGTCGATCATCACTTCCTCGCGAGTGAATACTATTCTGCTCACACCCACAGTTTTCGTTGACCCTACCTCGCTTCACATCAACACGATGGCTTCGTAAGCTATCATTGTTTGGCCGACCTGTTCTCGGGCTTCCTCTGTAGCTTCTGCGCCTACCCTATTGATCGCTGTTCGTGAGCATCTCACTCACCCTCCCTCAAGTCATGGATCTGCCTTCAGTCCCTTCCCTCCCCTCATCAGGTCTACTCCCAGCTCGCAGGAGCTTGAGCTTATGCCCAGAGGCAACGTTTCGCGACATGGACCAAAACGAGCCTGCTGCCAATGCTCAACTTCGACCATTGTTTCTCAGCGGCCAACCCCAGCAACGACGAGGTTCCAACAGCTGCGAGACGCTGCTGTCCCACCAATCCGAGTATCCTCGGAATGCCACTGAGCTAGCCGTCTCTCTAGTCAATCTCGTTTTCCCGTACGATGTGCGCAATACTCAGCGCAGTCTCGCCAGAATGTACGACCGCGTCAAAGCTGTAGAGGCCAAAGCCTCCATTGACTCTGTGGCGCAACAGCAGGCGGAGCGAGCCATGGGCACTCTCGAGAAGGAAACGAGAGCGTTGCAGGCGATGGTGGCCAAATCCCAGCCCGACCCGTCTGAGCATATGCACTTCAAGGATTTGGAGACAGAACTTCGCCAGAAACATGAGAAGATGATCGAGATGGTCTCCGAGTTCAACACACAGCGTGAAAGTCTCCTAGCTGATGTAAACAGGTTGGTTGACCAAACGAAACAAATCCAGCAAGATGTCACGGCACGGAGCATCTCGACCACAGAAGAGCCTATTGTGCCCGGTAAGGACATGGCCACGTACCCAGGCGAGGCTGCAGCAAAAGTAGTTTCAATGGCACTTGTGCCAGAGAAAAGCGTGGAAGCAGAAAGTATCGAACCAGGTATGGCAATATTAAAAGCACGCTCGTAACTATGCGACTGACTGTCATCAAGTTCCCGCAGACGATATCTCCACTGCTTCAGAGAGTGGGAGCGAACCTAAAAGTCCCAGAGAAAAGGGGCTCGCCGTCGATAGAACATCAATGGAGAAAGCCAGATCTGCGAAGGACAATGTGACGGAGCCAAGCAGAGTCAGCAAAGTCATAGGACGAAAGCTTAACAGAGCATCTTCTCTGGAACCGGTGCAGTCACCTGCAAGGCGGACTCTAAGGAGCGCAGCCGGAGCGAAATCACGGGAAGCCGCAGCAACAGGCCCAACACTGGCGAAACCAGTCACGCCGCTTCGGAAACAGGATACAAGACCAAAAATCCATCATCGCCCAGCCGCTAAATCAGTCGAGCGCCGGACTACCGAGAGGAATCAAGTGGTCAAGCAGAAAGCTTCTGACGGTCGTCTACGTCGCCTGGCATTTACCAGATTTGCAAAGTTCATCGACGCGAAAGCCAGAGCAGAGGAGCCGCCAACCATCCATGCCCACAAGTTGCTTATCTGGGAGTTCATTGACGGTTTGGAAGATAAGGAAATGTCTACCTTTGTACAGAACATGTTACTGAAAACGTTCCCGGAACTGGTCGTCCCCTCCAAGGGCCGGGGCAAGCCCTTTCGCCGCATTATCCTCGAGGGGCAACTAGAGTGGTATCAAATACTGGAGGCTATTAAGAGCATGCCAGTTCCCCCTTTCTTCTTGGATGAGACTTGATACACTCTGTCTCAGGACTCGATATCAGCCAAAGAGGACTTGCCTGAGATTTATAGCTCTTCAACACGAGATGACAAGGATGGGAGTGTTGTCTGAGAAGACTGTTGGCCCGAAGTCTTCCAATACAGGGACGTCATGTCTGTAAAAGATATGGAGGGACAGAAAGGCAGGACTTACGTTGCTTGCGTTCCTTGAAAGCAAAGCCTCTCATTCTAATATGCTAGCCTGAATGGCCATGTATTCGGTCGCCATGAAGCGACCAAGCCGCAGACGACCCAGCCGGAGTGGTGAGCCTGTCAGCAATATCTCATTATGACTATTTGCACGCAGTTGTTAGACCAAGGTCAAATCCCTTCACGGGGCAGTTCTCTAATAGTATTACGTGCCAATACAGATTGAGAAGAATAGAACAAGAACACAGTTCAAAGATATTAGTGACGCGGCTTGCTCGATGACAGGTAACGAGTTTTAGATCCGCAATAATGCCCTCTCCGATTTTGGCATAGAGCAAGGGCAACAGGGCTAGCAAATGACAATCAACTGGCCAGTTATGGTCAGTGTCTTCCTCCCCCCTGGACTTATTTGCTGTCATTCTCGCCGTTCGCGGCAGCGTTGTTGGCCGCGGCAGCAGCGGCGGCGGCCTGCTGCTGGGCCACAGCAGCGCCAGTCTCCCGCTCGATGCGCGCCTCGATGTCGCGCAGTTGCGACTCGCGAGCCAACAACTCCTGGCGCTTCTCGTTGATCTCGCGCTGAACTCTGATCTCGATCTCGCGGAACTTCTCCTCCTCCCTTCGGAGTTGCTCCTCCTTGAGGCGGTAGGACTGAGATACCATATCGTCGGGGTTTATGGACGAGTCGCTATCGGAGATGTTAGTGGTACTGGTCTGCAAGTGTGAAAAGGAAATTGAAACGTACGCCTCGGCACCCCCCTCCACAGCCTTGGACAGCTTCTCGGTACGGTAGTTCTCGTAGAGGAAGTCGAAAGTAATCTCCTTCAGGTCGACCAGGTGGCTGTACAGCAACGCGGAGCGGATGGCCAGGAAGTCAGAGTGCTTGGGGTCATCCACCTCGACAACACCCCACGGGTATTGCCTGGCGCGAACCTTACGACCACCGATCTCCACAACCTCCTCGCTACCGACGATGGCGAAGGGCATAAGGCTTCGCAGCTCAGCATTCTCCTCGACGGTCTCCTCATCATCCTCCTCGACATCGTAGGGGAAGTTGTAGACGGGGATGCGGTAGTACTCGATATCCTCCATGATCAGCTTCTTGGATTGGGCGAGTTCGGAGGGTGTGAGGGAATCGGCACGGCCGATAACAGGAATAACGTTAACGCGGGGAGCAAGGCGGCGCATGAGCTCAATGTCAAGCTCACGGAGCCTATTGGCTGTTAGTCAGTGTGTCACAAATGCATGAGGACAGTAAGTATGCCAGGCAGGACGCACCCATGGCCGGTAGGCGTGATGAAGTAAAGCATGACGTGAACTCGGTTGTCCCTGAAGCGAGGGTTGCGCTTGATCCTCGACTCCTCGGCGAGCTGGTCATCATACTGTCGCTCGAGGTAGCCGGCGATTTCACCGAAACTGTAGAGACGATGTTAGCAACTATCGACAGACACAATCGTTGTCGGTCGGGCTCTGCTCACGAGGCCTCGTTATCAATCTCGTCTCCAAAGCCGGGGGTGTCGACGATTGTCAGGGAGATGCGGGTGCGGTCCTCGTCCAAGTCGAGCTCTGTAGAGGTTCCGTGTTAGCGTCAATCGCTTGTTCAAGAAGTCGGCGTACACGCACCGACAGTAACGGGCTTGATCTTGAGGCCCTGGTCAACCTGGGCGCTCTCGTCATCGACATCCTTGTGTGCCAGCACATCCTTGCCGCAGAGCATGTTGACGAAGGTAGTCCGGCCTGTGTGACGGGAGCATGTCAGTTTGCTGTATGATTGGACTCGACCGGACTCAACGCACCAGTTCCCGAGGCACCGCAGACCATCAGGCAGAACTGAATACCCTTCTTCACATTCTTCTTTCGGCGGAAAGTCTGTGTAGCAGCATTGTCAGGTCAGCCAAGACGTATTTCTCCCCTCCCCACACAGCATCCTCCCACCGACACCGACACTGATTGAGACGTACAGCTGAAGACGACATGTTGGGCGGTTATTTCAATTCGTTCGATCCAGTTAAAATTCGGCCAGGATTCGGGTATCAAAAGGGCGTCTCGGCATGCACTTTGTCGTGGCTATATCGTTGGAGTTGATGCTTCTACACTCGGAGAAATCGTGGCGGGTTGGAAAGGGGGTCAGGAACAATTTCATGAGCCAGCCAACGTCAGGTCGGCTTCCTTGGCTTCAGGGGTCCCTATCGGTGCTGGGCACCTAAGATAACGGCGCAAATTAAGTACCCCTACCTCGCGGTACAGGTCTCTGCCCGTCGGATGGGGATCTGCAAAGGGGCATTTTAAGTCACGTGGGCCAATTGACTTGTTCGTTTGATGAGATGGTCTTACAAAAACCACTTTTCGTCAAAAGAAAGCCCAGTTGCCCGATTCATATTACGTGTGCCGCTTTTTACCTACGTGAACTCGGGCAGAAGCTCTGACCGTTGGTCTTGTAGGAAGATTTGACTTACCTTCAGACGTTCAATTTCCTTTTGACGAGGATTCCATAGTTGAAGAGCGATGGCAGTCGTCACTGCAGGTCCAGGTACTTGGAGTGGAGCAGCTAACAGCGCCTGGGGCACTCCCGGACAGACGCCCCAGTGGAGGTGGGCTCCCGAGCTCGAACTAACTTCAGCCTGCAAGGCTATCTGCCGTCGGCCTACCTAGCTTCGTGTACCTTGCCTCAGATTTCAGACGTATCGTCGACTTTCCTTCATCCGGGGTTGACTTGAGCCAACTCTTGCCCCCGACACGCCTCCCACCACCACAAGCCTTGACCCAACTTTAAATCCGTCCTTGCAGCCTCCGACATACCTCTCCACAAGCGCATCCGTTACTGCCTTGTTTCTTACCTAATCAACGTGCACTCGGCGCTTCGCTCTTCGCGAATGTCAGTCAAGGACGTAAACGACGACTCACTCTTCACTCTGGGCGCAAACAGCCACATCTCGACGGTGTCTGCTCGAATTACCTGGACGATTTCAACTTTCTTCGTCGACACGATCATACGTTGATTCTTCTGCTGGACTCCTCCCACCTTTGCCATGTCAGGCATCAGCGCTCCTCCGCCGCGGCCGAAGCTGAAGCTCAGCGTGAGTCGCGCTGCTTCCTTCAGCGATGCCAACGCGACAAAGGCGCCCCAGTCAGCCGCTACGCCTCTCGCGACACCAAAGATCAGACTCAAGGCATCACAACCTCCGACGCCAGCCTCGGCGGCACCCAAATCAACAAACGCAAAGACGAAAGCGGGCCGCCAGACCAAGCCAACGAACAAATTAATCGAGTCAAAAAAGAGGGAGCAATACGAGATCGACGATGAGGATGACCCCATTACTGGACAGCCGGCGAAGAGGATCAAGCTTCTAAAGACACCCAACTCCGGCTTGCCGCGCACGAGCAGTGGCCTCATCCTTAAGTCGAGGGGCAAGCCCCCGTACCACCCGCCTGGCGATGGCTACGATTCGGAAGCGAGTGACCGCGAGATAGACCCGACCATCGAAGAGCAATTTGTCTTGCGCATGCTGCCTGGAGAGCACTGCGATTACATCCGAAGATGTATGGAGGAGGGCAAGATTGGCGTGCCCCGGTCGCAGGGCGGCGCAGACCTCGCGATCAAGTGGCTTGAAGACGAGGCACGGCGTGCTGTCGTGCAAGTTAAAGGCCAGCTGTACGCCGCTGTCATGCTCGAGCTGCCTACGATTACGGAGGGTATGAAGACGTGGGACCGCAAGACTTTCATGAAGTCTGCCGATATCTGCAACATGCTGCTTGTTTTCCAGAAAGTGGCATCCGAGGACGAAGCACGCAAGGCCCCTCTCCCACCTATGGTCCAGCCAGGATTCAAGTGGCCGCACGGGCTTACTCCGCCGATGCACGATGCCGTCAACCAGAGATTCGCAAAAGTCATTGAGCGGTCAGAAATCGAGCTCAAGGAGGCAGAGGTTAAGAAGCTGCTTCAAGCTGATGCGGCTGCCGTGAGTTCGCGGTATGAGTTCATGGACGACCGACAAATGCACTCTGAAGATGAAGGCGACGAAGACGCAGGCTACTCAGATGAGGAGGATGCCGACGGCGAGGTCGATGACAGCGGCTATTTCCCGGCGTCAGGCTACGCTGGAGGTGCGATGGTCGAGGATGATGACGACGACATGGCGGCCGACCTTGAGGCTGCACTTGAAATGGAGATGATGAACGACGACGAGCCAGAAGGACAGACACCAGCCACACAACTCGATGGCGTGACTCCGGGTACAATGAACTCGGGCACGCCCGCCGGCCGTGCACAGGAAAGTGCAAACGAAGAGGAAGAAGAGGAAGAAGTCAGCGACGAGGACGACGACAGCGACGTTGATAACGAGGAGCAGACTCGGATCAAGGGCGTACGCGAGGACATTGCGGCGCTCAAGAAGAGTATCGCGCAAACAGAAGCAGAGCTTGCACAAAACGCAGGCAACAAGATTTTGTCTCGCAGGATTGAAAGCCGTCTACGGAATCTCAAGGCCGAACTGGGGGTCAAGCTGTCGTCCTTACCGCCTGAGGATGAAGAGGAGGAGGAAGAGGAGTAGAACCGTGACAGAGCAGCCTCTGCATGGCGGAGACCGTAGCACCAACGTCCAAACTGGCAATTATGGGCCCATCGGTAAATGACCATGACTTGAGTCTATTTGATACACAAAGTGTTGGTATACAGGCCGGCATCACGCCAACTCTATCCTAGTGTACATGTCCCACACCATTCGCGTAGCTCCTCAGCTGTCTCGTTATGATACATCAATCGCCGGGTCCTGAACGCATCTGATGACCCGAACAGCGCCCACACCGGTTATCCACGTCCAATTACCCATGCGTTTACATAGACTTGAGGTAGTTGGACTCCTTAATCTTGCGTTTACGCTCGCTGCGCATGGCCTGTCTCAGCTCCTCGCGCTTTCCGGCCGCCATGAGGTTGTCCTCGACACTGCCGCCCTCCTCACCAGGCAGGTTGATGGACTGCTGGTAAAGAGGTACCTTGGGTGCCAGGGCATCGATACCGCCCTCGGCGAGGAGCTTGGCCTTGCGCTTGGCGGCCTTGCGACGAAGCTTTGCAGATTTGGCTAGGAGGGCGTTAGTTTGGTACTGTCACGCGCAGATGCCAGTTTTGGAGCTTATCGGCAGAGTAGACAAGACAGGGTGGATAGATACTCACAGAACTCGTCGGCAGCCTCAGCATCGGCGCCAGCATCCTCCTTAGCCTTGAAGACCAGGCAGTCCCAGAGCCAGTCGGGGTATTCCTCGTCGGCGAGGGCGACAGGGTCAGTCTTGCCCTTAAAGTAGTTCAGGCCATTGAGGACCGTGCCGGCCTTGCAGTAGGAGGGTTCGCGGACAGGCTTCGCGGCGACAGCGGAAGGGACGTTGATGCGCGTGTAGAGAGGGGGCGTGGCGGTGGGTTCGGCGGTCGACGAGGCAGGCGAAGCTTCGGGGGTGCCCAGGCTGCTTGCTGGTGATGACCTTGTGGAAGCAGAAATGGAGAATGGTCTGGCAAGGGGGATCGGAGCGACAGTGCGAAGAGGCAGGGTCGTCGCTGCGCGACGGAGGCAAGTTCGGCAGATCATTGTCGCGGTTAGGGGAGGGGTGAGACGTCGGCCGTGGGTGGAGGACTGGCGTTGTGCTGATGATGGATGTGAGGTCTGTCGCGAGTTTGGGGGATAGGGACTAAAAATTCTGGGGTGGGCGGGATGAGCTCGGTGCGCAGTCTTGGCACGTGAGGTGTCAACCACTGACAGAGATTGGTCTTGACGACTGATGAATAAAGACACGATTTGAATGCGCCCCCAGCTTTTCAACGCTTTCTTCAACTACCTTAGCATTAGTAGAAATGCTGAGAACGGGGAGCTCGAGTGCTCGCGCATCAAGCATCGTGTGGACATGCGGATTTGTTGGATAGGTGCATAACCCGGTTCGTTCGACTACTCTATATGTACATCCTGAGATATGGCTCCGGCCTGATGCCGTCAAACCACGTTCCCTGGCCTCAATACTCTCCAAGGATCGCTGGTTGCACTTCGTCTCTATCCTTGCAGAAAACTCCTTGCCTGCATCTCCCGATCTCCACAGCGTTGAAGTTCAGACATCCCAATTGCCGCCCCTCATTGCTTGTTCTCCTGCTTCGTGATGTAGTTTGTTTGCTCGAACAGAGTACCCGTGACCTTCTTCTCCTTCAGCAATTGCAGGTACCTCTCTGTGAATTTGTTAGTCTTCTTTTCCCAAAAAACGTCTCTCCCAATGGTCATGTATCGACCACGCGAAGGGGACCTCGGCGTGCTAACCTCGCAGGTGTCCGCACTTCTCCAGGTGGTTGACACCCTCGCGCAAGTAGCACTTGCCCAGCTCCTCGCCAGTGAGGCGCACCATCATAGCTCCGACCCATTGTTCCCTGATGATAGCGTCCTGTGCCTGCTTGAATGCTTTGTTGTCATCGTAGTCGACGCCGTCGAATGTGGGGGCGACCTTCGGCTTCTGAGCCAGGAACATAGGGGATTCGGGAGTCGGCATTTTGGCAGTTGGCGTCGCTCGGGGCGGTGGACAAAGTTGAGGAGGCGTGACAGTTCGTGAAAGTGGGATGGATGCTGGCTTGGAGTGGTTTGGTAATGTCACGACGTTCAATGGGCACGGCTCTGCGCGGCAAGCTCGAGTTTCGATTGTGGCCTGTCAATCCAGGCAAAGACAGAAGACGGTACGTACCTTCGAGGTCCCCAGGCTGCTGGCCGTGCGCATGCAGGCTTCTTTCGTGCTCACCGCCCGCTCCACAACAGCTGCAGAAAAAGTTGCAGGACCCGCTAAAAAATCAAAAAAAATCGAGGACCCTTTGCGACCACCCCAACCACCACGGCAGTCTCCCCCAAGGTTCCTTAAAACCCTGCACCTGCCCAGCGCAATCTCAGCCTTCGTCCGTTCCTACACACTCTCGGGATTCTTCGACTGCCATTCTTCGTGCGAACTCCCTTCCATTATTCCTTCCCTTCAAACACCTTTCATCTACCCTACCCCGCACCGTCACAATGGGCAAGTCTACTTCCGTCAAGTCGAGCAAGAAGGGCTCCTCCGACCCTCTCACCAAGGTGAAGGCGGCCGGCGTCACCAAGCCCGCCGACAGCCCCAAGGCCAAGTCCAAGAAGGTCGCCAAGGGGGTCGCTGAGAAGGCTACCAAGAAGAAGTCGAAGAAGGTCGAGTCTGAGTCTGAGAGCTCCGACTCTTCCGACTCTGAGGCCGAGTCCTCCGACTCTTCTGACTCTGAGTCTGAGGAGGAGAAGCCCAAGAAGAAGGCTGCCAACGGCAAGAAGGCCGCTGCCAAGAAGGAGGAGTCTTCCGACTCCTCTGACTCCGAGTCCGAGGCTGAGTCGTCCGACTCTTCTGACTCTGAGGAGGAGGCCAAGCCCAAGACCAAGGAGGCCAAGTCCAACGGTGTCACTAAGAAGGCTGAGTCCTCCGACTCTGACTCTGACTCTTCCGAGAGCGACTCGGACGAGAAGCCTGCTGCCAAGGCCGAGGCTGTGAGTCGAACCCCGCCATTGTCCCGCCATCTCTGCGCTGTTTGCTGATTTCTTTTACAGTCTTCTGATTCGTCTGACTCCGACTCTTCCGACTCCGACTCCGATGAGAAGGAGGAGGCCCCCAAGGCCGAGGAGCCCAGCAAGAAGCGCAAGGCTCTCGATGACCCCGTCATCCCCCCCAAGAAGGCCCGCACTGAGGACATGTCTGAGCAGAGCGCCACCCTGTTCGTCGGCTCCCTCGCCTGGGCCGTCAACGACGACATCCTGTACCAGGCCTTCTCTGAGTTCCCCAACCTGACTTCCGCCCGTGTCATCACCGACAGGGAGGGTGGCCGCAGCCGTGGCTTCGGCTACGTCGACTTCTCCGACGCCGAGTCTGCCAAGACCGCTCTCGAGGCCAAGAACGGCACTGAGCTTGAGGGCCGTAATATGAACATTGACTTCTCCGGCAAGCGCCCCGAGCGCAGCGACAACCCTGGTGACCGCGCCAACGACCGCGCCCAGCGCCACGGTGACAGCCTCTCCCCCGAGAGCGACACCCTCTTCGTCGGCAACATCTCCTTCGAGATGGACCAGGACACCGTCCACGCCTTCTTCGCCACTGTTGCTGAGCCTACCAGCGTCCGCCTGCCCACCGACCCGTAAGTCATAGTTCTACCGCGTCCATGAACATGGTACTAATTATCCCGTAGCGAATCTGGCAACCTGAAGGGCTTCGGCTATGTCTCCTTCAACTCGATTGATGACGCCAAGAAGGCTCTTGCCGAGCTCAACGGTCAGTACCTCGGCGAGGGCAGCTCCGGCCGCGCCGTCCGTCTGGACTACGCTGGTCAGCGCCCTCAGCGTGACGGCGGCGGCGGCGGCGGCCGTGGTGGATTCGGTGGCCGTGGTGGCGGCCGTGGCGGTCGCGGCGGCTTCGGTGACCGCGGAGGTCGTGGTGGCGGTCGTGGTGGCTTCGGCGGCCGTGGTGGTGGTCGTGGCGGTGGCCGTGGTGGCTTCTCCTCGACCAACCGTGGCGGTCTCGGTGACTTCAAGGGCACCAAGGTCACGTTCTAAGCATGATACCCCCCTTTCGTCGTTTGTCGGACCTGATCTGAGGGCAAACTTGTATTGAGAGAGCGAGTGAGAGAGAAAGAGGAAGAGAGGTACACTGAGGGCTATACGCTCCACCCGGAGCTGTGGGCTTTGATGGCTTTTGTTTTGGGCACTCTTGGGACCCGTGGGCTCGTGGCATCATTTTTGAGGCGCTGCTTCTGACTTGGCACTCAGATGGCAGCTTGAGACGCTTTTCTTCGAGCAATGAGAGACACGCACTTGACACTTCAATCAGAGGGCTCTTTTGGATCACACCGAGGTACTACACAGTGGGCAGACGGCTTGGATCGAGCACGAATCGGTACGAAGCTTTCGTCGCCGCGATGACTTTTTTTCTGTCCTGCTTGCAGGAAAGTGGAAGAGATGTCGCGGTGTTTGGAAGTGGACCGGGTTTGTGCGATCACATTCATCTGTGGGCTTGTGGGCTTTGTGGGCTTCTGAGGGATAATCTGCGACGGCTTTGGCTGTCAGATGCAGTCTCTTCGGAGCTGTGTGTTCGCCGTGGGCTTTTTCACAATTTTGCCTTGCGACGACGATTGTCGAAAGAGTTGATCATGACCGGAGTAAGTATGCCTCCGCGACCCCGCTCACCCTGGGCTCTCGATGCGTGTATGGGTACCTGGTAGACATGGAAACGGCGTTTATGGAGTGTAAAAGAATCCAAATGTTTGTACGATGACGAGACTGTGCCTCCACTGCGTGATGTTGTTGTGAAAGTGTGATGTATTCTGGGGTACGTTTGAGAGAATGATGTACGAATGGTGGTGTCTGTTCTGTTGGCACGGGATTCAGGTACGTGAGGCTGAGCCCCATGATTTGATTCACGAGCTGATCAGTACCAAGAAGCGAGACATGGACACCCACAAGGCCATGAGGGTGGGAGCAGGCTACGTTGTGTAACTACCCACCTCAGGTGAGTAGGCAGGTCACGAGAGTTTTCGTTGGGGTAAGATGGAGCTGGCATGGTCGCACCAGACAAGACACGCCCAACGATACTTTGGTCTCTGATGACGGCCAGGCTGTGTCGAGGCTGGAGAATCGCAGGCGGCGACGATATCCACTCTCTTTTCCTGATGGGATCTGAACTGATCTGATAAACAACCACCGCAGTGGCTAGCTGCAGGGTGCATCAGGCTACTGTCGCCGATTATGATGCCAGGACCCATGTTGGGTCGGCCTTCGAGATGCGGCCGGTGTCGGATGGAAGGCGGTGAGGTGACGAGAGGTGCGCAGGGTGCTGGGGCATGAGCTCGCTGGCGGACTTGGTGGGGTATTGCGCACCTGACGGGCCGCAATGGCTGGGTGCGTGGACGCTTGGCCTTGAGACACCATGTGAGTGGGCAGCCAGGCATATGCAACGCTCGCTGTGGAGGGAGGAAGTACCCCGCGTCTGACGGCGTCATGGAGCTGTTTAACTAACACTGTGAGTCCGCTATGCTGTTGGATGGCAACACACAGTCGCTGTCTCGTTGAAACAAACAGCTGACACTGTCGTAGCGTCGGAGTGTACCAGTCCGGTCAAGCCAGTCAATGTCTGGCAGCCCAGCACATCATCCGCGCCCCCCCCCTTCCCCGCCTTCCCACGGCCGCCGCCTGCCATCCACTATCCGCTACATGCGCCCATGGTGCTAAGGCACGACTAGACAAAGCGACAAAGCCTCAACATCTGACCGATACCTGCTCACTTGACTTGGAGAGTAGCGAAGCGGTCTATGCTATTGACAAGTTCATCTCTCCATCCCCCATCACGCGAACTTCCATCTCTTTCGACGCGACAATACCGTCTTGTCTCTTATCAGCATCATCACCCTCACCTGCCTTAGTTATCATCAGTGGGGGTCCATCTGAAAGCGCGGGGTCCCGCCAGTTTCTCCATCTCACCGCGCGTTCCTCGACACGGCAGCCTCCGAGTTCGAATCTCTGGCGTTCTATCGTCTCGTTCGGCTTCACATCACCAAACTGGACTCTCCGGCACCATGCACCCAACGCAGCGCGAGGAACGCGCCAGTGTGAACTGGCACAGCGCCTCGCACGGCGCCTTGTCGTCTGTTGGACCGCAACGGAGAAATGACGGTCAGTCTTGTCGCCACTGCATGGCCTCCGCCATGGTGCTGACGTTGCCAGAATCCTGGGTCGAGATCTCCTCCCAGCCCTCGTCTTCCTCCCTTTCCTCCATCGGTGACGAGATCGTGACGACCGGCTTGAGGGTCAGAAACCCACCCGCCGCCCGCCGCCGTCGGGTCCAACCTCCTGGGCCACGATCCTACCACGTCGACCAGGCTGCTGTCCAGGGAGGCACCAGCAGTCAGGAAGAATATGAGGAGACGGAGAGTGAAGAGGACAGGCTCTTGTCGAGCTCCAACGAGAACGTCCAACAGCCCATCCGTCAGTCTTTCCAGAGACCGGCCCAGATGGCATCGGAGGACTCCGATGACGACTACGATAATGCCACCGCACTGGGCAGAGTCTCCGACGATCCAGTCTTTCGTCCACACCCCAACGCCTTTTCTCACCCACCAGGGCTGGGCAGCCGCCGCCACTCGACAAACACATCCATGCCGTCGCACCCTCACAGCCGGGTTCGCCCTGCGCTGAGCCAGCGCTCGCAGACGCGCGTCTCGCGCGGCCCCGGCCACTTCATGTCCCCATCCTACCAAGCCGACCACGACGAGGCTCTCCGCACGTCGCTGACGACCCTGCTCTCCTGCGCCGCCGCCGCCCGCGGCCTGCCCAAGTACAAGGACGCCGAGCAGCAAGGGGCCCCTCCCACCCTCGCCGGCGTCGGCCCCAGCACCCGGCCCGTCGAGCTCCGCCTCATGCCCGAAGCCGCGCTCATGGCACCCACCCCCGTCCCCGAGCCCATCCCACGCGCCAAATCCCCAGCCCGCTCCCGCGCAGCGACCACCGCGTCGCCCTCGCCCGGCGACAGCGTCGACAAGCACAAGCGCAGCGCCTCGTCCCAGACGCGTTCGGCCCGCGTAGCCAAGAAGAAAAAGGTCGCCATCGACGACGCCACGACGGCCCTCATGAGCCCGACGCTGCTGACGTGGGTCATGAGCGCCGGCGTCGTCGTCCTCGTGTCCGTCGTCGGGTTCGGCGCCGGCTACGTCATGGGTCGAGAGGTCGGCCGACAGGAAGCCTTTGCCAGCGCCGGCGCCGGTGTCAATGCCTCCTCCGTGGCCGCCGACTCGTCGTCCTGCGGCCGGGAGGTGATTCGCTCCTCCGGCGGGCTGCGACGGCTTCGCTGGGGCGCAAGCGTCGTCGCCTCGAGCTGAGCGACGAATATCGTTGGGGGGTGTTTATGACTTTGGAGTAGCCTGATGAGAGAGAGATCTGGAGAGCGAAACCATCTCCCCTCCCGCACGACAAGCCACGAAGTAACACGATTTAACGGGGACATTTAACTTTCGCCTTTATCGGTTTTCGGTAACTTTTTCTTCTGCGTCTTTACTTGGGGTCTGCGGAGCTGCGATATAGACGATACCCCTCTCTGGGCTCGCCCGGGCGTTGGCCATGTCGTATGAAGGATGACGGTTGGGTGGTAGGTCCTCTGGCCCTTTTTTTATTTCCTTTGATCGGTCTTTCAAATCTAGGGACCTCTCGGCGTTCTTTTGCATGTTGGCGTTCATGTTGACTGAAGAGCGGGTAATAGGTGAAGGGAGCCATCGATTTCGACGGACGATGGAGTGGCGTGGTGTGGGGGGGGTCGTTCATCGAGTCGCATTCGGGGTCGCACGCGCGAGGCTAAAATATACTTATTTCACACTTGACTTTTTTACTTGCATGGGCTTGCATGCAGCATCTTCTACGCATCACTGGTAAATCTGATCCGGTTATCTAGCAGGACGTTGTCGAGCTAGGCGTAGACTTGTGATTGTCTATTCAGCCGTGCAAGCTAGTATCCTTATAATGAGATGCAATGTGGCCCGGCCATGGTTTCCTCTGTCGCATCTTCCTGCGTCCTCTATCGCAACCTCCTGCGTCCGCTTTCGCCCTTCTTCTCTTCGCTCGTCATGGTTGTCACCTCGGATGGCATACAGAAACAGCCGCTCACGCCGACAACGCGGCCAGATCCAGCGGCACGCTGCTCCCCCTGCCAGCCCTGTACTTTCGCGTCCCGCCGACAAACTCCCTCGGCTTGGGCAGCATGCTGTCGTCCTGGAACTTCCAACGCGGGTCGTGCACGACGTAGCGCGCGCCGCCGCCGCCTGCGGCACCGGGAGGGGGCGGCGAGGTGAGACCGCCGGCGGAGCGGGTGGGGCTCGGGCTGGCGGCGCCGTTGGGGGCGGAAAGGGTGAAGGCGCTGGGGTCGAGCATGGAGGTCCGAAGGAGAGAGCCGGCGCGGTTGCGGGATGGGGGCGCGGCTGGAGGGGGCGGCGGCGGGGAGGATGCCGCCGGTGGTGGGGGAGGCGGGGCCGGGGGTGCGCTGCTCGGCGAGGGAGAGGGCGGCAGGCTCGCTGCGCGGATGGCGGCTTGGGCTGCCAGGTTCGGAGGGCCGGCAGACGGTGGAGGCGGTGGTGGTGGTGCCGGAGAAGAGGACGCTGGAGGAGGTGGCGGGCGGGGAGCAGCCGAGGGCGGTGGTGGAGGTGGCGCTGGAGGAGCCGGTGCCGCTGAAGGAGGTGGAGGGGGTGGTGCCGGTGCTGCAGATGGCGGCGGCGGCGGTGCTGGCGTTCCTGGAATGGAGGGTGGCTGGCTCAGCATGGAGGAGGATGGTTTGCGCGAGGCCGGTAGGGGGGGCGGCTTCTTGCCGATGGGAGGAGGCGGTCCCTTCTTGCCGATGGGCGGCGGGGGCAGTGACGGTCTTCCGGGTATGCTGGGTGCCGCGGAGCCCGGCGGCCTGGGCGCGCTCATGGTGGGCGGCTTGGGTGCGGAGAAGGACCTGCCGCTCGACTCTGGGTCGGAGAGGTATGAAGAGGAATCAGCAGCACCCGTGTCGACGCCGCCGCGGCTCTTTCGCAACTTCGGCATGCCGCCTGCGAAGAGCCCGCCCAGTTGTGGTGCGGCGTCCATGCCTGCGCCTGAGCTCTCACGTCCGCTCTGGTCGCTGTTGCTTCTGGCGCGGTTTCCAGGAGCAGGGGGCGAGTCCCCCGGGGGTTTGGGCATGCCCCCCATTCCCATACCAGGAACTGGAGGTGCGCCGCCGATAGGGGGCCCGGCCGAGCTATTCGCAACCTTGCCAACGCTCGGTGCCGAGCGATCATTCGTCACTGCCTTTCGAAGCGCCTTGCCCTTGCCGATTTCGCCGAGAAGAGCACCCTGAGAGAAGAAGTCAGTGGTTGTGCCGGGGTTTCGAGATCGAGGTTTGGATTCGAGTCTTTAACATACACGTCCGGCCCCAGTGGGTGGCCTGGAGGGGAGGTTGGCGGCTGGTGGTCCTCCGGGCGGGGGAGGCGGAGGAGGGGGAGGGCCACCCATGACGGGCATGGGAGGTGGTGGAGGCGGCGGAGGGGGCGGCATGTTGGTTCTGATTCTCTTGATGTCTATGTTCAGTCGAGGTGTTCGTCGTCAGGTCGCTCGCCAGAACTTCTTGGACGGCAGCGCCCAATGGATGGCCTGTTTGCTGCCCGAGGTGAGTGGCACCTGGATATCGGGTAGGTGGGGCAAGGATGGCCGCGACTGTGGCTCTTTGGTCGCGGATGATGTTCGGTGGTTGTTGAATTGTATAGAGCCAAAGACGACGACTTTGTCATTCGTTGTCGAGATAGGCTGATCGGCGGAGTTGGATTGACAGGACTCACGGCAGAGCTGCCAGGCTGCTTCGTCATCGTTGCGCGTCAGTGTCGCTTACCTAATGCACCTTCATGTGGCCACGTGATATCGCCCCCTACAGACGGGTTGACCTCCACCCGCGAGCCGCCCAAGGACTCGATGGTATGATGTTTTTCTCTTGAAGCCAGTCCAACGTTCAAATTGCCTGACGCGCAAGTTCTCTATCAGTTATTGATGCACTAACAGTAGACGGTCACAGGCGATGAAAAGAGGAGGCCCCTGAGCCATGCCAGAATCTGTCCCTCTCAGCGATACCAGACCCTGTTTGCTCTACTATCAGGCCAAACAGCTCTGCAATTATTGTTGGCGCTCGAAAGCTGCAATTTTCCAAGCTGTTCTCGGGTGTATTGCGAGTTATGTGCTTTAGCTCACAGGTCTAAACTCAACCCCGACATGACAATTCTACGCTAGATCGCTGTACAAGTAAGAACGGCTTCTACGTCAAAAAGGCAGCACAATGGTGCGCTCGTCACACGAGTGTCATAAACAAGGACCGTTGACAGTGCATGCACCCGGTAAAACAGTGAAGCCTCTACACTTTCTCCCCCGCCAACACTGAGCCCACATGGAAGCCAGGCACGGCGTTGGCACCTGAAATCACGTCATCAATGCCACGGTTCCCTTGAATATTGCCGCCTGTACGATGACGCCAAATATACATGTGTCTCGGTCAGCTCTGGGCAAACGTCATGACTGAGAGAGACCTAGCAGATATCCTTCTTGTGTGACATTGCTCAAACGTGCTGGCCGAAACGCAAACTCGTCTTGTACATCGCCGCCGGCAGACGACATCAAGCCCAGACGTCCTCAATATCGTATGCTCAGCACGCCAGCTAGCACATGATGTCTTGAATCGCTTTTGGAAGCTAATCGGAAAGATTCTCGGGATACAGAGCAGTCCAACGGATGCGCAACCTCATGAGATTCTGCATATTCCTTCCTGAGGTTCGCAGCCAGAAGCTTGCGTTTTCTTAGGCCTACCACCTGTTGTACGGCATGTGCACCTTAAAAAGGACACAGTCTCGATAGACCAGCAACTGATGACCGCCATGTTTGCGGAGATTCGTGACTCCTCGGCTGAGATTTCAAGACACGAAGATTTCAAGACCAATGTGCCCCTGACACTTCAACATCAGCGAGAGGGCGGTGTTCTGTCCGGACAGAGCAATCAACCTCACCATCTAAGGTCCAAATTTAGAACCCCTGACAGAACCGATCACCGGAGCAAACCGGCGAACGGAAAGATGGATTCCAGGAACCCAGGGGTGCGAACGTGGATCATCCGACCAATGACGCCGCGTGTCAGGCGCGCAACTGCCGGACAGCGGTGAAACGACGAGATGCGATGAGCAGATCACATCGCAGGGAGACTTGAGTCGGCGGGAGGCGGCAGCGTAGTGCGGGGGATGCCAAGTCCGCCCGCGTTCACAACGGGGGAGGTCTGTTCCACGGTAGGTGCCGTCTGGAGGAGGGGAAGGAGGACATGGCGCAAGGCACCTTGGTTGCGCGCTATGAAGCCGCTACGGGGCAACGGATTCTCTAGTGCGGTGAGTTGGGCACCCTGGAGCGTGTCAGGAATCGGCTCTGTTGTCTGCCTACCTCAGTCAGTCGTGGGCCTCGCCTTGCTAGAGGCATCTATCCTGAGTCCTGAGCCCTGGACGGATGCAACAGGGTGGACACTGGGCGCTAGGCTCTTGCATCATGAGTAGAGGCTTGCTGAGAGTGTGATGCATGTACGCATTAGTCTCAACGCATGTCGATCAGTGGAAGTGTCACGGACGTCAGGCTTTGTGTGGGAATGGAGGAATGGAGGAATGGTGAGCATGATGTCGCGAACGAATTGCCAACTCGTAGCTGACAAGTGCACAAACGTCTGCCACGAGTGGATTGACGTTGCAATGGAGGCTGAAATAGACGTCTGAAGCTGCATGTAAGTGTGTTGACTCCAGGGGTTGGAGGTGCACAGGTGCCATGTGGGGATTATGTCATCCTGGCGGACACAGGGGAGGAGGCCTTTCCATTAGGGGAAGGTTCCCCTGAAGCCCCCTGAAGTCAGGCACCGGGCTGTAACGGCTCGCCGGAAGGGCCGAGAATGGCTAATGACAGCCTCGTTCGACAGCCTCAGGCTCTTTTTTTCTTCCCCCAAAGAGCTGCCTCACAACTCCAAGAGCTTGCCCCCTTCGACACTGGACTGGTGCAGGCCGTCTGTCGCACGACCACACACAATTGACCTCTTAGATCCCGCAAGCACCCGAATTCCCCTCTCGAATGACCGACGGCGAGAATAGCGACGTCAGGACCGATACCAGTTAATGCACGCCCCGGGGCACTGCCACGACCGAACCGACGAACTTGCGCGGCGATCTGCATCGCCTTTCCTGCGCAACAACGACACGACTCGCGAAGTCGACACCATTCATCCCGTCTATTCTTCGACTGCTGTGCCAAATATCCAACCATGATGCGGTCTTCGGTCCCTCGCACGGCTCGTCAGTCGGCTGGCATTTGTCGATTGTGCGCCTTCGCGCCTGCTCGACCTCTGCACACTGCGAAGGCTCAGCCCTCTCCCCTATGGATCGCCGCTCCACAAGGCAAGGCCACTAGGTTTTACAGAGTATCCCTGAGGCATCAAGGCAACAACGGAGCCAGGAGATTCGCAAGTTCACAGGCTACGGAGTGGACAGCGCGACAGCAGCAACAGGCCTCAGCCTTGAGCACAGCTCCGAAGGAACTTCCGGACCTGCGGAAGTTGCCCGCCCTCGTTTTGAAGAGCAAGGAAAGATTCCTGTCTACGGACGGCATCCCGACACCCCAGCTCGTGCTCGCAGCGTTGAGGACCTGCCAGACGGCGGCGAATGCGATACACCCATACCTCTCACAGACTGCGCCGAGATCCAGTACAACGACTTCCACCGCGTCGAGCCTCCTGTCGCTCGACTCGGACGGTGGTGCCTCTAGCACCTCGCCCGGCGGCTCAAGCAGCCTGCAGCAGGGCTCAAACGCCCCGGCGCTCCTGAGGGAGGCTGTCAACAGCGTTTCCGAATCAGCCTACGCCATCGTCGCCCACCCCCCAGTTTCCATCACGCCTGAGATCCTTGACCTCTACGTGCACGTCCAGGCCAGACTTGGCAGGCCCGAGACACTGCCCCACGTATTCGAGCTGTATGCGTCCAAGCCCAAACCTGAAGTTGTTGCTGGCGCCATCAAATACGTTGAGCAAAACCCCAAACGCGCAGACAAGGCGATCGAAGCGACTACGGCCGAAACCGGGTTGGGGGTTGCAATTGAGGCCAAGAACCTCGACGCCGCGCTAGGCGTGATTGAATGCTGCTACACCAGCCACGCTTTCAGACGACAGAAGCTCCTGAAGAAGGCGTTTCTCCCCGGGGCAGTCATGGGCGCGGCCCCATTTGCCGCCTACGCACTGGCTTCCGTCATGTCCAACTTCCAGAACACGGTCGAGGCCTCGACGGCAACGACGCTAGGGTTTGCGGCCATCATGGCGTACCTCAGCTTCACGTCCACGATCGGCGTGGTGGCCAAAATCACGTCCAACGACCACATGAAACGCGTCACCTGGGCGCCTGGTATCCCGCTGCATGAGCGGTGGATGCGAGAGGAGGAGAGGGCGGGCCTGGACGCCGTGGCTTGCGCGTGGGGTTTTAGGGAGAAGTGGCGGCATGGAGAAGAAGGTGGAGTAGAGTGGGAATCTCTGCGCGAGTACCTGGGACTCAAGGGCATGATCCTCGACCGGGTCGAGTTCATGGAGGGCATGCAGTGAGGAAGAGAGCTGGCAGTGGAGGAGGACGCTCGATGACGGGGAGTGTCCGATAAGGGACGAGGTGGAACTCCCTGGAGGCCCGATCGGGGAGGCTGGCCATTGCACGCCGGATTTCAAGGCAAAAGGGAGGCCGGGACGGAAAAAGACCTGGACGACAACGTCGGTCGCTGTGCATGGACGTGGTTTTGAGGGGCGGGGGGGGCGGACGCCGGTGGAAATAGGATCCGCCGCTATCCCAATCCCTCGTCCACGCAAGCTTTGAGTCGCCCGAAGGATAAGGCCTTTTCACGCACTACCAGCAGCTATCAAGCAGCCCAACTTTAAGCATGTGTCGTGGCATTGACAAGGCGGCAGCCGTAACGCCGGCCGGCATTCGAACGCTTACCAGGATCACCCCCGTCCCTCCGTGTCGATCGCCAATCTATCTACATCTCCATCCCGCGCATCTTGCCAAGACCGCGCTAGTCTGACCTGCGCTTCGACTGCGGCATCCGACCCTCGACTTGCCATTGCAAGCAGACTGGGCGCCAGGGCTTGGCAGCCTCGATTAGAACCCAACGCAGATTCAGACTCGACCACCACTGTCGACTTGTCTCATGGGTTGTTCCTAGATCCGACTGGGGTCCCTCCGGCAGCGTAGCAGTCAAGGTGGGAGGGCGGAGGCACCTGTGGAGGCTCGATCTCCCGGGCTGGGAGAGCTATTGTGATTGCACACACACTATCTACAAGGCTTGCCGGGGTGACTGCGCGGCTAGCCTTGGCCTGCTTCGTCATGAGCATTGCGATGTTGCGATTGTGTCTGACGTCTGGGCCTGTGGAAGAGCCTTTCTGGTATGACACGGCCCCGGCGATCCACCTGTGTAGCCTGAACTGCCGTCTTGGGTGTCCCAGGCCCAGAAGCTGCCAAGATCCCTTGAGGGTTCGACGGGAGGCTGTACACGCTGGGCAGGGCAGGGACGTATGTCCTGAAGCCTATCTACGACACGCCAAACATGCCTGACCCGCTTCGTCCGGGCGGAGAGAGACACATCTCGACAGCGTTTCTCTGCCACGCCTCTGTCGATCAGAAACTGACCAGCACTCTATAAAGATCCGTTCCCGTCTGGAACCTCCCTCTTTTGAGTCCGTGGTACTCCGTCTATATCATCGACAGGTACTCTTCCTCATCTTGGCTAAGAGTCCAGTCAAACAACAATCACACCTCTATCACTGGTGACACATTACCACCACGATGACTTTTACACCCATCGACCCGCCCCGGTGTGCCCATTATGCACGGTTTGCATCCCACCTCGAGAGGTGGCAGTTCGACCTGGTCTACTGGGCACTATTCATCTTTAATCTGTTCATTCTCTTTGGCGCGGCCTATGGGTATTCGAGGTAAGACGTCGATACTCATTGCTGTTCATGAAATAGCATCACTGACGATAGTCTGCAGGACCTTGGAAAAGATCGAAGAACTCCCTGAAGGCAGCCCGAAAAGAAAGCCACTGGTCGTGCGATGCATTATCATCACCTGCGGATGCATCTCTCTTTCCGTCGTCACGGTCGTTATGGAGGTCTTTGCTCTGCTCGCTCTCCAGTTCTGCGATGGCGAGGACCTCATGTCTCTTTACTGGTCGACCTGGACCATGATCCAGGTGGGCTCGTTGATCGCCGTGTGCGGCATCGTCCTCGCGTTGATGCACACTCTGCGAGAACGCAAGAACCCGTAAGTCACTGTCTCTCATCAGAGATTTCCTAGTAGTCTCATCTCGCTGACACGCTGTTAGTCCCTGGGCGCTCGCGCTCGGCACGCCCGTCCTCGTCGTGGCAGGCCTGTTCAATTTCATGCAGTCGTGCATCTCAAGGCGAATCAGCGAGGCCAAGGACAATTCCAAGGCCAAGAGCATCAGAAAGAGCAGCAGGGGCGGAGATGTCGAAGACGGTACTCTCCCGATGAGCCAGGTGTAAGCGAGACCCTGCCAATGCTACCACGCAATCTCGGAGCACAGACGCAGAGCAGCCCAACGGGTCAACTAACACGAACCCCAGCAACACGCTTCAGGTCGACTCAGATGAGGACTACAACTACGGTACTGAGGGAGCCGAGATTGTCGGTCTCACCCTCGAGGGCGGACCCATCATTCACTTCAAGCAGGCCGTGCCCTACACGCTGCCCGACAATACCCAAATCCTCGGCCGCTGCCAAAACGACAAGCCCATCGTCATCTGCCGCAAGGACGGCTTTCAGCTCATCTACAACGGAGAGCTGCAAAAGGGCCAGAAGCAGAACGAGTCGTCATCGCAGGGCACTGCCAGCAAGCACGGTTGATCAGGGACGATGGGTGATGACGCTGCGGCGGCTCTCTGTCTATCGACGATGATCCTGCTAGCAAGACACACAAGTACAGGGCTGCCAAGACGCTTGCCATGGGAACCGGCCCCCTTGAGGTCCGGAATGAGGACGACGATGCTTTCTCTCGGTCATGATCCGGGGGAGCATGCGTCACTTCCTTTCGCTGGGACTCGCACCCTATGGCTTGCAGCCTCCTCCCACTGCGCCGGATTGTCGCCGCCAACACCGCCACCGATAGTGCCGCAAACGGAGTTATGCAACTTGGATGGATCAACGATGAGGAATACACACAGCACACAAACATACACCGGTCGGAAGGTTTCGAAAACCACCCACCCAAACGAATGCAGCCTTGGCCGCTCGGGGTCCCTGCATTGACAGGGGGGGACATGGTTTCCCTTGGCCAAGCCCCCAAGATGATCTGCGCTGCAGAAGCCTCTAACCGCCGTCCCGATGGACGGGAGCCCAGCTTGGAGGGAAAACAGAAAAGCCCTTGGCTCATTGCAACGCCTGTGATTGATCACCAATCCAGTCCGTTTTCGCTCTCGAACGGGGTCTCTGTTGCGCTCCGTCGAAGGCTTGGTCACACTTTATTCTTCGGCGGCTCGTCGGGCACTCCCTCAAGCCAAGGGGCACTAGTTCCGGCACTCGCAAGCTCGCATCTGCACGGGAGGCGCACGCCGGCGTATGCGGCTCTGGCTTTGACTTTTGGAGAGGGTGTGATGCCGAGTATGACGGTTGGTGGTCGACCTCAGATCAATCAACGACTTGCCGATAGGGCTGCTTCTGTTGCTTTTCCTGCTGGTCCGGCCCCCCTCCCTTTTCTCCCCGTTCCCCGACTCAGGCGGCCGGGGGCGCAGCGAACTGTCTGACTGGGGATGTGTGTTCTCTTTTGGGCCATCTCTTTCATTTCCTTCATTTCCACTTTGAGATATCCAACCTTGAAAGGGGGTTATGCTAGGTGGCGTTTGACAGGGATTTCTTCCAGGGAGTCTTCTCCTGGGTATTCCTTTTCTTGTTTCGTTTCTTTCGCTTCCCCTGTTTTTACCTCGGGCGCCGATCGTGGACCATTCTATCTATCTGTCTATCTATCTCGCTACTACTGAGCGCGCCCCCATGCCAGGGCTGCCTTGTCGTTTTCACAGCACATTGGGCAGCAAGCATGTGGGCCCTCTTCATCCATATCTCGTCCCCTTCTCAATTCAACTCACTTGTTCCATTTCTCTGCTATTGTTTTCTTGGCGAGCAGGCACGCACAAACATTGTTTAACAGCGAAGCAGTGTGCGCGCGCGCGGCTGATCCACCCTACCGGATTGACGGTTTCAGCGTCGCAGTTGGACAGGGAGAACTGTGGGTGTGCCCGTGGGTGTCCATTTAGAGTTGCATTTTCCCAAATGCGGCACCTCCCCCGTTTTCGTTTCAACGTTGTGCATGGCGGGTTTGTACAGTCCTCTTGAGTTCAAATCAGATTCAACAAAGTTATACCCACCATCAGATCCTCAGATGGAACCTTTCCATTATCCAACGTGCCAAGAGACTTAAAATTGTACCAAGACCAGACGGAGCGTTCGTCACATCACCACTTGATGCTGCCCAGCACATCCTGCCTTCCAGTCACATCCGTGCCACTAGATGGATCGTCGTCGCCCTCATTCCGGCCTGCGGTCAACCCGCCGCTCCCGTGGGTGCACATCGTGCCAATCTCGCCTCGGCCGGGTTGGATGGCCCGCTCGCTCGTTGCCCCCCCCGTCGTCCGTGTCAATGGTCCAGAATCAATGTCTCAGTCGATTACGCTGCGCCTCGACATCCCAGACATGTCGACATGGCAAAGAAAAAAAAATGGCCACCACCCACAGACAGCAGGTGCATGCGTACGCGTGGACACATTGCTGGGGGGGTGAAAGTGGAATGGGTAAGGGTAAAAGGGGCGACAGACCCAAGCCTCCGGACACGGGAGAGGGCAGAGAAACATGTCCTCCCAGCGAGATGTCTCGTCGTCGTCTTGCGTGTCTCATCAGGGTCCACCCCCTCGTCGTCACCACCCGTGGGCGAAGGTGACGTGCTGATTCGATCGATAGGGGGGTTGTTGTGTGTACGTGTGTGAGAATGTGTTACATGACGGCAGCGGGCCCATTGCGTGTGTCAATGGTAGATCTGTTCATTGATATCGATACTGCTTTGCCTGATAAATATGTCTCCTTGCTGGTTGGTTGGCTCTCCCTCTCTCACGGCGTCTGCCCGCCTTTGATACCACTGCGCCTCATCCCACCAACGCCCACCTCGCTCGTGAGACAGCCAAGAAATGGTCGGGGCCTACACTTATCGTCCGTCCTCCTACGGACTTTGGGGGAGCTTTCGGCGCCCGATTGATGATGACCAAGAGATATTCGGCGTCCTTTGCTCGTCCCCCTCTTCCCCTCCGGATCGTCGTGTTGCCGTGGACAGGAGGTGCACATCCCCCCGCTAGCTGCTCCGCCGATGTGCCTCTTCACCACCCCAAAGTCTCCCCAGTCACCCGTCCACGTCCGACGCCGCTACTCTACACTTTTTTGTTCGGGCCGTCTTACTCTCTAGTTCCATCCAATTGTGGCATACCCTCCTCTTATGCTGTGCCCCCTTTTTTCTTGCCTGACGCCCACATCCCCCCGCGTACGTCCTACTTCATGTCGTCGTCTTATCATCTCGCCGCGTGCAGCACGCTTGCCACTCGCATGTCTCGCTGGTTCAGATCCCCTCCTCTCTCGCCGATGTCGCACTGAGCACCGATCGTGATGTAATGATGGAAGCACAAAACAGCATCACCGCTGCGCAACGCCCGCCTTGCCAATCTGCAAGATCTCGCCGGTCAAGCGGTCATCGCTGCGCAGCACCGGCCAAGACGCGCCGTCGGCCTTGACAAAGATGACCTCGAGCTTCGGGCCAAGGACCTTGAATGACGACTTCTCCGTGTCGATCGGGGCGAACAGCGGCACCTCGGCGCGGTAACGCTTGGGCGTCGACGCGTACCAGGTCGGCAGGTCAAGCGGCAGGGTCCTCACGGCAAACGAAATCTTGGCATCGTCCTTGCGAATCTTCTTCAGGAAGAAGGAGGCGATGACGGCCGAGGGCGTCTGGTAGAAGTCGGTACGGACCGTCTCGAGAATCTCCTCGCCGCCGGTCTCGACGTTGCCGTCCTTGTTCTTCTTGCCGCTGCCGATGAAGAGGTGGCGGTCCTTGGTCTTGCAGCCCTCAATCTTCATGAACTGGTCAAACTCAAGGACGCGACGCTTGCAGCAGCTGTAGCCCTTGCTGCCCTCGTGGAAGATGGGCACGCCTGGGTGGTGGACGCACGACTCACCGCCGTCGCGCGAGCCGGCGTATTTGGCGCCGCAGGCCTTGCGGCGGCAGACGGCCTCGGCGGGGGTGGGGGGCGCGGGGGCGTCGTCTTCGGACTCGGGGGGCGGCGGAGGCGGGGCCGGGGTCGCCTGGGCGGGCGCGATGGGCTTGCGGGTGGGCGTCGGGGCCACGGAGGCGGCGGCGAGCTTCTCAACGAGCGCGCTGTCGGCTTGGGGCTCCTTTTGTTCAACTTTGGGGGGCAGGTCGGTCGTCGAGTGTTTGCCCTCGGTGCAGGGTGGGATGGCGAGGAACTCTTCAAAAGTGAGGAACCGGGGCTTGCAGCACTTCCAACCTGGGGTCCAAGACAGAGGTGTCAGTGAGCCGAGATGACGGCTCGACCAGTGGCCATAGAGGTTCTCGAGTTATTGGCGGACTTACCCTTCTGGCCTTCGTGGAAGACAGGCGGGCCGGGGTGGTAGACGCAGACCTCCTCGGGATCGGTGTAGAGCTTCCCGCAGCCCTGGTGGACGCACTTCTCAGCCATGACTGGAGCTATTTCTCATGCAAGGAATTGACTCTGGTGCTAGCGTTGTGGGCGTGTCGTTGATGGCGTATGCTGACCGTGTCGTGAGAGTTTCCAGTGTGCTGGATACAGAGTTGGTCATACACAATGACAGCAAGCAGGTGGGAAATGGCGGGGCAAATGGCTTGAATTGTTCTTCTCCGCGATTCCAGAATTTGGCGGGCAGTTGCACCGCACCTGGCAGCTTCCAGAAGGAAAACCACACGTCACTGGTGCAAGCTCTCTCACCGCCTTCCTGTTGTGGTACAACCACCCCTGGTCGCCCCATCGCACCGCACGAGCTGCCTGTTGCCGCCGCACCCCGGGCCGCTGCCAGGACTCGCCAGGGGCCGACAGTGGCAGGCTCTGTGATTCCAGGTCATCAGCCCATGTTGAGCTGCGACATCAAGTCAATCTTAACCTCTTCATTTGGCTGCAACAGCACTCCATCCACCATCCAAGAGAAGGGACTTGCTGAAAACCAATGGTTCATTCAGACTGCTGATTTGCCTACCAACCCCCCACCTCAACATAGCCATTCTCCCTCAGCCACTAGAATCAAGTGCGCCATGTTTCCGACAGTTCGCCTACTCCATCCCTGCCGCATCACACTCTTCACCCGGGATGGCTGCGGTCTCTGCGTCAGAGCCAAGTCGGCACTCTCAAACGTTTGGGACCGCCGGCCCTTTGACTTCCACGAGGTCAAGATTACGACTCCCGAGGCAAAACCTTGGAAGGACTTGTACGACTTTGACGTGCCCGTGGTAGGTTTCCCAGTCCTCCTGCGTTGGTCTGAATGAGAGGCTGGACGATTTGTTTAGATTCACTTTGCCAAGTCGGGTGCCCCAGACGAGGACCCCAAACTGGTCACAAAGGCCCTCAAGCTCATGCACCGCTTCGATCCAGCGGATGTCGAGGCCAAGATGGACGAGATTGAGCAGACCAAGGCATAATACCAACCCTACCCACGTCGCTCATGTAACACTATGTAATACCAAAGACTGAAGACTTGTGAGGGAGACATGCATGAAGAATTGGGTGGAGTTTCGCAACCAAGTTTATTCGGCCGTTACGTCCACCAGAACACATACCGCGCCTGCATATATGTAGTCCCTGGCAGAAAGTACACCTGGATAGACCATCAAGTGTTCTCCACCAATTGCCGCATCCTAGGAAGTTGGACTGCTCCCTGTTCATCTGACGAAGCTCGATTTTGTGTCTTTCTTTCTTTCTTTCTCCCTTTCTCTCTCTCCCTCTGTCTTCGGCGTCGATGCTCGTATATGCCGCTGGCAGTCGTCTTCACTGCTGGAAATAGCGATCACTTACTCACAAGTAAAGCACAACACTTGTTGCTCAACAGAGCCCGGATTGCCCAATCGGTGCTTCTCGGTCGCTCCGCCTGGCTGCCGCAATTGAGTCCCTGATCACGGTGTAGAAAAGCGGCAGCCATTCTCGTCTGTATATCGCCGTCCCTCACCACAGAGGACGGCCGACTTGCGGGTTCACGCTCGCTTTTGCCCTTGTACTCGCTCTCCATCGAGGCCCCGCCGCTCTCGCAGCAGTAGCCCCAGAGGGGGTATCACTTAATCCTGAAGGCAGCTTGAAGGGGGGGAAATACTGTAAGCCCAATCACACGGCAACAAAGGATAGGAGGACGGCATACCCAAGGTAATCCTCCTTGATGCTACCAATGGCCCACATCTCGCTGACCTCGGCACGTGTACCGATGACCTTGACGCGCACATGCGTTCCGGGCTCGATGATGGTGTCATCGTTGTCCGTGAACTGTGGCGGCGTCGCGTTGGGATCCCACTTGATTTCCGAAGGAATCAACTAGGAACATGTCAGTTCTTGTCCGCCCGAGCAGTGTGCCGCTTCCCAATGACAACATACGTGAGCAGACACGAAGAGTCGCAGAGGACCAGCCTGAGCAAAGAAGCCCTGATGGTTGACGGAGTAGACGACGGCATCAACCTGAAGTCAAGTCAGAAGTCTTGTTCCCCCAGCACCGAGGCAGGAAACAAGGGAACGCTACCGTCTCGCCCTTGAAGGGCCTCCACACGACCGCACGGTACCCGACGTTGAATTCGGCGAGTCCACTACCAGGTAGAATCTTTCCCTCGGAGATATCAAACGTGTCCATGATAGAGATGACGTAGTAGCTTCCGGCGAAGGTGCCCTCGACATCCTTCAGTAGGTTGCTCGTGACCAAGTCGTGCATGTTGCGCCCAAAGTACGAAGGGTGCAGGGTGACCCTGCGCTCCATGTTCTTGAGGAAGAACATCTTCGCGATGTGTGTGTGTGTGATGGTGTCGGGGCAAAAGTTCAGCTCTGAGTCGTTCGCGATTGGTCGCCTCGAAAAGTCGGTCCCTGTCGCCTGCTTTATGCGTCGCGCACCTCTCGAAAACTGGCCAAGTCGAGCAGTGCCGTCGTCTTAAGCTTCGTCAGAGTAAACGCTACGCGACCTTGTGTGGCTGGGGCGCTTCGCTGTCGCGGCCGAGTGTCAAAGACAGGGAAGAGCAAGCTCTAGCGATGGGATATTGCTACGCGCCAGTGTCGTGATGGCACGGAGGATACAGTGAAAAGAAAGACGGAAGGAAATCAAAATGCACGAGGGCCTCCTGAGCTGGGGTCGGGGCTACTGAGACGCGCCACACTAACTCCTGGCGACGGGCGGTCAATTGATGGGATCGCGAGCCGTGGGATGGAGAAGTAGATGGAGGAGATAAATCCGACGAGGCTGAGGCCTCACTGGCGCGAGCCCAGGCATCTGGCTAAGGCACAAAGAGAATGCAAGAACAAGGTGCAAAGCCACAGGCACCCACAAGCACGCGCCACAAGGGTGGAGGACAAGACGGTAGGCGAAAGGCGGAAGTGGGGGTGGAGTGTGGTGTTGCCGTAGAATACTGTGCAGGACCTGCCATCTGTTAATTGGAGCAGTGCAGTACCTACCTACCTACCTAGGGTAGGTACTTCAGGTGCCACCTTCCCTCGACAGGACCTGGCCTAGGCTGGGCCTCGACAGGGGCGCGCCTGACTCTGTCTGGGGATGGGGAACATGTCGCAGCGAATCAACGGCAGCGCCAGCGCCAGCACCACGAAGCACGAGCACGAGCATGAGCACGACCATTGTTCAAACTCTTTTCCCCCCTCTCAAATTCCCAATGTTCATCACCATGGTCTGACCTCGACATTATTACATTCTGCATCTACCAGAACTTCCATCTCACCAAACTTCGACACCTCATCGTTCAGACAGCCGAGGCTCAACCCTCGGTCGAACCGCTGCCTCGAGTCAAACCCCTCAACAGTTCAGCCCTCGTATCCCCTGGCCCTGGTCGCGCGCCTCCGAAGCTTCCAGCTAACGCGCATCTCCATCTCCAAAAAGGAGGACCCTGACTACCCCCTTCCGCATCCTCAGCCGTCCTCATCACCAGCGCTCATCTGTCAATACGAACCCCAGATCACGCGATCACTTGCTCTTCTCAGGCCCCACGGCATCTCTCATCGCTCACTACCTTATCCCGACGACCTGAGACTGTCCACCGTCTCCTAGCCTGAGAGAGCCACCTGTCACTTTGACTGTCTGCGGATGCACTATTCAACATTTGTTGCTCTCAGGTCCAATCACCATCAACCACCATCATGTCCCTCGACTTGGAAAAGCATCTAACCTTTGTGAGTGAAAATCTGCGGGCCCTTTACCGACCAGTGATGGACGAGGCGTCTCATTCCATTCATTCTTGATATTTCAGTTGGGGCTAACTTGCGCAAAGTATGGTGCCTATCACCATAATTCGGTCAACATTGCCATTCACATGTGCTGTGTGCCTCTCATCCTCTACTCAGGTTTCTTGCTGGTGAGTGGCTGACCGACCTCGGTCTAGGTCTAGAGCCGGCCGTACACCGAACCACAAGCTCATCAATTGATCGCAGGCCACCAACACGGGAACTCTTATCCCGCTGCCATCTTGGTTGACCGCTCCGTACCTGGAACTCAACCTCGGCACCCTCGCCGCCATCACCTGGGGTGCGCTTTATGTGCTCCTCGAGCCTGTTGCTGGCACCCTGCTCGCCATCATCAGCCTCGCTGTGACCGCCTATGGCAATTCTCTGAGGATCGATAACCCGACAACCACGAATCAGGCTGCGCTGATCACCCACGTTGTCTGCTGGATCTTCCAGTTCATTGGCCACGGTGCTTTCGAGAAGCGCGCTCCCGCGCTGCTCGATAACCTTGTCCAGGCCATCTTCCTGGCGCCCCTTTTTGTCTGGCTTGAGTTTCTGTTCTTGTTGGGATACCGACAGGAGCTCAAGGCTCGCGTCGACAAGGCCGTCGAGAAGGAGATTGCCAAGTTCAAAGCCGCTCAGGCTGTTGATGCCAAGAGCGGCAAGGCCCAGTAAGCAAGTGTCGGTGACGATCTTGCCACAGCTAGCCAGCCAAGCGATGGGACTTGCCGACAATGCCAGCCTCCATTCCATGTTCCATCTCTTCGGCTCCCCCAAATTATCGAGAGATCTACGTCATCTCACCAAACGCCCTGAGCGAGTCGAGTCATCCATCGCCCGTAATATGCTCAGATCCTTGACATCGACTTGCTGGGTAAATCACGAAGGAGCGTTACATCCCCTGCTGCGAATTCTTCGTTAGCACCATCACGGCATTGTGTTTTGTGGAGATTGTGAGCCTTTGCATTTTTGTATAGATTTGTGTATGATGGAGGTCGCCCCAAGGTTTCCTGCCCTCACTAATACAATCACCCATTGTCTGTTTTTGTTCCTGCACGCCTTCTCGCTGTCTAACATCTAAGCCACTTCAGTTGTGTGGCCACACATCTGATAGTCAAAGAACGAAACGCGGACTTCAACACAAAGAAACCACGAAGACTCAAAGAGAAAACCGTATCAATTACCTGCGTTGGTGATTCTTCTTGAGATGGTTTCTTGTACATCCCCTGGGCGGTTCATCTGTCAGGTCCGCGTCGTAAAGTCGTTGTTTCTGGTAATGTTGCTGCTCGATACGTAGTGCATCAGCTGAGACGAACGACTCGGAGTCTGATCCGGGTCTGACGTTTTCGAGGAACCGCCGCGTAACGTGTCGCCCAGCATACCGCTCTTCCATGACCTGTTGCGAGACATGCTCTTGGCCTCCTTACGCGATCGACGGGCATTTGGCGGCGGAGCTACGTTGAGCCACGGTCCTTGAGCCGTGGCCGGATTTGTACCGCGAGGATGCTCAATACTCGACTGGGGTTCTGCCTTGGATGGTTTCTGTAAGGTCTGCGGCATCCCAACATAGCATGAATCCTTTCCGGCGGTCTTGGGGGGCTTTCGAACCTGCTCCGCGCCTCTCTGCGAGGTTGCGACCCTTCGGCTCTGCATACGAGTTTCGAAACCCTGCGACGACTCTGACTGCTCCAACGAGCGAGACGGCACCTGTAAAGGTCGGGGCGGCAGCGGCTTGTTGATATCCATCGGATGACCGGGCTGTTCGGGCACTACCTCGAACCTCATTGCCTTTTGGTCTGAATGGATTTGTCGGATCCTCTCTTGTTCTGCTAGCGTGAAGCGGCTGCGCTTGTCTGTCGGGCGTGACGAGTACTGCGTCTCCATCGCTTCACCAGGGTACCTCTGCTCAAGGACGCGCCTCTCGGCGTAGGTAAGATGGGCACCCTCGGGGATGCGCATGGGCTGCTGACGCTCGAAGGGACGACGATCGGGGCAGTACGGGCATGGATTTGTGGTGGACATGTAGAGGCGTACAGCGGCGCAGGGCTTGCTAGGTCCGTCGCCGAAGAAACAGCTGACGAGAGGATAAAAGCACTTGGTTTTCTGACGCCAGGTGGAGGTGCAGGACACGGGGTAGGATGAAGTGTGGCCACAAGGGCGATGGGTTGCAACATGGACACACATAGAATCAGGTTAGTATGCGAGACTTTGCTGTTGGGTTGGGGATGAGACTTCTTTGTGACAAGATGATTTCTTGGATGATGCTGAAACTTAGTACCAGGTTGAGACAGATGATGGCGTTGGTAATGGCGGTTCTTTCTACCCAAGGTGACTTTCGTCTCGTGATAGACAATAGTCGATGTTGGGCAAGCGATATATACCATCGCATGTTTCTCGTGTACATCTCCGAACAAACAGGCTGTTACTGGAAAGCCCTAATGTTCCAGAAGACGGCGTTTCTTGAAGCCGCACAGAAGATCTGCGGTTTGGGATACAATATTGACATGTCATCCGGATGGATCGAGGCCAGCACAATGGACGTGTCTTGTTCTGTTGTTCTTCAATGCTACGGCAGTGCTGAACAGCTCATATGATAGGACATCCATCCATGACTGCGTCTGTCAGGCATGTCAGTCTCTCACGTGCGGCTCTGATAGCTGCCACGTCTGACTTGTTCACCTGACAGTGCTCAAGATAAGGACTCATCAGCCTGTCGACAAGACCTGACTGGCAACTCAAGATTGATACTAATCGATGATGCGCTATTGCTGGTGATAGCTGCGCCCCAGGTAAAAGTCCCACGTCCATCAACACAGCATCATTATCGCACTTGCATTGCCGACTATCGCCCAGGAAGTAATTTGATGTTACCACCCATATCACCAGAGAACCAACCCTCACAAGCCCAAGCATGTTGTCGAGCCCGTATTCCAGTGCTCATCGAATCAAATCCAACTATACATCCATCGAGCCAAAGCTCTACTTCTTAGCCAAGCTTCCACTCAGAGTGACGCCTCAATAGAATCATTCCTGATGCCATGACCACCCGCCAACTGGGCCATTTCCGACCGGAGCAGTCTCATCATCGCCACGGATCCTCGATCCCAGACCAACCGCTTACTAATGCCATGTAATGCAAAGAGAGAACCTACTATTTGTATGCCAATCTCACCAAGGTCCCGGCCGTCAAAGACTCCCTGACCGGCCGCGGCGCCATTCCCCTCCAAGTTGCTGCCCAGGCTACCAGTGCCCGCGCGAGTGGCACCACGAAGCTGAGTCGCCAACTGAACGGCCGGTCATATGACTCCGACCAGGTCGACAAAGGAACATGGCTCGTTCGACGTGTTTGACGAGAGCCTCGCTGGCGAGGAGGATCTCAGCTTGCAGCGAAAGTGTACCAGACACCCCGTTGGCGCCGACTCCTTTCCCTGTGTCGAGGACAAGTTCTCTCCCTCCCGCGAGGCACCAGAGGTCGGCATTTAGATCTACGTCTGATTAGCAAAAAGGGGCCGTGGCGTGCTCGTTCATCCCATAGATTGGCGAATCAACCAACGACCGGAGTGCGAGCAGCTACTTAGGAACATATCGTCTAGTTACCGGACCGGGTCGACAGCTTTATACAAGTCACCGCCATTCCTTAGATAAGCCAACTGGAGAGGATCTAGAGTAAATCAGCAGACTGAGATATATTCATGGTGTTTACACGGATGGCCTCGAAGTCAGCATAACAGGACTACATCGGGGCCTGTGTAAATCCTGAGCACATCCATATATTACTGACCGAGACTGGAAGGAGTAGAAGTCGCAACCGAGAAAAGGTGCCTTCTCGCACAGGTTGGTACGCGCGCGCAAACCATCGGAAGCACTTCTCCCAAAATATCATGTCCCAAGCCTGCCGCCGCCGGTATGATACTGAGTATAACACATTTTTTATGTTAGGTGATAACTCCAAAAGGGCAGACGAAACTCAAACAGAGCAAATGCGATGCCAAAAGGATTTATCCTTTGCCGTGTGCCGGCGTCGAACCCCCAAGTCCCTCCACGCGCTTTCGAACTTGCGCGCCCATGTAGAGGCATGTGTTTACGGGTATTTATTAAGCACCTCTATAACCACCAGGCCATGCGTCACGGCCCGGTGGTTGTTGGAGAATGGCGCATCAGCGTTGCCTATGTAGTTTGTGACGTTGTTGCCTAGTCTGGCAGGAAAGAGCGGTTGCCAGGCAGCCAGCCAAGTTTGGTGCTGGCTGAGGCTCCTCAGCAACCACCACGGCATCTTGGTCTACGCATGGATACTATTCATGCAGATTGGAATGTGAACTCTCGACTTGCTCGCTGCCAATGTCTCTGCTCTGTTACAAAGACTGGCATGAGCTTCTGCCGATTTCCCTCCACTTCGGTCGCTCGAAATATGCACCAGACCCTGATCGTCCTCAACCCTGATGATCCGGAACAGAACAAGGTATTGTTATGTGGACCATTGATCCCACGCACCAGGGCACGCTCATGATGCGTCTGAAATCAAAAGCACCCGCTGCTGTGGAAGGTTGGAGTGGTGTCCGCAAGCTGGTTGTCTCGGGACGACCCATCAATGTCTCACCCCGAGGCACGTATCTTGGACCAAGGGCTAGCAGATTTCACAGTGCCGCAAGGGAACTTTATGGAACACCCATTCAACGGCGGGGATTTTTGTGTGACATTCCAAATATACTCCTCGAGTCGATCGGCGAGATGCAGGTACTTCCACATTCCGGGAAGACACCGGAGACACCGGAGGAAGCTCTGCAGTGATGTCCACAACTCGCGGGGCACGATGCCGGGGAGAAGCCGCGGCCTAAGGGAGATGAAGGACCCATGGGGACCCGACCCCACGCTCGGATGCACACAACAGTCAATAGTGCTGAGAAGATTCCTGAGCCTCATCTGGGACTGTGTCACAGGCAGCCCAACCGGTGCCGGTGCCTGATGCGGGGACAATCTTGCAGCGAGCCCCAACCCAGGAGGCCATCTGTGCGTGGCGTCGGTCCGCGGCTGCCCAGGCTTCGCGATATGGCTGCCCCAGAGTCCTGCCGAGAGACAGGCCGGCAATGTGGGAAGCGTTCACCAACAATGAGGAGCTATTCAGAGTTCTAGGAGATCGTTGTGTGAAGCTCAAAGTCGATATCGTGAGGCAAGCGTAGTATAAAGACGCAGGTTGTCAGTCCGTTGATAGAAGAAGTAGACCTCAGCACTCAGCATCTCACACAATATCACACACACTCTCTCACCACACTCTCTAACAACTGTCTCACTTTTGCCGTTCACTCTTTTTCGGACATCTTCTCCCCACTCACCTTTCACACTCACTCATAAAACTCGAAACCCACTGTCAAGATGAAGGCCTCTACTGCTACCCTCGCCCTCAGCGCCCTCGTCGGCAGCTCCTACGCCAAGCCCATGAACATGGACGCGGCCAACGGCATGGAGTCGACCAACAAGTTAATGAGCAAGGACGTGAGCATGGACAAGACGGTCATTGCCCGCGCCAACAATGTCATCAACATGGAGCTCGAGCAGCAGATGGGCACGATGCTGCCCGCCGGCGAGGCCATCACGGTCAAGCCCACGCTCAGCCTCGCCCGCCGCCAGGCCGACGCGGTTCTCGGCGGCCTCGAGGGCATCCTCAACGACCTCCAGCTCTCGCAGCGTGAGATCGACGCCCTCATCGAGTCGGGCAGCGGCTCGATCGACGTCCAGCGCCTCACGGGCCTCCTCAGCGGCGTCCAGGGCACCCTCGGCGGCCTCACCGGTGTCGTCAACCCCGGCACCCGCGGCTTTTCGCTCGAGCTCGCCGACGTCACAGGCACGACCGACATTATCGGCCAGATCATCTCGACTGTGTCGGGCATCCTGTCATCAATCTTTGGCCCCGCGTCCGGCGGTAAGGCCGGCGGCGCCCTCGGCAGCCTCGGCGGCGTAGTTGGCGGCAAGGCCGGTGGTCCCCTCGACGGCATTCTGGGAACCGTCTTCAGTCTTCTCGGCGGTGGCGCCGGCGCCGGTGGCGCTGGTAATGTCGGCGGTAACCTCCTCACTGGCCTCCTCGGTGGTCTCCTTGGAGGTGGCTCTGGCGGTGCCGGTGGTGCCCTCAACGGCGTGACTGGCACCCTCGGTAGCCTGACTGGCACCCTCGGTAGCCTGACTGGCGGGCTCACCGGTGCCGGTGCTGGTGCGGGCGCTGGCGGTGCTCTCGACGGTGTCACTGGTACCCTCGGTGGCCTGACGGGCGGCCTCACTGGTGCAGCTGGTGCCGGTGCCGGTGCCGATGCTGGTGCTGGCGCTGCTCTCGACGGTGCTACGAGCTCCCTCGATGGTGTCACTGGTACCCTCAGCGACCTGACCAACGGCGTTGCTGGTACTCTCGGCGGCATCACCGACGGTCTGACTGGTGCCCTCGGTGGCCTCACCAACGGCCTGACTAGCACCGTCGGCGACGTTGCTGGCGGTGCTACCAAGGCCGCTACTGGCGCTGCCGGCTCCGTCATAGTGGGCGGCACCCGCATGTGCGCCTGCTAAGTGGTTTGCGTGCCCCTGGGAGAAGGCATCGGTTCCGAAGGTCGGAATACAAAATTGGTGATTTGGCATGGATCGACGGATCATGAGGAGACTGTCATCTAGACGATACCCGCGCATGTGGATTTCTTTTCCTCCTTTTCCTTATTTCTTTTTGTCATAAGTTTGCTGCATGTTGCATTGCGAGTAGTGGAGAAGAGAATAGAAAGTTGGCTGTTACAGAAGTGTCTGCCCTATCGTGACGGTCGATTTGATGATGATCTGTCATACCTCGACATCCCAGCAAAGGAAATTGATGCGTCGTCGATGGCTGGAGATGAGGCTGTTGATGGAGGTCGTCGATGGCCGGCGAGGTTGACAAGTTGAGCCGATCGTGATGCATCTGGCCAAGTGGGGCGAGGCTCCCTTAGATGCAAGATCGTGCATTGCCGCGGGCCCCACAGATCGCTCAATGACGATTATGACTTAACAGGGCGGACCTCGTCTGCTGAGGCAACAGCGGCTGGCGAGCAGCCGAGTGGGGCCTCTGGGGCCACTGGAGCCGCTGGAGCCACAGGGGGGTCCAAGGGTCCAGCGATGACAGCTTCAACTCGGCCCATGACCTCACCTTTCATTCGCAACCTCAGCACAGCACTCTCGACACACGGCCGCAACCGCATCCATTCGCTTCGCCCGATGCCCAACAGCACTCTCGGCTCAGACAATCTCATACCATCGCGACCTTAGTGCATCAGCTCCCCCAAACTCACAGGGACACCCATTTGATAGACTTTTCCATGCCCACAACCGGCGATCAGGTCCACATCCAGGCTGTTGACCCCTTTTGTACCGTCATCCAACGGGGCGGCGATGGGCATGCCCCTATCAACATGACCACAATCGAACGCTCCGGCCGTCGAGGCTCGAGTGCCTCCCCCATGTACCCCTTTCCGCCTCGTGACCTGGGTGTCTCGATGCGTGCCGAAGTGGGAGAAGGTCAGAGACGAAGCCCCCTCGCCCATGTCCGTCCTCCCCGACTCGCGCGCGGGGTACGCATCATCGACGACACTCAAGCTTTTCCCCATCCGCTCCCCGGGCGCCATCCGGCGGATCACCCCATTGGTGAAGTCATCGACCTCGACATGATGTGGTGTGTCGCCGAGTGTCAAGTCAGCTCTCCTCAGCCTAGTGGTCGCGTGTAGATTCCCAACCCGTGCTCGTCCATTGGGTCGTTGCGCATCACTCGTTGCCCCCGCTCCCCTCTGTCGTTCGTTAGTGATGTGCCATTGACCGACTTCGTCTGGGTGGTCTCTTTGACCCCTCATGAGCTGCCGTTGTGCCTATATATCCTGTGCTCCCTTGGCTTTCCTCCATGGCCACATCATCTTGACACACAACACCACAAAGTTACATCGAAACCTTAGCAACCATCACCACCTAGAAACCATACCTCCTAGAAACCATACCTCCTAGAAACCATACCTCCTAGAAACCATACCACCTACAAATAGTATCATGGACTCCTCCAAGCCCGCCGACCAGCTCAGCAGCTCCCCCACCGGCCGCAGACGCAGCTCCAACACCCTCTTCGCCGGCCTCGTCGACCAGAAGCGCGGCACCCAAGGCCAGGCCCGTCGCCAGAGCCTCCACGACCAGCAGGTCGCACCCGGCATGTTTGGCAAGATGTGGCGCAAGTATGTGTCTACTCAAGTACACCCCCTGATATTTCCCAACGGCTTCACTAACACGCCGTTCCAGTTTTACCGCCGGCCCTGCGTCGCCTCCCAAATAAAGCACAAGCATGTAAAGAAACCTTCAAACCATGACATCAATGACTTATGAGAGTTGGGGCGTTATCGGGAAGCGCGACCAGATTGTACATCACAGGCTTTTGAGCAGAGTATCCGTGTATGATAGACGTTTACTGGCCGTTTTATCGGTTGAAATCTAATGATACCTTTGTCGAACTACCAATACTTAAACATGGTGATGTACACCTCACACCAGTGCATGTACGATGTGTCGAGCACGTCGTCTCAATCGTGAATCACTTCGATCTATAACGCACTGGACACATGGTCACCGCAAATTCAAACTTCACTTCTGCCGTGTGGCATTGTCAGACAGGTTACAATCACATACATCCAGTACCATGAATGGGGCAAAGTCAGGCTTGAATTTCGCTGTCCAGCTACATCGGCAAGAGAATCATTGTCGGCATCCCACTTGCACAGAACCCCCCACCTGTGTGCCCCCTTGACATATAGCCGGGTGACGCCCCGAAACCTGATGGTCGAGCGCAAGAGCTTAGGTCCGGACGATGCAATCCCACCGCCCGTCCCAGGAGACGTGACCAGCCCATCGCTCTTAGAAGCACACGCTTCCACCGTCCAAGCGTTTGGTCCACCATTTCGGCGCCCTTGATTCAAGGGCGGTGATGTCCGCAGGTGGTCCAGGTCCTCCTCGGCCTAGTCCGAGATGCTGGCTCCGGAGCAAAGTAGCCTCTGCCGCGGCTGGCAAGTTGTCCGCTGGTCGTGGGCTTATCCACGGGACGGCCAGCTGACGACACGCCTCCGGCATACCGCTCTTACTATCACGCTTGTCTCCTTCAGAAAGAACCCCGCCTGGCGGCACTGACGAGGATTTACGCCTCTACCGCAGAGTGACCTCGCCGCCGCCGCAACAGATCCGCTGCTGCGCCGGTTGTTATTCTCGATCAGTTTCGACAGTCATCACTGCGCACCACGACTTTTTCTCACCAGCTGCTCGTAATACGAACAGTAGGCATTTGACCGTAAGGGCTTTTAGCTCTAACGTCATCATATCGTGAATCGTCTCGTCGTACTGAGTCGTGTCCACCGGGCAGTTTCCCCGTCATGCCCAGGACTAACGCGCGAAGGTATGTACTGATCGTTCACTCGTAATGGTCCATCCTGCAGAGACAAGTCAGCAAAGTGTGCAACAGATATGGAGATCCCGCGGCGGAAGCATCTTACCCTCTGTATGATCGTCATCATGGCGGATCCAACTGAACCGAAAAGCATGGCAACGCTTCGTTACACAGCTGGCATCTATCGCCATACTGCTCATTGTTGCTTCGATCGAACACGAAGACAACATGCCGGGCCTTTTAACGTCCTGCCCAGGACAACACCAAGCAGGCTCTCATTGCCGTGCTGGTCATCGTTGCTACACTTACGCATGTAAGCAACGTCGTGGGCCTTTTGATGTCATACCCAGGACAATTGGATGGTTCCCATTGCCAGCCTGCTCATGCTTGCTCTGGCAATACAATAACGCTCAAGCAAAGTTCCGTTTCAGGTCCTGCCTAAGCACACAGCGAATTCGCCGTATAGGCGTTGAGATTAGCGTTCCTGGTCGTTGTTGGGATGGCCGAGTTCTGCAAGTGCACGCCTTGGGCCGATTGACGACATAAGGATTCGGATACGTATTGAGCACCACGCATTGCTTCGACGTCGTCGGTTGACGCGAATATGCGATGCACCAGCTGTCGATGAGGGAAACGCATCATTGGACGACGGTCAAAGGCGCATTGTTGACCAGACGGAAAACACTGAGGGATGGCGAAGCAAAGCTGAGCTCGAGGTGGAGAGCTTCAGACTGGAGTAAGCTTCGCGCACGGATGTCCCTGTTTCACCTGACACCTACTGTATCGGGAAAGACAAGGGCACTGTACGTGTTGGGAGAAGCTCGAAAGGTCATCGGCCATCTCTTGGCAAATTCCAAGGCTGGTGGCTCAAGTGCTGTCATCCGTTTGTTCTGACAAGGTCCTTCCCTCAATGCACCGGGGCATTGGGCTCGACCGTGTCGCCGACCCGGATGGTTGAATATTGAGCTTCCTTCGTGGCATAGCCTGGTCGACTGTCGTGACGCATGTGCGTACCGAAAAACACCTTACCGTCGAAGCGTCGGGTTTTGGCCAAAGTCAGAAACGGCTCCTGATGTTTTGCGCCATTCTTTTGGTCGACGCAGACCATTTGACACCGACGACAAGAGCCCATCAGTCGGAAGTTATGGCGACCTATCTTGACGGTGGCCCAAGCGTCTTCGGCGTACGGCAGAGGTGCATCGTTGTCGTTGCTTGGGCCGACAACAACGTTGCCTCTGAAGGCGGAGATGGGAACCGGGGCGTCCCCCTTGGCCATGATATCGTGATTGAGTGCGCGAAGACTGGCTGTGTTCACCAACAAGATTGGACTCTCATTTGCGAGGAGAATCTTGCTTCCCTGCTGTTCAGAATCCGAGTCCGGCGGGGATGGCAGGTCTGGGAATGATCCTGGTACCAGGCTCGTTGCTGGCTTTCCGAATCTTTGGTGCTTCTGAATTTGTGCCTTTGACTGGCGCATGCCTCGTCCTCGACCGCCTGCTGGGAACCGAGCGAGCACACAAGGCACGCCTAGAACATCGGAAAAGAAGGCATTGACCTCTGGAAGAGCGCATTTCTGGGCGGATATTTGATCACCGCAAACTCGGGATACAAGCATAGGGTTGGAATCTTGCGTATCCAGAACCGTTGGGTCCGCTGACAATGGCACCGAAACCTCGCTTGGCCCATCTGTGCGTACTGTGCCGCAGCATGTGACACGAAGAAGGCCTTGCTGAAAATCCAGGACTGGCCGAATGAGAGCCATCTGAGGATATCGTTTCTGGCTCAATGCTTGTCCCGTCCCAGAGTGAACCAGACACCATTCCCTGTCCCAAGCTAGACCCTCTGGTTTCACTTCCCAATCTATACCATGCGGCACCGAATAGGCGGCACAGCTTTTGATGGGAAAGACAGACAAGGCCTGGACACGCAACTGTGGGGCGTCCGGGACAAACTCCATGGTGGTGATGGTTGGGATTGTGGCAAGATACTCCGTCTCTCTGTAGAATTCGGCAATGAAGTCAACGAAGCTTTTGACGTCCTGCATTATGCTCATCGCGCCCAGGCTGGCTCGGATCACACCCGTCGGTTTTCCGGCGATGATGTCTTGATCCGTGCCGCAACGAAAGCCAGCTGAGAAGTTTCTCCGAACCTCCCAAGGCTCAAGCTTGAGAGCTGCGGCGATACCACCTGGGCTGCACACACCGCCGGTTCTAACATGGAATTTCTGAAGTGTAGCAAGCTTCTCAAATTCATTCAAGCTGATCCATGCACCTGCGGCGTTGAGCAGATTGAAGGCTACCACTGGCCCATGCTCAGCGACAAGTTCGGCGTTGGGGTCGTTGTCTTCACCGTACAGGACACAGACTGGCTCGCCGTTAGAATGCCTGAGAGCAGACAGTCCTTTGGCCAAATGCCGGCGCAAATACGCCGTGTGAGCAGCGACGTGCGCCATAGTCCCAAAAAGCGCCTTGTGACTGTGGAGAGCAGCATCGAGCGCAATGATGCTGTGAAACGGCAGTGTTCCGTCCTCTAGTCTTTCGTGAAGGAACTGACTCTTCGAGGCATGCCACTTCTCTTTCCCACATACGACAGTGTCCACAGTGCCGCCACCAAAATATCGCCTCGAGTTGAAGATTGGCTGCGCTTGTCGTCGGACAATCAGAGCCCCCAAATCGGGGAAGCCGAAAATCTTGTAGAGACTAAGGACAGTAAAGTCAGGCGATGTTTCAGAGTCGCTGAGATCGAGTGGTGAGGTCGTTACGAGAGATGAGGCGTCGAGCATGGTATATAGAGCCCTCGATGGATGCACCGCCTTTCTCATCTCCGATGACCACGAAACTGGGTATCGTCTCCCGTCCATATGCGACTGGGCGGTATGGGCGAATAAAATTGTCGACTCTGAAGCGATCAGGCTGAGATTGAGTGTGTGCCCAGCGAGACATTTGTTGATGTGATTGTCATCGACACAAATACTCTCGATGGCTTCCTCTCGAACGCCAACAAGACTAGTATGGCAAGCCTGATGATATGCGTATGAGAATCCCGCGGGGAGATTGCGAAAGGCTTCAAGCACAATTTTGACGCCTGCCGTGGCATTGGCAACGAAGACCAAGTCGAACTCGGAAGGATCCGCGTTGAAGAAGGTAAGAAGTCGCAAACGAATGTCTTCAATACGAGACGTAGTGTACTGTGAAGGCAGAGAGCCAGAGTGAGGGTTGCCAAGTAGATTAGACATCATCTCGGCAGTGAACATGTCCATCATAGACTTGGAGTAAACCGTCGTTCCAGCATGGTCGAGATATACGGAGTCTGTGGCGAGTCAGCCTTGTCGGATTTTCCGGACGAGCGAACCAGCAGACCTTTGAGCATTGGGTATTCGCGATCTCTGAAGCCCTCCACCAAGGCATTATACGAGGGTTCTGCCATATCGAAGTAAGGTCATGCAACACTATCTCATGCCACATACACTCGCGGTGTGAGGTTGGTGTGTCGGAGTTGCAGCCAAGGAGCCAGAGTAGGTGAGGGGAAGAGATGGACAGGCGGCCTGACGCCCACGGTCCAAAAGAGTGAGGAAGGAAAAAATGCCAACGAAGGCACATGGAGGCAAGGTCATGATGGGGCCGACGACGAGTTGATAAGCCGAAGAGCCTCATCTCCAATTGCGGGTACCATCTTGTCTAGATAGTTACGGCGGAGGCCGGCGTTTGGTTTGGAGAAGGACGAGCGATCGGGCACCTCCGCACAAAGCACTAATTGTTAGCCTGTCTCGCCTGTCTACTGGCTGACACTGCCCTTGGCTGGCATCATCTGGCCAGACTTGCCACCAAGTGGTCACGAAAAAGGTGGGACCTCAGACGCGTGCACGTCCCTTGAGAAGCACGTGCCGGCGTCGACTCCCTCACGTCGTTTAATGGAAAGTCGCGCCCTGACGCGAGAACGCGCTCCTGCAGCACTTTACGCGCCGTACTGGCCCACCCTTCCGGGGCGGCTACTTCTAAATCTCCCTGCCAGCCAGCTCCCGGAGCAGGTCCGACCCCGACAACGACACATCCCACACCTCCACATACCTACCTCTCAACTGTTGCACCTGCCTTGACGCACAACTGTTCACCAACTGACTGCACCTTCTTGAATCTTGCGCCATTCCTTCCTCCTCGACCGCTCCTTCCTGACCCTCAGGTCAAAAGCCCTAGAGCGATTCCAATGGCCGGCACCACCCTCGGAAAGCGGACGAGGGACGTCGCAGACACAGGTAAGCGGATCCCCAAGCAAGCGCCTCCTGCGTTCATCTTGCTCATCAAGCCTCTTCCAGGTACCCTTGATTGCCCTGCAAAGCGAACTCGACGATCAGCTCGACTAGCGGAGGCGAATGACGAAAATGCCGACCCCAAGGCGACCGAGTCCCTGTCGGAAATCGATGAGGATCACGATGCCGTCCCCACGCCATCCACAAAGAGACAATACCGCACAAAGTCACAAAAGCTTACAAAAGCCGTACCCGTCACTCCACAAACCCCTCGTCACCGAGATGCCTTCGCAAAGGCCCCAATCACGCCAAGACATGCTGTCATGTCTGCGGGCAAGCTTTTCCGACGAATGACCCCCAGACGCCTCTCACACCAGCGGCTCAGCAGACGGTCTACCACCACGCGCGACAGCTCTTTGCCCGTGGAGCTGATCCTGGCCAACTTGTAGGGCGTGAGGAGGAGAAGGCCCGGCTCAGCAAATTTGTCGACCAGTGCTCCTCTTCGGCTCCGAGCGGCTGCCTCTACATCAGCGGTCCACCGGGTACAGGAAAGAGCGCCATGGTCAAGGAGGTCACGAGCAAGTTGACGGAGACGCTCGGGGTGCGTCAGGCTTACATCAACTGCATGAGCATCCAATCATCCAAGGACCTGTACAACACCCTTCTCGACCTGCTGGGCCACAGCGAAGATCTCAACGAGGCGCAAGCCATGGCGGTACTACAGACGATCTTTGTCAACTCGGAAGAGGATGCGCCTGTCCACCTGGTTGTCTTGGACGAGATCGACCATATTCTTACAATGGGCTTGGAGAGTCTATACCGTTTGTTTGAGTGGTCGCTCCAGAAACCGTCACGGCTGGTCATGGTCGGCATCGCCAACGCTTTGGACTTGACAGATCGCTTCCTACCACGACTCAAGTCAAAGAACTTGAAGCCCGACTTGCTTCCTTTCCACCCTTACTCAGCCGCCCAGATCAAAAGTATCATCACGACCCGTCTAAAGAGCCTGTTGCCAGAAGGCAGCCAGCAGACATCAGCTCCCTTCATCCATCCCGCCGCTATCGAGCTTTGCTCGAGAAAGGTGGCGAGCCAGACGGGAGACTTGCGCAAGGCCTTTGAGATTTGCCGCAGAGCGCTGGATCTGATAGAGGCGGAGACGAAAGAGAAGCACGAGAACGAAGCACGCGAAAAGATGCTTCAGATGACGCCCTCTAGGAAGCCCCTGGGTGAGACTACGAACTGTGCCTCTCCCACAAAGGGCGGCTCGAGGAGCGTCGCCCAGATTGCAACGAGCTCGCTCAAAGCCTTGACGGCAGAAACAGCGCCCCGCGCTTCCATCGGACACCTCAACAAGGTCACGCAAGCGGCTTTTAGCAACGGCACAAACCAGAGACTCAAGGCACTCAACCTGCAGCAAAAAGCGGCACTCTGCGCCCTGGTGGCCCTGGAGAACCGCAACCGATTGGCGAGGGCCAACTCTGGACTCTCGACGACACCATCCAAGTCGGCTACCCTCGCACCGACTGTCAAGATTCTGTTCGACACGTACACTGTTCTCTGCACACGAGACTCTGTTCTGCACCCGCTCTCGAGCTCAGAGTTCCGCGAGGTCGTGGGCAGCCTCGAGACGCTCGGCCTTGTCAGCCCTGTGGAGGGCAAGGCGGGCAGCTTCATCGCGCAGACGCCTAGCAAGCGGTCGCGCAAGGGCAACTTTGCCACTGGCGAGGAGAGGCGGGTGGCCAGCTGCGTTGGCGAGAAGGAGATGGAGCAAATGACGGACGGCGTGGGCGCGGGCATCCTCAAGAGCATCATCAGCGGCGAGGCATTGGACTGAACAGAGCGAGTTGTGGGTACGGTTCTCTTGGTATAAACATTGACAGAAAAGGGCGTTCGGGTTGTGAATCTTATGCATGGCATTGCGTAGGGGTGTGGATGAGACGGGGCATCTGTTTTCCTACGGGGATCATGGGACGAAGGAACCATTGGGGTGTTTGGTGTAGGTGTGGCATACATTTAATTTTGGTGAGCATGCAGAGATTGCGACCGGAGCTTGATACCCAAAAGCCGGAGCTAGATCACTGTATACAAATGACGAAGAGAGGACTGTTCAGATGACCCTATTCATTTGCGTTTGCAATACCACCTATGGCGGGCGAGGAGAGACAGTGGATGTGCGTGCGCGTGCCGACTCGCGACCATCCAGCCCTTGCCATGTTAACCTTGACGCGACAGAGCCGCGGAGCCGAGTCCACGGAGCAAAGTGAGCATTGAGGAGGGATACAGGCCGCCAGCCCTGCTGCGTTGGACCTTAAAGGACGGTGGATGAAACGCATTGAGCCCAGGGGCATCCGGGCGCTTTACTAGCCTGCGGGATCCCCCTTTCCAGTGGAAGGGTTGTGAGGGATCATAGCCAGGGGGGCATACCTAGGTAGGTAGGGGCCGACGGGCAAAAACAGCTTACCAGAACACAACGCGCTGAGGTGTGATGCTCTTCGCTGTACCAAATGTACCTGGGTAGGATGGGGAGTGGATGCTCTCGGCCAACCAGTGCCTAGCGGGAGGGCCTAGTGCTGCCACTGAACCACGCCCTGGGTCGGATGTGGTGTCTGGCCCGATGCGGATCGGGAGGAGGGTGCCGTAGTGGAGTGCTGGTACAAGGACTTGTACTTGTAGGTCGAGGGGCGCGATGGCTTTCGACAGGGTGTGTAGGTACCTACTCAGGCGCCGAAACATGTACAGACATGCTGCATTTTTTTTTCTCGGTTCGTGTCTTTAGCTGTGAGATAAGATTCGGACTCAGCTCTTGCTTGGCCCTTGATCTGGTAAGATGCCGGGCTGAGGCAATTGTATCATTGCAGAGAGGCTTGAGGTTAATTCGACTGTCGGCAGGATCATGCTGTGGAAGTACCGTGGCGGCAAGACCTGTCCTGCGCCTGACACGCGACGTGTGTGCGTTACACACAAGCATGGTGAAGAATAATACTATCATTCGTCGCGTAAAATACAGGTGAATCGCGGGGACCAACAGTACCAAGTGTTCAGGTCGTCCTTCATCCTCTCAGGGTTACACTGACGGGGAATGCTACCCCAGTACTTATCTCAGAGCCCGTTACGGAAAGGCCGACAGAACCGAGACCCTCATGCGGTACGCCATCGTACGTGAGTGATGTGGCCGAGGAAATGTCAATGGCTGTCAGGTACACTGTCTGTTCGGAGTGCAAACCAAATAATGTGCCACGGAATTACATACATGTAGTCCCACGAGAGATACTTCTTGTGTGAGACGAACTGTACACAGTGAGATATGTGCACTGAACCGTCGCCGTGAATGTCGTTGGGGCTTTGAGGAGAGACACTGGGCACAAGTAGTGCCAGTTGGGGCCATGAGGCGGAGCATTCGTGGGGTGGGTGCCACTAGAACAGATGGTCTCGAATGATATGGCCACAATGAGAGAGGGCATGAGTGACACGCAAAGGAGAATACATTTGTCTACCTACCTATGTACTTGACGACGTTCATAGGTAAGGTAATCAGGAGCAAAATGCACAGTGAGAGAAAACAGGAGGAAAAGCGTGCTTGATTTCGCTGACAACATATCGGTAGGAACGGTGCACTATAAGTCGGGATCTCGGCTCTGTCGTGCCTGGCCTGACTGGCAGGTGAGAATGGTGGAGGACTCGGATGGGGGGAGGCGCCAGGCCTGAGCGCGCCGCCATCCGCTCTTTCCAGGTTCAGGTTCGCTCGCTCACTCGGGCAAGCTCAGGCTCAGACGTGCCTGCGTCTCTGCGCACTCCGTCCCTCTCTCTCTCTCTTGCTCGCCCGCTGCATTAAGGCAGGGCAAGGTCGCCTCTCTCGTTGCATCGTCTTCCATTGCCCTCTCATTGCTGCTTTTGTGACTCGTCCCATTCCACCTCCAGCATCAACAAAACAGAGCTTCAGGCCAACCCCCTCCCGTCCCGTCCGTCCCAGTTCCAGAAATCGTCGACCAAAGACCACCCAAAAGCCCTTCCCTCCACTGCAGAGCACGAAAAGGGCGAAGCTTTCTTGGCAAGGTTCCCTCATTCCTCTTGGCATATGCAACCCAAGCCAAGCCCGTGGTCAGCATCGCGTAGATCCGTGCCAGTACAGCAACACCAAATCGTTATTTCGTGAGAGTCAGCCGGTCTTGTTTCGATTCGATCCGACGAATCCGACCTCGCAGTCACACACCCTGCCTTGCTCGACCATCGACGACGACCGCCCTCAGCATCATCAACCGCTAGCGCTTGTTCGCCATTGCATCGCCCCTGGATGGTCGACATTGTGCGTCCTGTCGCCGCCTCCCCGCCCTCCTCCTTGACCTTCGCGCCCACCGAGCCCTTTGGCACCACGCCGAAATCGAACTCAAAAGCCACCTCAATTGAACCCCGTCGCTCCGACGCTGCATACATGGGCGCAAACCTAGATGCCAACGGCGCCGTCGACAAACAAACCTCGTCCCGCTCCTTCTTCTCCCGATTCTCCTTGCCCATTCGCACCCGCACGCGCCACGTTGCCGACTTTCACGTTCGCCCGAATGAGCCCCATCGTCAGTACAATGCGGGCGACAATGTCCGCGGCTCTGTCGTCCTGACCATTGTCAAACCTGTCCGCATCACCCACCTGACCGTGGCCCTGCACGGCTACGTGCGCGTCTTCAAAGGCCCCGCCATTGCTGAGCGCGAACTCGCCAGCCCCATCTTGACGTCTGGCCGCTCGTCGGCGCAATACCACGGCAACGGTTACGCGTCCTTGTTCCAGGATGAGCAGGTGCTTGCCGGCGAGGGGCGCCTGGAAGCTGCCAAGTACGAATTCCAGTTCGATCTGCAGTTTCCCGAGAAGGGTTTGCCCAGCAGCATCGATGTACGCCGTCCAATCGACCCTTGCTCGAAATATGCCGTGAGATGCTAACTACAAGCCACAGTTTGAGCGCGGTACCATCTCCTACATGATCACTGCGACCCTCACGCGACCGACAACTATCACGCCTACGACGACTTGCGACCGAAAAATATCACTGGTGGAGAAGATCGACATCGGCCTCCTCCCCCGTCCGCGACCGCGAACCATCTATCTCGAACCTATTTCCAAAAAGTCGAGAAGGAGGAAACAGCAGCAGACGATTGTGGCACCGGCCAACACCAACGCAAATGGCCCAGCCGCACCGCTGGAACGACTACCTCCCACCAACGAGGCGACCGAACATGCATCGGACCACGACTCTCACGTGGAGCGATCCACCATTTCAGAAGACACGCAGCAAGATGCACACGACAACCCGCGGAGCCCCTTGCACCAACAACAAGATGGCCGGTCTGAGGTTAGCGGCGACAGTGGTCTGACTTCCACCAGTGGCATGAGCGATCGTGGCACGGAACATCAGACGGCATCATCGCTCGCCGCCAATGCCAAGTTGCAGGCAGTCGACGAGAAGACAATCACAGCAACAGTCGAGCTGTTGCGAGGAGGCGCCGTTGCGGGCGATACAGCGACCGTCAAGGTTTCTGTCCAGCACATCAAGCGTCTCAAAAGCATGCACGGCGTCATTGTCACCATGTACCGCCAGGGCAGGATTGATACGGCTCCACCGGCGTCCTTGTTTGCTGATATGGTGTCCAAAGACGATGCTCGGAAGTTGCAGAAAGAAGAATACTACCCCAGGTCGAGAACGGGCCTCGGAGGGTTGTCTCTGTCTTCCACAACCTCACAGAGTGTCTTCCGCAAAGACTTGTCCCAAGCGGTGGCGCCTTTGATCATTGACCCTGCGACTATGGAGACAACCGTCATGGCATCCCTCAAGGTCCCGGAGGACGCATTTCCCACCATCAAGGGAGTCCCTGGCGAGGTGGTCAGCTTCAAGTATCATATCGAGGTGCTGGTAGATCTGGGTGGCAGGCTAGCCAATCAACTCCAGAGCGGGGGCCAGTCCAGGGCAGTTGGGTTTTCTTCTTCCCAACCCACAGAGGGTTACACAGCAAGAAGCGGCAATGTGATAGATACAGATCGACTGCGAAGAGAAAAAGGAGTGATATCCGTTGTTTTCGAACTGGTCATGGGGACCGTCGACAGCAGCAAAGAGCGAGGCAGGAGCAACACATTACGGACTTATCACGTACAAGAAGATGCGGTCAGCCAGGATGAGATCATCAGCCCGTGGTCAGAAGGGCATGCGGAAGGCGACGATGGGTCCAGCTATTGGCAGCGGCCGATACCGACCAGGAGCACACGGCCGCCTGGGCCTCTGAGCCGACAACATACGGCAGACGCAGCACACATGGCGAGTCCTTTGGATCGAGGGGAGGCGCCAGCATACGTGCCAGCGCCTCAAATTGAGGACGAGAGCGGTCTCACAGAAAAGGAGCGGGTGCGTCGACAAGAACAGAGGTTATTGCCGAGCCAGCCATCAGCGGCCGATGCAGGAGCTTCTGGAGCCTCGGCGCCCGAATCCAATATTTATGACGCTGACGACGGCCCTCCATCGGCACCACCATTATTACACGAGCCTTCCAGGACAGAAGCCAATCACGAGCATGACGCGCCGTCAGCGCCAACACTGGAGGACATTGCAGGGTTGGCATCCCATCCGACTGAGGACAAGCTCGAGGTGGAGAGGCAGCGGCTGATGAACGAAGCAAGCGCGCCACCAGAGTTCCCGGAGGACTACGAGGCCGGACCCAGCCATCGGCCATCAGCACCACCGGCGGATGCGGCGGACGCGCTACCGTCGGCGCCGGTGTTGACGGACGAAGACGAATATGGCGGCCAATACAGCTACCCTGCGGGACCTTCGTCGTCGAGGGACATCGGCTCGGGGTCGGAGCAACTCCCGCGGTACGAGAGGTGAATCATGCTTGAGCGAGGCGTAGTGGAAGGAAGGATAAGGGCGCCTGGTCTGATATTTTGGATATGTATGATACCGGTGTATCAGGTGCATCTGGCGGATGAGAAAGCGGTGCAGACCCGCGACTATGATGACGTGAGATATGATAGCGAATTGAACATGATTCCCCGAGCCTGCCTACATATTCTGCTAAGGGCACCTAAGGTTAATGGTATTGCGTCTATGGCCACAGAAGCACGCGCCCGTGCTGTGATGATTTGATTTGTCTTTTCAGCGAACCAAGATGGTCGTCATCGACGTCACGAGTTGCTCGTCCAGTCTCGGCGCCACGACGCCGCAGCGAGACGATCGAAAGGAAGAGAAGAAGTCGATTGGCGCTACAGCGGCCGACCATGCACGGCAAAGACGGCGCACCAGGACGCGTGGTGCACCCATTCGAGCGCAGGGATGCAGCGTGGTGGCGGCGGCGTCGACCAGGCTGAGGGGGGTACACGGGCTGTACATCCTTCACAGCAATGGAAAGTCATCGGGGGGTTCCAGAGTATGGACGCCGAGATTCGTCCAGAGGGCGTGAGGTCGTAGGTAGGTACCTTAGGTAGGTAGGTAGGCGCCTACGGGTCCTGGGAGGGAGCCTGTAGGGCAGCACCAGCGGAGGAGCCGACTGCGCGGGGGGCCTGTCAGGCTGTGTTCGTAGTGGGGTAGCTGGACCTCCTCGGGGGTACCGCGCTGGTACCGAGTCAGCTCAGACGGGCAGGTGTTTAGCAGACAGGATTGCTGTTCGAGGGGGTGGCCTCCAGTGCCCAGTTCTGTGGGTGGGTGTCTACCTTGGTGGGTTGTTCAGGTGGCCAGTGTGCTGGATCGCCTACTCGTCAGCCCAGCCTTTTTTTCCCTAGGTACGCAAGGTATTCCCGGGGAGGGGGGCCAGGACTCGAGCGACGGGGGTTCATCTACTAGCACCAACCCCATCCTCGCATTACCTCACCTCACCTTCATCTTACCTACCTTCAACTTCATCCCACCTAATCATATATATATTTATACAATCTTACTAAAGACCCAGAAGGAGAAGATGAGCAGCCAGGATTACTACAACCCCCAGCCCCAGGGCTATGGCCCGCCGCCGGAGGGATACCAGCAAGGCTACCCGCAACAGCCACAAGCAGTACGTCCGTCCCGCCGTCACCGAGAGAGAGAGAGAAAATCCTCGCTCCCGGCGCAGCAACAGACTCGTGAGAAGGACCAATGCTGACACGGTTCCGTCAAAGGCGTACGGCCCTCCCATGGGCGGGCCCCCTCCGCAGCAGCAGGGCTACTACCCGCCTCAGCAGCCGCCGATGCAGTACCACCAGCAGCAACCGCCGCCGCCGCAGGGCCGACCTCACGGAGGAGGAGGCGGTGGCGGCGGCGGACAGAAGCAGAGGGGCTGTCTGGCGGCGTGTCTCGCCACGTTGTGCTGTTGCTGTCTTTGCGATGGGGCGTGTGAGGGTTGTGCCGAGTGGTGAGTGTTTTTCCCCCCCTCTTTCTTCCTCTTCCAAGCTTTCTCCTTTTTGCCGTATATATCTTTTTTACGGCCGTTTTGGACGAGGATTCGTTGCCGTATCGTCGAATACGGGCCATTTCTTCACGACCATGACGCTGACTGGAGTAGCTGCGATGGATGCGACGATATGTGTTGAGAGGCTCCGGCGAGGGTTTGGGTGGGGGGTTGTACGATGAGAGCCCAGATACTGCTCCTGGGCCTTCTTGGCGGCTCGCGAGGGTTTCTTTTTTTTGGTTCCCTTGTGCATGAACTAGCTCTCCGGCTCGGAAATGGCGTTTGGCCGGGGAGTTCTTTTTTTTCTTTCTGTCTTGAATATCTCGTGCGATCGATTGCTATGGTTCATCCAATGTTTTCACATATTCGAATCGTCTAGAAGAACATGACGTCTTTGGCATCACCTGTCACGTTATCATAGTGGCGATGCAACGTAGAGCAAAAATCTGAAAATGATTGCAATGCGCAGCTGCGTCCGTGGAATAAGCCCAAAGTCTGAGAATTGGCTCCGTCGCAACCTCGCAGCACCACAGACACGACAAGCAGTTGGGCAATATCATTGAGCGCAAGGCTGAGAGAACTAAACTTGCTGTCCGCACCATCAAGGTATGTCGCGCAACCCCCGTCCAGAAAAAAAAAAAAAAGACTTTTGCCGCGCGCCCTTCCCTCCCACAATTTACTGGTCGAGCTCAACGTAGTTGGCAGGGAACAGGCCCTGCTTTCCGCGAAGGTGGCCGAACCACCAATCCTCATCGGGGAATTCGATATCGGTGATCTTGTCGTTCTCACGGAAGCCGAGTTCTGTTATGCATTAGCGGGAATGATATCATCTTCAGAGTTCACTGCAAACGTACCGTTGTCCTCGGCGGCCTCGTAGTCGAACAGTGCCGTGGCGGTGCGGCCGGCTGCCTGCGGCTGCGGCTCCGGCTCGGCTTGCGCGGGCGCCGGAGGCGGAGTGAGCGCGCGGCAGGCGCGGGGGCCGCAGCCGACGCCTGCTCGGGTTCGTCCTCGACGAGCTCGACGTAGTTGCTAGGGAAGAGGCCGCTCTCGCCCTTCGAGTTGGTGCCCATCCACCAGTCCTCGTCGACCATTTCAATGTTGGTGACGTATTGGCCCTCGCGGAGCTCAACCTCGTTGTCCTCGGCCTTCTCGTAGTCGTACTGAATCAGGGCACGCTGGCCTCCGGCTTGCGCTCCGGCGGGGGCTGTGCGGCCGGAATGTTGGCCTCGCTGAGCTCCTGCTGGGCTACAGCGGCGGCGGCGCCGCGGCCGACGTCGGGCGCCTCCTCGGGCAGGTCCTGTTCCCTGGGGAGTTCCCTCTCAATCTCCTGCGTCGGGATGGGTCGGGGCGCATGGGCTTCCGCAGGCTCAATCTCGGGCTCTGGGCCGCGAGCGACCGGAACTGCGACGCGGACAGGCGAGTGCTCGGGCTCATCATACGACTGCTGGGGTTCGGCTGGGCGCTCAGCTGGACGGGCTGGCGCGGGGGGCTCGTCATCCTCCTCTTCGTCAGTAGGAGGGGGTGGGCGAGAGGGCAGACCAGGCAGGGCGAACCCGCCCGTCGGCCGTGAGTCGCTGGGGGAGGGAGGCGGCGATGCTTCGCGAGGCTCCTCTTCCTCAGGCTCATCGCGAGAGAAGGAGGGAACGGGAGGAGGCGGCGCACCGAAGCCGATAGGAGCCGTGTCCTTGAAACGGTCCTTCAACGCACCGACGCCACCAGCAGGGGACTCGGGCTGCTCGACGCTGCGATCCTTTGGCTGCTCTGGCTCGCCCGTGTTCTCTTGGCTAATCTTGCCAGCGATACCCCTGCCGTACTCGCCAGTCTGGACGGCACCCCAGCTCTTGCCGGAATATCCGCTCTTCCACTCTCCGCTCTTTTGAACACCGAGAGGGGCTGCGGCTGCGCCGCTGTTCTGGGCCGCAATGGGGGCTGCAGCAGGAGCACCTCCTCCTTCCCTAGCCTTCTTCTCAGCCCACAGCTGGGCCGGTGTCTTGCCGCCCTGGTCCGCAAAGGTACGGCTGGCAGCACCAACAGGGGCTGCCGCGGGAGTCGCAGTCGTAGGACTAAGCAAACCCAGACCGCCGGGTGTCGGGGCCTTGGTGCCACCAAAGGAAGCCGCGCCGCCAAACTTGTTGGCAACCTTGGGCTTGGGTAGCGACGTCAGCCTTTCAGGCTGAGAAGATTGACTGAAGGCGGCGCTGCGCTCAGCCAGCGACTTGGGCTGGTTGTCTTGCTCGTCATCGGCGGCGGCAGGTCGTGCGGCGGGCTCGGGCTCGGAAGGCTTCTGCTGAGCCTTGGCGCGGATGGCTGCAATGTCAACCTTGCCGATGGGCTCATATGCGCCCTTGACAGTCGTGGGCCGGTCGTCAACTTTATTTTTGGCTGCGGCGCGAATGGCAGCGATGTCGACCTTGCCGATAGGTTGGTATCCGCCCCTGACGACGTCCCCATCGTCTTCTTGCTTGGAGGAAGAGTTGAATCGTGAGGGTTCCTGGCGCTGGTTGGTGAGCTCGGCCATGTTCACCTTGGTAGGCTTGTAAGCCGAGTCGACCTTCTCAAGCTGAGAGCGGGACACCTGGGGGCGTCCTCACCCCAGCCATCCTCGTCGACGTTGCCGCCTCGTCTGTTCCGGGCTGCGACTAGGGGTTGGAAGCGGAAGAGGCTGTGGGATTGAAGACGGGCTTGGATGCGACAGGTGGAGGTGCGGGGAAGCAGTCGACGAGGCGCCTGCTGAGTACTTGGCACCGGAGGCATCAGCAATCTTCTTGACAATCGACTCAGGCTCGAGGTCGCTGTCTGAGCGGGCGGTTATCTGGACGTGGTAGCCGTGGAGGATCTTGGACACGGCAGCAGTGTGGGTGGTGAAGTAGCCCTTTGTCCTCCCGGGCACACCACCTCCGCACCAGGCGATGAGGGCATACTTGGGAAGGCCGCTGTTGGGATCCTTGACCTTGACGAATGCGAATTGGATACGACCCTCGCTGAAGTCCTCAATAAGCTCGGCAAGCTCGCCGTCTGGTAAGGACATGGTTAGCGGCTGTGTGACATTCTATGTAGGCTTGTGTAGAGTTGGCGAGGAGCTACATACCTCCAGTGCTCTGGACCTTGAGGATGCTCTCCTTCGAGCCAGAATCTTGGAAGGCGTTGGCAAGAGGGGCCTGAACAGAGAACAAGGCCCATTGAGCATATGTCGGAGAGCTCGAGCTTGGCGCAGGACCGTTGATGACGCCCTGGTAGCTGCTCTTGATCGACTGCCCGTTGGAGGACAGATTGAGTGACGCCATAGCGATTGATGGCTACGCCGCCGTTGTGTCGTCGGTCGCAGGTCGAACGGGGTAGGGGAGAGGGAGGAGTTGGCAATGTTCGTCGAAAACAGCTATCGAGGGTTGCTGTTTCGCGAAAGGAAGCTGACGTGTGTATGGACAAGGTGAGGTATGGTGAGGTTACGTTAGGTAGCAAACAGCTGCGACCAACAACTTGGAATAGTGGACGGAGCGAACGGAGAGGCTGTGCACCAGGATTGGGGTCAGGCAGCTAGGTAGGCAACTGGGGGGGGGGGGCCTCCGCAGGTGGGAATGGGTGACAGGGCGACGAGGCACCGATCCGCCGGGTTACGCAGTCCTGCGGCGCCAAGGCTCCGCAGAGCGGGGCATGACGAGCCATCTCAGCGAGCTTCACCGCTCGTTGAGGGGCGGACAGCTCGGTGAGCGGCAGCTCCAGAAATGTAGAAAACGCAAGGACCCCGGTTGTTGCATGTGGATTGCACCATATGACGCAACCGACGGGAACTGGGAGACATGGTCTGACTTTGATGCATCAAAACAGCAATTGAGACGCAAATATCAGATTAACCAGGCCTTATCCGAAACTCCCTCAGCTAGCCTGCCCCGCGATCGGTCCACGGGGGCGGGCAACAATTACCATGACACAAGCCGGCTACCAACAACTTCGCGCACTTTACTAATCTTTATTCAAATCGCAAACCCGCCCCGGCTCGTCCTGTGACTGTGAGGCTCGCCTTTTCTTATCAGATCGGCTTTCTCGACCACTCCAACTTTCGTGCGCCGTCGACAATTTGTCCTCTTCCGAACATACCAAGCGTGTAACAAACAAAAAAAAACAGAGCTTATCGCGGGGCTGTCAAACTTCACGTCCATCGCAGCCACCCACCGAACCCCGCGTCGACCGCACACGCACGCCATCATGTCGACCATCACCGAGGTCACGAGCGTGCCAGACTGGGAGAAGCACCTCGCCTCCCTCGCACCGACCACCCTCCTCATCATTTCCTTCCACGCGCCCTGGGCCGCGCCCTGCGCCCAGATGGCCACCGTCCTGTCGACCCTCGCCGCAGACTACCCTGTCACGAGCCCACCACAGACCTCCTGGGTCTCCATAAATGCAGAGGAGCTCAGCGACCTCAGCGAAACCTACGACGTCACCGCCGTGCCCTACCTCGTCCTCATCCGCAACGGTCAGGTCGTTGAGACGGTCAGCGGCAGCAGCGCCGTCAAGGTGCGCACAGCCATCGAGACGCACGCGAAGAACACGGGTGCCGCCGCCGCCGCCCCGGCCACAGTCAACGGCAACGAGGGCGTCGCCGCCGATGGCGACGCCGCCGCCAAGCCCGACGAGCCCGTCGACCCGGAGAAGGCCAAGGAGGATCTGTTCAAGCGGCTGGCGGACCTCGTCAAGGCGGCGCCCGTCATGCTCTTCATGAAGGGCACCCCCAATTCGCCGCAGTGCGGCTTCTCGAGGCAGCTTGTGGCCATTTTGCGCGAGAACTTTGTCAAGTTTGGCTTCTTCAACATCCTGGCGGACGACGAGGTGCGGCAGGGTCTCAAGGAGTACGCCGACTGGCCCACTTTCCCCCAGCTTTGGGTTGATGGTGAGCTCGTGGGTGGACTGGATATCGTGAGTTCTCGTCTTGCTGGTCATCGCGCCGCGTGCCCTCTAGTAGCTGACAGAAAGCCAGGTCAAGGAGGAGCTCGAGAACGATGCCGACTTTTTGCAGCGTACAGCGTCAAGACGGAGGGAGAGGCAACGGCATAGGAAGGTTCAACAATACGGGATATCATGATTTCTTTTCACGTTCAAGAATACGTTTCACGCCATTGAGGGGACCCGTTCCACGCCGTGAGTAATGATGACCTGCTTATCAACCGATAAGGCTTGTGGGAAGATGAATTGGCAGCTCCAAGCTTAGGCTTGCTTCCAACTCGGGCAGGTTCTATCACGATAAACCTGTCGTACCAGATCTCGAGGCTGTCTGGGCTATGGTCGTATTTGATATGGCGCATGTTTTCC